>JAOWBW010000080.1:954299-1637920 GCA_026119855.1 Campanula takesimana | reverse complement strand
CCCCCCCCCCCCCCCCCCCCCCCCCCCCCCCCCCCCCCTTTTTTTTTTGGTTCCATCTTTGTATGGGGGTAGTATAGGGCTATGGAACCTAGACGTATTTCAGCTTTTGAACCTTATACTGTGCTTGTAAAATAACTCTGTTGTCTATCTTTATTAGTATATATCTATATTAGTATGTTTGGTTAAAAAAAAGAAAAGTAATTGATATGGATACTTAATTGTAAGCAAAGGTGAGTCATATTTTGCTATACTATATTTTAACCATATGACCTTTACATGTGTAATGAGTTTTGTGGAGCTACTTATTTCTCTCTCCATAGGTACGTCACATTATAGACGTTTTCCTTATAAAGTTATGATTTGAGCCACTTGTAAACTGTAATTTAATCTTCATTGACTAATCTCTACTCACTTATTATGTTTAACATTTAGCAGTATTTATTTTAAAGCTGTAAGTCTTTTAAGGATGCTTCAGTTCAGTAGTAATGTTAAGTCTCACTCTTCGTGAGTGTTAGGATTTGATCACTTTATACATTTAGTAGCATATACGACATCGTAAAAAAGAAATTAAAATTGTAAACGTTAATTATAAATTATAATATTAGTTTAGAAGTGTGGCTTTTCTTATTGTCTATCTCTTTCGTGGTCGTGGTTTTATAGTGATTGCTATACACTCCATCGTACAAAATTATCATATGATAATCTTGTGAAAAATTGATTGTTATTTTCGAACAATAAGAGAAACAATTTTATGGCTTTAACAGTGTCAGTCCATAAAACTTACTCCCTCTGTTCCCCAAGTAAGTTGCCATATTTTACTATTTAGGGCATTTCACTTAAGTTGCAACAATCTAAAAAATAAAAGTTTTTTATTACTTTTATAATTATCCACTTATTCTGTCTATTCATCCCAACCACTCATTATTCTCCACGCATTCTCTTTCATTCTCCACTAATTCTCTCTCTTCCTCACTACCTTTCATTTTTAGTATAATATTAATATTCTTAATTTCCAACTTCAAAATTAATATTACAACTTACTTGGAACATACATGTAATCAGTCTTAAACTTTACTAGTATTATAACTTGACAAATTCTCATATACGGCGGGTGCACGCCGTGCGACGGGTGTGACCCGCGGGTCAACCCGCCCGGCCCGACCACCCGCCCAGGTTCATTAAAAAAAAAAAAAAAAAAACCAAAAACTTTAAAATGTCATATCTTGTGATTTATAAGTCGATTTTTTAAAAAAAATACCGTTGTGTTCGTTTCGACGAGACGAATGAAAATACATAGGTCATGATATGGTTTGATTTTTTTTTTTAAAAAATACATTTTTACACACAAAACAAAATGATCTGCTGTCAGCTGAAAATGTAACACTCTGTTCTGATAAAAGTAACACTTTCATCTTCAAAAAGTAACACTTTTTCTACTGTTAAAGGTAACATCAATTTTTTTTTTAAAAAATAGGTTTGCATTTCAATTGTTACTTTCTCAATAAAAAAAATTGTTACATTTCATATATAATGTTACATTTAGGGAATATAAACTCTACAATTAAGAAAAAAAAATGTTACATTCATTTTTGCAATTGGGGTGAATCTTTCTGTTATTAATCTATTGCATCAAAATTGTGGTACATTTGTTTTGAAAAAAAAGTGTTACATTTGAAGAAAAAAAATGTTACATTTCGGTATAAAAAGTGTTACTTTGTTGGAGGAAAAAAAATTGGGGTGACGAAAAAAAAAAAAAAAATCGGAAAAAAAAAAAAAAAAAAAAAAATCGGCTCGGTGGCTCGGCTCTACAACGGCCGCACCAGAGACCCGCTCTATAACTTTTCTGCCTGTCAATTAAACTTGACAGCTATGCCATATAATAATTTTAGAGTTTTAATAGTAACATTTGTAATTTTAAAGACCTAAAATCAAATTTTATGTTTTTTGTTTTAAAAATTTTTTTAGAAAGTAGTAAAACACCTAATTTATATAAAGGCTCACTCCTAAAATGCAATAGGTTTGTTGCTAAAATTACAAAAACTTACTGTCCTTCACAAAATAAATTACTCCCCTATCCCATAACATTTCACATTTTTAGGTGTTTAGATTGTAACATTGTAAGTTTCTTTTTCTTAGTGTTTTTTTTTTTTTTTTTTTTTTTTATCTTGTCTCACTTATCACTCACACGGTTAAATGCGAATCTCTCTTATAAATCATGCCATTCTTATCAAGCTCACAGTCGTTTTTTTAGTTATAATAATTTTGATATCACAAAATCCTAGGAAAAACGCGTTTTTTCCTAATTCCTAGGAAAGACGTGTTTTAAAAAAATGCGGTGGCATTTTTGTAAATATGAGGATTTTTTTTAAAAAACGTGCGGTGGCATTTTTGTAAATAATAGAAACTTCTCAACGGTTCTGTATATCAATATAAAGCCTTCTGTATATGAGATTGATAGCAAGAACCTTTGAAAGTCATAGCCTAAAGGGTCATTTTTGTAAATAATCGAAACTTTCAACGGTTCTGGATATCAATATAAACAAAAGCCTTCTAGATATGAGATTGATAGCCAGAACCTTTGAAAGTGATAGCCAAAAGGGTCATGGATATCAATATAAAGCCTTCTGGATATGAGATTAATAGCCCGAACATTTGAAAGTGATAGCCAGAAGGTTTTTCTGTTTTTTTTTTTTAGTAACAGAAGTGTTAATAGATAGCCAGTGACAATGTTTAGGATGACCAGTTGCTGTGTTACGAAGATCCATTGAGTGTATTGAGGACTGCCAGACGATTTTAGAAAACACGTTTTCCCAACCACTAGGAAAACGCATTTTACAGGAGACCAACTCTTTTGATATATACCATCTTTCCTTAACTTCTCTGTTATGTGTCTAAATAAAATAAAATAACTTTAAAAAGTGTAACAATAAAATGATGCAAAAAATATTCATCTTTATTCTTTTATATCATAAAATAAATTCTTCCTTTTGCGCTAGGTAATCCCTCCGTCCCATACTTATCGCTACTTATTTTAATTTTGGGTGTCTCATACTTATTATTACTTACCTAAAATGTTCATTTTTCTCTCTTCTATCAACTCACAACAACTATCCACTAACTTATTTTCTCTCTTACCCACTCACAATACTTCCTTCTCCAACATATTTTCTTAATATTCATGCACTCCCATTTAATAGCGATAAGTATGAGACGGAGGGAGTAATAAACAACTTTTTCCTCTTTCCAAAAAAAAAAAAAAAGAAAAGTAAAAAGAAGACAATTTTTTCCTAAAATAATGAAGAAGAAAGAGACATGAAGGGAGTAAGGGAGAGTAATATATGAATATATTTGAGAGGTCTGAAAAAAACAGATCGGACATACCACGAACCATCATCTTCCTCACGTAACGCGCCTAATTACAACTGCCCCCATTTCTCTCTCCCTGTTCTCCAGCACCATCGAAGCTGTAATCAATACACCTATACCATACATATACAGAGAGAGAGAGAGAGAGAGAGGGCAATGCTGAGATCGATTGGCTGTAAATCAACTAAAAAATCGACATTCCCGGAGCTTCCTCACCACTAAAATCGTTTACTAGTAAATCTTATATGGGGAATGGAACATTTGTGGATGGTGTTCTTCGTTGGTTTCATCCCCATCGTCGCTCCTCTTCTTCTTCTGTTCCCATTAACAACGACGATGACACAAATTCCCAATTAATCGATTTTGATTCTAAATCGACGACAACAATATCAGCGCCGATTACGATCCACAACCATCATCTTAGTCAAGAAGAACTCACAGTCGTTGAGGATTTTGATATATCTGGACTCAAGCTCATTCGGGTCCCACATCGCATCAATTTTCTTATTTCTAAAATGGATCCCCAAAAGAAGGTATTTTTTTTTTATTAATGATCTGTTCTTTCTCTTTTTATTGATTTTATTGCAATTCATGATTTCTTAGAGATTACCCTTCTTGCAATTTGTTTGATTTGTTGTGGGTATGGTGATTCAGAATTATTCAACCCCTAGTTGTGTGTGCTTGTTTGAAACTTTGACTAGTTGACTTTATTTCTACAGCATGCATTGTATGAATTCACGACTTGAGATGTAGTGAGAATGGGTATTGATTTCGATTTTGTACTATTTTGTTTTTGAAAAGATGCATGTTTGGGAGTTAGTGAAATTGAGCATTTTGTTTTGATGTGCCCAGTTTTGTTCTTTGTTGCTAATGGGTATTACGTAGTCAAGTCTCTTTTTTTAAGCGAGTCTTGTCATAGCATAACAATTTTCCTTGAGACATAAATGAAAATTTTGAAAAATAATGTTGTGGGGAAAGATGGAATTATACCCATTGAGGAATAGCGTCATGATTTGGCAGCACTACTGAAAGTTCACATAATTGAGGTACCCCTAGGATGGTTAGGTCAAAGATGACGTTCACGGTTTTATAATGATCTCATCCTTTTCAGCAATCATATAAGTAATCTTTAGCAGATCATCTATAAGAAATACTTTGTTCTAGAGTTTATTACCGCCATACAGGTGAAAGGTTAAAATGCATTTTCGTATGTTTTTTGTGACCTAACAATGAACATTGACTGTACGTTTCTCTTTGTTTCTGTTAATTTTGCTACTATTTTCATTCATTTTCTTTTCTCATTCATCTATTCTGTTAACTGATTGTTAATGTTTCTTTGCCTTACTCAGAATAATCTGGAAACAGAATTCTTTACAGAGTATGGGGAGGCGAGTAGATATCAAGTTCAAGAAGTCATTGGCAAGGGCAGTTATGGTGTCGTGGGGTCCGCTGTTGATACACACACTGGAGAAAAGGTTGCCATTAAAAAGATTCATGATGTATTTGAGCATGTCTCTGATGCCACACGTATTCTTAGAGAAATCAAGCTTCTTCGGTTGCTCCGTCATCCGGATATTGTAGAAATAAAGCACATTATGCTTCCTCCTTCTCGAAGAGAATTCAAGGACATTTATGTAGTTTTTGAACTAATGGAGTCGGACCTTCATCAAGTTATAAAGGCGAATGATGATCTTACGCCCGAACATTACCAGTTTTTCTTGTACCAGCTTCTGCGTGGCCTCAAATATATTCACACAGGTTTGTTTTCTCTGGTGATACGCTAATGGTTTTTCTTGACAGTAGTTTTATTAAGTGTTGACATATTTTTCTTGTTTTTTAATTTGTTTTTGTAGCCAATGTTTTTCATAGAGATTTGAAACCGAAAAATATTCTAGCTAATGCTGACTGTAAATTGAAGATTTGTGATTTTGGACTTGCTCGAGTATCATTCAATGATGCACCATCGGCTATATTCTGGACTGTAAGTAGGAAATTTACATTTTGTTTATGTCATTATATTGTAGGACCATGCAGATAGATTGCTGAGCTGATTCTTGTGTATAAATGTTCCATATTTTTGCTGCAGGATTATGTTGCAACTCGATGGTATCGTGCTCCTGAACTTTGTGGTTCCTTTTTCTCCAAAGTAAGTTGTTTATAGCCTTGGCCTTGGGATCTCTCAACTGTTACAATTTTTGTTAATCGCCATTTGTTGAAAGTTTGGTCAATGCTTGACATCTTCATGTTAATTGATTTTATTTTTCAATTTGTTTCCCTCATAAATCTTCTGAATATTGGGCCGGCTAGGCACCTTTTCACATGATATATCTCTTATTCATTTATCTCTTGTTTCACTGGAACATTTTAATGGTCATTCTTGTTTTTATTATTGAACGGCGATTTATACGACCCATGAAAAGAAGGACGAATCATTGGGATTTCTTGCTTTAGTAATGACTGGTAGGCTCCGTTTGTTTCGCGTAAAACAATTTCCGGAAAATGATTTCCCGTAAAATGTTTTCCGGAAAATGAAAATGTTTTTCGGAAAATGACGTAAACATGTTTTTGGTTGTTTGGTAAATCTAAGGAATTTTTTTCCGGAAAATATTTTCATATGAAAAAAATAATACTCCCTCCGTCCCGGAGTATGAGTCACCCCTCATTTGCACGCTTATTAATAAATATTGGATGTGATGTAAATGTTGTGAGTGTAAAATTAAAGTAGGAGAGAGAATGAGTGGGAGAGAATAGTGAATTGATTGGTGTTGTGAGTATAAAAGTAAAATAGGAGAGAGAATGAGTGGGGTGAATAGTAAAGATTCTTTGCCATTTTAGGAATGGGATTCTTACTCTGGGACGGACCAAAAAGGAAAATGGGACTCTTACACTCGGACGGAGGGAGTAATTTAATATGAGGAAAAAAATTATTATGAGAAAAAAATTGAATGTGGGTGGGGGTTTGGGGTTGGGGGTGGGATGGGTGGTTGTGGGGGGAGGGTGTGGTGTGGTGGGGGAGGTGTTCAAAAATAATTTTAATATGAATGAAAAAGTTTTTTTTTTTTTTTTTTTTTTGGGTGGGGCGGGTGGGTGGGGGTAGGTGGTGGGGGAGGTGTTCAAAAATAATTTTAATATGAGTGATTTTTTTTTTTTTTTTTTTTTGGGTGGGGTGGGGTGGGTTGGGGGTAGGTGGTGGGGGTGGTGGTCGGGGGTAGTGGGGGTAGGGAGCGCGAATGTGAGAGTTGTTAGAAAATAATTTTAATAAGAGTTAAAAAAAAATTGGGGGGGGGGTAGGGTGGGGGTGGGAGGGGGGTAAAGGGGTAGGGGCAAGGATTGTTGAAAGATAATTTTAATATGAGTGAAAAATGTTTGTTTTCTTTTTTTTTTTGTTGTGGGGGTGGGTGTGGTGGGGGGCAGTGGGGGTAGGGAGCGCGAATGTGGGAGTTGTTAGAAAAATATATTTAAATAGAGTAAAAAAATTTAGGGGGGGGGGGGTAGGTGGGGTAGGGGGTGGGGGGTAAAGTGGGCGGAGGCAAGGGGTGTTGAAAGATAATTTTAGGGGGGGGGGGGGTGAGGTGGGATGGGGGTGGGATGGGGGAGGGAAGGGAAGGTAAGGTTGGAGGGTGGGGATGGGGTTGGAGGTGGGGTTGTATGGGGGAGTTGGGGGTGTGTGAGTGAGGGAGTTAACATTTTCCGTAAAATGACTTACCGAGGAGAAAATCCGTAAGTTGTTTTACGGAAAACCTAGCTTATTTCATTGACCTGACTTTTTTTTTTTTTTTTTTCCATTTGGTTACCAAACACCGGAAAACATGTAAAACATTTTCCGTAAAATATTTTACGGTGAAACAAACGGAGCCGTAAAGTATGGTGTTTTGTTTTCTGAACCCACCTCAGCACCCTAAGTAGTTGTCTTTGTGTGTTCCTTGATGCTCACACGAGCAAAGATAAATATAGTATGGATGTCGCTATCTTTGGCAGGTGGGAGATAAGGGGAGAGTCTAGAACTGGTAACTACTAGGTGATATGGGAAACAAAATCCAATTTTATTTTATTTTGTTGTTCTCTTTTCAGTTGGATTATGCATTGTATAATTGGCATTTCGAAGTTATCTTAGTTAATTATTTGATTAATTAATACTATTGTTTTATAAATCTATATGTCGATTGCTAAGATATTGTTCATTGCAGTATACCCCCGCCATTGATATTTGGAGCATTGGATGCATATTTGCAGAGATGCTCAGTGGGAAACCAATATTTCCTGGAAAAAATGTGGTACACCAATTAGATATCATGACTGATTTGCTTGGCACTCCTCCCCCCGAATCTATTGCGAGGGTTAGTTCTATTTTCCTTTACTTTCTGTATCACTTTGTAAAACTCCTTTTTCAATCTGAGTTATTTGAATTCAATTGGGCCTTTCGCTGATGGAATAATGTCTTTGTTTTCTTGTACTCCCTTCGTCCCTGAAATATAGCCCCATTTGACTTTTAATGGTCAACACAAATCAACTATGATTACATTGACATTAATGTTGGGTCAAAGTTCACTTGTGATGACCATAAAAAGTCAAATGAGACCATCTTTCCGGTACTGAGGGAGTATTATAATTGCTCCTGATACTGAAAGTGAGTTACGAGGCTTCACAGTCTTTACTATAGGAACAATGTCATACTGACAGTTAATTTATGTACTGGCAGATTCGGAATGAGAAGGCAAGAAGGTATCTCAGTAGCATGCGCAGAAAACCGGCAGTTCCATTCTCCCAGAAATTCCCTCATGCAGATCCTTTGGCTCTTCGCCTACTCGAACGCCTAATTGCATTTGACCCTAAAGATCGACCATCAGCTGAAGAGGTGAACCAACAACTTAAAAATCCGTTTTGGTTTTACCCTCCGTCTCGGAATGATTGTCCCATTTAACTTTTCATGGTCAACAATATTTAACTTTGACCAAACATTAATGCCAGTTTAATCACACCAATGAAATTCTAAAAAAAAATTGTTGATGAATCATCAAGTGATTTATCATTAACAATTTTTAGATTTTTTTTTTTGTTTTGGGATGATTAGATCGACATTAATGTTTGGTCAAAGTTCACTGTTGTTGACCATTAAAATTGAAATGGAATTATCTTTCCGGGACGGTGGGGGTATGATTTATCTATAGGAATCTATGCACTAAAAAAACTATTTTGCTACTTGAATTTGGTGCAGGCACTAGCCGACCCTTATTTCCAAGGTTTGTCAAATGTGGACCGAGAACCATCAACCCAACCAATATCGAAACTTGAGTTTGAGTTTGAAAGGAGGAAATTGGCGAAGGATGATGTTAGAGAGCTGATATATCGAGAGGTTCGTCATTGAAGCGTAATAGATCTTACTGTGATTTGGACTCTTTAAATGTACTGACAGCCAATTTCTTTTGGCTCTAAACAGATTTTAGAGTATCATCCCCAAATGCTTCAAGAATATCTTCGTGGTGGAGACCAAACTAGTTTCATGTACCCAAGGTCAGATCCTTGTTTTTTTTTCTCTTAAAACTTTGAAACTCCGTGCGATCTACTGTAAAAGAATTTAACTTTATTGAAATTTATAATCCTCCTTCCCTTGATCATCATCTCTCTCCCAACCCCTCCCCTCTTGTTTGCTGCTGCTGCTGCTGCTGCCTACTGCTTGTTTAGGTTGAAAATTAACATTCACACATGGGTACGATAGATATCAGTATCTTGCAGTCAAGTCATTCATTAGTTTTTTAAGTGGCATAAGAAATAACACATCTTCCTTTCAAAAACATCTAGATGGAACCCCAAAGTTCCTGCTCAGCATGCAGCTTCCAATGGAGAGTTGATTATGTTCATTTATTAATACTAAATCCGTCCCAAAATGAATATCTGAATTTTGTTCAAATTTGCTCTTAATCAAGAGCAAATTTTGATAAAATTTGGCATTCATTTGGGACGGAGGTAGTACCTCGTACCTAGGCTGTCCCCAACCTTTATACTACAACCAGGAACTCAATTTGTTTGTCTCAAGCAAGCAAAGTTCTTGCCAATAACCACGTCCACTGAATAATCAACACTTGATGACAGACAATTAACATAAGTAATGTGCATGGATGGCTTATTAACTATGGATCTACGTCCATAATAAATGAGAAAAAAATTGGTTAATGATTATATATACAAGAGAAAAAAATTATTATTTGCACGCCTCTACAATATTCTAGTGTTTGTTTGTGGACCTTGACTCATATGTTGCTAAAAAAATACCCTTTAATTACCTTGTCAAACATCTTCCTACTTAAACCCATCGTGTTCTGTATATATTTTCCTAAAACTACTTAACATATAGCAATGGTTGCCATGTTCATTAAGCATTCATTTTTTATTTTCTTTTATATCCTTATTTTTTTTCTTTTTCTTTTTTATCTCCTTATATTTGTAACATCAAGATTTCTGGAATAACTACAACTTGGCTTGCATGTTTCTGAGATGGTTGCTTCTATTTTTATGCAACGGTTGCATGATAAGATCTCCTATTTACTTATCCTGTAATCTTGTTTTCATGTCAATTTAGTGGGGTCGATCGGTTCAAAAGACAGTTTGCACATCTTGAGGACAATTATAGTAAAGGGGAGAGAGGCTCTCCAGCACTTCAAAGGCAGCATGCTTCACTGCCTCGGTAAGTTGTAGATAATATGGTGTGATTTTTCTACTATTACTACCAGTGTCCTGGAAAAATAGTCCTTTTTTGTGGTGACTTTGTTTGAACTTTGACCATTAATTTAATTATCCTAATGAAAGTCTAAAAATTGTTATCCGAAGTATTTGTAAGGTCTGTCATTAACAAGTTTTAGAATTTCATTGAGATCCTTTGGCCAAAGTCCATTCATATTAACCACTAAAAGGTGTGACTATCTTTCTTGGAACGGAGGGAGTATTATTTGGCAATTGGCAGCTGCCCAGGAAGTTAATTTTGTTTATGAACATAGTTTGCTGGTATGTACTTGCTCTGATATTTTTTGTTTTGTGTGATCAACTTGACAATGTGTAGAGAGCGTGTTCCTGCACCCAAGGAAGAATCTACATCAGAAGAGAACGATTTTGAGAAGCGAACTTCTGCATCTGTTGCTACAACACTCGAGAGTCCTCCGGGTCAATCTGACGGTTCAGATTCAAATGGACCTAATAAACCAAACTACAGTGCCCGTAGCTTGTTAAAGAGTGCTAGTATTAGCGCTTCCAAGTGTATAGGTGTCAAAGGAACAAGAGATACAGAGGTACGTGATACTCCATTACATATTCCATTTCTGTTTATCACCCGCTCCGGAATGGTTAATAGGAAGACAAATCATTCTCCCTCCGTCCCATAATGAGAGTCCCGCATTGACTTTGGTGGTTAACTTGATTTAACTTTGACAAATATATTATGAAAATCTCATTATTTAAGATATACTTCCTTTGTCCATAATAAGGGGCACAAATTTCCATTTTGGGTGTCCCATTGATAAATCTCAATGGGACCCATTTGTCACACTCACAACAACTATTCACTTACCATTCCCTTCACACTTTCTCTCTCTTACGTTATTTTTTATACTCACAACACCTACTCCACTACTATTATTTTTTAATATATACTCCTTCCGTCCCATTTCAAATTACAAAATTTGCCTTTTTGTGTGTACCACTTAAATTGCAAAAGCCTAACATGGATAGTTTATAATAATTTTTAGTCAATGGGATTCACTTGTTATACTCACATAAACTAACCCAATTACTATTATCTACCTCATTTTCTCTTTCCTACCGAACTATCTACACTCACCACACGTTACCCTTTTAACTTTTTCCTTAATTCCTGTGCATAACCTTATTTTTGCAATTTGAAATGGGACGGAGGGAGTATACTCTCTCCTTAATTCCCGTGCATGACTAATTCTTGCCCTTACTGTGGGACGGAGGGAATACAGTACACATTATGCACCTTCTTTAAGGGAAGGTTGAATAATTGAACCTTCGGTTGTATTAAGGGTCCGAACTGCACTGTCCCATTTATTGATGCAATCCAACGGTTGATATTTAATATGTGTCACAACGGTTTCATACTGACCTTTAGGTGAAAGATGCATGCATAATACTTAGTTGAGTACTTATCTTAGCACCGTAATAACTCGAAACCTTTTTTTTGGTTCACCAGAAATTTCCAGAAGAACCAATTCCCGAGCAGCAAGACGAGGCAGACGGGTTGTCGCAAAAAGTTGCAGCCCTCCATACATGAGTCTAAACTCGAAGAAGAAAGAAACTATGTAGATATATGGTTTGTTATGTACTTCACTCTTCCCTGTATTTCTTTCCTATGGCTCAGATTGCTCGATTATGTACTCCCACCCTATTTTTCCCTCAATGGGTTTAACTAAGCTATATTGAGTTTTTTTTTTTTTTTTTTTTTTTTTTTTTTTGGGTTTTTGTAGAGCCAAATGTAGGAAGTCTTGTTTCAAAATTACTGTAATTTAGCATGCATTACTGTAGTAGGAAATACGATATTTGCTGCAGTTTATTTTTCAAGCATACTGCTGTGGATGCAAGATTGTACTATGTAATAACGCTTTTACTTGTTTGTATATTACTTGTACAATGGTAAAACTGCACTTTAACGCTTTCCATTTTTGAAAAAAAAAAATGACTCTTATTTAATACTCCTTCCGTCCCCCTATCGAATTAGGGCAAATTTCCACTTTGTCTCATCAAATTAGGACAACCCAAAAATAGAAGTGTTTTATTTAATGGGACCCACATTCACACTCATAACAACTTTCCACTCATTATTCTCTACCCCACTTTCTCTCTCCTACTTCACTTTTTATACTTACAACACTTACTCTACTAACACGTTTTTCTTAATCCCCGTGCCCAACCCAAAAGTCTTAATTCAGGTGGGACAGATGGAGTATAACACAGCGAAAAAGAAAGCAAAACACTAATTACAGACACAGGGATTGTATTTCATAAACTCATTATTATACTATCATCAAAGGTTCTAAAAAGCGATAGGCGGTCGCTAGACGCCGCAGTAGGGCCTAAGCGGACTTAGGCGGGGCCGAGAATTCAGAAATAGTTATAATATCTTAGGCAGGACTTAGGCGCTTCATAAACGCCTAGCGCCTAGGCGGCTTAAACGGGTGGTCTTTTAGAACACTGCTATCATCTTACAGTTACAGAAAAAGATTAAAAAAGAAAAAGAAATAAAAAGCCTTTGCTAGTCATTAACTTGTTGTGACCTTTCCTTCATTTGGAAGATGTGGGACTAACTTTTAATGCAAAGTATAGGTAGGCACTGAATACCCAGTTGTTGTACTAGATTCTTTCTGCAATTTTTTTTTTTTTTTTTTTTTTTTGGGAATTGCTTATGACACACAAAAGAATGTACAATATATTAGGCAGTGTGTACAAACAAAAAAAATTGCTGAAATTGAAAAGGGAGTGTCAATAGTCATAAAAATAGTCCATTATAAGAGGTCCAAGAAATACATGATCACCTAGTTTATTTATAATTACATTCATCTGGAAATTTGTTTACGCTTCACAACTCCTAATATGGCACCTTCTCAATCCATTTCAGGTAAGCATTTTTCATCAATCTTGTTACCATTCATTTCCTCCGTCTTAACATGAATATCCATTTCTGTTCTTGATCACGAACGAAAATGAACATTTATTTTCGGGACGGAGAGAGTAATACTGGAAATGTTTTGTTGTTGGAAATTTGCAGCCTCTTCTTTTCCTTGTTCTGTTTCTTCTTTAATCATAATTTATGAACTTGGTTTGTTCAGCTCTCCCAGATCATTTGTTATACAAAAACCGACTTCAAGAACATGCCCAGAAATCAGGCTTGCCTTTTCCACTTTACCAAACCATTAACGAAGGATTTCCGCATGCACCAAAGTTCAGATCAACGGTGGTGATTGATGGAGAAACCTACATTTCCAACCTCATTTTCTCAAACAAAAAATCTGCAGAACAAGACGTCGCTAAACAAGCACTCGACTCTATAGAAAAAAAGATGAAAGCGGGCCCACCTATTACAAACATCGAGGTGCATTTCAATCCCCACAACCTTCTCATTTTTCGACCTTTTTTTTTTTTTTTTTTTTTTTTTTTATACCCTTTTGTTGATTTGATCAAAGTTTCAGGATCCAATGGGATACAAATCTATCCTGCATGAATTTGCTATCAAGACTGATCGAAAAATCCCTACTTATAGAACTAGAACGGAAGGAGGGTTAGGACCGGTATTTGTATCATCAGTTCTGTTTGACTCTAAAGTTTATACCGGTCAAGTTTCTGGAAGCAGAAAAGTGGCTGAACAGCTCGCAGCACGTGCTGCTATTCGCGAACTCCTAGGTACGTAATTCGAAACTCTCCTGAGTTTCAGTTTCATAGTAGTATCTACTATTGATGTTTAGTACTACATCTGAATGTCCAAAAGATTTTCAAAATTGTTCTTGATCAAGAGCAAATCAAATAACTTTGTGCTCAATTTGGGACGGATGTATAGTAATTGACTCGAGGGTTGACTTTTGACATTGAGTGATGTTTCTTGAAGGATCTGATATGGGGAATCTCCTTCATGAGATTGTTAAGTCAAAAGGCAAGCTTCCTTCTGCTTCACCATCTGTGAATGATTTGAGCATAACAGAGTGCATTTTGCCCATAGATTTTCAGCCAGGTACTGGCTTTTTCATCTTTATTGATTTGCACATATATGTGTGTGTGTGTGCGCGCATGTATGTATATATATGTGCTCGAGTATGATAAGGCTATCATTGTAACTAACACAATCTTATGTATGCAGAAACTCCTTCAAAACAGCCAAGAAACATACCGGTATGATTTCTTTGTTTACTAATTTGAATAATTCAAAAATCGAGAACATTTGATTTCAGAATGTACTAGTGAATCACCTTTTTCCAGCGTCGTATCTTTCTTTTTTTTAGTTTTTTTTATATGATTAATGATACTTTTCCTATCATTGCAGGAATTTATCACGAATCCCAACACGAGCGAGAGGGTGATGAGTCCAATATCAGAAGAAAAGCGCATCACTGAAACTCAGAGCTGGGAAACAGGGAAAAGATTGAATGAATGTGGAAGAATGATGAGTTCAAACAGGAGAGAAGGAAAGAACATGGTTGTTGAAACTCAGAATGCAGAATCAAAGAAAAAAGTCAACTCCTCTTGTGCAAGAACGACGACAAGTCAACACGCAGGGGCAAGGCGCGCTAGTGAAACCCAAAACGCAGAATCAATGAAAAAAGTCAACTCCCCTTGCGCAAGAACGACAAGTCAATACGCAGGGGCAAAGCGCGCTAGTGAAACCCAAAATGTGGAATTCAAGAAAAAAGTCAACAACTCTTGTGCAAGAACAACAAGTCAACACGCAGGGGCAAAGCGCGCAAATGAAACCCAAAACGCGGAATTCAAGAAAAAAGTCAACAACTCTTGTACAAGAATGTCAGGTCAAACTGCAGAGGGTAAGTGCAAAATCCAAACTCAGAATCTGAAGCAGATGATAGGTTTCAACTGGGCTGGTAATATGACTAGTCCAACTTCAGAGGGTAAGCGCAAAATGGAATCCCCTCCTCTGAGTTTAGAACATAAGAACAGATTTAACTCGCTTGGGATAATGGTGGGTCCCACTAACATGGAAGGAAAGCGTAAAATTCAAACTCTTAATCAGGAGCGGAGGAAAGTCAACTCATCTGGTAGTAGAATGATCAGTCCTAACAAGATGGAAGGAACAACAAAAATCCAATGCCAGAAGTTTGAGGCGAAGAGAAAGTTCTATTAATCCATATTGGCAGCTTAATATTCCTATATACATATGCTAGTTTATAACATCACGCGTGAACTTATCCAACCTACCTATATATAGTTCTTTTGGGTCTAATTAGAACAAATTATGTCAAAGATTGTTCTTATTACTAGAAATAGAAGATGCTAACGGTCGTTAAATTATAATTTACTACATTTAACTAATTATTAATGCCAAAAGTGTAACACTAATTTGGCACTAAAGAAGGAAGAAAGAGTAAAATACGAGTATGAAAATGAGAAACATTCATGCATAACATCAACAATAATGCAGATGTGATAAGTCGCAAATCAATCTAATATTCAACTTATTAAAAGTATGAAATGAAATAAACATGGAAATATGATTAGAGGAATTCATACCTGCAAGATTGTTAAGAATACCACTGGTTACATGAGCTGCAATGTGATCTTTAGGAGAGCCTCTCTCTTCATACTCCCTCCCGTTCCCGAAAAGTTAGTTCATTTTTTTTATTTTTTTTTTGTTAGTTTGAATGAAACTTGAGTACTGGTATAGTATAGGCTACTTTTAATTATCAGAGTAAATCTCTAAAAAAAACTTGTTATTTCTACACTAGTATAAATATTACCAGTAATATTTTTTAGATTTCCATGCGGATAATCAAAAAAATAACTTTAATTATTGCTAACAATGAAAATGAGAGACTATCTTTTCGAGCCCGAGGAAGTAACATCATAATGGCTATGGATTCTAGAACTGAAGTTAGAAGTCTCACTCCCTCTGCATTTCTTCCATAAGAGCTAATGCTATTATACTTTGGTTTTACATTGAAACTCTTGCTATAGAATGGATGTCCTGGTGGAAAACATGTTTAAGAAAATAGGGGTGTATTTAAAAAATGGCTTTAAATAAAAATAATAACGGGACGGACAATTATTTAATAAATAAATAATAAGTCGATGCAAGAGTTGGTCTCTTTCTCCGTAAGAAAATATTGCCCCGTATACAAGTGCTCACGGTCTACGGCAATTGTCTCCAAGATACAACGACTTTCATAATTTCAGAACGCAGCACAACGATTCTGAAACCTTCGAGCGAACTAATGGACTCAAGATCTTCTTGGACTCGAACGCAAAGGCTAAGACTACTAGGATGCTTGAGAGAATATAGAATGCTATTGGATTTCTGGATGAATGAAATGAGAGGGAAGGGGTCCTATTTATACTTGTTGAAGATATGGGGTGCCATTTAAGAATAGACACAAATGACACCTGGTCGAATCTCAGCCGTTAGATCAGATTCTGGTGGATGGCTGGGATCTGTTTGATCGACCCAGATTATCCGACCTGCCCACTCGAACGGACGCGGTTTGCACAACCCTAACCACACACGGAACCTTCTAAAAGCTTCGACCAATGCGCCCTTCAGCTGAACCACCAACTTGGGCCTCCCTTGAACCGAACCGCTACCAACCACCCTTAGCTGAACCCGGTTCGGATCCAAGTCGAACCAAACTCACCTAGCCTTGGATTGGACCGCTATCGAACCGAACTTTGTCAAAAGTTAAAGGCTCCAGAACTCCTAGCGACCGATGTGTACGTGCGAAGTGCGAAGTGCAAAGTGTGCCACTAAAGCGCCCAATGCGCCCCTTGTAGGCTTCACGGGAGCTGGTGCGGATAATGCGAAGGAGGGAACCACTTGATGTCTCCTCCTTAGATGCTCACATTAATATGGTGTCTTGAATTCTCCTTTCTTAGCAATGTAGGGTATGGATTTTCCATTCTCATTTCTCTTCAACCATCAATATTAAGTTGCCAACTTCATCAATTAATTTCTCATTCACACGAAATTGGTTTTGAAAAAATAAATATAATCTACTCCGAACGTAGATTAATTATTCGCAACTTATTTCCATTTTTATTAAATTGGAATTAATCACGAAACATGATCAATATTGGTCAATTTGTTAACCAATTTCCAACAATCCCCCTCATGAATGAAATTAATGCATGAATGCAGACTCTTAAAAAAAAATCAACGAACTGTTACCGCAACAGAGTAGGTAGCTTCCGGCTTTGAACCATCCCTATTAAGATGTTACCAGATTTACTTGCTGCTCGGTGAACACGATGTCTTGAACTGGTCAGCATTTTTATGTAAACCAAGACAATAACATTTACACGACACAATTCTAATATCTTCCGTTCTCACGTTGTGTCTATTTCGGCCTTGGACCATATTTTTGATTCATAAGTGTTTCATTTTAGAAGCGGCCAAATTTTTCACTTATATAACTGATCTCTTATAAAAAGTATCATGCTATACTCTACCTTTTCAAGGTACATGAATCATTAAAAGCTTAAAGCTTACCCTTACGACACGTTTATAGGCTTTTAACACTTAGACAGTTTCTGAGAACGAATGGGTTATACTTGGGTTTCAAGTAGAATATCCACAACTTAGTTGTCTCATTGAACCAAGTTTGTGGGATCTCCACTCATCATGGTTGAGTTGCCGTTATAGATTTTTTGTTGTGAGGGTTTTCAGAAAATCTTAGGAAAAATGCGTTTTACACGCGTTTTAGTGTAAAACGTGTTTTTCCTATGCAGAGTGGCATTTTTGTAAATAAGTGGAACGTTACTTAAAAGACACGGTGGCATTGATGTAAATAACTGGAACTCATGAAAACTCACCAGGCACTTTTCGAAACTGTAGGAGACAATTTTCAATATTACAGCAGACAGATTTTAACAATAGAGAAGACACATGTTTTTGGTATTGAAAAAACTCACTAGACACTTGTTGAATCTGTAAGAGGTATGTTTAAATACTACATCAGACACGTTTCGACACTAGAGAAGGCAATTGTTAACATTACAACCAGCAGCCTAACACTACCACCATAAAGTGCCTGTTTGAACACTATAAAAGTGTCTGCTTTGAATTTTATAAGTGTTATAATACAACAGACATTTTCTAATACTAGAAGAGGCACATGATAATCTCAGAGGAGACAACTTAACAATACCACTAAAGTGCCTGTTTGAACACTATAAAAGTGCCTGCTTTGAATTTTATAAGTGTTATTTAGACCGGCTTATATTAAGAGTTGGGAAAGTGCCGGTTTCCTAACTCTTAATATAAACCGGTCTAAATAACGTGTATGTAAAAACACGTTCTCCACTAACGCTAGTGTAGAACACGTTTTACGCAAAAACTACTCACGAAGTAATTTATAAACAAAACACAAAAGTTTAACAAATGTGTCTACAAGTATAAAAGGTACATTAACTATGAAGTAGTTTATGAACAAAACACTTAGGGTTTAACAAATATGTCTACAAGTATAAAAATATACTCCTTTTGTTGCATCTCAAATTACAAAAATAAGATTATGCGTGAAAATTAAAGAAAAAAAATGTGATGTATCGTGAGTATAGATAGTTGGGTAGGAGAGAAAAAGTAAGATAAAGTAATAACTAGGTTAGTTTGTGTGAATATGACAAGTAGGTCTTATTAAGTAAAAAAATTACTATAAACTTTTTATTTTAGACTTACAAATTGCCAATTTTAAGTGGGATATCTAAAATGACAATTTACTAAACTCACTATTAACTTGAAACAAAAACGAGGTTATGAAATTTCTTCCCATCTTTGCGATTAATAAAACTAAGAGTGTGTCGCCCATTTTTCCTATCTTTATTTTATTATGTAGTACTCCCTCCGTCCCAAAATGATATTCTCATTTGCCCTTTCTCATTGTCCAAAAAAGTTCTTCACAATTCTACAATTTAAGCTTAAAAGTGCCTAAACAAAGCATGGCTAGTGAAGCAAGTGTTCATATTCTTAAAAAAAAAATTGAATAGTCAAACACGAAGATCATTTTAGGACGACACGGATTCTATAG
Source organism: Campanula takesimana (assembly GCA_026119855.1). Classification (NCBI taxonomy): domain Eukaryota; kingdom Viridiplantae; phylum Streptophyta; class Magnoliopsida; order Asterales; family Campanulaceae; genus Campanula; species Campanula takesimana. The sequence goes on along the minus strand of JAOWBW010000080.1, from coordinate 1,618,811 downwards.
AAAAAAATGCATCTCTTCATTAATGTATTTGGATTTAAAGCACCGCGTGCTCTACGTCTAGAAGATTTGCGAATCCCACCTGCGTATATTAAAACATTCCAAGGCCCGCCTCACGGCATCCAAGTTGAGAGAGATAAATTGAACAAGTATGGTCGTCCCTGTTGGGATCTACTATTAAACCAAAATTAGGGTTATCCGCTAAAAACTAATAGGGCCCTCACTTTAATAGAAAACGGGTGCCATCAATCTGAGACGGGGCGAAAATATCCTCAATTTTAAGACGGAGGGAGTATTTTATATTACCTCTATTCCATAGGGGAATAGGGCTGTTTTTTCATCCCAAAATGGCTCAAGCTCCACCACGATTTTTAACTCGTCAAATAATTGAGTCGAACCAGCTCGACTCTTGTGTTTGACGAGTTTTGTTTGTGATCGACTCAATTCAATAAACTCGTGCAAAACTCGAACTTTTACTGATTCGCGAGCAACTTGTTTCGAGCTTCGCTCACTACGCTAGTTAAAAACTCAAAAATTTAATTGTTCACGAGAATCAAAGTCGAGCTCGACCCATCATGCCCAAACAAGCCAAGGCCAAATTGTTCAAGGCAGATTTTCTCCCAAAAAAGTTCACACTCAAACTCTCGTTAACACTCGAATTCAATAACGACTCCAGCAGCTCGCTTGCGATCAGCTTGAAACTCGATTCAACTCGAGTTCGGACCACTAATTCAACTCAAATTTGATGAACTCGACAACTCGTTAATGAGCCCGAGTTTGAAAATGCAAAACTCGACCGAAATCGACTCGTTTACACCCTAACTGGGTACATGGAAAGACACCAAAAATAAATTTCTACACAGCAACTCTAACTCTTCAACTCCCCAATCTTCTCCACGAAAAAACCAGGGAAATAAAAATCAGACAGTGCAATCATCTTCAACGTCTCAAAAACTACTTCGGCTGGTAACAAAGGTTAATTATAGAACTTTGTTCTACGTAGACCACAAAACTGCTCGTGTCTGCAACATTTCTCTTAAGCATGTAGGCTTTTCCTACCACAAAGTATTTACACTAACCGAGTCGATAATTTACTTCAAAAATGTATATTTAACAACGGACCCACTTTTACTTGTTACGACAGTAAAGAAGAAGATGCAGTTTTTAGTCTCTACGTGTTCAATCAGCTTCAAACTGTTGTAATCTCTCAGCATCATATTCCAAGTCTCCGACCGCAGCATGGTTAACAGATCCATCGTCCTCACTCGCATGTACTTGCCTACCAGCAAACCTGTGTACACCACTCGGTTATTATAATTACAGCATTAAAACTCATATGATTGAGCTGTGTAAAATATATGAAACCTTAAATCAATTAAAAGATCAAAAACCCTAATAAATTAATTAGTAAATTCAATAACTCCTTACAATGGGATTAAAAATAGTTGCAATAGAAAATAAAAGCAAAGGGGGTTTTGCCAACTAAATGTCAGAATGTGTAAAGAAAATGAGACACTAATGTATATTTCAACACTGAAGACCGGAATGAGAAGAAAATGCGGGTATTTTAGAAGTTGATAATACCGCAATCTAAAACTTAACAAGATGATGTTACAGCATACGAACATGCAATTGCTGTGGATGCATTCCGACACCACCTCCTAGCACCTACTTTGCACCAGTTTGACATATTCTGCTAACATGACTTGCTAAGCTTCATTAGATTCACCTGCTGAAGGTAAAACAATCTTTTCCATATCAAATCTTTTTACTGTTTGTACCAATTTACTGCCATTTGTTAATCAGACATGGCATACAACTTAATTCTCGGCTAAAGTATATACTACTTTTGGAAAAGCAGCAACCTTCATTAGTCCAAACAAATTTCCACAACCAAGAATAAAAAAGAAAGCCTGTTTGACTCTGTGGGATATACACGTCTCTTTAGAGAGAGAAAATACGTGGTATGAGATGATCACACTTCTTGCTACAAATGGATCCCTTTATGAGGTGTTTATAGTCAATGAGAAGTACGGCCATATGCAAGGCACATGCACTCAATAGTGATGGACTATCCCGCAATTATCCCTTGAAACCCAGCTAGGCCACGTTTCATCCTGTGATTGGGCCACGTGGCGAACTCCGCAATTCTAGTCTCCAATCCACTACTACTAGGCAATCCTGCTTTATTGAAAGAACACTTACCGCGTCCTTGTCTGATTGTGGGAAGTACTTAAAGGATAACAACCCGCACATTGCGGAAAAGAATGATGTATCCGCAGGGCACAGATGCATCCACGAGAGGGAATGATGTACCTGCGAGGCAAAGATGCATGCGCGAGAGAATGACATATAAGCGAGACAGCAGAGATGCATCCCCGGGAAAGGGGGTGACACGTGCGAGGCACGTACACGCTATAATTGTGAGTCATTTATATCCCACAGACTCAGAGGCTTCAACAAGGATGGTGCCAAACCTTCCTGTTCGTCCAACAGTTCAAATGAAAAACGAATATGTGACCATAACTACACAAAGAACTAAGTCCATTCAATATCATAAAGATGAAGGATAAAACCAATTGTACTTCCAATGTATATTCCGCAAGCTCATAAGTTGATCAGGTATTTGAAAATTTTGAATTGCTACGTAAAATAAGAACGTTAACTATAGAATCTAAGCTACAATACATTAAAAAACTAAAGTTCAAAAATACAGCATCACCAGGTAGCAATATATATATTCATCAAAAAGATTTTGAATTGGCACATGTGACTTGTAGTCATCGGTTGGAGTGGGGGAAAGGGCATAAATATAATTTCCAAGAGCTTGCATGGGTTTAAGACTTTGCAACGCTAGAGTGAATTATTTGCATTGAAGGTGGGTTGGAGGAGGTTGCTTGCAATATAAAAGCAACATAATATAATCTCGATTAAAGGCAAATCCAGTATGTCAACTTTGTTCTAACTTTAGTGGCTAAGTTCTCATTGAACAATGACGTGTTACACATGACCTGGTTAAGACAAGGAACGACACAGCAAAATAGCGGGGGAGTAAACATTACCGTCGGCCATTCATCAACTCTATGCATTTTCGCGCATCCAGCCTGTCCTTAAACCGTACCAGAATAACACCCTGCGGATGATTCTCACAAACTTGCAGATAGAAGCGAGTGAAAATTGTGTGTTAAAGCTTCAAAGGATATAATTCACTGGTCATAAAATCTACAAATATATTTAATGACCCTCAAGAAGGATTAGCAGGTATTCGTTGGCACGCACATACACACACAAGCAGAGAGAGGGGGGGGGGAAGAGGGCGAGAGAGAGAGAGAGAGAGCTAACTGAAGAAGAATCCATTAAGTGAGTTCAAGTCAAAGGAATATTGCTATTTAAATGTAGATTTTTTCGCATCATTTGGATAAAAGTATTTTTTGGCAGAGAACAGCTTTGATTAGTGTTGGTTCAGGCCATTACTTTTTAGGGCATTGGGAAGAACAAAGGATTAAGATAATTATAATATCACAAATGATGCATAGCCGTCAGATCACTTGTGGTACACGAGTGGTACACATATTATGGTATAGAGGATCTCATCTCCTCCTATTCCATCTTGAACTCCTCCCATGTTTAGACTCCTTCTCCACCTTGTTCCCATGTTGGTTTAGACTCCATAACCCAACATCTCATTTTGACCGCTTATCCCAAATCGCAAATTTGAGTCATTGTTTTCTTTAATGCTTTTTTACCAGATTTATTTAGTTTCCGTCTTCTTTCGTTAAGTTTCTGACTTATTCAGTCAGTTTTGGAATTAACAGAGAAACATGACTGACAACAGAGGCACTATAGGGATTCCATAACTGTGAGCCTCGTATGGAACTCGCTCCCTCGGACCGAGTCACATATGGGACTCACCTCTCCGTGTTACGTGTTACTCTGGTCAACTCTTTTCCTTAATTGCTTTGTTAGTTGTTCTTTTCTTTCTTTAAACCGGGTTCTGGCTTATTTGAGTCAATGTAGGAGTCTTTTCCAGGGATTTGCTTCGTATTTGATCTCTCCCAAATCTACACTTAGATTGCTTCTTAAATTATGAATCATTTCTCCAAAAGGATTTCATCTTAATCAAGTATTAATACAAGGTCCCTCCCCCTTGTTTGACACACATTTCAGATCTCACATACTGAACCTCTGCAATATCGTTTCAAATTGTTCTTCCCAAGCTTGGTATAACTATATTAGTTTCTATTTAGACAAGCCCTTTCTAGCTGGTCTATGTGCTTGTCGATCTACTCCCCCCTAACTACTTGACATCGAAGTATCTTAGTTTCTCATCACATGCCATCTTAGAAGATACACATACATAAAATATGCTTGTAAACGTTATATTGATGCTGCATAAAATCATCAGAAGCAGCTTAAAATCTGTTACCAAAACCTATGACCACTTTTCCAATGATCAAATACTCGTCTTATATCACGTAATTGCGCAAGTTGTACATGTTCTATTCTAAGCATATGGGCCCAACTGAACATGAAGAATAATAGATGTAATGTATTTGATGATAAATTATTATCAACAAGTAAGGAAGTAATGATTCAGTCAGTTTCAGAGGAAGCTACACTACCTTCACCGATTCAACAGGACCAATTTTTACGGATTCTTCCTCAACCTCTGCTGTTAATTCAGATTTCAGATTCTCATCAGCCTGCATTCAGAAAACCAAGTCATTAAAAACACATTAAGCTCAAAAAGTATAACAGCCTGTTTTGGTGTGTCTTTTAACTAATAAAAACCATAAAGTTAAGGGTCCAAGATTCCTATAACTGGTCTAACATTAAGATGGTCATTACTAACGGAACCGAAATTGCATTTTGAGATGATCAAGCAGATTATTAAGCATATCGAAAAAAATATTAGAATTGCATGGTCTATGCTATTCTCCATGTTTCTTTTTGTGCGGGCAGCCACTACGGGAAAAGGGGTTTGGCTGGCTAACAGCATGTTTGTTTGGTGTGTGTCTGTGTTGGGGGAGGGGTTGGTTGCTAGAGCATATTTTAGAAGATTACCCTCATTTGTGCAGGAGAAAACATATGACGGAGAACAACTGTAGCTGGAATACACAACTTCCCATCATCTCGGCCACCTGAGTCGTTACAATGAAATGTCATGGCCAGAGTAACAAATTACATAATAGGTTACCTCAATCACCATAGCATTATACAATAAATCCAAAATGAATGCACAGTAAATGCATAATAGAATGGTTATAACCTGAAGCGGCAGTGTATCTATATACTACTATATAAGGGAGAGTGACTTAGCGGACTCTTGGACTCAGTTGGTCTATCTCTCTACTTTACACCTTAACCACCGGTTTAAATTACTTTATAACGACCATAGATTTATTAACTTCCTTTCAATCTATAAATTATTTTCCCACAATTGAATTATCAAAATAATACAGAGTAAACAGTTCAAACCATGACCACGCAAAATACATATGTATATACTTGCGCACACATCATTTGTGCAATGGTCGCTTGTCCTAATTTTAGGAACGCATGTTACAGAATTAAGATGCTCTTTCTCTTGTAAACTTACACCTTACTTAATGAAGCTCAGACAGGAAATGTCCAAAAAAAATTGAGTTGCAGCACGTGGGTACAGCAAACATCCTCTAGCAACTCATTGAATATTTGAGGTCTTATAATTCAAATAGTAATAAAAGACAACTAAATCCTGGGTGCTAAACTGAGAAGGCTACTCAAGCACCACTACAAAACATATCTCAACACACCCCTCTCCTCCGTCCCTCCCTCCCTCCTAAGCTACACAAGCACAAAGCTAGAATGCCGAATCTCACCCCAGCAAATATATTATCGCACACACCAAACAGTGGATCAAGACCGAGGCGCTAATTCCATTCTTTCACACTTTTTAGACACATGAGCACTACTGAGAGTTAACTATTCGTCCCATCATTAGAGAACCAACAAAAACCTTTCCTGGTCAAGAAGAAGAGTCAAGAAAAATCGTACTCCCACCGCCAAAAACAATCCATCTATACCATTTCTCAAACTTCCAAAAGTTGGGCGGACAAAGTTCTCAACAGATAGAGAACAAGCCCATAGCTCTCAATCAGTCCGAGCAACACAAACAATAACCTCCAAACCACCACATAGCAAGGAAAGAGGTGCTTACCAGTCTCACAATGTATAGCACACGTAATACACATGTCCGACACTAGATCTTTATAAGGCAACCAGGACAACTCTTTGATGGTACTCGTTCGGTGTTTGCAAAGAATATGATGGTGTAACAATAGAAAGACACACAACCTACCAATGTTGCGCAGCTCAACGAATAATGTCCATTTTCAAGGGCTCAACATTGGCAGCAGTGATTTTTTTTTGTTTGCACATCTAGCTTTATACCAGAGGTAAAGGAAAGTTCAATTAACTGGGCAAACACACTATCGGGGGAACTAGACGTAATCACCACTCTTAGTTACACTGCATACTAATGAGATTCAGAATCAATTAGAGAAATTAGAAATTGTCCCTGTAGCCAAAAATAAAAGCCAGTTCCATGAGTATACAAACACTGACGGCACACTAGAACATACCCCAGCCAAGTATCTTGTGTTCAACTTTCTGAAGTTTCTTCTTTTTTCTTTTGTCCACTTGTTTGGCTATAAATTTATCCCCTGCAAAATGTATATTCACAAACCTCAGTAATGGAACATGACAAGCATAAGATATAAAGGGTAACATTTATCAAACAGGGAGTTTATATATACTCAATGTCATTAAAAGTGAGTTTAAAAAACATAATGGACCTTGGTAAAGTGTATCCGTACACAGTTGTCAGCCCAACTCACCTTTCTGCTCAAACTTAGCTGGCATGACTGACAGTGGAACATCACCACCAATGCGTAGCGGTGCCCCGTCAAGCATTTGGATTGCCAAGGCAACTGATGGTTCCTGAAAAGCAGTACAATGCACAAGAGGATTCATCATTATGGTATGCCACCAAGTACTGGCACAATGATAGCTATAAACACAACACCAAAAACCATACCTTCAGGTACGAAACAAGTGCATCTCCCTTCTTCCTTCCAGTATCTCTGTCATAATATATCTTCACACGAGGCTTCTTTGTTTCAGGGTCCTATATATTTCAAGGATGCACGGACGTTATTTAAAAGATGTCAAATATTCATAATCACTGGATTCACTATTGCTATTTACATCAGAAGACAACGTCAAAAGGTAGTATACAAATAAATAAAAGGCAAAACTGCTATTATGGTTACCTAACTGTGTGCAATGTGGTCACCCCATTTAACGGATTTTTGGTCATGTGATGTCACGTGACTAGCGCCAATTAAATATATAGTGAGTTCATCAACATAGTTAACCCAAATCTAAAAAAGCACTGTGGGTTTGCAAATTATCAATTTACACTTTTCTTCAACCTCCGAAATAGAAACCTTCATCATCCACCCAATCCACCCATTTTCACTTCCTTCGAGCCCACCACTCCCTCCCCTACTCCCCAACCAACCTCCCCTCATTCTGACACCCTTCCCAATCATCCCGTCCATCTTCCCCTCCTCCACCTACCTAAATCACCACTCTCCACCGATTCCCACCCCTCTCTCCTCAAATCACTCAGGCCCGCTCCCTAACTTCCATTGCCCCCTGATAATCTGTCCCTCTCCCTGCTTCTCCTCTCGCTTTGGTCCTCACTCCAGCGATGACAAGTGTGTTTTTCTAGATTTCAACCCATCTCCATCTCGATTCCTCCGTTCCTCGTTCCCTTCGAATCCTCCATCCACAGTGGTACTAACCCCCGTGCGAAGGCAGGGGTCAGTTCCCCAACCCTATCAATTACTCTCTTCTCATAACCCTTAACCCACTCCATTACACATTGCCAACTATACGCTGCTTCCCTATTCTTATCCAACGTCCAAAACAAAAAAAGGAGTCTAATCATGGCCGTCGTATCATAAAGTAGACAATTGGATTTGAAAATGGAGCAACTCCACACTTACAATTCCATCATCATTCATGCTTATGAAAGCTCGTTCCATCAAGAAATTAACTAATGGCAGAATAACGATACTCCCTCCGTCTCATTTATTTCGGCCACTTTCCATTTTTAATGGTCAATATAAGTGAACTTTGACCAATCATTAATGTCAATCTAATCATTGTAACAAAATTATAAAAATTGTTATTGTTAAAGTACTTAGTGATATATCAATAACACTTATTAACTTTAAATTAGGATGATTAGATTGATATTAATGTTTGGTCAAAATTCACTAATGTTGACCATTAAAAGTCAAAAGTGGCCAAAAAAATATGAGATTGAGGATGTATGTAAGTTATCAGAAATGTTAATATAGAAACCGTACACTGTAAGGCTCCACTATAGTCAATATTCCAAGATCACTCAATAATATTTCCAAGATCAGAAACCAGACAGCTTACCAACTCAGGCACATAACCTATTCTAGCATTCATTTTCAGACTCGTGATCTTGACCTATTCTAGCATTCATTTTCAGACTCGTGATCTTGAACTCAACTTTGCTGTTTTGATCTGATTGGTTTTTCATTATTCTCTAGTTGCTCCACAAACTTTAAGATCGTCATCAGATTATGTTAATTGGCTGTACGAGAACAGTTAAAATACCCAAAATTGTTACTTTCCAGGAGGTCGCATATAACACTCTTTGCACAATTGTTTTTTCTCAAATCAAGTGGGATTTCCGTAGTATGTACTAACAAAATTCAAGAATTTCATCAACCAGTTGAAAGAACAAACAGAAAGTGCTTGATAAAGATCCATCAAACTCAAATTGGGTATAAACCTATCACCGTTGAAAGAACAAATACAACATTCTATTTTCCAAATCCAAAAACACTGAATTGGATCATCAAAGAAACACGAAAATCATTGTTTAGTTCAAGAATGTGAATGCAATACCTGAAAGTAGTAATCAACAGGGCTGCGATGGAGGCGAGTAGAGAGGACTAATCAGATTGAAGTGCCCAATTACAACTGGATTACAACGGGGGAGTCCGCAGAAGCAAGTGGAGATAGTGGTTGCGAATGGAGATGGAGGAGAGAGGCCGGGATGGTGAATAAACTAGTACTGCCTCTTCCTTGGCAGAGGGAGCGAAAGCAGTCACAACACGAACGTGAATATCAACCATGTATGCAGTTGTCTGAGAGATGAGCACACAATTGTTTTAATACCAAGAGAAAAAGTATCAGCCGTGAAGTCTTAAAAGATCGAAAAAACATTCATAAATATCAAAACTTCAAACGAACACAAACTACGAAATTAAAACAAAAATGGAATCTGACTGCATAAACACATAAGACTACATCAACAATCAACAGTTTCAATCAAAAATCAATCACCACCGCTTAAATAGTAAACTTCTCTCAACCCAAGATTTAATTACCTTAAATAGTAAATTTCTCACAATATTAACTAGAAACCAAATATTCACCACCAGTTGACCACCACCCCACCAAGCAACCAAAACATTCATTATAATTCTATACACTTAGCATTGAAGTAAATTAGTACAGTACGTCCAAGGCAAATACTAAATTAGTACAGTACGTCCAAGGCAAAATCGTTATGACTACAAAGATCAACAATGCTTCCTTGATTCTTTTACCACCCAACCTTCCCCTAAGTAAGGCTTTAATGCAGTAATCTAAATCCTACATCAAAAAAGCTTGTGGATTGCTAAGATGAATTTAATACTGCACTGCACTGCAAAACTCAGCATTCATAAATCATGTGATATCAAATTGACTCCAGAATACACATTCACCTGCAGAAAATAACAGCTGCTCAAGAAATTAATCACGCTGGTCCAGCTGAAGATTCCAGCTATAAAACTAAGATTGTCTATCAGTATAACACATGCAAGCTGCAAAGTCAAACAGATTATTGAAACACGAAAAGAGACGTTAACACCAAGAGAATGGAAATAGAACTCAACCACTATTGCTCCTTCCCCCCCCCCCTTTCATTTTAATAGAGGTTCTATTTTACTAAGACTAACATGATCACGGTTGACTGCTTCGATTACCCGTGCTTTTGACCATGGATATTGCAATTTTAAAGCAAATTCTAATTAAATAATTAAGAAAGTTGATCAGCAAAATCACAACTAAAATCAAGGATAGTACTCTGTATTTGTCTCTGTCAATTAAACTGCAGGACATCAAATTCACCTTCTATAAGAACACATAGTAATCTGTATTTGTCTCTGTCAATTAAACTGTGGGAAAAGCCTGGCACCGTTTTTTTTCCCTATTGAATCAAAACCCAAAATAAACATTCAAGAAGTCCAAAGAGCACACACTTGCATCAGAATTAAGTAAACAAAATCAAACCACAACCCACATATTCAAATGAGGGAGAAAAGAGAAACCCTAACCTGTTAAAGCTCGCTATCAACAGATAGACAAAGGATGCAGTAGCTTACTCCATGGTCTTTTTAAGTGCTCGACTCGGTCATTTATGTAATGTTGTGTCAAGGTTCTGCAAGAATTGCATTGGGGCCGCCAACACAATTCTTCAACTTTAGCTGGTAAGACAAAAAAAAAATGCATGTTAAGAGATTTTCTATGAACAAAACAAAGAAGAGTTTCAAAAAATACTACTTCAAGAGAACATGGAAGTAAGAAGTAATAAGAAACCAACGTACGAAAGTAAACTATCAATATAGAGCTTGGATAAGTATCTCTGCTGTTATCTAGAAAGAGTATTATACGCCATTAAATAATCCAATGGTCTAACATACCTAAAGGTTAAGCAACAGAATCTCCCTTGAAATCAGGCTCTGTAATTGAACACAATACATAAACTTCATCATTCTCACTTGTAAGAGGGCCACACTATTAACCCTGAAAATGTGGTTTCATGCCCTTCGCAGTATCGTGTCCACGTTCTAATGCTATCATGGTGCGGTCGTTCGGCTGGATCCCCTTCAAAAGCATTTCATCAAAAAGTCTTTCAGCCTTATCTACGAGGCCTTGAGAACAATGGCCAGATATTAGAGCTGTGTACGTCACACAATTTGGTTGAAGACCTCTATCGATCATATCAAGGAAGAGGTAAATAGCATCCTGAAGGTTGCCTGATTTACAGTGACTGTCAATCAAAACCGTGTAGTAATAAACATCAGGAACAATCTCCTTCTCTTTCATTTCACTCAAGAAACTGGGCACATACTTTGTTTCTTTCATTCTAGCTTTTTTTGATAATTTAGAATGACCGTCAATCAAAACCGTATAAGCAATTAAATCTGGTTCAATACCCTTATCCTTCATTTTGTTGAAAAGATCTTGGGCCTCCTTTAAACAATTCACCCTGCAATAACCTTTTAACATGATCGTATATGTAATAACATGTAGTGCTAACCCTCTTTCAATCATATTATCAAACACCCACCTTGCCTTATCCATATCTCCTGCCAGACAGAACGCAGATATAAGTTTGCTGCCCATTTTCTGAAAGAGGTCACTATCAACAGCCAACATTTTTCGGAACAAAAAAAGAGTTTTCTCAGTTTTGCCTTCCATACACAAGTTAGTGAGAAGTTTAATGCAAGAAGTCTTTTTCACCAAAATTCTTTTCTCACACAACCAAAGAGAAAGTTTATAGGCATCTATTGTGTAGTTCGCTTCACAGTACCCATTTACCATGGCAACATAGTTATCCATTCTTTTCTCTTTCAAACGGCTGAGAAACCGTTCAGCTTCCTTTACCCTTCCCCCAACACATAAGCCCTCAATGATAATGTTGTGAGTAGAAGTGGTGGGCTCAATACCTTGTGCAATCATATCACTCAAAAGGCCAATCACCTCCTTTCCCAGGCCACTTCTCAAGAACCCACCAGTGAGCACATTGTAAGTAACAATATCAGCTTTCAAGCCCTTCCTAATCATTTCATCAAAGAGGTTTATCGCATCAAAATGATTTCCCTTTAGAAAATACCCATTTATCAAAGTGGTGTAGTGCACAGAATCTGGGCTCATTTTCTTACCCTTCATCTCCTCAAACAACTTCAAGGCTTCTTCCATTCTCCCCAGTTTGCAAAAGGCATCAATAGCATCATTGAATGCTACCTCGTCAAGGAAGATTCCTAAGTCCTTACAACTCATGAACCAGTCTACAGCTTCAAATGCCATGTCGAGCTGACAAAAGCACTTAACGATTAAAGTTACAATTACACAATTAGTTTTGATACCTTTTGAGACCATTTTATCGTGGAAATCCATAGCCTTGATAATATTCATTTTCTTGCAATACCCTTTAATCAACGCTTCATAGCAATGCACACCTGGGACAATCCCTGCTTGCTCCATCTCAAGTAAGACACCTTCTGCTTCAGTCAACTTCAATTCATTAACAAGCCCACGTATAACAGCAAGATAAGAATAAACATCAATGGGTTCCTTTGCCTCCCTCAACGATCTTAACAACTCGTACCCGGATTCTGACCTTCCATCAAAACAAAGCCCTTCAAGATATGCAGTATAAGTAAAAGCATCAGCCTTAACTCCAGCCTCTGCCATCTCTCTAAACACATCAACAGCCTCTTCCAAATTACCCTTCCTACAAAATGCTTTAATCACAATGCCATAAGTATACACATTCGGGCTCAAACCAATCCTCTTCAATTGGAAATAAAATGCCACTGCCATATCCATTCTCCCACACTCGATCAACCGATTCATAAGAAAATTGAAAGTTAATATACTCGGTACAAATCCACATCTTTTCATTTTAAACAATGTATCAGCAGCATCATCAAACATACCGTTACAAGCATATACCTTAACCAACACATCGATCGCTCGAAACAACGGACTCTTTCCCCTCTCATCAGCCTTGATTCCCATCACAATTGCCTCGAACAAGTCCTCGACATCAAAATTCCAATACCCATTATTCTCGATAACCTCAGTTAAGACAAAACCTAACCTCCTATCCATTCCCCAATAACAAAGTACCCTTATAAAAGCAATGTAAGTACAAACATCATGCTGAAACCCGTGTTCTTTCAATTGGGTGAAAAACGATAACACCAGATTGGGTTGTTGTTTGAGATTGCTGAAAGTTTTAACAACTTTGTGGGTGTCTAATTCGAGAAAGAAGTCGGAAGAAGGAGAGGTGGAGGCGGCGGCGGAAGAAGAAGTAAGTTCGTCGGAGCTTGAGTTTGAGTGTGAGGAGTCTGTAATAGAATGTGCAAGTGCGGATACAGATTGGCAACGGAAGTTATTTTTCATCAAACTGCGACAAGAATCTAACCTTAAATTAGGAACCCACCTGACAATCATGCCTCCAAAAGAACACAGAATCGGTTGGCCTTTCACTTTCGCTGAAGCTCTGTATGCCGGCGCCGGGAACGCTGCGGAGTGGCAATCGGCTAGGGGAACTTTGATTCCGGAAACCGGTATCGACTAACGTGGAAGTCCTCGTCAGCAAGTTTGTAACTTTAAAGTCTGATTTGTTATTTATCCCAAAGACATTTTTCCTTTAATCCTTTTTTTTTTTTTTTGGTACAGCCCGTCTAATCCTTTCCCCAAATATACCCCCTTTCGGTCACATTTTAAACTTCAAAAAATTTTATTTTGGCCGTCTCATTTTAAACTTCAAACCTAAAAAGAAAGTTTTTTTTTATACTTCTTTATTTGTAGGTCTCACATCATACTCACAACAATTAACCACTAACTATTCTCTACCCAACTTTTCTCTCCTACCAAATCATCTACACTTACAACGCATCACATTCTTCTTAATTCTTGAACCCAAAAATTTTTAAAATTTTAAATTAGGACGGGGAATATATTCACTTTCCTTGTATGATGTCTACTACCTTTGTTTCAAGGTATGTGCTCACTCCTTTTTTTTTAGTCTGTCTCGGAGTATATCAACTTTTTAAACTTATAATATGCAAGTATTTAGTAGATTTTTTTTTTTTTGGTAAAAGGACATTTATAGAGACAAAGCTTTTTACAAAATGTCAATTCATTTTAAGACAATTCTTTCCGAAATGGGTCATTCATTCTTTGAGACGAATGGAGCAGTATCTTATCTTATCCTTTTTCTTGTAATACCTTTGTCCCAAAATAAATTTTAAAAACAATTCAAATTTATTCTTAATCAATAATAAATTAAATTATATATTTATTTTGAGACCGAAAGACTACGTTGTTTACTTATTGAAGTCTGAAAATATTTGATGCGATGCGAATTTGTGTCGTATCTCCAAATACGTATGTGAGACCCTCTCAAAAAGACATAGTTCCTTTTTTACTATTTTATTCAATAACATGTTAATTTACTTTTAAAAAATTAAATTATTGTTAATAATATTTTAATGGTCAAATTTTAAATTGATTGACATAAGTTTCTCTTAATTTTTGATTAGTATTTAGTAAAAGCTGCAAAGATTTTTATGTAATTTTACTGTAATTATATACAAATAAGTAAAGTGTCATCTTTAAAACTGTCGAGAAGTCACTACAATATATATTGGGACGGATGGAGTAAAAAAAAAAAAAATCACTAAAAACCCTAACCCGCTCGGGTCATGAAAATTACAACCCGAACCCTACTTTTTCGGGGCGGATCACCTTCGGGTTCGGATCGGGTTCGATCAAATTGCCATCCCTACTCATGGTACACTACCTACCAGTGCTTTGGACCCTAGGCCCTCTGGTCGAGACAAAAATTCCATAAAAACCCAATCCACTGATCCAACACATTCTTACAAATTATGACTGTTTCACAATTAATTAGTAAGACTCAAAAATATTCACAAGAATATCAACTTTTCTTTAAAAATCAAAAAATTGAATAAAATGATTTTAATAAAAAAAAATTAATTTTATTTGGTCAAATCCGATCAAACTCTTATAACTGATATATAAGACAAGTTCTCATCTTATAATTAGAATAAAATAATCTCCTTTTTTTCACTTATTTTATAATAAAAAATAATAATTTTATTTGGTCAAATTTGGTCAAACTCTTATAACCGATGTATATGACAAATGACCTGTTTATAGTTCTGTTCTTTATCATTGCAGCCCGAGGACGAGGAGTTGGAACTTATGGACAACGTTTTGCCTGCAAAGTATATAGTCAACCCTCCCTCTTTCTTTTTCCAAGTCACATAATACTGTACTTGTTATGAAATTATATGTTTGCAGGGATATATAGTTAATGGGTTATTGTTTCATTTACAGATATGAGGAAGCACGAGAGGAAGAGAAGATGCGCAGTCAGCGTGAGGACTTCAGTGATATGGTTGCTGAGGTGCAGTCTTAAACAACTTTTATAATGTTATTTTTGCGTCTACTTTTGCTACTGTTACTTTGTTTCTGAAATTATTTGTGTTTTGATGTGATATCGCAGAATGCAAAGAAAAGGAAGCGGAAAATGCAAGAGAAGGACAGCAAGTCAAAGAAGAAGGATTTCAAATTTTAGAAACTTCTCCAATGTGCTAGTTCTGTTTGGCTGGTTTAGCGCATCAGTAATAGCTTCCAGTTATCTCAATGTGCCCGGCGATACACTTTTTAAGTATGCTAGTTAGATGAAGAACGTAAAACTACTCTAAACTTGAGCATTAAAATGATTATGTTGTTCGAAATCAACTTGAAATTGGCGGAAGTGTTGTATGTCTTAGGTTTATTGCTAAACTGGAATGAAACTTCACCAATGGATATGGATTATGATGTATTGCTCCTTGCATTGAAAGTTCATTTTTTTTTTTTTCCAATTTAGGTTCCCCTCGTGTTTTACTTCTGACAATTTGCAGTAGAATTTAAAACAATAAATTAATAAAAAAATCATAAGACTGATTCTCCTCTTATAATTGAAGTACAAAAGTCAATTTTCCACAAGAATAATATAAAAAAATAATATTTATAAAACAATAAATTAATAAAAAAATCATAATTATTTTTCACATTTTCTTAAGAATCGTAATAAAAGTCTCATATTTTATTAATTTAACTCTTATACTGGAAGTATAAGACTAGTTGGTCTCTTATACATGAGGTATAAGACTCATTTTTCCGCATTTTTTAAAAAATTCATAGAAAAGTCTCATATTTTAATTTAACTCTTATGCCTAAGGTAAAAGAGTTATTTTTTTTCTCACTTTTTCATATTTTGTTACATATAATACTACCCGTTCGTCTTATACAACAGGTATAAGACCACAATCCGCTCCTATATTTAGGTATAAGACTAGAATTACTCTTATACCTAACGTATAAGAGTAATTTTACTTGGTGTATGTCAAATTATTCCCAAGTTACTCCAAGTTGAACCAGAAAATTGCTCCCAAAAACTCAATTCCAACTACCATTTCAACTATGATTTTGGGACCGGGTCCGTGTACTTGCAGTACAAAGTACAGTATAGACTCCTACGAATAAACTTTTATCCCCAAGTAAGGGAAGGTGATGGTTATGGTGTGGACTTGCAGTTCTACAGTGCAGACATCTCTTGTCTTACCTTTTATGATCTTTCTCATATTTCAAACTTGGCTTTTGCAACCCAGGAAAAATGAATGGTCTGAAATGTTTTATATTACCTCCATCCCAAATTGATGACTCGATTAAAGTAAATTTTGACAAACTTTGATTTTTTCATTTTGGGACGAATGGAGTATCATGTTTATGAGCATGTACTCAGCTCATTTCATTATGCTACAATAATAACAAAATGGATTAATGACTTCCAGCAGGAACCAATCAAATTCAATCAAACCACCACAAAATAACAGAAAAAAAAATGAAAACAAAAAATGCATCATCAATGTACCCTTGTTTCTTGCAATAAACTGAGGGCCTGTACATTAGGTTCTCTCTAGAAATAAACACAGGATAAGCACCTTAAGATATCTTTTACGAATTGGAGATGATGTGTATACTAATCCACACACCAGTAAACTCTAAGAAACAATGTCGACCATTGACAAAGACAGAGAGGGCGGAGACGGTCGGTGTGAGAGATAGACGTCGGTCAATGCTAGATCCGAAGTAACAACAACGCTGGATAAGGAGAGGTGGAGGGCCTTGCTGGATTAGGAAGCGAATAGTCAATTGCAGATCTAAGGCGGCACCGGAGGTCGATGACTGAACCTTGAGGTCGTCGGTTAGAGTGTAAAGGGGGGGGCAGCCATGTTCACCGGAGTATATGGTATCCGCCGGAGATAAAGGAGTTGAGCCAAACAAGGCTGCTGGAGGGGTCGCCGTAGAGTAGAGAGAGAGAGAGAGAGAAAGAAAGTGTGCGTGTGTAGGGATGTCAATTTGTCCGAACCCGCTCCGTATCCGGGACGATCCGCTCCGCAGCGGGGCGGGTTTGGTAGAGTTTTTTCAAAACCCGGCGGGTCACGGGGCGGATACGGTTTCACAGCCCAACCCGCGGGGCCCCGCCCCGTATACTAATATATGTAGTTAATTACTATAATGTCCCTAACCCATTTCAATTATTACATATTACCCCCCCTCCCTAGTCACTAAATGTAATCTATAACCTATCGACATTACGGAGACAGAGTATACGCGGCTTCTCTTTCATCTCAAATGGATTTCTAGGGTTAGAGGATTCTGAAGATGCGGCGCTAGTATACCCAACCCACGCGGCTTCTCTCTCTCAGGCGACTTCCACTCCGCCGGCCACCGCTTCCACGCCTTCCTCCGGCGCCGCTTCTACGTCTTCCTTCGGCCACCGCGTCCAGTCTTCCTCCGGTTAGAAGGGTAAGTAAATCTCTCTCTCTCTCTCTCTCTCTCTCTCTCTCTCATATGTCGATTTATCAATTTCTAGGGTTAGAAATTCAGTAATGTGTCGATTTGTCAATTTCTAGGGTTAGAAATTCAGTAATGTGTCGATTTGTCAATTTCTGTTACCTGTATGATGTTTATTTCGGTTGTTCTTCAATGGATATTGATTTTTTAGGCTGATTAATGATGTTTTTCACTATTATTGACATTTTACACAGTTTATTGAAGTTCTTCTGGTTATTGATGTTGTTGTGCATTGATTTTCTACACTTGTTATTGATTTTTTGCATTAATGTTCATAGATGTCTAAAGAAGTTGGTCAAGGACATGAAAGTGCTAATAAAGATGATGATTTGCACATGTATGAGAAGGGGGATGAACCTATGATTGATAGGGGGTTGATGCTCAAAGTCTTGCAAGTGGGACACCTGTTGGCTCTAGTCAATCTTTGAATGAAACTAATTCTTCTTCAAAAAACACTAAAAACAGTAAGGGTTTCACATCTGATGTGTGGAAAGACATGACTGAACAATAATAGACGGGGTTGTTGTCGCAATTTGTAATCATTGCAAGATACATTTGAAAGGTGGTAGCAGTGCACGTACCTCTCATTTGCGCAATCACATATCAAGGTGTAAAAAGAAGAAGAATGTCGACATTAGGCAATGTTTTTTGCATGGTGGTGAGAAAAAAAAAAGACGGGAAGGTGGAATATCGCACATTTGCTTTTGATGAAGATAGGTCGAGAAGAGATCTTGCGAACATGATAGTTTTGCATGAATATCCTTTGAGCATTGTTAATCATCATGGATTCCGTGTTTACTCACATAACCTCCAACCATTGTTCAAAGTGCGTTCTAGAAATACGATCAAGAGCGATATCTTGAAGATATATCATTCCAAGAGAGAGAAGTTGGTTGAGGATTTGGAGAGGTTGGACTCTAGAGTTTCCATTACTACGGATATGTGGAGCGCAAAACCAACAAAAAGAGGATACATGGCTATTACCGCACATTATATTGATTCTTCGTGGGTTTTGCAAAATCGACTTGTGAGGTATTTCCTACTTTATTTGCATAAATTGTATTGTTCTGTACTTTTTTTAAAAAAAATAAAGTGATAATTATTGGTAAAAAATTTAATGTTACATTATTTTATATATCTTAGGTTTATTTATGTTCCACCTCCACATAATAGTGATGTCCTTACCGAAGATCTATGGTTTGTAATATTGAATTTATGTCATTTTGGTTTGTAATAGCTAGCCTAAGTTTTTCTCAACTTAGACTTAGTTTGGTGAACCTTTTGAAGCAGTATGTGCTGCTCATGCATTGGTGGTTTTTGTTTGGAAACTGAGATACATCCTGCAGCATTGCTGCTTTGGTTTGCATGGTTCTTTTTGTTTGGTACTACACTTTAGGTGTGAATGTGGTGTTTGAAATTATTATATTGGGCATAAATTTGATGCAATGTTGTAATGGTACATGTTGGGCCGTTGAATGGCTGGGCTAAAGCCCAATAAAAATGATTTTGGACCATGCGGTGGGCCGCTGAATGGCTGGGCTGCCTAAAGCCTGAAAAAAATTGATTTTGGACATGCGGGGCGGGGCGGCTGTGGGTTCACCAGTTGGCGGGGCGGGGCGGGTTCGGTACTAGGGGGTTCTTTGAGGGCGGGTACGGTTTTGGTCAAACCCGCCCCTTATCCGGCCCGTTGCCATCCCTACGCATGTGTGGAAGGAGGGAATAGATAAAAATGAGGAGAGAGGCAGAAGGGGGGGGTTTATTTAGGGCAAGGGTAGGATTGGTATTTTAAAAATATTTTTGACTGGGTCAATGGGATGTTGGGTTTTAATTGAATTTTGATCTGGATCTCTATTGGAGTGTGGGCTTTTGAATCTCATGTGGGTTTTTATTTTGTCAAATTCATTTAAACTCTTATAGCTTACGTATAAGACCAGTTCTCCTCTTATAATTAAAGTGCAAGCGCCTTTTTTTTCTTTTAATTTTTTCGATTCTTTAATAAAATATTTAATATTAATTGTTCAAATCCGGTCAAACTTTTATAATTGAAGTATAAGACAAGTTCTCCTCTTATAATTAAAGTGTAACTTTTTCCATTCTTTAATAAAAAATTAATATTATTTGCTCAAATCCGATCAAACTCTTATAACTGATGTATAAGACCAGTTCTCCTCTTATAATTAAAGTATGAGAGTTTTTTTTTTTTTTTTTTTTTTTTTTTTAAACTTTTTCCATTTTTTGATAAAAAAAAATAATAATATTATTTAGTCAAATGCGGTCAAACTCTTATAAATTATGTATAAGACTAGTTCTCCTCTTATAATTAAAGTATAAGTGTCAATCTTTTTTTTCACTTTTTCAATTTTTTAATTAAAAAATAATAATATTATTTTGTCAAATCCGGTCAAACTCTTATAACTGGCGTATAAGACCAGTTCTTCTCTTATACCTTAGGTATAAGAGTTATTTTTTTCACAACTTTTCATAATTTCTTAAAAAATTTAGAAAAACATGTCTACCCCTACCAGCGTGGTCTTATACCAAAGATATAAGACTAGAATTACTCGTATAACTCAGGTATAAGAGTAATATTTTCCATATTTATTAAAAAAAACAATAAAAAGTCTCATATTTTATTAACTAGTCTGGTCCTACACTTAGGTATATGACTAGAATTACTCTTACACCTAAAGTATAAGAGTTATTTGTTTCATAATTTTTCATGTTTTCTTAAAAAAGTAAAAAATCATAACAAAGTTTGCTCTTTTATTAACCGGTCCGCTCCTACACTTAGTTATAAGACTAGAATTACTCTTATACCTATGGTATATGGTATAATAGTTAATTTTTCATAATAGTTCACATTTTGTTAAAAAAAAATTAATAATTAAAAAGTCTCATATATTATTAGCAAGTCTAATATTTAATGTATTCATGTAAAACTACTCTTATACTTTCGATATAAGAGTAATTTTAACATCAATAAAAAGGACAATATAATAATAAAAAAAAGAAGCTAGAGTGCATTAGCAATTATTTTTTCATCTACTTTCTACTGATAAAATAATAAAATACTATCTCAATTACTTGGCCCCTCCTACAACTATCTTCATTATCTTCTTGCTGTACATGATACTATCATAACATTTTTTTCCTTTCTTTGATTAATATACACTCAGGTGTAGAACAATTCAATTGATGAGGTCTTGGAGAAGGATTCTTAATCAATTCATTGGTTACTACTGAAACTCAAATTAAACAGGTATATATCTTAAATTTCTGTAACACACAAAAGCAGATTCGAACACAAACACACATGAAGCAGCAAAGAGCCCAAAGCTAGAGAAAGAACGGTCGGAAGGAGACGATGGAGGGAAGGCGATGTAGGAAGGGGAGGGAGGCCGGATCTGGAGGAGTAGAGAGAAATTCTGACCAGATCTGAAAGTGATTTATGGTCGGCGGTCATCGGAAAAGAATAAGACGCCTGGATCTGGTAGTTTGAGAGAACGGAGATGAAGATCTAGACTAATCTAGGGCACGATTCCAGCCGGATTGTGCTGCAGCGAAAATCCGGTGAGAGTTGTCGGATGATGGCGGCACAAGTGAAAAAGGGTAGAGAGAGGTGGGAGGCAATCATCGTCGGTCGTCATAGCCGATTATCGTCGCCGGAGACGATAATAGAGAGAACCTTATGTGTGACTGTGTGTGCGTATATAGAGAGAGAGTGAAGAAATAAAAAATGAGGGGAGAGAGAGAGAGAGGAAAAAAGGGTTTTTATTTTGGTCTGAGGGTAAAATTGGTATTTAGAGATTAAAGTTGACTGGGTCAAAGGTACATTGGGTTTTGATGGAATTTTGATCTGAACTTTGGGTATAGATGGGCTTAAGCAAATGGGGTGGGTTTTTATAACCTTTTGACTATTTATTACTCTTGGTTATCAAACACCGAAAAACATGTAAAACATTTTACGATGAAACAAACGGAGCCTAAAATAAAACTATGAACATATATGGTATATAAGCGACAAATCACATTGGTGATTTAATCCTATCGAAGGCCTAACTATTTTCATTGACATGTCATGCAACATAGATAAGATGATTCTACAACTATTGCAAAGTGATCGCATCCTTTCAAGCAACAAACTTTGAGAAATGTGTACAGACAAAAAATAAAACTAAGAACACGTGGATGCATATATATATATATATATATATATATATATATATATATATATATATATATATATATATATATGTAGGTGCTCAAATGAGAACCTAAATATCATGAAAACCATGAGAACCAAGGATAGCCATTGGATTAGACACAAATCAAGGGTTTAGATTACCTTTTTAGTTTAAAATTTTGGTGGCATTCTTGTAATTAGGTTGACATATAAAGGGAAGGGCAAAATACCATGTGTGTTCTAGAATTTGTCACGTCGTCACCCAAAAATTCCCTAAATTTTCAAAATTAAATATCTCATTAACTACAAATCGAAAAAATAACCCGAGAACACTGATTTTTTTGTCTCGACGAGACGAATCAAACTACATCCCTGAAGATAGAGTTTTGAAAAAATAATATTGAACAACGTCTAATTTTTAAAATACGCTTAGATACAATATGTGTTTGCCTATTGTATCTAACTGTATTGTTATGAACATTGTATTGGATACAAATGGCTATTTAGCTATTGTATCTAACATCAATGTGTCAACATTGCTGTTGGATACAATAGGCAAACACCTATTGTATCCAATACAATGTTGACACATTGCTGTTAGATACAATAGCTAAATGGCTATTTGTATCAAATACAATGTTCATAACAATTCAGTTAGATACAACAAGCAAACACCTATTGTATCCAACAACAATGTTGACACATTGATGTTAGATACAATAGCTAAATAGCTATTTGTATCCAACATCAATGTTCATAACAATTCAGTTAGATAAAATAGGCAAACACCTATTGTATCCAACAGCAATGTTGACACATTGCTGTTAGATACAATAGCTAAATAGCTATTTGAATCCAACAGCAATGTTCATAACAATTCAGTTAGATACAATAGGCAAACACCTATTGTATCTAACAGCAATGTTGACACATTGATGTTAGATACAATAGCTAAATAGCTATTTGTATCCAATACAATGTTCATAACAATTCAGTTAGATACAATAGGCAAACACCTAATGTATCCAACAGCAATGTTGACACATTACTGTTAGATACAATAGCTAAATAGCCATTTGTATCCAATACAATGTTCATAACAATTCCGTTAGATACAATAGGTAAACACCTATTGTATCCAACAGCAATGTTGACACATTGCTGTTAGAAACAATAGCTAAATAGCAATTTGTATCCAATACAATGTTCATAACAATTCCATTAGATACAATAGGCAAACACCTATTGTATCCAACAATAATGTTGACACATTGCTGTTAGATACAATAGCTAAATAACTATTTGTATCTAACAGCAATTTTCATACACGTTGTTATTGGATACACTAGCTACTCCCCTTTTGTATGCAATGCGATATTCATATCAATACAGTTAGATACAATAGCAAACATCTATTGTATCCAACATCAATGTTGACACATTGCTATATAGATACAATAGCTAAATAGCTATCGTGTCCAATACATTGTTCATAACAATTCAGTTAGATACAATAGGCAAACGCCTATTGTATCCAACATCAATATTGTCACATTGCTGTTAGATATAATAGCTAAATAGCTATTTGTATCCAATAGCAATGTTCATAACAATTCAGTTGGATACAATAGGCAAACACCTATTGTATCCAACATCAATGTTGACACATTGCTGTTAGATACAATAGCTAAATAGTCATTTGTATCCAATACAATGTTCATAACAATCCAGTTAGATACAATAGGCAAACACCTATTGTATCTAAGCGTATTTTAAAAATTTGACGTTATTCAATATTATTTTTTCAAAACTCTATCTTCAGGGATGTAGTTTGATTCGTCTCGTCGAGACAAAAAAATCAGTGTTCTCGGATTATTTTTTCGATTTATAATTAGTGATACATTTAATTTTGAAAATTTAGGGAAATTTTGGGTGATGACGTGGCAAATTCTGGACACACATGGTATTTTGCCCTTTCCTTTGTTTTTCAACCTAATTTCAAGAATGCCACTGAAGTTTTAAACTAAAAAAGTAATCTAAACCCTTGATTTGTGTCTAATCTAATGGCTATCATTGGTTCTCATGGTTCTCATGTAATTGAGTTCTCATAAGAGTATGACCCTATATATATATATATATATATATATATATATATATATATATAATGATTAAGATTAAACTAAAGTCCCTTTTTTAATATTTAAATATTATATAATTTTATTAATATCCTTTAATTCTAATTATTTGAAAAAGTATATTTTTTAACTTTAAGAATATGCATAAAATATTGTACATTTAATTTTTTACCCTTTTAGTTTCTATATATTTACTAAAGCCCCTAAAACCTGATATCAGTTACAAATTCGTCCGTTTTGTTGATTTAACTGACTTTTCTAACAAATTCCGCCAAAAATCCCTTAATGGGCGAGAATTTGGCATGCCAAGCCCTGATGTGTAGAATAAAAAAGGTCAGGCCCCCGCCGAAGAGCCCCCATACATTTCAGGCCTTAAATTGTCATTAGCCCTTCATTTAATGATTATTTTGAATCAGTTATCCTTGTAACTATATTTTACAATACTTCCTCCATCTTAAAAAGATGGGCAAATCGCAATTTTGTAACATGTGTTTGTATTACTTTTGCAATTTGATTCTTGTGTTTGTATTTCTTGCAACTTGATTCATGTGTTTGTCATTTTCTTGCAAATTAGTGTAAAAACTAACGAAGTGTTAGTTTTTTGACGATTTATATACACAACTCATGTTTTTGTAAAAGACATTTTTGTCATTTCCCTTGGTTTTTGACATGGCAAATGACCTTTTTAACCTCATTTTCAACCTCTAAACCTTTAACAAATCTTACAACAAAACACAAACCCAAATGCTTCATTCTTGAATACTAAAAGTACCCAATTCTAGGACATGACTTTGTCCTCGAAGGAGCAGGAGATGAGGTGGGTGTATTTCGTCGATTCTGATTTAGACCTGGATGACATAGACGAAGTTGGTAAGAAGGGAGATGGAGATTTGGGGTACATGGAAACGGCGCAACGGAGGGGGGAAGGTGTTTGTGGGACTAGGGAGGTTGGGGGTTTAGGGGACACCGAAAAAATGGAGGATTTGGAGGATGTGGGAGGTGGGAAATGGAGGTTTCTTGAAAAATTGGAAATTTGGTGACGTTGGGGGTTAGGGATTTTGCATATTCCAACGAGTTCTAACGTCTTCAACATCCCTCCGTCGCTAGTCCCTATCTTCTTCAACAACCAACCTCCCTCCGGCCATCTCTCTCACATCTCCGGTTGAGTCCAATCGAGATCTGTAGATTCCGGCCGTCAAAATCTAGCAACTATTCATCTCTTCCGTAGCCCAAAAGGCTACTACTCATCTAGAACGTCGACCAACTACAACCAGATCCCAGTTCCGTCGCCCACACTCCATAGACGCTGACTATCGAGGGCTGATTTGTCTTGGAAACGAGGATTCAAGAGACGTTTGCAATTTTTCATCATTTCCATTGGTTTTTGATTTGTCCTCCAATTTTAGATATTACATATTGATTCATTGATAGTTTTAAATTCTTATATGCTCTTATATTACTATTAAAATTTCAAGAGAGATTTGATATACCGGTAGTACCCCTGAAAAAGGTCATGTGCATGGCACATGTCTGTCATCCCATCAAAAAAACTAACACTTCATTAGTTCTTACACCAATTTGCAACAAAATGATAAGGAGATGAATCAGGTTGCAAGAAATACAAACACGGGAACCAAAATGTCAAAGACATGAATAGTTATTAGTCCTCTTGAAATTCTTAAATCTGTGAGTGGTTTAATTATGTATAACTGGTATAGGATGGTTATCGATAATTAAACCATTTAAGTTAACTTGTTCAAATTGTTATCGTTTGGAATTCCACAATATATGTGAGTAATTTAGTTATCTACAAACGGTATGCGATGGTTGTAGGTAATTAAATTACTCGAGTCTGTTTTGTTAAATTTGTAAAACCTTTGAGATTTTGAAAAGCCTTTGAAACTCCTCTTTGATTTTGTACTCATTGATATTCTTTCAAGTCAACTCCTCCTTAGTAACCGCAGGGGTTGTATATGAACTTACTGTGCTTTTATTCGCTCACCCCTTTCACTCTCTTTTATTTACAAGTTATAAGTAAGACATGTTTTAGATAGCTCGAACGTGCGCTTTCAGAGCGATTCAGGTTATTTGTCTTTGGCATGAATTTTAGTTGGAAGTTGAGATCGAGAATTTTGAAAGTTATGTATAGGTATTTATCATGTGAAGAACTGTTGTAAGTATTATTAAAGGTTATTTTTGTGGTTTAGAATGTGTGATCGGTGATGTAGCCGGATTTTAGGCCCGCAAAGTCGGGGCCCGAGTTTTGGGGCGTTACAAGGGAAGTAGCCCTTAGTATCTGACTCTATTTTTAATGACCCACGAAGGAATGATAATTCATTTAGTGAGAAGATAAGGAAAGCTCCAGTTTGATTGCGAAAACTTGGGAGTGTAGCTGAACGAAAGGAATCCCTTAGACTCCACAAGCACTATAACAAAAAATGGTCTTTCCCGGCGCTTATTTACCGGCACTTTCATAAATGCCGTATATTTGTGGAAATTTTGCAAAAAATGACGCTAATTTCCGGGACTTTTAAATAAGTGCCACAAATTTCCGGCAGTTTAACAAGTGCCGGTATATTTTCGGCACTTATTATAATGTGCCGCTAAATTTCTCTCATTTCTGGCACTTTATAAAATAGTGCCGGAAATTAGCGGCACTTTTTATGGACTACAATCACAAAAATGCATTAATATAAGTTTATATTTTATAAAAAGGTCTTGTGTTTGAATATGAGTAAGTTTAAAAATATCTTAAAAATACGACACTTTAAAAAGTGGCGGAAATTTCTGGCACTTTTAATTTCGCGGCACCACTTTTTCTGGCACTTACAAAAGTGCAGGAAAATGTGATGGAAATAGTTTTCCCGGCATTTTTTCCCATTTCCGGCATTTTTTTCAATATAGCCAAAAGTCATTTTTGCTGTAGTGAAGGAGCGCAAAATGACTCAAATTCTAAGAATGTTGTTCAATTTTTTGTGATTTATCCGTTGGAAAATGATTCATACAAAGATGTCTTGACACGTTCGAGAAGAAAGACGATCACCTAAATGGACGTTGGGCTAAACACGTCTTCCTAGTCGCATGGGACCGTGCCCGAAAGTTGCATACGTTCCTCTAGTTAAGAGTCTCAGGTCGCCGTAGTTCTTGTTGATGCTCTATCTGTCGTGGTGGTAGTTGATGTCACTATCTTTCTTCGTTGGTGAAGGTAATGATGTTGATATTGTTATGTACTCCATTTAAAATCATAGAAATTAGATGTTCAATGTTCTTTGTTCATTGTAAAATTGACAACAATTGAGAAATTCTCAGTTGTTTATGTGACAGCATATTATTTTCTATTTAAGTATAATTGGCATAATAAAAACATAATCTTAGAATGAAAATAGGAAATGTGATGAAAATAGGAACTAGAAATAAAATAGACATGAAACTTTTCTTGCAAACTATTTTCTTTTTAAGTCTAACTAATCACATATTCATACATATGAATAATCAATTTGGTTTTTGGTAGTGAAATTAAGTTTCTTAATTTGAAATCTTAGAACGAATTCTTGGTTTCGGACCAACACACAATGAGAAGCCAGGAAAAGACATTTGATTTACGGTAGGCGTGTGCAATTTTCTAATAGATATATGCATGTTCGGGAGTTGGAGGTAGTTCACTCTTTCTAAAAGAGACCAAAATGGATTAATAATATTTTAATTTACTGCAATATTTCAAGAATATAAAATAAACTTCGAGTGTAAGGTGGAAAAATGGAAGCAGGTGGATACTATGAGAATAATGATTACTCCCTCCGTCTCATTTATTTTGGTTACTTTCTACTTTTAATGGTCAATACAAGTAAACTTTAACCAATCACTAACGTCAATCTAATCATTATAACGAAATTATAAAAATTGTTATTGTTAAAGCACTTAGTGATTTATCAATAACATTTTTAAAATTTTAATTAAGATGATTAAATTGATAATAATGTTTGATCAATGTTTATTAGTGTTTACCATCAAAAATCAAAAGTGACAAAAAAATATGAGACTGAATGAGTAAATTCTTTGGCTTTTCAGCTTTTCAACAAAAGTTTATAGCTTAAATTCATATCTTTTGCATGCATCTTACTCAGATTAAGTATGAATTATTATGAGTATTTTATACATGAGTAGTAATTACACATGAATAAGGGCCCGTTCGGTAAAGCTGAAAATTAAGATCTGAAAATGTAGAGCTGAAATCATTAAGTTGCTAAATTTTGTAAGACTTCAATTTGTTTGGTACTGACAAACCACATACATCTGAATTTAATTAAAATTGTAAGTAAACACTCAAAAATTAGTCTCAGCTCTTTCACTTGATTATTCTTTTTGTTTATCCTCAAACAAAAATAGTCATATTTCTTAAAATAAATAATTATAATTCAAAAACATTATTGTCAAATTATCTTTTATTTAGACCGATAATAATAATAATATTTGAACATTTTTTTATCGGTACTTTCATTTGTCCCACATTAATAAAGTTAATCTTCACTATTTTGATCAATTTTACTAAACTTTGACAAAAAATATATTAATAAAATTTAATTATGATACTCAATGAAAATATTATCAAATTTATAATATAAAAATAATTTCATTTTAATTTTATCATATTTAATCTATATGAAAAAATAAAATATTTCAACAAAAGAAAGTAACAATAAATAAAAAAATAAAAATATTGACGAGTGGGTTTGAACCCATTCCCTTTCTTTATCTTACCTCCTCTTACCTTGTTAAGACTTGCCATACTAGCTTAAAATTAATAGCTTATTTTAAGATAATCTTAACAATTTAAGTGACTGAAATTTTTCTTACCAAACAAGCTTAAATTTTTAATCTCTTAAAGTTAAAGTGTTTCAAATTAAGAGCTTAATTGGGTTACCAAACAAGCCTTAAATATGCAACCAAAAAATCCTACTTTTTACACACATAATTAAATTTTAACCAACGGCAAAAACTTATATGCGGCCGTCTCACAGTGTGAGACGGACCGCCCATGGGTTAACCCGGCCGCTCGCCCAGCCACAACCCTCGTCCTCCCAAATCGCGACACCTGGCATTCCTAAAAAAAAAAAAAAACTCCAATAACTTTAAAATGCTATATCTCGAGATTTTGAAGTCGAAAAAAATATATAAAAATACCAATGTATTCGTTTCGATGAGACGAATGAAACTAGATAGGTATGATATAATTTTATTTAAAAAAGACATACTTTTTAACACACAAAAAAATTTAGCTGCTCGTCGTAAAAAAATGTAACACGTTTTTATGAAGAAAGTAACAATTTAGTCTTAAAAAAGCAACACTTTATTGTAAGATGTTGCATCAGTTTTGAAAATAAAAATAAAAATTATGGTTAGAAAAAGTAATAATTGAAATGTAACACAATGCATATATGATTGTAATTTGCTATATAGATGAATGTAACAGTTTTATAGAGTATATGTTACATTTTTCTTTAAAAAAATAGTAAAAATTCATGTATATAATCGGTTTTTGCATTTCAATTGAATTTAAAACCCTAGAAAAGTGTTACAATTGAGAAAAAAAATGTAACGTTCATTTATTATAAAATGTTACATTAGTTTAGTTGTCAATCTTATGTTATCTTTAATCTATTTCAGCAAAATTGTGGTACATTTTTGAAAAAAAAAAAGTGTTACATATGAGAAAAAAGTGTTACTTTTGCTGGCGAGCAAAAATGGCGTGGAAAAAAAGTTGGAGGCAAAAAAATAGAAAAATAAAAATGGTTTGGCTCAGCTAGGTGGCTCGGCTCGGTTGTGAGCTGTCTCACGCCGTGAGACGATCTCACAGGAGTCCAGCCCTTAACCAACGACAATAATCTACATACCATCATCGTAATTAGGGCTGACCCTAAGGTTATGCCGAAAAGGTCGCCGCTTAGGGTTCGCGGAAAAGCGAAAAATATTAGGGGCCCAATTTTCTTATTTTGTATATAAAAAAAACCTGTGTGTGTATGTTAAACTAAAATTTGATTTGTACCAGTAGCAATTGGAAGGCCTCAAGTGTCGCTGAGTTCCCTATTTTTATCCCACGTGAGTTCGAACGCTACTACTATCATTTGAGTGTCTTATTTGATTGTTCACATTCTTTATTGGAAAAATTGCATCTAAAGTCACCCAACTATTCGTGATGAGTGGATTTGATCACTCAACTCATTTTTTTTGCAATCAATAGTCTATACTAATTTTTTTGAGCATCTATGATCACTATGACTAACAACATCCGCTTTTTCTCGTTAAAAAATCATGTGCGATGCACATGACGATTTTTGTAAGGGTAAAGCAAGAAAGTCATGGAAATTTTGAAATAAAATACGTTTGGGTTTAATGTGTATAGTTTTAAAGTGAAAGGGA
The DNA here is from genome assembly GCA_026119855.1 of Campanula takesimana. Taxonomy (NCBI): domain Eukaryota; kingdom Viridiplantae; phylum Streptophyta; class Magnoliopsida; order Asterales; family Campanulaceae; genus Campanula; species Campanula takesimana. The sequence continues at coordinate 1,588,214 of JAOWBW010000080.1, read as the reverse complement.
CATTAAAACTAATTAAAAATGTAACTTTATCGAAAACAAATAAATAAATATGTTACTTTCAGAAAAATGAATAACTTGTTAATTATGGAATTAATTAGTTGCTATATATCATTTACATATAATTTACTTATTTAATGTCAACACCTCCATTCAACCATAATCACAACACCACCTCCCTTCCACCGTCACACCACCACCACCACCAGTCAACCGTCGTCTCCTAAACCACCATGCCACTTCATCACCTATTCCAACACCAAAACAATCTCCAAATTTTGATTAAAACACAGAGACATACATCATATAGACTTTTCAGCTTGAAAAATCAAAACAAAAATCAAGACATAAATAACGCTAAAGCACAAAGGAAAAAAAAACCAGCAACCAAAAATCTGAGTAGAACACACACACACACATCACCTTAACAGATTTGGGAAACAAAAAATGAGAAGAATAGAGGTTAGAAAGAGAGAGAAATTCAAATTTTGATTTATTTGAAAATTTTGAAAAAAAAATAAAGAACAAAATAGAAGAGATTAAAGACGAAAGAGATGCTGGAGACGACCGACGGAGCGAGAAGGGATCTGCTGCGTGTGGCTAGAGTAGGGAGTAGGGGTGTAAGCGGTTCGGTTCAAACCGCGGTTTGAGACCGAACCGAACCAAACCATGTGGTTTGGTTCGGTTTTTATGCTTCCGTGGTTCAGCTTGGTTTGAAAATATCACAAACCGTGCGGTTCGGTCTGCGGTCTGAGTCTTATAAACCGACCAAACCGAACCGTACCAAACCGTATCAGACCGAACCGCGGAACCGAACCGCGGTCTAAACCATTAAACCGAACCATAGCCAGACCATTTGTATCCACCTCCTCCATTTCCTCTTTATTCTTTTTCTCCATGTGGGAAATGTATTTCCAAAATCACTCTTCGTCTATTCCATACAATGTGCAAATCAAAGCAAGCAAAGCAAAGCAAACTAAACCAAAACTAACTTCATCTTCTACTTTCAATACACATAAATCTTCTCTTTAGCCTCCCTTCCCCAATCTCTCCCCCTTTCCCATAACTCAGATTCAACACCCCCACCCTCTCTCTCTAACCTATACATACAACATACTATCTATCTATCTATCTATCTATCTATCTATCTATCTATCTATCTATCTATCTATCTATCTATCTATCTATCTATCTATCTATCTATCTATCTATACACTCACTCAAACTGCCACTTCGTTTTTTAAAATTTATTTTCAAACTGGTTGTTGTGATGAATAGACGATGCAATCGAGCAACAGTTCTGATCCGTAGCAGCAACAACAACAACAGGCACCGGTAGTGGCGGGGACGACACCGGTGGTTGCGTCGAAGCAACAGTGGGTGGCGATGCAGTATCCGGCGGTGGCGGGGAGAACAGAACCATCTGGGTCGGCGACCTTCACAATTGGATGGGGGATGGGAGGAAGATACAGAGAAGTGAGGCGGGAGCGGCGATGGGTTAGTGGGTTGTGAAATTGGAATCCAGTTGTACAGTGTATTTAGAAATTGAAATTTTTTGAGTAGTTTTCCCACATCAAAAACGAAAGAAAGGGAAAGGGGGAAAGTGGATATAAATATGAGGTAGGGTGCTGCTATTGAAAACAAGAGTCAACTGGCTAAATCATTTGGACCTCGGCTTGGGCCTTGGTTTGGGCCTCAGTTTGGGCTTCGGTTTGAACCATGGTCTGAACCGCGGTTCAAACCGAACTATGGTAGTTTGGTTCAGTTCGGTTTGGACATTTTTGTGGTTCAGTTCGGTTTGGAAAAATTCCTAACCGATGACTAACGGTTCGGTCTCTAAAAACTCCCAAACCGAACCGAACCGAACCGTTTACACCCCTAGTAGGGAGGATTCCGGATAGGAGTGAATTGAGGGGGTAAAGTTAGATACTGGTTGGGGCGAATAAGGGCAACACTGCCTACATCATTTGAGGGAGAAGGGAAAGGACGAGACAGGAAGGGGGAGCAAAAGAAGAGGGCGGCCTGGATGGGTGGAAGGCGGCTTGGAATTAGGTGGTCGCTGGAGGAGGGTCGGAGGTGAAGAACGCGGCATGGAGGAAGACGGTCTGATTGAAATAGAGAATGGGGAGGGAGACGATGTTATGAGAATAAGGTAGGGATTAATTTAGGGTTGGGGTTTTTTAATTTAGGGGAAAAAAGTTTGTTTTAATCCTTCATAATAACTAGTTTGATATTTAGGGTTTGTAGTTTAACAACTCACACTTTTACCCTTTATGAGTTAAACTCTAGTTTGTTTCCTATTTTACCCTTAAAAATCTAATTATGTGCATTGCACATGACAACTTAACGAGAAAAAGTGGATGTTGTTAGTCACAGTGATCATAGATGCTCAAAAAAAAATAGTATAGGCTATTGAATGCAAAAAAATGAGTTGAGTGATCAAATCCACTCATCGCGAATAGTTGGGTGACTTTTGATGCAATTTTTCCTTCTTTATTCAATGAAACTCACTTGTTATACTTACAATAACTATCACACTCACAATTTCAATCATACTCACATCCCATTACACTTTTCATACTCATAACACCACTCAACTACTAATATTAAATACATTTTCTTAAAATTTACGTTTTTGATAAAATGTGAACAGATTAAAAAAACGGAAGGAGTACGCCTTTATATTCGTCAACGGTGAGGCATACTGTCAGGCAGCTATCCTTCATGCGAAGAAGTGCATTGGTGGAATCATAAAGATATCACAAAATCCAGATCTTGAATTCTTTAATAGAGATCTATTTAACAAAAAGATTAGTCTTCCCTACTTATTAATACATTGATATCATAATAAATTGTATAAAGATTTTTCCTTAATTAAAAATGCAACATTTATCATAAAAAAACATTTGCTATTAATGAGAGGAATCGATTAAAGTGAATTGTATATGAGGTGGTCTCCCATGAAAACAAGGGGATCCGTCTCATGTATGAGACGGGTCGACCCATGACCCATGGGGCATGACCCGCCACGTGGTAGCCTCCCATAGGTCCTCCCCCCTTTTTTTTTGAGTTTTTATATTATTTTTTCGGCTTTTCTGTCGTTTACCAAAAGTAATAGTTATCATAACTTAACGTAATGACTGTATACATATAAAGTAACATTGTTCATAAGTAAACGTAACACCTGTTTTACAAAAACAAAAACTCGTTTTACCCATTTTTTCAAATGTAATACTAACTATAATTACATGTAACCCAAACAATATCTAAATGTAATTATCATTTATACTGAAATGTAATAATGCTTTTGCAAAAATGTAAAATATTGTGTATTTTGATTTAATTTTTTGAAAGAAAGTAACATTTGAAAAGTAACAACTCATATATACGAATGTAATTGTTTGTACAAGTAAATGTAACACTTTAATAAAGAAATTATAACATATTTCTATAGATAATGTAATACTTTTACATGTAACACTAATCAAGTGTTTTTAGCTCTAAAAATGTAAATGGTTGAATTATTACTTTTTCTATACATATGTGTTACAATTATGTATAAACATTATTACATATAAGTAACACGTTCGTTACATTTTAGTTGAAATAATTATTACTTTTGGCAAACGAAGAAAACATAGAAAAAAACACTGTTACTTTTCTGTATAAATGTATTACTTTTATGTATACAAACTGTTACTTTATATGTATACAGTCATTACATTAAGTTATAGTAACTATTACTTTTGACAAACCGAAAAAAAAAAAACCAAAAAAAAAATAATAATATAAAAATTAAAAAAAAAACAATTTTTTTGGGCCTATGAGAGGCTGCCACGTGGCAGGGTCGATCCCTGGGTCATGGAGCCGGTTCAATGGACCGGGTTGGGCGGGTCAAAAAACCCGCCTCATGAATAAGACGGGTTGTGCTGTGTACACGGAAGTTTTTGTCATTGTATATTTGTGGGTGATATTCCATAGTAGATATTGTTTGTTGATGATCCTTGCTTGAATAATTAGTCATCATTATTGACTTCTCAACTTGTATAAAATTTATCGTCTAAAAAAAAAAAAAAAAAAAAAACTTGTTATAAAATATGAAAAAGTCCACATGAAAGTGTGGTAGACGTGCCGGTGCCAGATCTTACGCCGCGGCCCGCAAGGATCCCGTTACTCATTTAGTATTAAATACTTCCTCTATTTTGAGAAAGTTAATCCCCTTTTATTTATTTTGATTCTCAGGCTCCCAGCTTTGCCTGACTTACGGTTGCTCGACCCAGCTCCGCCGGACAAATCCTGGGCCACCAGCCTCTGGCCCCTCAGTGTTGACTGGCAGTGGTAAATCGCGGATGTGCCTGAGACGGCCAGGGTAGCAACGCCCCTTATACTCCTGGCCCAAAGGGAGCCTTCCTCCATGACACTACGGTTGCTCATGCCAGGATTCGAACCCCCCATACTTGGGTTGCAAGCCTAGCAATGTTGCCTCCTTCACCAACTCAGCTATGCCCGGGGGGCGTTAATCCCCTTTTATTAATATTATATTTGGATGAATTTTGAGAAATAATTTACATTAAATTTAATTATTTTAATAAAAATACATAATTTTTTATTAATACACTTTTTATAAATACTATTAATACTAATTTTTAAATTTCACTAAAATAATTAAAATAGCCTAGCTTATATTTTAAAGTTCATCCGTAGCAACAACGAAGACAGACTAAGTTTATTTCTAAGACAGAAGAGGTATCTCATTATCTATTGTCAATTGTACTTCAAGTCGGTCTTGTGAAAAACGTGTTTTACACTAACCTATGGAAAAACGTGTTTTTCCCAATTGTCTTCTCTAATATTATCATGTGCCTTCTCTAATATTACAAAGTGCATGTTGTAACATTACACTTATAAATATTCAAGCAGACACTTATATATATATTCAAAGAGACACTTTTAGTGGTAGTTTTAAGACTGCATGTCTTATTATTACAAAGTGCCTCTTTGATTATTGAAAAATGCCTCTTCTATTGTCATCAAGCGTTTGGTGGGTTTTTAAAATTTTCAAAACAAGTGCTTGCCCTAGTGTTAAAAAGTGCCTCATGTAATATTGAAAAATGCTTCCTACAATGTACAAAAGTATCTGATAAGTTTTTGTAAGTGCCAAGAAAGTTTTTCTAAGTTTTAAAACAAGTGTCTGCTCTAGTATTAAAAAGTGCCTCATGTAGTATTGCAAAATGCCTCCTACAGTGTAAAAAAGTGACCGATGAGTTTTCGTAAGTTCCAGTTATTTGCAAAAATGTCACTGCGTCTTTTAATAACGTTCCATTTATTTACGAAATTGCCACTCCACATAAAAAACACATTTTACACTAAGACGCGTGTAAAATGCGTTTTTTCTAAGATTTTCTGTTGTACTTCTACTCAAAATTTATAATTATTTTTGGGGAAAATGACAAATTAGGGTCCAATGTTTATGGGGGTGTGCCAATTTGGGGTCTAATGTTTAATTTTTTTCAAATCAGAGTCTAAAGTTACCAACGTTAAAAAGTTAGGGTTTTTTTTGACAAAATGTTAGAGAATTTCGTTAATTCACCACGTGAACTACATGTGATGTAATGATTTTATTGAAGTTTTTAATTAGAGTGTGGCGGGTTCATTATTGATGGTCTTGTGGATGGAATTGACAAGGACATTCTAGAGAAGATGAACAGATTCCAGAAAAGAACATTTGTCTTACCTATTTCTGAAAATTATACATTTAATTATTAAGAAATACAAAATTTTAATTTTAATCAAAGTAAATATTAAAATAACTATATACTAGATTTTAGTGAGAGAAAAAAATATTAAACTAATTAATTCAAACAATAAAATTAGAGTAGGTCTTATGAAAAAAGTGTTTTTCTTTAAGAATTGGAAAACCGTGGAGCTTGTTTTAAAACAGGCGGTGACATTTTTTTTAAATACCTGTGAAGTATCATAAACTGCTTAGTATCAATATTACAAACTGCCAGTAATTCAAACTAACGTTTATAAACATTAAAACTGACACTTTTCATAAGTGTCAGTTGTAGTGTTAAAAATTGTCAGTCATTACACTGACACTTATAAACATTGCCACTGACACTTATCAAAAGTGCCAGTGGTAGTGTTAATAAATGCTAGTGTACATGACTGACAATGTTTAACACTAACACTGGCACTTACGTCAAGCGTCAGTTATTTATAAAAATGGCACCGCCTGTTTTAAAACAACTTCCCGTTTTTTTACAAAGATGCCACCACGATATTTTTAAGGGCAAATTGCAATTTGGTTACCTATGTTTTACTAGAAGTTGCAATGTGGTTCCCAAAGTTGAAATTTTTGCAAATCCGTTTCCCACATTGACTTTTTGTTGCAATCCAATGAAAATTTCGTTAAAAACGTAACTTTTGTTAAAAAAAAAAAAATACATGCATGTGCCTTGCACATGATTCTAAAGGGGCATAAACGACTTTTCTCATGGCATAAAAGTTAAAAGTAGGTAACCCTCTCCCCCTATATCCTACTGTATTTCAATTTATTTTTTTAAATCCCAAGCAATAATTCCCTCATCTCTTCGTCTGCATTCTAGTCTTCAACCTTCACCGTTATCGCTGCACCTTCGCTCGTTCTCCTCCTCTGCACTTGCTTCTCCTTATTCTCATCAAAACGAAGAACAAATATGGGGAAGTCAGTTTGGATTTCGGCGTTGTTGCGAGTTGCGACACCTCTTGTTGGTCGGATTCATCTTGGCCGGAATGGTTTGTGCCACAATAGCCGGAGATGGCGTATGGGTAATGGCCAGTGTTGATCTGGTGGTGAAAAAAAAGATGGGTAAACAAGATCTGATTTTTTAAATTTGGATGGGGAAACTAGTTCTAGTTTTGAATCTAGTTGGGTAAATCAGATCTGATTTTGAATTCAGATTTGAAGAAGTCTGATTCTTTTTTTTTTCTTGGAGATGTTGGTGATTTCTTTTTTGAGTTTTATCTCCCTTGGAACAAATGCCATGGTGAAGTCGGTGGTTGTGCTAGCAGCGACTGATAACGATGGGAAGGTGGTGGCGAAATGGTGGTGATGGTGGGATGGTGGTGGGTATCGTTAACATAAATTAAAATTAAATAAATAATATCATTTTTACTTGAGATTTTAACGAAAGTTAGTTTTTCATCATGTTTAAGCGTCATTTTTTTTAAAGGAAGTTAACTTTTCATGTTGAATGTCATCTTTGCCCCTTTAAAATCACGTGTGAAGCACATGGGCTCATTTTTAACGAACGTTATGTTTTTAACGAAGTTTTCATTGGATTGCAACAAAAAGTCAATGCGAGGAACGAATTTGCAAAATTTTTAACGTTGGGAACCACATTGCAACTTCTGGTAAAACACAGGTAACCAAATTGCAATTTGCCCTATTTTTAAAAAGACGTTTTACGCGAACTTAGGCAAAAACAAATTTTTTCCCAGTTTTCACATAAAATTATAGATTTTATTATTAAGAAGTAAAAATATGTTATTTTGATGAAAATAATATTTATTTATTAAATTGAAAATAATATTTATTTATTAAATTGAAAATAATATATTAAAATATTAAAGAGCTATTTCACTGAAAAATAATAATAATTACTATCTATTCAATTTGGAGTATGTGAATTGAGGGTAAATTGGGAATGTTATACCTAAATAACCTGAGTTAAGTCATATGGGCAAGGCACATGATGACTTAACGAATTTTTCTAACATTTTCGCCAAAAAACCCCTAATTGACTAACGTTGGTAACATTGGACCCTAAAGTGACCAAATTGAAACATCAAACTCGGATTGGCACACAACCCCTAAACATTGGACCCTAAATTGTTATTTCCCCTTATTTCTATTATGATATAAAAAAATCGATTGAAAAATAAAGTGATTGAATGGCGTTACATTATTAAAGATAAGATAAGATGTGATGAGGAATTGCCTAAAATGATTTCATATTGATCAAATGATGCACCAATCAGGAAGTTTATTTTATGGTGCATCAAAGATTTAAATAAAGTAAACTTTTAAAGGGAAAATAGCACATTAGTGCCCTTAGGTTTCACAGGAGTTGCAATGTGACTCCTAACGTACCAATTTTGGCAATTTTATTCCTAATGTTCACACTTTGTGACAATGTGGTGCCTTTTTGGATGTACTCTAACGAAAATGGATGGAAACTAAATAAATGAACGAAAAACTTAACGACTATCTTTGAAATTTACGTTGTTCACCCCGGAGTTCATAATATTTCATTATTCACTATTTCATTAACTATATTTACAAAATACATTTAAAATGGGTTAATATAAATAATAGAAATTTTATTACATAGAAGAAAATATGAGTTAAATTCAATTTTTGCTCTGTCTCGAGTGAACCATTGAATCCATAATGAAAATGATTACGTTTTGGGAGTGAATGTGGTCATGATTTGATAACATGGATGTCATTTCAGTGTGACAGAGATTGGAGGTGGTTTTAGAAGTAGACTACAAGCCATGATTCAAGGTAGTGATGAGATTGCATGATGGGTGGTGGCCGATGGTTGTTTGGGCATGGGTGGTTTGGCCGGACCTTGGAGCAACATTGAAGAAGTGAAGAAGATAGTAGAGGTGGGTCTCCGATCTTTATTAGCCAGATACCAGTAGAGAGAGAGAGAAACTATCTTGAATTCGAGATCAAAGAAAAGTGATGAAGTGGGATCTTAAATTTAACCCTTTAAATTCTAAATTTAGAACCTTGAATACTCACAGACTTCGTTCATCATCCTACAATATCATTCATAATGAATGATTCTAGTGAGACATCTTATTTCCCTCTTGTTCGTCTATCGAGCTTTTATTTCCGGCAAGTCCCTTCATTTATGCTCTCTCTAAATTTTTATCTTCAATAAGGGTGATTAATACATTTTTAAAAAAAAATCGTTAATTTTCTCGTTTATTTCGTTAGTTTCCATCCATTTTCGTTATCGTCCATCCAAAAACGCACCACATTGCCACAAAGTGTGAACATTAGGAATGAAATTACCAAAATTGGTACGTTGGGAGTCACATTGCAACTCTTGTGAAACTTAAGGGCACTAATGTGCTATTTGCCCACCTTTCAACTACCTGTCAGTCCTGCTGTTCAATATTTGGTTCCTATCAATGGTGCTGTTTTGTTGTAGATATATAAAATAAAGCAATTAGCTCTGACTAACGTGAAAATTTCGAGAAAAACTTGTTTTACACTCGCTTTAGTGTAAAATCTGTTTTCACCTCTTAATGTAAAACAAATCTCTTAATGTAAAACATATTTTACACATCTTTTAGTGTAAAACAGATTTTTCATAAGACTGACTCATAACTAACCCATACAAAAATGATTAAGAAAGAAACAGACTAGTGAAAACTAAATCTAGGTCATTTGCTTACTTGATAGTTGATAGGGTAAAGAACTTTACAAATTCTTTGCTCACATATTTTGTTTTCATAAAATAATTGAAAGTCGTGTTTATACGCATTAGTATTCATCAATTTAACATCAAATTTTACTCCCACGGTTTGATTTATATTAGTCATATTTGAATTTTTTGGTTGACACAAACGAATGAGTTTTAACCAAATATTAATGACAATCCAATTATCCTATAAATATTTTAAAAATTAAAATTATTATTAATAAATAAATATGACTAATATAAATGAGACTGTAAAATTATCAACTACTCCCTCCCTCCCAGAGTAAGAGTCCTACTTTTCATTTTGGTACATCCCAGAGTAAGAGTCATATTCCTAAAATGGCAAAGAATCTTTACTATCACCCCACGCACTCTCTCTCCTATTTTACTTTTATACTCACAACACCAATCAATTCACTATTCTCTCCCACCCATTCTCTCTCATACTTTACTTTTACAATCACAACATTTACATCACTTCTAATATTTTTTAATAAGCGTGCAAATGAAGGGTAGGACTCTTACTCCGGGACGGATGGAGTATACTACCACCATCCCATTTCAAATTGCAAAACTTGCCAAAAAGGGTGTCCCAACTAAAATTGCAAAATCAAAAAATGGCAAGTTTTAACCAACTTGCACACTCACATCCATTAACCCACTAACTATTTTCTACCCACTTTCTCTCTCACACTCAACTATCAACACTCACAACACACCACCTTTTTCACTTTTTCCCTGAATCTCCGTGCCAACCTAGTATTTGCAATTTGAAATTGGATGGAGGGAGTAAGTATTTTGTAACATCTACTTGTAGACTAGCATTACTCATCCCCACTGCATCCAAAGATGAAGCTCAAGCACTTATACCTCGCCACGTGGACTCGGTGGCAGGCCCTCCCCAAAAATCAACCCGTATGAATTTTTTCATACACACATTTCAACCCCCAAGTTTCATACACCCCCACAATGATTTCATACACCTCCCCCCAACTTTCATACACCATTTCATACCCCATTGTGGATAGTCTAATTATAAAGTGCATCTAAGATAGTTCCATGATTGAATAATCTGTCTTCATCATTGACTTCTCAACTTTTCTCTCTGTCCTAATTAAAGTAAGATTTTTAAATTGAACACGGGAATTAAAAAAATGTTAGTGAAGTAGGTGTTGTGAGAATGAAAAGTGAGGTAGAAGAGAAAAAGTGAAGTAGAAAACAATTATTGGAAAATTGTTGTGCGTGTGAATATGAATCTCACTAAATAAAACATATTTTGAGATTGTGCTGTCATAAAATAATGAAAAGTAAGCTCCAGTAGTCATTAATTTAAAATCCAACTAAATTAACTAAATATAGTTACTTTGTACTCCCTCTGTTTCACTATGTTTGGCCACATTTCTATTTTTGTTTGTCTCAGTGTGTTTGACCATTTGTAAATTTATACCTTATTTTTCCATTATACCCCTAATTAAATGAACATGTATCAATTAATTACAAAATTGATGTGCAGCTTTTCATGTCATAAAGAAGGGTAGAATTGGAAATGTAAAAGATGAACAAGACATTTATTGAAGTTTCTTAAACTACGAGATTTTGTTTTGTGGCCAAACATAGTGAGACGGAGGGAGTAACATCCATATACGAAATGAACGGCATCTAATATCCAAGATGAGTTCATAATTAGAGTTGGGTAAGAAGTAGAGCTGGAGTGACCATCCGCTAAAACCCAACTTTAACTGAGCGGTAGTAGATTATATTGGAGGTTTCACCTTAAAACTAATTAGTGATAAGGGAAGTAGCTCCTCGAATCTATATACTAGTCTATATTTAATTTTTTAATCAATGTGAAATATATTGTCTAACAGTGTCATGATTTGAAAATGAAATTTTTTATTATGATTTTTGGTTAAGATAGAACAATCCGTTTGTTATAATGGATTCTTGAAAACTCATTAAAAGAAAATGGATTCAAAATTGAATAATTTGGCGTTTATTTGCAAACAATGCATAATTGGTCCATATGAGATAGTAATGAATAGGTAAAAATGAGGAAGAATTGTTGACATGGTGCTTCTTAACTGTCATAGTCTAATATTAGACCATCTATAATGGATTAAACATTTTTTTTTCATTCAACGCCCACTTTATCACTCCACATCATTTTCTCTCTCTTCCAACTCATTCATTCAACACTCATTCAACTTTACACCCTACAATGGTTTGTTTAATCCCCCATTCAATACCCTTCCCACTCATCATCCTATATTCCACCACTTAAATTTTATTTTCTATTCTTTATTTTTATGATAAAAATAATAAAAATAATCAATTATAATTTAAAAAATATACTTTGCACTTAATTATTTTTTTGTAATTGTAATTAAATAAATATGAGAGTTTTTTGAGTGTTGAAATGGTTATTATTGAGAACCATTTCATTAAAATGAGTTTTTTTTTTTTTTTTTTTTTTTGTATCCAAATCAAATGAAACTTGCATCTATTTAGAGAGAAAAAAATTATGAATTTTGGTGTAAAAAAAAATTAAAAAAAACCATTTACTGTAAAATAATTGGGATGAGAAATTAAAATCAGAAATTCCAAGAACCAATGGGTGAATGCCAAGTGTCACAACCAGAGAAAAAAAAACCCGCAGGCCTTGACGCGCCTTGTCTGGCGTGTGTTCCGCACGCGCCAAGGCCGCCCTATCAAGAGCCGCCGCATGTCTCAAAATGGCAGCCACTTCTTCGGTTAAACGGTGTTGAATGGGTTCAACACCCCTCCCATTCAACACCCCCTTCAACTCCCCATTGCATCCATTCAACACCCACCCATTTTGTTTAACCCCATTTCAACACCCTTATTTAACCTTGCACATCGTCTTAGAGAGTTACAGAAAATCCAATTGAGTACTCCCACAGTCTTAAACTAATCTTTATACGTTTTTCGTTGTTATTGCGAAGGAACTTTAAGCTATAATTTTAGACTGATTTAGCTCTACATAATAAAAAGTTTTCATACTTTTTCGTTGTTATTGCGAAGGAACTTTGAGCTATAATTATATACTTATTTAGCTATACTAATAATAAAACCTTGCATGGCCGTGCAGCCCCTGTGCTAGCAGATTTCTGTCTCCTTCTCCTCCGTAATTCCTACTTGATCTCACCAATTCCCCTACGATTTAGACTCCATTTTTCTCCATATCTTCTCATTAGTTTAGGACTTCAGTCCTAACAAGGTTTAATGTTAGATTTTTTTTTCAGTTTAGGATATGAGACTTAGGGGTAAAATGGTAATTATAGTCCTAACAATCTCAGTCAAGTCGCATGAGCAAGGCACATGATGATCATTAACGATTTTTTCTAACGATTTCGTCAAAAAGCCCTAGCACGACAAAATTTGTCAACTTTACACCCTAAATTGACCAAAGTGAAATATCAATGTCCAAATTGTGAGTGTCCTCTAAACTTTGAACCCTAATATACAGTTTTCCCTATAAAATTTTCATTTTTTAAAAAATGAACTTTTCAATGAAATAACAAAATTGGTCATTTGCATGTTATGGTTCAGAGTGAATATAGCAAAACCCCAATACCATTCAGCAACAATTTTGTGACCTTTTATTCCACTATTATACAATACTTATTCCGTCTTTTTAGTCTGTTTACTTTTTGCTATTTTTGAGTGTCTTATTTGATTGTTCACATTCTTTATTCAATGAAACTCATTTGTCATACTTACAATAACTATCACACTCACAATTTCAATCCTACTCACATCCCATTACACTTTTCATACTCATAACACCACTCAACTACAAATATTAAGCACATTTCCTTAAATTTACGTTTTTGATAAAATGTGAACAGATTAAAAAAACGGAGGGAATACGCCTTTATATTGGTCAACGGTGAGGCATACCGTCAGCCAGCTATCCTTCATGCGAAGAAGTGCATTGGTGGAATCATAATCGAATCATAAAGATATCACAAAATCCAGATCTTTAATACACATCTATTTAACAAAAGATCAGTCTTCCCTACTTATTAATACATTGATATCATAATAAATTGTGTAAAGATTTTTCCTTAATTAAAAATGCAACATTTATCATAAAAAACATTTGCTATTAATGGGAGGAACCGATTAAACTGAATTGTATATTTGTGGGTGATATTCCATAGTAGATATTGTTTGTTGATGATCCTTGTTTGAATAATTAGTTATCATCATTGACTTCTCAACTAGTATAAAATTTGAAAAAGTCAACATGAAAGTGTGGTAGACGTGCCGGTGCCAGATTTACGCCGCCGCCCGCGAGGATCCTATTACTCATGCAACATTTTAAAAAATGTTACTCCCTCCGTCTTGGACCAAAGTTCTTAGTTTAGTTTGACTTTACACCCACACGGAGATTAAAAAAAAGTAAATGTTGTAAGTATGAAAAGTAAGTAGGAGAAAGTAGGAGAGAAAAAGTGGGTAGAAAGTTTTTGTTGTGAGAATGACAAGTGGGTCTCATTGTCCATTTTAGGTAATAAAGCAACTAAGAACATTAGTCTGGGACAAACCAAAAAGGAAAGTAAGAACCTTAGTCTGGGACAAAGGGATTAGCATTTTATAGCTGCTCCAAATAGTAGCGTAAAATGGAAGTTTTTTTTTTTGTTTATTATTTTATTTTTAAATCTCTGTTTTTGAAATTGTGCACCAGACAAACCTTTTTAGTATTAAATACTCCCTCTATTTTGAGAAAGTTAATCCCCTTTTATTAATATTTATTAAGATGAATTTTGAGCAATAATTTATATTAATTTCAATTATTTTAATGAAAATACACAATTTTTATTAATACACTTTTACAAATACTATGAATACCAATTTTTAAATTTCACTAAAATAATTAAAATAGCCTAGCTTATATTTTAAAGTTCATCCGTAGTAACAACGAAGAGAGACTAAGAGATAAGAGGTATCTCATTATCTACTGTCAATTGTACTTCTGCTCAAAATTTATAATTATTTTTGGGAAAAATGACAAATTAGGGTCCAATGTTTATGGGGGGGGGGGTGGTGGTGGTGGTGGTGGTGGTGGTGGTGGTGTGCCAATTTGGGGTCTAATGTTTAAATTTTGTCAAATTAGGGTCTAAAGTTACCAACGTTAGTAAGTTAGATCTTTTTTTGACAAAATGTTAGAAAAATTCGTTAATTCACCACGTGAACTGCATATGATTAAAAAAATAAAAATTAGAGTGCGGTGGGTCCATTATTAATGGTCTTGTGGATGGAATTGACAAGGACATTTCAGATAAGATGAACACATTCCAGAAAACAAGAACATTTCTCAAAGTCTTACCTATTTCTGAAAACTATACATTTAATTATTAAGAAATACAAAATTTAAATTTTAATCAAAGTAAATATTAAAAGAACTATATACCAGATTTTAGTGAAAGAAAAAATATTAAACTAATTAATTCAAACAATAAATTAGAGTAGGTCTTATGAAAAACGTGTTTTTCTTTAAGAATTGGAAAACCGTGTTTTTTTAAAACACACGGGCGCTTTTTTTAAAACAGGCGATGACATTTTTGTAAATAACTGTAAAGCATCGTAAAATTCTTAGTGTCAATATTACAAAGTGCCAGTAATTCAAACTGACGTTTATAAACATTGTAACTGTCATTTTTCATAAGTGTCAGTGGTAGTTTTAAAAATTGTCAGTCATTACACTGACACTTTTAAACATTGCCACTGGCACTTATCAAAATTGCTTGTGGTAGTGTTAATAATTGCTAGTGTACATGACTGACAATTTTTTAACACTAACACTGGCACTTACGACAAGCGCCAGTTATTTATAAAAATGTCACCGCCTGTATTAAAACAACTTTCTGTTTTTTTACAAAATGCCACCGTGCCATTTTAAAAAAGACATTTTACGCAAACTAAGGGAAAAACACGTTTCCCAGTTTTTCACATAAAATTATAGATTTAATTATTAAGAAATAAAAATATGTTATTTGATAAAAATAATATTTATTTAATAAACTAAAAATAATATATTAAAATATTAAAGGGCTATTTCACTGAAAATAATAATAATTACAATCTATTCAATATGGAGTATGTGAATTGAGGGTAAATTGGGAAAGTTGTACCTAAATAACCTGAGTTATGTCATACGGGCAAGACACATGATGACTTAACGAATTTTTCTAACATTTTCGCCAACAAATCTCTAATCGACTAACGTGGTAACATTTGACCCTAAATTGACCAAATTGAAACATCAAACTCCGATTGGCACACACCTCCTAAACATTGGACCTAAATTTTTATTTATCCTTATTTCTATTATGATATAAAAAAAATCCGGTTGAAAAATAAAGTGATTGAATGGCGTTACATTATTAAAGATAAGATAAGATATGATTAGGAATTGCCTAAACTGATTTCACATCGATCAAATGATGCACCAATCAGGAAGTTTATTTTATGGTGCATCAAAGATTTAAATAAAGTAAACCTTTAAACTACCTGTCAGTCCTGCTGTTCAATATTTGGTTCCTATCAATGGTGCTGTTTTGTTGCAGATATATAAAATAAAGCAAGTAGCTCTGACTAACGTGAAAATTTCGAGAAAAACTTGTTTTACCCTCGCTTTAGTGTAAAATCTGTTTTCACCTCTTAATGTAAAACAAATCTCTTAATGTAAAACATGTTTTACACATCTTTTAGTGTAAAACAGGTTTTTCATAAGACTGACTCATAACTAACACATACAAAAATGATTAAGAAAGAAACAGATTAGTGAAAAGTGAAAACTAAATCTAGGTCATTTGCTTAGTTGATAGTTGATAGGGTAAAGAACTTTACAAATTCTTTTCTCACATATTGTGTTTTCATAAAATAATTGAAAGTAGTGTTTATAGGCATTAGTATTCATCAATTTAACATCAAATTTTACTCCCACGGTTTGATTTATATTAGTCATATTTGATTTTTTGATCAACACGAATGAATGAGTTTTAACCAAATATTAATGACAATCCAACTATCCTATTAAAATTTTAAAAATTAAAATTATTATTAATAAATAAATAATATATAACTAATATAAATGAGACTGTAAAATTATCAACTATAAGTATTTTGTAACATCTATTTGTAGACAAGCATTAATACTCATCCCCACTACATCCAAAGATGCAGCTCAAGCACTTATAATTATAAAGTGCATCTTTTTGTAACATCTATTTGTAGACTAGCATCCCCACTACATCCAAAGATGCAGCTCAAGCACTTATCATTATTATTATAATTATAAAGTGCATCTAAGATAGTTCCATGATTGAATAATCTGTCATCATCATTGACTTCTCAACTTTTCTCTCTGTCCCAATCAAAGTAAGATTTTTAAATTGAACACGGGAATTAAAAAAAATGTTAGTGAAGTAGGTGTTGTGAGTATGAAAATGAGGTAGAAAATAATGAATGGAAAATTGTTGTGCGTGTGAATATGAATCTCACTAAATAAAACATATTTTGAGATTGTTCTGTCATAAAATAATGGAATAAGCTCCAGTAATCATTAATTTAAAATCCAACTAAATTAACCAAATATAGTTACTTTGTAACATCTATATATTTTTTTCCGTTTGTACCAAAAAAAAAAAAAAAGTAACATCTATATACGAAATGAACGACATCTAATATCCAAGATGGGTTCATAATTAGAGTTGGGTAAGAAGTAGAGCCGGAGTGACCATCAGTTAAAACCCAACTTTAACTGAGCGGTAGTAGACTATATTGGAGGTTTCACCTTAAAACTAATTAGTGATAAGGGAAGTAGCTCCTCTAATCTATATACTAGTCTATATTTAATTTTTTAATCAATGTGAAATATATTGTCTAACAGTGTCATGATTTGAAAATGAAAAATTTTATTATGATTTTTGGTTAAGATAGAACAAAATCCGTTTAAAAACAAATCTACGCATTAATTTTATGCTTGTTGAGTGGATATATAGATAATTCTTGGTTTCGACACCGTAAGCCCCTAGGGGTACAAAATTAAGTTATAAAATCTTACTCACAAAATGAGTTGTTAATATTTTATTGGTTGCATTGAAACTTGACCTGTAGTACTATTCGTTCTGCAATTATTATTCTCCATGTGTCTCTGTCAATTTCCATGATCGGCAATATAATCACAACAGCCAGCCTGCCTTGGATTGGATGTTGAAAGTACATTAATGTCATCTTCTACTTCTTTCTACAGGTCAATTCAATTGAAGATTTACGCATAATGTTGTTGACATTGGGAGCCATAATGTAGCTAACAAAGGCAATAACTACCTCAAATGTAAAATAATACTCCCTCCGTTCCAAGCAAGTTGAAACATTCATTTTGAAGTTGAGAAATTAAAGATATAATATTATATTAAGAATGAAAGGTGGTGAGGAAGAGAGAGAATTAGTGTGGAAGGAAAGAGAATGAGTGGAAAATAATCAGTGGTTGGGGAGTGGAAGATTATAAAAATAATAAAAAGCTTTCATTTTTAGATTGTTGCAACTTAAGTAAAATGCCCTAAATGGCAAAATGTTTCAATTTACTTGGAACAGAGGGAGTATAACATTTTATAACAGCATGAGCAACAATTTATTGACATAAAAGATAACACTTAAATTAGAAAGTTGCATTTTATATAGTTCCATACGTCTTAGTTTAAGTTTAATAGGCACACTTATTGAGCAAGAAAATTAGGAGCGTTTGAACTGGATGAACCAGCGGTTACCAACCGTTGAAAAACCGTGAACCAGATCAACCGTTGAACTGAGTGAACCATGAAGCGGCAGTTTACGGTTCATATGCGGGTTGACTTCTAAAACCGCAAGTTTGCACCGGCGGTTCATACTGTATAAATTCAAAATATTTTTGAAAATTTTGAGGTAAGACTCCTAAATGTCTCTTCTTATTTATAAAAAAGGTAAGGTTGGTTGTCTTCCTCTATGTGAATTTGCTTAATATTAATAAATTTATAAGAGTACCATCCTTTGTTTTTCAAAGTATTTATGCCCCAACCCCCCTTTTTTTTTAATCCCTTTAAAAATATGTCATTCAAAATTTCTTTAATATCTATGTTAAGTAAAATAATTTATAATGTATCAAAAAATTATAAAAATAACATTTAAAAAAAAAACTACTTAAAAACTGCTTAATTTTTCTCTTTGTTTTTTTAAAGAAAGATGAACCGAATGAATCGTTGAACCGTACCGTGAACCGTGAGTTAACGGTTTATAAATGGTTTTGGTTATTGACGAACCGTGAACCTGCGGTTCATGAACCGTGAACATGGCATGTTTATATACATATTTAGAAAATATAGTGATTGAGAAATGTCTTTTGATTATGAAAAGTGAGAAAGTTTGCAAGTGGAGACTACAATCTAAGTGTCTAAGTATGACAAGTATAGTAGAGTTAATATACTAGTAATAATAAAAGATATCCATTTTAGAAAGTGAGACTTTTCAGTGAATGATAGTGAATGAGAATGAATGATATCTGCTGAAATATGCATTTGAATCAATGACGTTTGGTCAAGGATATGTACGCGAAAAGTGTAGTAATTCCTGAGACTTGAATTGTGCAAGAGAAAGAGGAGAAAATTAGAAACAGTTGACTAAAAAAATCATTTTGGTATAAGGATTAAGTTTTATTGGTTTAATTAGGTTTCTGATTGCTATGAGGAATTATTCAAGAATTAGGAAAGTCATTTCCTAATGAGAATAAAATTGCTTTGTATACAAGAAATAATATTCCTTCTCTTTTGGTTTTTATGTATTTATTACTGTAAATATTACCCTCTCCCCTAGTATATTTTTTGGCGGTCATCTTTGAGAGATACATGTAGAGATCAATTATTCTTGATTTAGGTTGATGAAATTATTGAGCTCAATAATTTGTACAACTAGATTAGTGTGACCGTCTTTTGTAATTGTCACTAAAAGTAATATATTCTCCATATGCCCGTGGACGTAGCCAAATTGGTGAATCACGTAAATTTTTTGTGTTCTTGTGTGGAATTTTTTCTCTAACAATTGGTATTAGAGCTAAATTGGCTAAGACAAGATCCGAGTATTCCGCTGCGAAGAAGATGTGACAAGGATCTGAATCTCGATCGACAAGTTCAACGGGAGGAATAAAATTTTATTCTTTGGCAGATCAGGATGAAGGCCATGTAGTTCACGTGCAGCGTATGTGCATCGCACGTTCAACATCCTCGCAATAATATGAGGTGTCTAGGGTTGGACACATCAAGAAAGAAATAGTGTTGAAGAAACAAGGCTTATTGACACCCTCAGTCATAGACAAAGAGGGGAAGGGAAGCGAGCAAGTGGTGGTTTCTCTGGAGGAGAAAACGCATTCACAAATCATCATGGAAGTAGATATATAAGTCTTGTCAGCAAAGGGGTTCTTAAATTCTAGAGGTGTACATGAAATTTCTGTTTATGTAGATGCTTATGGGGAAAAAATTCAAATTGGTAATTTGATGTAATTCCCGGATTTGGGTTACATTAAATAAAATATTTGTTTGTTTATTCAATGGTTCTTGATTGATGTTCATTGGTGATACACGAACAGTTTGAAGTGCATTGAAGTCTGAAACAAGATCGTCAGTCTTCATTTGGTTGGTATTCGAATCAAGTGATCGTAGATTTGGTATTTCAGATATGGTCAACGTTGTGGTGGAAGTTCCAGTGATCTAGAAGTCATTACACAAGTTGAGCCGGAAATTCGTTTGCTCGGCATAGTAAACATGATTGTTCGGGATCGAACAAATTTTTGTCTTTTGGCAAAGACAAGGCGAAGGTGGAGAGATATATTCGGAAACGAAAGATTCAACTTAAGGTGGAGTTGGTGTCGGTTCGTGGATATAGATTATTTTTTTGGGAGATTCAAAGTCAAGGTGGAGATTGTTGGGAGTATGCCTTTGAATCAATAGCGATTGGTTAAGGATATGTCCGCAACAAGTCTAGTAATTCCTGAGACTTGAATTGTGCAAGAGAAAGAGGAGAAAATTGGAAACAGTTGACTAAGGAAATGCTTTTGGTACAAGGATTAGGATTTAGTTGTTTAATTAGGTTTCTTATTTTATTGGTATAAAGAATGGTTCAAGAATTAAGAAAGTCATTTCCTAATGAGAATAAAATTGCTTTGTACACAAGAAATAAGATTCCATCTCCTTTGGGGTTTTAGGTATTCATGACTTTATACTACCCTCTCCCCTAGCTTATTTTTTGCCGGTCATCTTTGAGAGATACAAGTAGAGATCTATATTTCTAGATTTAGGTTTGCGGAATTATTGAATAATTCGTGCAACTAGATTAGTAAGATCGTCATTTAAAGCAATATATTCTCCATCCGCCCATGGACATAGCCAAGTTAGTGAACCATGTAAATTTTTTGTGTTCTTGTATGTGATTATTTCACG
This sequence comes from Campanula takesimana, assembly GCA_026119855.1. Lineage (NCBI taxonomy): Eukaryota > Viridiplantae > Streptophyta > Magnoliopsida > Asterales > Campanulaceae > Campanula > Campanula takesimana. The sequence continues at coordinate 1,567,240 of JAOWBW010000080.1, read as the reverse complement.
TTTCGGCATCGTTCTTACTATTATTATTGCTCTAACAATATCATTCAAATGGGTAAGTGTGAACATTAAGTTAAGTTAAAACGGAGGGAGTATACACTAACTTTAAAATTAAGTACAACTCTCAAATTCATGCAATCACATTATAATAAGCAAAGTAACGGGTAAATGTGAATATTAAGTTGAAAAAAACTTGTGTGAGACGGATCTCGTTAAGAGAGTAAATAATTTGCCTCCTATAGACGGGGCGGGGCAAACCCATTTTTTCTCTCGTCGAGATCTGTCTCATGTGTCAAACAAAACTTTCTCTATTAAGTTGGGGAGTATATTGTAACATGAAGTACAACTCCTAAATTCATGTAATCACATTATTAAAAGGTCGACCCATCCCTCTCTTCAATATAAATAGTAACCCATAAAAAGGACAACCATAACACTCTTCTTCTCCTACTTTCCTTCTTTTGATCAAGCTTGATCAATATTTTGCTAAGGTACCACTACTCTTTTCAACTTCTCTTTTTTTTTTTTTTAAACACCATTTTTCTTGATATAAAGAATTTAGTAATTAGACTAGTTACTTGTACTGAGTTTATTATGATTGGCAGGCAATGTGGAGATTGAAAATAGCTGATGGCGGCGATGACCGATACTTGTACAGCACAAACAAGTTTGTAGGGAGGCAAACTTGGGAGTTTGATCCAGATTATGGCACCCCTGAAGAACGAGCCGAAGTTGAACAAGCTCGTATAGACTTCTGGAACAATCGTCACCATGTTAAGGCTAGCGGCGACCTCCTTTGGCGCTTCCAGGTCTCTCTATCTACTATTTTCTCCGTCTATAAATGAACTTTTAATACTAATATTATTGATGTGCATGATTATTAATCTTGAATGTTTGAACATGATTGCAATTCAGTTTTTGAGAGAGAAAAAATTCGAACAAACAATACCTCAAGTAAAGATTGAAGATGGCGAGGAAATTACGTACGACAAAGCAACAACGACATTAAGGAGGTCTGTCAACTTCTTTTCTGCCTTGCAAGCTAGCGACGGTCACTGGCCGGCTGAAATTACCGGTCCTTTATTCTTCCTTCCACCTCTGGTATGTACATTTTTGTACCAAAAGAAGAAAAATAATTTGTACTCCCTCCGTCCCACATTTGGGGACGGAGGTAGTAGTAGTACTACTACTTATGTGTACTACAAATAGGTAACTGCGGCTCTGATGATAGTTTTTGAAACTAAAAATTGCAGGTCATGTGCTTATACATTACTGGGCATCTTGGTTCTGTGTTTCCTGCTGAATATCGAAAAGAAATTCTCAGATATATATACTGTCATCAGGTAGGGTTTTGTTTTACTATCTAATTTCAAATGAGTTCAATATATATTATCAACAACTTGATCCACTTTTGGAGAATATTGCGGTAATTAATGGAGTATTTGTTTCCATTAAGTAATTGTCTATTAATCATAATATTTTATGCTATGATACAGAACGAAGATGGAGGATGGGCAGGCCCGGTTTTGGAGGAGTGCAAAAAGCCCAACTGCACAGGGCCCATTTTTTTCCAGGGCCCCATACTTTCCCCCACTCCACTACCTAGCCCAAAACCCTAAGAAATTCTGAACGGGGATTAGGATTCCAAACTCAACGCTAAACGAACACAACGCGATGCTAACCGGAAAAAAAAAGACAGATTCACGCTCGGAAATCACGCATGGAGATGAAACGGCAACTCGAAAATTGCGGCTTGATTGAAGAGGTCGTCGATTTAGGAAAATCACGTCTCCTCCGTTCTTCTCTACTATCAAGCACCGATATTTCAAAATTGTCTTTGTTGATTGATTTTCAGTTTTGGAGAAAGCCAAAGATTTGGGGATCGTGGATCTGGTTTTTTTTTTCTTTCTAATTTCTTGTCTCAAACAAGAAAGCAATTGCAAAAGTTGGTGATTTAGTGTTCTTTTTCTTGGAACGAAGCCAATCAGCCATCCACTTCTTCATTGTTCTTCTTCCAGGTTTTTTCATTCTTTTTGCACTCTAATAGGTTTTTTTTAATTATTGTTACAATTTTCTTTTTGTGGTATTTTCAACTATGCCTCCTAAAATTAAAAAACAAAAATTAGGTCAAAAGATTAGAAAACAAGAATGTGGTCATGAATTATATGTGGAATTAAAGTTGCTTAGGGAGGTTTTACCCGGAGACGTAGTGGGAGCTATTGATATTTTGAAATTTTTGAAAGACTTGGATTGTTTTCCCAATGTGTTTATTGCTTACAGAATTTTGTTGACTATATATATATATATCAATGCTGGGATTTTTTTTATATATATTAAGGGCCCAATATTTATCTTAGCACAGGGCATCAAAAATTATTGAGACGGGCCTGAGGATGGGGACTCCATATCGAAGGCCATAGTTCAATGTTTTCGACAGCACTCAACTACATATGTATGCGCATACTTGGGGAAGGGCCGGATGGTGGTGAAAGTAATGCTTGCGCGAGAGCAAGAAAATGGATTCTTGACCATGGTTGTGCAACCGCCATACCCTCTTGGGGAAAGACTTGGCTCTCGGTAAAATCATTTTCACGAAATCTTAATAATCAATTCTCATCAAGAAAAAGTACATAAATGAACAATAAAAAGAATAGAAATCCTTGATTAAAATATATGTGCCGGAAGCATTTTTGGACATGTTTCTTTTCCAATGTGATGTCTAACAGTCTTTTTCTTCAGATACTTGGTGTGTATGAATGGACAGGAAGCAATCCTATGCCGCCCGAGTTTTGGATACTTCCTTCGTTCCTTCCTATGCATCCAGGTTTGCATAATTAATTTATACTCGTAAACAAGTGCATTCATTACTGATTAGATAAGGCGAACGACTAACATATATATATATGTACTTTCGCGATTCATATTAAATAATGCAACATACTCATTTGTGCCTTAAAATGCTATGTAGTTTCCAAAATATTTTCAAATCATGCAAAGTATATGTAAAATACAAAAAAAATGTCAAATGATACAACGTGATCACACGATGTATATCAAATAATAATGCAACCGGATTGCATTATTTGATCCAGATTCGGAAAGTACATAGCATTATTTGCATTAAGGAGTTGCATTATTTGATATAAAAATGTAAAGTACATTGCATATATCAGTAATTTTCATGCTACTCATATAAAACATTTAGGAATGGAATGATCATTCTTCCATCCCTCAATGCAGCCAAGATGTTGTGCTATACTCGAATGGTTTACATGCCTATGTCGTATCTCTATGGGAAAAAGTTTGTCGGTCCGATCACTCCTTTAATCAAACAACTGAGGGAAGAACTTTACGATCAACCTTACCACGAAATCAACTGGAAAAAGGCACGCCATTCTTGCGCAAAGGTTTGTTTAGAGATGATGTGATTATCGAATTCTGATCACTATGCTTGTGGTTCATGCAAATGAAATATGACTATTTTTTACGTTCATTTATCGCAGGAAGACCTATACTACCCTCATCCTTTTTTACAAGACTTGATGTGGGATTCTATGCAAATTTTCACCGAGCCACTTCTCAACCGTTGGCCTCTTAACAAATTGAGAGAGAAAGCTCTTCGAACAGCCATGAAACACATACATTACGAGGATGAGAATAGTAGATACATCACCATAGGGTGTGTCGAAAAGGTACATAACTTCACGTTAGATAAGACCTATAACGACCCGAAACTGTTGTCCGCTACATAAGCACCACAAATTGGCCCACTGAGTATAACATCTTGCGTGCACTTGGCTTACCAGAGGCCACCAGAAAGTTTGTGGATGATTTTGGGGTCTAGTAGATTAGATAATGAGTGTGAACTTATCTACTACAATAAAAAAAAGTCCACATCTTTCGATTTGGAATGAGGGATATAACATAAGCGGTACATTGAAAGACATGACAGAATTTATAACAATGAATTTAAAAGAGATAATAACAAAAACAAGTCTTTTCAGATGTGATTAACTAAGAAATGTGATTTTTCTCAGTTGTGAACAACTGAGAAATGAGATTTCTCATTTGTGAACTGACATCTCTACTAATTTGAGTAGGTTTTATGCATGCTTGCTTGTTGGGTGGAGGACCCACAAGGCGATTCTTTCAAGAAGCACCTCGCGAGGATTCCGGATTATCTATGGGTCGCTGAAGACGGAATGAAAATGCAGTGTTTCGGAAGTCAAGTGTGGGATACGGGCTTTGCCGTTCAAGCGCTCATTGCTAGTAATCTCACCCAAGAAATTGGCAATACACTTAAGAAAGCTCATGATTTCATACAGCAGTCTCAGGTTTTTTTTTTCTATTCAATACCACAAAACTCATACATCCCTTTTACCTTGATTATTTATACTGTATCGTCAAGAACAATTTCAGACATTCATTTTGAGACTGAGTGAGTGAGTATAACTTATAACTGTTTACTCTAATGTATTTTATAGGTGAAGAATGATCCATCAGATGATTTCGAAAGCATGCACCGCCATATTTCTAAAGGGTCATGGCCATTTTCGGATCAAGATCACGGATGGCAAGTTTCTGATTGCACTGCAGAAGGATTGAAGGTGTCTAATTCGTCTCTAGAACATTTTTTTGTACACAAAATAAATAAAGCTCAAAAATTACCTCAATCAAGAAAATGAGCTGAATATGGTTTCAATAAAAATAACAAATAAGTTCTCTAATTATTATCACCTTTTTTTTTCCCTATTTTATTCTACAGTGTTGCCTGCTTTTTTCATTGATGCCCAAGGAAATTGTTGGCAAGAAAATGGATCATAAGCGATTATATGATTCCGTTAACATATTGCTCTCCCTTCAGGTAAAGATCCGTGAATTTTTTTTTTACTTTTGTAAAGCCTTTAGCACGTACATTTTTTATTTTTATTTTTATTTTTTGTAGAACAAAATATTGTTATTGCTGAAATCACTCATTTTCTGACCTTGTGTTCAGAGCAAAAATGGCGGTTTACCAGCTTGGGAGCCTGCAGGTTCCGCAGAGTGGTTGGAGGTACGTGTATATATATTCCTAAAAATCGTAGAAACCGTAATACATCTATATATTTATAGTCATTACTAGTATGTTTTACGAGAAATGTAAGATTTATTTACTGTTTCTAATTAATACCATTGCAATGATCTAATATGGTCTCATTGATAAACCCTAGATACTCAATCCGTCGGAGTTCTTTGCAGACATTGTCATTGAGCGCGAGTAAGACATCACAAATTTTAACAGCTCTGTATTTCCAACTATACATATATATTACTCACTCCGTCCCAATACACACATACACACATTTCCAAGCAAATTCGGTCATTTATTTTGGGACAGAGATAGTATCTGATACTAAAAGTTCCATCTTTTCTTAGGTATGTTGAATGCACTTCAGCAGCTATTCAGGCGCTAGTGCTCTTCAAGAAGTTATATCCTAACCATAGAGAGAAAGAAATCGATTATTTTATCAAAAACGCTACTCGGTACCTTGAGGACATACAGATGCCTGACGGTTCATGGTAATTATTAATTAGTTTGATTTCTAACAAAAAGCAAGTCAATTATAAAAAGTTTGACTTGTCAAATGAGACTGTTTTTTTGTATCTGGGACGGACATTTTCACTTTTTGTTTCCTAATCATTGATGAATATATATATAAACCTATATATATCCAGGTATGGGAACTGGGGAGTGTGCTTCACATATGGTTCCATGTTTGCTATGGGAGGGCTAGCTGCATCTGGTAAAACGTACGAAAATTGCTTAGCAATTCGTAAAGCTGTCGACTTTCTGCTAAAGTCACAGCAAGAAGATGGCGGATGGGGAGAAAGCTATGAATCCTGCCCAAAACAGGTAACTTTGAGAGAAATTAGAATTAAATACTCGTTTTAAAGAGCAATTTCAGACATTTTTCTTGGGACGGAGGGAGTAACTTTGTCTCTCTCGTTTGATGATATAGGAATACATATCTTTGGAAAATAATCGGTCAAATTTAGTACAGACTGCCTGGGCGATGATGGGTCTGATGCATTCTAAACAGGTCAGTTGTTATTTCTCAATTTATTTTCTATCATTAGGGTTAATATATATCCTCCAGCTTTGTCCCAATTTTTCTGATTTTTTTTTCGACTTTAATTTAATTTCTTCCTGAAGGGAGATAGAGACTCAACTCCACTTCACCGTGGAGCGAAATTGTTGATCAACTCTCAAATGGAAAATGGTGATTTTCCTCAGCAGGTAAAAACATGCATGCCCTAAAATGTAGTAGTCGTAGTAACCATATATAACTGTAAAAAATTTAATTTTTTTCTGATACAGTCTGATGTGAGATAATCGCTTCAACATTTTTTTCCCGACAATTCTCTTACAATGATAGCACTCTTTCTTAAATGTAGGAAATTACGGGAGCTTTCATGAAGAACTGCATGTTGCACTATGCTGGGTACCGGAATATTTTTCCGTTGTGGGCTCTTGCTGAATATCGCAAGAATGCCTTTCAAGCAAATTAGTATAAATGTTGGTTATATAAGTACATGTGCTTCAAGCTAAACAACTTGTTCTTTCATTCATTTGTGATTTATCATAACAAGAAATGTAAAATATTACCAATTTAATATTCATGATTTAATTTGCCTCTAATTAATTTTAAAATATCTGTTTGTGCGGGGTATCTCCAGTCTACCGGAATTGATTTCGGGTGGGGGAAACCCGTTAGAGTGACTCTTAGCGGGTCCAGATAAATTCTTCGTTTTAATGAATTAACTCCTAGTAATATAATAGTTAATGTGAAAATCTCGTGAAAATCTTGTTTTACGCTCGCTATAGCGTAAAACGTGTTTTCAAAAGACGACTGACACTTGTGAAAACTCATTTTTTCATCTTTTAGTGAAAAACAGGTTATTCTTAAGACTGACTCATATTTAATTAATTTGCTGTTGTTTCCAGTATATTTTCTGAATCTATAGTTTAAAAACAGAAAAATATGTATCACTCTTTCATTTCATTACCCTTGGCAGACGCCAAATTTACTTTATCCATCAGGCAAATACTCAACTCAGCATGCATGTAATACGGAGTATTTCTTACCTAAAACAGAGTCGCATTTATAATTTTCGCCCTCCCAACATATGTCAATTCATGAAGACACAAGTAAAGTTACATGAATCATTGAAGACATTGTCATTTTATAAAGAGATCTTTCTTTTATTGGAACTAAATAATACTCCCTCCGTCATTCAGGGAAAGGTACTCATTTGACTTTTAGTGGTCAACACAAGTGAACTTTGAACACACATTAAATGTCACGCTGATCATCTTAGTTAAATTCTAAAAATAGTTATTGATAAATATTCACCCAAGTACTTTTCACAACAATGAAATCAGTCAGCAAGCCGACACATATCCATGCACATATCACCAAAGACGACATAGTACTATTGTAGTGATACAAGTCAGCAACCAAGTTTTTGTGTACGTATTGGTGTAAAGTAAATAAAAAAAAAAGTATGAAGTTGCAATAAAAGTGCTTACCTTTGAACAAGATACCAAAGATATTCTGGGCCAAAGACATGCAGGAGGAAATATCCATCAGAAACAGGTCTTCATATGTTTGAACCTTCACATAATTGACTGTGCTTCTTCCCCCTTCCCCGCATTGTTGCCATCTAACAGAAATTTCCCGTCTTTTGGCAGTCTGGCTCTTGTCCAAAAGGATTCAAGATGATAATAAAGTTTCACCAATCCAAACATTTTGATCAACCATTATCTTTTACTCAATGTCTCTAACAAAGAATTCTTTCATTTTCCTTTCGTCCAAAAATGATAGCCTCATTTCCGAATAAAGAATATGCTTTCCGTGCAATATCAACAGAGTACAACCACATTCTTGCAGACTTTGACTTGTCAAATGAGACAGTTTATAGACACTATCATGATTCTTTAAAGAACAAGAAGCAGGCGCTCCTCTAGTAACATCTGAAATATATAACATAATCAGCAGTGTGTAGCTACCATTTGCTTCTCAAGTATAGGTAAAAGCACATTGTGAGCAGGTTTTTCACTCAATTTTGACCAAACTTCCTCTTTCCCATGATCCCAGATTGCACCTCTTCTTTGCTGGGAGGTATGATTAGAGTAGAAACAGAAAAATAAGCACCTTGGCAAGTGTTTTACCAATAATCCCCACAAGAACAGACTCCGTCCCTAAAGTGGTGAAAGCGGTGAGAGTCCCTCAGAATTATCAGCCTACCGACAATCTTTGATATGTGCTTAATCGCAGTGTGACAGTCCGTGCAAACCCTTAAATTCTTTATCACACGGATTGGCCTCCCAGCTGGAATGGTGAGTATCCCAAACGCCACAGCTAATTTTTCACTATGATACTTGAGCATATTCTCCTTTTCCTCTTCTTCAACATCATGTAAAACCAATTTTGTAGAAGAAACATAACCCTCCTCTTTCAACCGCAAATCTAACTCTTCCAAAAACGCGTATATTCTGTTGGTCTCCGGATGGGTCGTATCCCCAACTGAAAAAGTATGAATCTTGTTCTGTACTTCTATCCAACTATGCCCAGGTACTTTCCTCACCCCTGTATCCCTCATCTTCAACCTCATCTTACCAACATCAGCCCATCTGTCTGAAGAAGCGTATAAGTTTGAGAGAAGAACATACATACCTGCATTATCAGGCTCCAGCTGGAAAATCATCTCAGCAGCCTTTTCTCCCAATTTGGTATTGCCATGAATTCTGCTGGCCCCGAGGAGAGCACCCCATGCAGCACCATCTGGTTCAAAGGGCATATCTTTCATTAGATTTTGGGCGTCATCTAATCGACCGGCTCGACCCAGAAGATCAATCATGCACGTATAGTGCTTTGGATTTGGAGTTATGCCATAATTGTGATTCATTGAATAAAAGTATTCCATGCCTCTGTCCACCAACCCAGTATGACTGCATGCAGATAGCACACCAACCTGTCCATTGACAATTACGAAGAGTGAAAACAATGAGGTATGTATGCTGATGCTCATATATGAAAAGGCTAAGCAAGAAGAAACAATAAGAGTGGTAAACTGGTAATGAAATAAGTCAACCATATTTAAGGGGTTCTTAATATTATGAGCAGCTTTAGTGAGCTAAAAAATAAGAAAAGAAATAGCTCGATGTCACACATATCATAGAAACGTAATATCTTCAATTAATCGTTGACTACTCTTAAAATGCCTAATTATGAATTTTTTCAGAGGGCCCGCAGGAAAACTTATCCACTTAGCGGCAAGGGTGTAAGATTTTTCTCTAGCCAAAGCCGCTTTCCAGATTTATACCTGGATTCCAGAGATGAGCAAATCCTCATTTGATTAGCAGGAATACTGAGATGCTAACGCTGGATGCAAGGACACGTTTGAAACACATTTTTAGGGTGTCATCAACTTTTTTCATCATTTTGATTTTTCGAATTCCAGGCACATCGATAACTCCCCTTAATCTGCCAAGATACATTTTGGACATGATCCTGACATGCGGTGACAACTTATTATTGTTAAGCTTTTAATCAGAGTTATAATTTGTAGCAGATGAGTATGGGTTTGTTCATTGATAGTGTACCAGCTTACAGGCTCAGGATTAATTAATTTGTTAGTAAAGCTTCTACCTTCACTAACACTAATTATTTTGTAAGGAATTCTAAGACAAATTACTCACAGCTATTACAATCAACATAATGTAACAGGAGTTGACAGTTGACATATGAAGTAGGAAGATTTTGGGGAATTGTATGGAGTTTCTCGAACTTTGACTTTTCCATGCACTAATATAGAGCTATAGAAGGAATGCATACAGAACAACATTAGCAGAAATTATTGGAGTGCTGTTCTGGCTTCTATATTATGATGAAATTGGCCTGCAAGAAATAGTGCATCCAAACGCATAAGATAATAATGTGGCATAGCTGATGGAATCAATAAAAACAAAGTGGCTTCTATGTTATGGTGAGACTGGCCTGCAAGAAATAGTGCATCCAAACGCATAAAATAATAATGTGGCATAGCTGATGGAAGTCATTGGACTCTGGAAAAGAAAGTATGTAAAGATTTTGGGAGATGTGGAATGTTTCCCTATCTTGTATATAGACAGAACAGAATGCAATTATTTTCAAGTCCCCACGCTCGATTATTTGATACTATTATTATTTATATTTTTGCTTTGGGATAGAGTTATCATTATAATCTTTTTGAGCTTTTCAAGTCTGACTATGTCCAGGACTCGCAGATTTATGTTTTGGTTGTCGAATTCTCTTTTTCGTTTTCACTTTGTTTGTAGGTGGAACAAATGTACACAGCATATTATTCATTCTACTAAAATTAATTCATTTTAGTTAAGGAAAATGAGTTTAGTTCGATGCAAAGATGAAAACAATTGAATTTAAGATCACATTAAAGTGCCAGGATATCCTACAAAATTAATCGAAGTCAGAATAGTTGAGGCAGAACAATTACCATGGTCACTTCATCAGGATTGATCCCAACCATCTTCATTGTCTCAAAAACTCTCAAGGCCTGTTTTCCGAAGCCATGCCTGGCATATCCAGCAATTATTGTATTCCACGAGACGACGTCCTTATCAGTGATTCCCTCAAACACATCATAAGCTTCATCTATGCTGCCACACTTGCAATATGTTGCAAGAAGTGCATTTCCAACAAAGCACCCCGACTCAAATCCAACCTTAACAAGTCGCGCATGTACTTGTTTCCCCAACTCTAAAGCAGCAATATCAGCACATGTGCTCAATATGCAGGTTAATGTTGACCTATTCATCCTTTCTCCATCTCTCGTCATCTCTACAAAGAGATGCAAAGCCTCCTCATTACGACCAATATGAGCATAACCCGCGATAATTGCTGCCCAAGAAATGCAATCCCGACGAGGCATCATATCAAATAAACTCTTAGCGAGAGCAATGTCACCCATCTGCGCATACCCAGTTATCATCGTGTTCCATGAACTAACATTCTTACAAGGCATCGCATCAAACAACTCCCTCGCGACATCCATCCTCTTACATTGTGAGTAACCTGCAATGATTGCATTCCATGAAACCGAATTTTTCTCAGGCATTTTTTCAAAAACTCGAGTAGCTTCCTCCAACATCCCGTTTTGTACATAGCCAGACACCATGGCCGTCCACGTAAAGACATCTCGAATAGGAGACTCATCAAACAACCTCTGAGCTTCAAACACGTCCCCATTTTGAGCATAACCAGAAATCATCGTATTCCACGAAACTTCATCTCTCACTGGCATTTTATCAAAAAGACTTCTCGCATCAAGTAACCTCTTCTTCTTCACATACCCACCCATCAAACAGTTCCAAGAAATGACCTCCCAGGAGGACTTCGATTCAAACAACCGACAAGCATCCTCAACTCTACCATTCTGAACATACGCAGCAAGCAACCCGTTCCACGAAATAGAGTTCTTACTCGGCATCCTATCAAAAATCGACCTCGCCTCATCCACATATCCATTCTGCGCATACCCAGACAGCATTGCATTCCAAGAAACCGTATCCTTCACAGGCATTTCATCAAACAACAACCTGGCAGCCCCAAGATTCCCATTCCGAACATACCCACTTATCATCACATTCCAAGAAACCAAGTCCCGTACAGGCATTTCAGTGAACAGCTGGTGGGCAAGATCCAATCTGTTGTTCCGTAAATAACCAGAGATCATTGTATTCCATGAAACTGTGCTCCGGTCGGGCATGTTCCTGAAGAGGTGCAAAGCGGACTCGCATTGTCCAATGCGCATGTGATTGGTAATTGCAGTGTTGCATTTTACAATGTCTGAAATTGAAATTGGGGCCAATTTTTCGTTTGTTTTCTTATTCCTACTTTTAGATCTAGGGAGATGGGTGCTAAATGGCTGTCTGCGCAATGCGCATATAGTTCTGCTGCTGGTTAACTGTCTGAGCTGCATAGCTGGAGCAGCACATTTGAAAAGAAAAAAAAAAAAAAACCGTTTGGCGCTAAGGTCATCACAGCACATATGAAATGAAACTGGAGATGGGCATAAGGGGGTAGCCAGGCCGGTCCGGCCTTAGTTTGATCAAACCCGCGGGTAAACGGGTTTAAGCCCGTCCGTGATGTGTGAGCCCGCGGGCTAAACCCGGTCCGGCTCTCTTGCAAGTCCTTAGCCCGGCCCACCCTTAAACCCTTGGGTTTTACCCAACGGGTTTTACTTTTTAGGTTTTTTTAAAAAAATCTGAGAAAATACAAAAAAATAAAATAAAAATATACTCTCTCCGTCCCACCTCACTTGAAACCTAAGAGGTGGGCACAATAACTAAAGAAATAAAATAAAATAAAAAAAATGTATAGTAGAAAATGAAGAGAGAGAATAAGTGGGTAAATAGTAGTGTTGGTTGAATAAATTGAGTGGTGAAAAATGAAGAAAGAGAATGAGTGGTGGAGTAGATTCAATATAAAATTATTAAAAATTGGCTATTTTGGGAAGTGAGCTGGGACGGACTGTCGCGCTCCAGACCCGTGGTCCTACTTGGCCCCACGCTCGGGACACGATTGGAAGACGTTATAAAACACCTTTAGAAATTTTTTCGAAATATAATTTCATAAAGTTTAACAAATCCACACTTGAAGTTCAAAGACTTCCACTGACTTTCAAACAAACTTTCACAAACGAAACTATTTAGCCCGAATGCTTACAAACCTTTATACAAATGTACTCACACCAACATTATCCAAAATATAGGTGTTACAAGACGATGAAGTCAAGGAAACTCTACCCAAAATTTTATACATTTATGTAATGTAACCTTGACAAAACAAAATCCAACTCTTACCACTTTCAACGTCCTCCCGTGCCAAAGTGTCCTATCCCCCTGGACTTGCTTTTATCTAAAACAGTAAACAAATAAGGGGTGAGAATGAATCTCAGTAAGCTACTAAAATGCAACTACGCTACATGCTGATATGATAATCATAAAGAAACAATATCAACAAATAATCATATAGCATATAGCACATAACATGAGAGGCTCCCTATCGCCAACCGTTCCATACCGGTTGGAAATAACGACCAACTCATCATACAACACATAGTGTAGGAGTAAACACTCCTACGAGAATACCAAGCCAAGGTTTACCGAAATAACATAACCATCTGAGAATACCATCTGAGAAAACCAGTTGAGAAAACCATCTGAGCAGCATAAATAGCTAAAGTCGGGATCCCGAAAACCAAACCATAACCAATAGAACCAAAGTAACAACGGGGCAGCATCAATAGCTGAAGCAGGTTCCGGAACCATATAACACAACAACAATAGCGGGTGAAAATGACACAAAGTCATACCCCTAAATGCTCACGCAAGGGAGCGAGTTCATCCCATCCAAGGCCAATCTGGACTAAGGATAAAGGTACCAGTGGACAACCTTATAGTGAACTTGGCTTGTGTGCCACTATAATTCTCCCACTGCCCGACTCAAGGTACCAATGGAAAACCTTATAGGGAACTTAACTTGTACCCCTATAATTTTCCCACTGCCCGACTCAACAACACAAGACCAGCTGGACTTTACGCGAAAGCACAATATTAAATACTTGCTAAACAACAACAACTAGGGCAATGATTCTAAAATAAGGAACCAAGCCAAACACTTCAAAAGATGCAAACACGTTATTCATAAAAGAGTTCACAACATTGACATTAGGTCACAACACAATCCTTTATTAATGACATTAAGTCACCTCACAAGCTTGCACCAATTCACAATTAATCCAAAACACATCAAAAGGATGTTCCATAATATCCATTTAATACTTAGTTAAATTCCACATCCCAACTCATTTAATCACAAAGGAACTATTAACAAACACTAGAGTGTTCCACGGTGCCCAACTAAATCAATTAGAATAGTACTACGGAACCTAGACCGAGACTACACCTTGATCTTAGACCTCAACAAAAATACAACCATTCTGATCTGGAACCATGCGGCCAATAGAACAATTTCATAGTACTTGAAAAGAGCTTTCCAACGATAGTTTACACGTCCAAAACGGAGTCCGGACGAAGAAGTTATGGACTCCGGAAGATTGAACGTAAAACGGACAATTTTATAAAATGCTCGGCCGCACACATTCAAACTCCCTGTTTTGGGGTCCGATTTTCACTCCTTTCGTTCTAAATCTTAGGAGTACCTATATATACTTCCATCCTAACATTTAAAGACAAGAAAACTCAACTCCCGTCCCACGAATAATAGTATAATTTTTATAATATACTTATTTAATATTTAACTCAAGTTAATATTTTACCGTCCCACGAGTAGGAGTATACTTTCAAACACTTATACTAACATTCTCAGGTATATAAACATACTCCATATACATCCTAGCATACTAACCAAGTCACTTACCCAGTATAATTATACTCCCTTTGTCCCAAATAAACAAGTATCACTAATAAATTCTTTTCACAATAATTTCACCACATATCACACATATAGCAAATATATGACCATTTTACTATTTAAGGGGAATTAGTAACTTACCTATTTTTCGGAAAAGTATCGAGAAAATAATATTTGATCGGGTAGAAATGGCCTACTCAACACCCTGAACATTTTAGTATAATTAGATTTTAAAATGGAGTAATAAATAAAAAGAAATAAAATCGAAACGGAGGAGTTCTTACCTTTCTTCTCGTAAGCCAGAGAGAGTATGAATATTGTGTGTGTGTGTGTTTTGTGCTTTATGTGCGCAGAGAGAGGGAGAGAAGAGATAAAGATGTTTTTATAAAAATCCCAATTTTACACTTAGGTCCCTCCACTTCCATTTCTAACAACTAAACCCCCAAACTTTAAAGTTACACTTTGGACCCTAAAGTTTCAACTAACTCATTTATTCCTTTTAACAAAATTTCTACTAACACTTTAACTACCACATATGCTCAAATAATATATGCAAGTCATAAAAATATTTTCTAACACATAAAATGCACACATAAGTTCAAATTAAAATTCCCAAAAATATAAAATAAATAGGGACGGGTTTTGGGGTCGTTACACGAACCAAAATAGAAATAAGTCTCAAGTGAGCTGAGACGGAGGGAGTGTATATTAAAGACATTACTATTTAATTTAAGACGGAGGGAGTGTATATTAAAGACATTACTATTTAATTTATAGTTTAGTAAAAATATAAATGACGTAATAATATTAGTATATTGTTAGCAAATTAAAATAGTGAAATAAGTTTTGAATTTTAAGAAATAAAATTGTTAAATATTAAACATACTCCATTTAATGAATAAAATTATTAAAACATTATATATATTCCATTTTTAATAGTGAAATAATGGTATTTCAGACAAAAATATAAAAAAATAAAAAAAATTGAAAGTTTTCAAATGGGCCAAATGGGTTATTCAAACCCGCGGGCTAAGGCCGGTCCGTTTGCAAATAGTGAGGTCCGGCCCGTCCGCTTAATGCACAGGTTAAGGGCCGGGATTTGTCCGCGGGCGCACGGATACGGGTTTGGTGGATCACGGGTTGGCGGGCCGCGCGGGTTTAAGCCTCAAATGCACATCTCCAAATGAAACACCACATTTTACCTCAAGCAATTTTGTTTTATAACATTGTAGGCAAAACTCATATTTGGGTCATTTTACTATACTTGTTTGAGTTTCGTTGTAAAACGAGTTTTACCAAGTGATTAGGAAAAACATGTTTTGCAAACACGACGCGATTGCTGGAAAAAACTTCAAATGACAATTTGAGGGCCTAAACGATGTCTTTTGGCGATTTTAAACACGAAATCAGGGAGTGAAGCCCGATGACTTCTGTTTCTCTTCAAACTTCCTTTCAAAAAAACCCATCTGGATATCACTTTCAAAGGTTCTGGCTATCCGATTCAATGGTTCTGGCTATCAGTATCAAATGTTCTTTTCTGCTTTAAAGGTTCTTTTAAAATGCTATTTGGCTATAAAAAACACTAGAACTGACTCTAAAAATTACACTCTCACTTGTACTAAAAAATTATATTTTTTATTTTTATTTATTTTCTCACTTGCACAATAAAAAAAATTATCCAGAAACATTTATTATTTCTATACAGAACCTCTTAAGCTTAATACCCAGAAGGTTTGTTGGCCATGACTTTGTTCAAATATCATTAAAATCATATCCAGAGGGCTTTATTATTAATGTCCATAACCCTTTAAAGTTGATATCCAGAATTTTTCTTGGCCAAGACTTTCTTAAAATGTGCTAATGTGCTTGAAATTCATATCCATATGACTTATATATATATATATATATATATATATATATATATATATATATATATATGTGTGTGTGTGTGTGTGTGTGTGTGTGTGTGTGTGTGTGTGTGTGTGTATATATGTATATATATATGGAAAAACTGCAAATATAGTACCTAAACTATTGGGGTTATTTTGGATTTGGTACCTGGACTCTCATTTTTTGCACCCGTCATACCCAAACTCTAATTTTTACTGTATCCGTCATACCTACCACTAACGACATCCATTTTCTCAGTTAAGTCATCATGTGACCATATACGTGATCAATTTTGCAGGGGTAAAATAGGAAGACAAATGTGAGGAAGTGCATCATCCTCCCTAGTTAACCCAATTTTTTAAAGCAGTTATCAATTTATTGAAAAATAAACCTAAATCGAATCTCAAAGCTAAACTAGAAATCTTTGAACGATTTTATTTGAAAAATTCATATAAAATTTCAGATCTAAAAGGAAAAAAGAAATCAAAATTTGAAGTAGTTAGGGAGACAATAACTGGAGGAGACGGCAGCCATTGACGAGCTAAGAAGTCGACGTTGGGGATTGTGTCGGTAAGGACTGGTTTGTCTAATAAACGAGGGGTAGAGAGATAGGACTGTACCGGAAAGGATGAGGGGGGGGGTAGTGTCAACAACAGAGATGAAGGCGAATGTGGTGAAGATGATGAGGGGATTCTTTATCAGATCTAGATTAGGCGGAGGTGACGATGAAGGGATTTGACGGATTTCATGGTGTTTGGCCGGAGAAGAACTCCCCCCGGAGCTGACTTCAGCGGAAATTGATCGAGAGAGAGACGGAATCTGGGCGGAAGGAGCTCGCCGAAAATGCTCACATATGGCCGGAAACATGTAGATCTGGCCGGCGATGCATATATCTAACCGGTCGGAGATGTGGAATACGAAAGGAGAAGAAAGATCGCCGCTCGGAGATGAGGAAGACGAACAGAGAAGAAGAGATCGCCGGTCACCGGAGCCGAAAACATTTGTCTTCCTATTTTACCCCTGCAAAATTGATCACGTGTATGGTCACATGATGACTTAACTGAGAAAAATGGATGTCGTTAGTGGTAGGTATGACGGATACAGTAAAAATTAGAGTTTGGGTATGACGGGTGCAAAAAATGAGAGTCCGGGTACCAAATCCAAAATAACTTCAATAGTTCAGGTACTATATTTGCAGTTTTTCCTCTCTCTCTCTCTCTCTCTATATATATATATATATATATATATATATATATATATATATATATATAGAGAGAGAGAGAGAGAGAGAGAGAGAGAGAGAGAGAGAGAACAATTTGATGTTGATATCTAGAAGGTTTGTTGGTCATGACCTTCTTCAAATGTGTTTCAAAAATTACATCCAGAAGACTTTATATTGATATTTAGAACCGTTTGAGAAGTTCTGATTATTTACAAAAATGCCATCGATCGCGCGTATTTTAAAGAAGTTTTGCATATTTACAAAAATGCCACCGCGCTTTCTAAAAACTACATTTTTCCTGCGTGCCTTATTAAACTCGTTTTACCCAAAAAATTGGCTACTTGTTTTTCAAATGTTCTCACTAAGTATTTTATTTTATTTTCTGCAGTGTACTCAGCCAACTACTCAATTTTTGAAATGTCATCACTTTGTTAATGAAGTTGTCAATTTCCTAACGAGTGTTAGTCATGTGCCATCACGTGACTAGCATTTATTGAATATTTAAACCAATATTTTCACAGCATACCTTCACTTATTCATTTAGTTTGCCGTTGGCTACTTTGCGTAGCTTTCAAAGTTCCAATTCATTTTTCGCTTCTTTTTTTTTGCGATTGTGAGTGAGGCGGAAAGACGGAGGAAGACGTCGCCCGGCAGCATCGCAGGCACCGTTGTTGTTGCTTCGAAAAGGTATTTCTTGTTGGAACAATTTTAATCCCTGAATGTCACACTCACTTTAGAATAGGATTGAGGAAGAGATGAAGCGGAAGCGATAAAATATATACCTGTTGAATCCATGGATGATGTAGAGAGAAATAAGATGAAGAAGAAGAAGTAGGGAATGAAGATCTTCTAAGTAATAGTGACTTCTTAATCTCTCAAGTACTTCAATAATGTGAAGAGAATTTAGGAGAGATAACAAGAAATGAATAGTTGTTTCTAGGCTTGATGGAAGGGCCTTTAAATAGGAAACATTGTGTCACTTCACCTAGGGACTACACCCTTTCAAGAAGCTTAGTGATATTATATTACCCTTTTGCCCATCACAATTAGGTAATTATATATCCAGGAATTCTACACATTTTATTATCAACTATACTTTATAAATTAACATTATAATCATAATTTTATAAATGGAAGTCTAAATGACTTGTGTTGCAAGCCATGTCCTTACAATCTCCCACTTGGGTTGCAAAACAAAGTCCTTCCTTTAAATCATGAATATAACACAAATGACAACCCTAATGTGCGCACTTTATTGTCATTTATAACAATCTCGTCCATTAGCCATACAAGTATAGGACTAAAGGGGCAGTCGTTGTAATTGATTCGCAACTAAACCCACAATAATCACGTATACAAATCTAACTAAATGACATAGATCAAAGTATAGATGTGTAGCATGGAATCATAATAAATATATACATATTCTTCCAACTAGTCCAACTTAACCAAATGAGATCAAAACTTTAAATAATAGAACAATTAATGAAAGAACAGCACAAACTCCCACTATACTAAATGTTATCAAAAGTTGTTACACCCATATGAGCAACATGCTCGTGAAACACTGAAGATGATAACTCTTTCATAAATGGATCCTCTAAATAGAGTTTGTTTCTATAAGTTGTATCCCTTTCGTTCATGTTGTACTCTTTTCTTTATAACAAGATAATTAATGTCTAAATCCATAAACTCTTGTTAGAGTACAGAACTGCTACCTGATAGTCATTTCTTAATTGGTCTTTCGACACTTGTTTTGACAAATTACAGTCCATTAAAACATATGCAGCCATATATTAACTAATGTCGGAATACCTAATGATCTCAAGATGATCCGACTTCAAAACATAGGCATGTAGTTCTTTAGTGTTTTGTAAATACTTCTATCATTCTTTTGGCTGCTACTTAATGTTCTTTCCGGATTGCTTTGGTATTGACCAAGCATCCCAACATTAAATGTAAGATATACATATACATTAAGCTTCCTACTTCTGATGTAAAGAGGGAATTTTCCATATACTTGGATTCAAAATTTACTTTTAGGACACTGTTTGAGACTAAGAATGTCTCCTTTAAAATTAGGGGTATCATGTGGTTTACATTTTTGCATGCTAAACCTTTTGTAATACCTTTCCATATGGCCTTTTGTGATAATCCTAAAACATCTCGTGAGTGATCACGGTGAATTTGATCTGAGGTTTGAGCGAGAGCAGGAACATGTGAAAAGTTAGTCATTGCCTAAGATTTTGAAGCCATATTGAATCGGCACCCAAGCTGTTAAGCTTGAAAAACAGAAACATATTTTATGAAGGTGTTTGCTCTGATACCACTTGTTGGTCCCTAAGGGGCAACAAGGGTGTGAAAAATCGCTAGAGGGGGGGTGAATACCGTTTTTAAAATTCTTTTCAAACCTGTTAGGATTCATTGTTAGTACACCCACCTGATTTGATTGACCCATTCCACGTGTCTTTTTATGGACTTTAGGTTTACTTGTAATGAAGTTTTACTTCAATTTTTAGACAAGTCCATTTCTAGATTTTTAGTAGTTAGGCTGAGTTATGATCGGTTTACTCTTAGCGGTTTAGTGTCCCTCAAGCCGCCGTCTTCAAACCGCCAGCATGGTGCCTTAAGACCTTCATCAAGCCGCAGTTTGTGTCTTTGAAAACCGCATTTCAAGTTCATTCATGAAACCGCACATGCATCTGGTGGAACCGCCGACCAAGATATTGAAGAAGTTATTGCTGTCATTTACTCCTTGAAGACAAACATTCGCTTTTCAACCGTAAAAGTGAATGACTGGTGACTTGTCCTTAAACTTCAAGTCATGGTTCAGTTATTCTTTGAATGTCGGTTTGTCTCGCTTTTTGAAAAGTTACCGTTGTACTTTTCAACAACTAAAAGGACAATGTCAGGTAGTGATCCAACAACTTCCTGCCACAAAGCAAAAGCAAAGGACGACAGTGACAGGTCAACCAATGGGATTGTGACAGCGCATTAAACCGCCATACAATGACTCACCTCATTGTCCAACGGTCACTAATGCCTTCACTATAAATAGCCTTCATTGTTCAACATTGAAGGTTGCTGAGCTTCAAAGAGAATATCCCAAGTATTCAAGTTTGCTTTGAAGATTGAAAACCCAGATACTCATATCTTCATCATCTCCTTAGCAAACCTAGAGTTCTTCATCAAAGCTTCAAGCCTTCAAATCATCACAACTCAGCCTTGCACAGAAAGTAATCATTTGCTCACCATCACTTAGATATTTTGAGCTCTTGATTTCTTTCCACACTACACACCCGGAGTATATTTTCTTATAGATTATATACCTCGAAAACACAGGTTGTTATAATAGCATTGTTAGGTTAGATTGTTTATTTAGAGTTTGGATTCATTTGTAATCTTGTAAAAACTCCTCTAAATCAATACAAGTCTAGTAGCTATTAGAAAATCCTAGGCTAACCACCTAGGTAGAGGACGTAGTTCTTTCAAGAACGAACCTCTTCAAATTGTGTGTCCTTGATCTTTATTTTCTGTCTTGTCATTTACATTTATGTTTATGAGCTTTATTTACTTTCATGTGAAATGACTTGATAAATGATTTGCATACTTTTGTGATACTTCAGTTGTGCCATGTCAGTTGCATCATTCCTTTTCAACCACTTAAACCGCCCAACTCTTTATAATTCAGTTTGGACAAAACCGCAAAACTCCGCTGTGCATTTTATCTGAGCAGTTCTAGTGCTTTAAACCGCAATAGACCAAACTGATAAGTACTTGGTTGATTTTCAAGGGTATTCCCAAAAAGATTTTAAACCGCTATTCACCCCCCCTCTAGCGGTTCTATACCCTTGTTGCCCTTTGGGACCAACAAGTGGTATCAGAGCTTATCCACCAAAAATTATTTTACAAGATTAACCGCTTGGGTGCTGATCCAATGGCAAACATAAACTCCCATATGATGAAGACATCCAACTCTAATCACTTACCTATTCTTAATGAAGATAGTTTCATATTCTGGAAAGATAGGATGAAAAAGCACATGATATCTGAGGATCGCAGATTATGGACTGCAATTGTTAATGGACCCTATATCCCGATGAAGGCTAACCCTGATGCATGTATTGCTGGACAAACCGCGGAAATCAAGAAGCCGGAAGCTGAATGGACCGAAACTGATCAACGGAATGTGGACTTTGATGGTAGAGCTATATCCATGCTTGTATCAGCTATTGATCTAAGAACTCACTGAAAGGTTCTAGATTGCAATACCGCAATGGAAACATGGGATGGCATCATTGACTTTCTGGAAGGAGATGCCGACACCAAGAAGAACCGCCTCTACCAACAGAGAAGGCTCTTTGATTACTTTGTCAAAGACCCAAAGGAATCTCTTCGCCAATGCTATGAGCGGTTCGTGGAAATTGTCAATGTATGTTTCTCTCTAGGGCACAAGAATTCCAATACTGACCTGAACATGAGATTCATGCAATCTCTTGGTAGCAAATGGCTGATCAAAACTACCAACATAGAAGACAACAAAGATCTGGAAGCTCTTGATCTTCGTCATCTTTATGCAATGCTAAGGGTATTTGAATTCAAGCTTGAGGAAGCTCATGAAACCGAAAACAGATTCAAGTCTCTTTCTCTTGCCGCTTTCAATAATGCCACATCTCCAGTTTACAATCCAGATCACCATCAAACCGCATCCAATACTCATTTACAAACCGCTTCTTTTGATCCAAATATTCCAAGATATATTTCTCAAACCGCACCTCCAGAGTATTACCAACCGCCTCATCAACCTTACCCTCAACATTATCAACCCTATTCTCAACCTCAAGCATCTAGTTCTACTCAAGTTGACTTTGATGACATGGATGATGATGAGTTTGCTCTCTATGTGAAAAACTACACCAAGTTCAGAAAGAACAGAGCTCAATCTCAGTCAGGCGGCCCTGCAAAGTTTGTCCCTCCAACCAGATTCAACAAAGCAGCTGATGCTAAGAAAAGGGATGATCTTGTTTGTTACAACTGCAGACAACCAGGTCATTTTGCCTCCAGTTGTCCCAAACCGTGCTATGAAGCCGCTCCTGCCAAGAAACCGTTCAACAAGAAGTTTTTCAAGAGAAGAGGAATGGTTGCTGAACAAGGAGAACAACCATTAACATGGATGGGTTCTGATACAGATGATAGTGATGAAGATGAAGGAGTTGCAAATCTTTGCCTAATGGGATTTGAAGAAAAGGTTGAAATCGACGAAAGCCTTCCACTGCCACTCCATCAAATGAAGTCAGTTTCACCAAAAACTCCTGAAGCTAAACAAGGCAAAACTCCTACTTCACCAAACTACTCTCCTGAGGATCAAACCGAACAAAGCCATGATGACCAGGTACTTGAACGTGCTAATGTCATTTGTCAACAACACACTGTGCTTAAAAGGCATATAAATTAATGGCTGCGGAACTTGAATATTCCCAAAAAGAATGCAAGTCCCATAAGGAGGAGATTGAAAAAATCAAGCTCCAAATTGTTGGGATAGCTTCTGTTGTGGAAGAAAACCGCTACCTTAAGGACATAACCGAGGTTCTTAACACCCGAATCCATGATCTTACTACACAAAGGGATGAACTTCAAAAAGTGACCGATGTGTGGACTAAGTCTGGAGTCACCATGGAACAAACCGTTAATTCACAAATTCTCTCTAAGGAGAAAAGTGGATTAGGATTTAAAACCGATGATGGGTGTAAGTGTCCTTGTCTTTGTGCTGAAGGTGGTGTGAAACCAACTGAACAAACCAAAGAAATTCATAAGGTGAATCATGCTGGTAAAAAGGGCTCAACACAAGAAATTAAAAAGAAAAATTATTTCTATGAGTATCCTAAAAACCAGACTGGGAGAGATCCAAAGTGGAAAGAGAAATCCACAGCGGCTGAGGCAACCAAAGAAGTATTGAGTGATGAAACCGCTCATAGTCGGTTTAAGGAATATCCTGTTATATTTCCTAAAGCCGCACCTAAGAGAAAGGTGGAACTCAAGAAGGTTTACTTTGTTAAAGCCAAAACCGCTGACCCAGTAAAACACGATAAACCGAAGTTCAGTAATGAGTTTGTAAAACCGCCACCATAACCTGGCTTAATTCATTGTTCTATCTGTGCCGACTTTGGTCATAGTGCTGGTCATTGTCTTTTAAGATTCACATCCAATGCCAAGGGACGTAAAAATCCTAAGGTCAAACAGGTGTGGGTCCCAAAAAGCTGCTAACCCTAGGACCCAAGGAATAAGGGGGACCAAAACCTTTCATGTTTATTTTTCAGATTTCATGTTTTATGGCTGGAACCGCTAAGAAGAAGAAGGATCTCTGGTATTTGGATAGTGGATGCTCACGACACATGACTGGAGATTCAGAACTACTCTGCAGTTTCATCCAAATGAAAGGTCCCCCAGTAGTGTTTGGTAACAACAAGAAAGGAGAAACAGTAGGATATGGAGCAATCAAACGAGGAAAGGTGACTATTGAAAAAGTGTCACTAGTAGAAGGACTCAAGCACAACCTTCTCTCCATATCTCAGTTTTGTGACAAAGGAATGAACTGCATCTTCACTTCAACTAGCTGTTATATCAAAGATGCTTCCTCTGGAGTCACTCTACTGACTGGCAACAGAACAGGTGATGTTTATATAGTTGATTTAAGCAATATTGTTTCTATTGCTGACCTCTGTTTTGTAGCCAAAAATATAAGTGAAAGCAGCTGGTTATGGCATAAGCGGCTCAGCCACTTGAACTTCAAGTATCTAGCAAAACTGCATAGGGATGGTCTAGTAAAAGGACTACCCAAAGTGGCTGACCATCATGATGAAAAGTGTAAAGCATGCCAGCTTGGAAAGCAGCTCAAACAGTCATTTCCTAGTAAAACCGCGCCTTCAACGAACCGCTGTTTGCAACTGCTGCACATGGATTTATTTGGACCTGTCCCAACCGCCAGTATTGGAGGAAACCGCTATACACTTGTGGTGGTTGATGATTATTCAAGATATACATGGGTGGAAATGATGGCCTCTAAAGATGATATTGGATGACATTGTTGCCGTGCGTTCAGATAATGGAACCGAATTTATAAACAATGGTGTTGCCCAATATTGTGATGATCATGGAATTGATCATAATTTCTCTGCCGCTGGAGTTCCACAACAGAATGGAGTAGTGGAAAGAAAGAACAGGACTTTGATTGAAGCCGGGAAGACTATGATTGCCGAAGCCAAGCTTCCCAAATACTTCTGGGCCGAAGCCGTCAATACCGCATGCTTCACCCAGAACCGCTCCCTCATCATCAAAGTCACAACAAGACTCCTTATGAATTGTGGAGAGGCAGATCACCCAACATTGCCTTCTTCAAGATATTTGGATGCAAGTGTTACATCTTGTACAATGGCAAAGAGCATCGAGGTAAATTTGATGCTAAGGCTGATGAAGGTATTTTTGTTGGTTATTCTAAACACTCCAAAGCTTTTCGTTGTTTCAATAAGACATCTTTAAAAATTGTAGAGTCAGTCCATGTTACATTTGATGAACATGCTCTCCTTGAGCCACATATGGCTCCAAATGTTGCTAATGATTTTAGTGATTTTGAGACAGGCACTAGACATAGAGCAACTGACAACCATCCTACTCAAACCGCTTCATCCAGTTCTTCAGCCGCACCTACTCAAACCGCTGATGGTGTAACTGTTGAACCGCTGTCTTCTGACCCCATTCAAACTGTTGAACCAGTTCCAAATCTAACCTTCAATGAAGATTTCAATGATTATCAGGATGATCCTCCTCTGGAAAATCTTCAAGAAATAGTGGTTCAAGACAACCTCCCTCCTAAAATTAATGAGCATAGAGACCATCCAACTGCCAACGTTATTGGTCCTATCAGTACTGGTGTCCAAACCAGAGGGAGTTTGACTCACAGAGATAATCACAGTTTGTTCTCAACTGCTCTGTTATCTCAGATGGAACCAAAGAAGGTAGATGAAGCTCTAAGTGATCCAAGTTGGGTAATTGCAATGCAAGAAGAGCTTAATCAGTTTGAAAGATGCAAAGTTTGGACTCTAGTTCCAAGGCCCAGAGATCACACTGTAATTGGAACAAAATGGGTATATAGATACAAGATGGATGAAAGTGGTACAATAACAAGAAACAAAGCTAGGTTGGTTGCTCAAGGCTATAGGCAAGAAGAAGGAATTGACTATGATGAGACCTTTGCCCCTGTTGCCAGACTTGAAGCCATAAGATTGTTCCTGGCCTATGCATCCTTCAAAAAATTCAAGTTATATCAAATGGATGTGAAGAGTGCATTTCTGAATGGTGAACTACAAGAAGAAGTTTATGTAGCTCAACCGCCAGGATTTGAAGACAACAAACTTCCAAATCATGTCTTCAAACTCAAGAAAGCATTGTATGGACTCAAACAAGCTCCAAGAGCATGGTATGACACTCTATCTAAATTTCTTATTGAACAAGGCTTCTCTCGAGGTAAAATTGATACAACTCTATTTATAGCTAAACACAAAAGTCATTCATTATTAGTTCAAATATATGTTGATGATATTATTTTCGGTTCTACTAATGAAACTATATGTGTTAAGTTTGAGAAGCTAATGAAGAGCAAATTTGAAATGAGTATGATGGGAGAGTTGACATTCTTTCTTGGACTCCAAGTCAAGCAATGCCATGATGGGATCTTTATCAACCAAACCAAATACACTAAAGATTTGATAAAGAAGTTCAGGCTTGAAACCGCTAAATCAGTTGATACCCCAATGCCTAAGGCCTGCAGTTTGGATCGAGATGAACATGGTAAGAATGTTGATCAAACTCTCCACCGAGGTATGATTGGCTCTCTACTTTACTTAACTGCAAGTAGGCCAGATATCATGTTTAGTGTTTGTGTGTGTGGTAGATTTCAAGCTGGTCCTAAAGAATCTCATCTTATTGCTGTTAAATGTATTATTAGATATTTATGTGGATCTGTTAACCTTGGACTTTGGTACTCCAAAGAATCTTCATTTGATCTATTAGGTTATTCAGATGCTGACTTTGCAGCATGTAAGATAAGTAGAAAGAGCACAAGTGGTACTTGTCAGTTCCTTGGAACGCGGCTTGTATCATGGTCCAGCAAGAAACAAGCGTCGGTTTCAGTCTCAACCGCTGAAGCTGAATATATAGCGGCTGGAAGCTGTTGCTCTCAAATTCTCTGGATGAAACAACAGTTGGAGGACTACGGGATATTTGAACAAAACTGCCCTATATACTGTGATAGCACTGCTGCAATATCCATCTCCAACAATCCAGTTCAGCACTCAAAAACCAAGCACATCGACATAAGATATCATTTCCTCAAAGACCATATTGAAAAGAAAAACATTTTTCTAGCAAAGGTGGGAACAGATGATCAAATTGCTGACATTCTCACCAAACCGCTTGAAAATTCCAGGTTCTATCATTTACGAGGAGAAATGGGTATGTTAGAACTAACTTAAGATATCATATCTATATATTATTTTTAATATCTTTTGTTTAAGTGTTTTGGCTATGCTTAGAAAAGCCATCTAGTGTGCGGTTCTGGCATCATTGAAACCGCATCAATAAATGGTTCGGTACAAGATTCTCCATCAAACTGACGAGTCAAATGAATGTAATCGGTTCTTTCAAAACCGACAAGAAAGCAAAGTCATTCGGTTTAAACATATAAACCGCCATCAGATTAGAGAGACATCAGTTTCATGAAAAACTGCTGAAGACGTAAAGTAAGTCGGTTTGCTCAATCAAACTGCTCAGATATGAAATTGCATTTTAGTCCCTACTTTATGTCATATCAATTATAAGGACCCTTTTGCAATTTTCTCTGCCGCATTAAATTCTTGTGACGTGGGACGCCATCTGGAGATAATCGTGCGCCGTTCTCGTCGTTCCATTACCCGAGGAACAGTTAATTGAGTATAAAAGACAAAGTTTATTTTTTTTTTACTTTTTTACCTTCTTCCTCATTTGCGTATACTCTTTCTCTCTCTCTCTCATCTGCACTCTATTCTCAACCTCAAATATTTCCCATACTTCTTTGAAATTTCAAATGGCACCTAAGAAATCTTCAGACCCTTCTGCTCCATCTACATCTAAAACATCCAAAGGCGATATGGTATGATTTCTTGAACCTTTCACTCTAGCATTTCATTTTTTCCGCCATTGTTGTTCGAAAAAACTTGTTCGTCTTCTCATATTTTTACTGGCTTTTTCTTTCAATTTTTGGTTGATTATGATTACGTATGTTCATATATGCTGGGTTTGATGTTTATTTCATGTCTTTTGTTCAATTTTTGAACAATTTTGATTTTTGGGGTTTTCGGGTGTTCATTCGTATTTATTTTGATACTATGTTCTGGGTTTATTATTTGAATTTATTATTTTAGAACTTTGTTAGTATCTGCATTTTTTCGAGTCTTTTGGTATACCTCTTTCTTTATTTGGTTAAGTTTTTGTTTTGCATGTTTATCCCCTGTTCATCATGTTCTTCATGCATTCAAATGCTTTTTCAAATTCTTTCCATGTCTAGTTTTGGGTGTTTACCATTTTACCCCTGTTTTACTTCAACCGCTTATTTCATTGTTAGGATTCCTTGTAGCAGTTTGAATGGTTGGCTTATTAAAACTGCTTGCATCAAACTCTTACTAACTTTGATTATTTTTAGGATGAAACCAACTTTGTACCTAGATCTCAGATCATCAAAGCCGAATTTGAAGCTGATGCAGTTGGAAGAAAACTGCTCGCCCTACTGGAATCATCAAAACTGCTGCCCTTATTCCAGTTAGATGAACCGAAGTTTGACAAGAGGCTTTGTGCAGAATTGTTTGACAATGGGATTGTCTGTGAGGTACCCCTGCTGAATGGAAAAGGTGAAGAGATCAGAGACTTAGAATCTGGGGAAGTGAAGACTGAAAATGCCATCAAGTCCACTGTAAGGACAAAGGATGTAGTGTTATCTGCTTCAAAGGTTGCTATTTTGGCTGGACTGGAGAATTCTGGAATTCTTTCTATCAAACCAGAATTAGTCAGCAGAACTACTGAGGAGCTCTTGGGGGTCTCTGTCTTCAACACTAAGTCCACCCCTAAGAAGGAGTTTGGAGAAGTTATGGTGATGTTGTGTGACTTAGTGGATACTGGAGTGATGTGCAAGAATGGCAATCACAACAATTTCACTTCTGAGCAGTACAACTACTGCGTGGCTATCTACAAAGGGAAGAAGCTGCACTGGCCAAGGATCATCATGTAAGAAATGATCAATGCCCTCAGCCGCCACACATCTGCCAAAGCCGCTGGTAAAACAAAGATCAGAACTCACTGCAGACTCGTAACCAAGTTCCTTCATCAGGATTCTGTGATCTTTAAGGCTTCTGTGGCCAATGAAGCTGAGTGGGTGCAACCTAATGAGAAGACCTTGTTTGGTGCTTCTAAGCTTGATGCTTTCAGAACCGCGTTTGGATGGCGGTTTGCACAAGCAGTATGGTCTGCTGATCCTCTGCCTGAAAAACAGAGAGGTCCCTTTCCTGAGGCTCGGCTAAATAAGTCAGGAAAACCTTATGCCGGTGCCATAGCAGATCAAGCCGCTGCTACTAGAGCTAGAGAAGCAGCTCAAACTGCCACTTTGAATAGGCTAGGAGTTAGCCTGGATGGAAATGAGGCTCCGGTTGAGAGGGAGTCTGCGGTTGAGGGGGAGCCTGCAATCCCTGCGGCTCAACCCAGGGAAACCGCGGCTCCACGAAAGAAGAAAGCCAAAGTAACTGAAACTTCCAAACCCTCATCCATTCTTCCTCCAAAACCGACCTTACCAAAATCCTTCCTTATTCTATCCAATCCCTCTTCTGAACCGCTTCCACCTTACTCTAAACCAATTCCCTTCACAAAACCAACTCCTCCTATCCCTTCTAAACCTCAGATAAAACCCTTATCCCCAATCAAGACTAATTCTGAAAAATCAATGAACTTTGCACAAGATGTAAACCTGTTGAGAAAACTGAAAGCCTCCACCTCTGAACCCAAACCTATCTCACCTCCATAATCCCCTCTCAAACTACCAACTGTTCAGTTCACTGAAGAACAGTTGCAGCTAATCTTTTCTGCCCTTCCCAACCTTAAACCTTCCACTCAAACCGAGCCTGAGCAGACCGAAGTGTCTGAGGCTGCGGTTCCAGTTGAACAAGCCGAGGTATCTACAAGTGCGGTTCAGCCTGAGCAAACTGATGAGTTTGAGGCTGCAGTATTGCCTGAGCAGACTGATGCGTCTGAGGCAGTTCAAGATGAACCTGAGCAAGATGATGATAATCTTGAGGTTCAACCGCTGAAAAAGAAGAGAAGGTTAGTGAAGAAATATGACTTTGTGGAGCACTGGCAATCAAGGCCACCTGGTGCAATGGACTTCACTGAAGCTTCTGACAAGAAAGATCATTCACCCAGTGAAGGCCCATTTGCAAAGGAGTTGAGAGAAAGGGCTGAAATGAGAAAGGCTGGGATAGACCCCATGATGGTTGAAACCGCTACTCCTTCGTTGAAACGAAAGCTGGAGTTTGACTCACCAGAGCACACTCCTTCACCTTCTGAATCCCCTACACTGCCTTTTGCTTCAGCAGTTCAACCATCGGCTCAACCGCAACTGATCAACGTCTCTGCCCCTTCGGTTCTGCCTGAATTCACAGTTGCAGCTAGGTCTCCCAAATCGCGTGGTTTGAAAAGGAAGTGTGCACAGGACATAGCGGGTTATGATAAATGGCTATTTTATAGTCATTTAAGGTCTAAATATATGTCTTTTTAGAATCAATTTAGTATTAATGAGTCTCATATTGCATTATTTCACTTTACTTTTACGGATATAATGTGCGTGGTGTAGTATGGGTTTTGTGGACAGAAAACAGGTACTATTTGGAGCTATTTTGAGCTAAAGGGAGTAAAGGAAGGAAAGACGGGAGCAAAACATTTAAAAAGGAGAAATCAGATGCAGAAGTCAAAGATCCGACCGGACCCATCTATAAGACCCGGCCGGACCTCACCAATACAAGAACAAATTTCCAGAAGACAAAGATCCGACCGGGGCAAGGAGGAAATCCGGTCGGACCAACTGGATCCGGTCGGACCATTATGAAGACCCGCCCGGATCTTGACGCCTGTTCTGAAAGAGTGTTTCCCAACAGACACTCCTCTTGGTGGATGTATCCGGGAACAGACACTCAAATCAGTCCTAGGGCCTATATAAGAAGGCTACAACAGCCTTAGAAAAGAGAGAGATATTTTTAGAGATTGATTGTAAAGTTATTATAGTGAAATTCTAAGTATACATTATCATTTCCAGAATTTTGAGTGAATTTGAGAGAGGGTTCCTAAGCAATAAAGAAGTATTCTTCCATCATTAAGTTCTCCAATCTGAATAAGTATTCTCTTCTCTATCTTAATCCTTTATTCTTATTCTTGATGTTTTATTTAATGGCTAGTGAGTAATCCCCCTCTTTCTTGGGGTTGGATACTCATTGTGTTCATATGTTCATCATAATTTTATGTTCTCTAAATTCATTTCTCTTCATCTTTAACAATTTTACTATATCAATCTAAAACGCCTATAACCACGATGACGTCCTTGGTTATATGAACTCCAGTTAATCGAGAGAAGGACCTAGCGGTGAATCTCGATTAGCGGACCCATATAGTCAAAACTAAGTTCATTACTCACGAGAGTAGTGTAATGGCTTAGGGATGCTCCTTGAGTGGAAAGTGTGCCGATTTTCATAAGAAAACCTAATGGATTCTTACTAATTATGGTCAGCTAGAGATAAGCCGGAATGCCCGTTTGTGACAGGGCGGGGGAAAAACATAAACGGATTTCTCAAAGAGTTAGGACATAATTAGTATGAGAATACAAACACTACTTGCTTGATCGTGAGAAGTAGTGTAGGCTAAGCATACCATCCTTGTATAAAAATGAACCCTTAATCTAAAAGAGAGCATAAATGAATGATGAATATATGAATACTTGAGTCCCAATCCCGGGAATTCCTTTAAAATAAGAGTTTTTCCTACATAAATAGCTTTTACTATCATTTCTATTTTAAGTGACAAACAAATTTTCCTACCCCCAATCATTTTATTTTCTTTACTTTTATCCAAAGCAAAAAAATATTTTTAGAATTAAGTTGTCTCCGTGGGATCGACCCGTATTTGCACATACTATACTATTAATAACCCGTGCACTTGCGGTTTAAACGTAACAAGTTTTTGGCGCCGTTGCCGGGGACAACGGTTAAATTTTAAAAAAAAAAAAGTTTTTGCTTTTCAATTTTCTGTTTTTATTCTTTTTATTTTTATTTATTTCATCATCTTTTTTTCAAAGTATTTTTCTTTGAATTCTTCTTTAAAGTGTTTTTTCCAAAGTTTATGAAAAGAGTCCGGAGAGGTGACAATTACGTTGAATACGATCCGGAACCTGAGAGATACCTTAGAGAAAGACTTAGAAATTTGAGAGAAACTTTAGAGAAAGAAATGGTGAGAGAAAACAACGAAGACGGGCAAAATTCGGGCGATGCCCCACCACCTAAGACCTTACGGGAGTTTGTTAACCCAAGCACCCCGGGTTCTAGGACGCCCATAGTAGTACCAAATGCCGACGCAATCACATTTGAGATAAAGCCACAACTTCTCCATATGGTTATGAACAACCAATTTGGTGGCTCGGCACTTGAAGATCCGCACCTCCATGTCCAAACTTTCTTGGAGTATTGTGATACTACAAGGATTGTTGGAGTCACACCCGAGGCAATACGGATGCGCCTATTCCCATTCTCATTAAGGGATAAGGCGAAACAATGGTTGAACTCGGTCCCACACAACTCTTTAACAACATGGGACCAAGTTCAAGAGGCTTTCCTTGGACGTTTCTTCCCTCCTTCAAAAACCGCTCAAATCCGGACCAAGATCACTAATTTTAGTCAAAATGGAGATGAGTCGCTTTATGATGCTTGGGAGCGTTTCAAAGAACTCCTAAGGATGTGCCCACACCACGGGCTTGAAAAGTGGTTGATAGTGCACACCTTCTACAACGGTCTCACATTCAAGACAAGAGAGACCATAGATGCTGCTGCGGGAGGAGCACTCATGAATAAAGGAGTGGACGAGGCATATGACTTGATCGAGAGCATTGCCCTGAACCACTACCAATGGTCCAATGAAAGGGACCAACCGCAAGTATCATCAGGTAAGTTTAATGTTGACGTAGTCACTCTTCTATCTTCTAAATTCGATACTCTTTTCAAAAAGATAGATAGCTTGAATACAAATTCCGTGGCTAACATTAATGTTTTATGTGAACTATGTGGGTCAAACTCACATAGTAGCGAAAGTTGTGATTTACTTGACACTACTTCTAGTGAACAAGTTAATTTTATTTCTAATGGACAACGAGGGGGTATGTATTCGAACACATACAATCCCGAATGGAAAAATCACCCCAACTTGTCCTATAGAAATAACAATGTTTTAAACCCACAACCTTCCTCACAACCACCGGGATTTGTACCCAAGAATTTCAACAATAATGCTTTCCCTCCCCCTAAATCTAAATTAGATCTTCTTATGGATTATATGATTGAAAATAATAAGAACCAAGAGAAAATCAATAATGAATTTAGGGAAAATTTTAAAATTTTGAATGCTAGGTTTGATAACTTAGCTGCTCATAACAAAATGTTAGAGAGCCAGCAAGCTCAACAGGCCAACCTGCCGCAAAGACCACAAGGGAGTCTTCCCGGTCAACCTCAAAGGCCTAGCGAGCATGCAAATGTAATAGTTTCAATAAATAAAGAAGAGGAAAATGAAAGTCCAACCCCACCAAAAGTTGAGACTGAAAATGAGACTAGTTACAATAGATATTTTGAACCACCGATACCGTACCCAAAAAGATTAATAAAGAAAGGGGTTGATGAACAACATGCCGAATTTTTGGAAACATTAAAATCAATGAATATTAGAGTTCCTTATTCTGATGACCAGAAAGAAATACCTTCTTATGCAAAGCCTTTGAAGGAAATGATTTTTAAAAAGAAGTCTTTAGAGGAATTTGAAAATTTCACTTTGGCGGAAGATGTTAGTGCCATTTTACAAAAGAAACTTCCGCCTAAACTCAAAGATCCCGGCACTTTTTCTATCCCCTGTAGTATCGGTAGGATCAATATGGATAATGCTATGCTTGATTTAGGGGCTAGCGTTAGTATAATGCCTTTTTCGGTTAGTCAGGGATTAGGTGTGGGGGAACTCCAACCCACCACCATATCTCTGCAGTTGGCAGACCGATCCATTCAATACCCGATAGGTATTATGGAAAACTTGCCGTGTCGAATAGGGAGCCTAATCATCCCTGTCGACTTTGTGATCCTCGAGATTGAGGAGGATCAAGATATCCCAGTCATCTTGGGAAGGCCTTTCCTTGCAACTGCGGGAGCCATAATTGATGTGAAAAAGGGTACTCTTACTTTAAATGTTGGAGATCAAAAAGAGGAATTTTGGAGGAGTACCCCAACCATTGAAGACTCTTGTCAAAAAATTGATATTTTAAAAGAAAATCATAAGGAAATTAATGTCATAAAATCTATGGATTCCAAAAGGGATCATATAGATGAATTCAAAGCTTATGAAAATTATTTGAAAGAAATAAAGGAAGCAAGGGAAAGTACCAAGAATTTAGACTGGAAGAGGGTGCTACATGATGAAAATGATGGAGATGACATCATAGAAAAACCAAAGAAAGTAGCACCACAGAAAATAACGGGATTACGAGCTTGCAAAGATTTTCATAAATTAATCCCGTCAAAGAATGGATGGCGCATATGTACTGATCATAGGGCCCTAAACAATCCACCGGAGAAGAAGTGGCGTATTGTCAAAGACAATAGGCCATCTCGATACCGTACAATGGCCATTCCAATTAACAAAAAGGCGTCGAGCTAAAGACGTTAAACAAGCATCATCGGGTGGTAACCGATGGATTATTTTGTTTTTTTTTTATTATTATTATTATTGTTATTATGTTCTGTTTTTCTAACATTTTGTAGGTAAAAAAAAAAAAAAAAAAAAAAAAAAAAAAAAGAGGAAGAATTTTCGAAGATCCGATCGGGTCAACAATATAATCCAACCGGATCATCTAGATCCGACCGGGCCAAGCTGAAGCACCCGACCGGATCAAGCAACTCTGGAGATTCCAGAGAAAATTATCCGTCCGGGTCTGAAAAATAATCCGACCGGACCATAATAAATCCGACCGGATCCCCAGAGCGACCCGCCCGGATCAGTCGCATAAAAGGACATACCGATTCGCCAAAAGGTCAGATCTGTTCAATTGTATTCTCATTCTTCCCTTCTTCTTCATCTCAAACCTGTCTCACCACCACCTCCACCACCATTTCAGTGATAAGTTATTTGTTCCCCCGTCCCCATTTTTACTTTCTTGTCCAATTTTTACTTTCATGAAAACATTGGGGACAATGTTTAGTTCAAGTGTGGGGGGAGGATTTTAATAAAATTATTATAATAAAATTATTATATCCGTTTTTCTTTTTCTTTGCATTTAGTTAGCTTGTTGCTTGCATTTAGTTAAGTATTCTAAAAAAAAAAAAAAAAAAAAAAAAAAAAAAAAATTTGCCAATGCTCCCATTGATGAGAATGTTATCTATACTTACAATTTGCCTAAGTAAAATTATTTCCTCTTAAACTTTACTTTTTGAGAGATTTGTCACAAAGAACTTAGGATCATATTGGATTGTAAATGAAAAATTTTCAAAATTTATATAGACTTTTAAATATTCTTGAATAGAAGCATTACATTATTAATGAAATTGTGGATATTAAGTTTGAATACATTACACTTGTGAAAAGTTATAAAACATCCTTGTATATACATTTCAAAAACTTTTACTTCTACTCTTTTCCAAAGATTTACTACATTGTTATGATCTTTAAGAATCACGAAGCTTTCCATTTCCACTTTTAAGACTTAATAACATAAATCAATCTTCTTGTATATCATCCACTCGAATATCCAAATGAATTTATCATTATAGAGTGTGATGATTTACAAAGAACTCAATTGCCACTTCTAAAACTTAATGAAATTAAATTTTCCACTACCTTCATCCGCCTTATTTTTTGTGATTCAAGGAGCATAATAAAATCTGAATATCTTTGAAAAAGAATAAAATCATGAGTTTAAGAAATGTATTCCCAAGCATAAAAAAACCCTATTCACAAAGCACTCAAAGAGTGAACTTAAATTCTATTTCATACTTGAAATCCACAAGTTCATTTAGTTATTCCTATATGCTCTTGTTCAATAGTATTTATTCATGTTATATTAACATCCAAAATTCTTTATTTACTTTCCAATATCCTCTTATGTTCTTTCTCACAAGTTTCTTGGGACGGAAAATTTAAAAGGAAATGATTTTGTAAAGGCAATACAATATAACAAATATTCTGAGGGAGCATTGAAACCTTCTTTGATTTTTCAAAAATTTTATGTCATTTGTCACTCTCTCTTCTTCAAAATTGTAAGCTTGCTCGAGGACAAGCAAGGTTTTAGTGTGGGGGAGTTGATAAATGGCTATTTTATAGTCATTTAAGGTCTAAATATATATCTTTTTAGAATCAATTTAGTATTAATGAGTCTCATATTGCATTATTTCACTTTACTTTTACGGATATAATGTGCGTGGTGTAGTATGGGTTTTGTGGACAGAAAACAGGTACTATTTGGAGCTATTTTGAGCTAAAGGGAGTAAAGGAAGGAAAGACGGGAGCAAAACATTTAAAAAGGAGAAATCAGATGCAGAAGTCAAAGATCCGACCGGACCCATCTATAAGACCCGGCCGGACCTCACCAATACAAGAACAAATTTCCAGAAGACAAAGATCCGACCGGGGCAAGGAGGAAATCCGGTCGGACCAACTGGATCCGGTCGGACCATTATGAAGACCCGCCCGGATCTTGACGCCTGTTCTGAAAGAGTGTTTCCCAACAGACACTCCTCTTGGTGGATGTATCCGGGAACAGACACTCAAATCAGTCCTAGGGCCTATATAAGAAGGCTACAACAGCCTTAGAAAAGAGAGAGATATTTTTAGAGATTGATTGTAAAGTTATTATAGTGAAATTCTAAGTATACATTATCATTTCCAGAATTTTGAGTGAATTTGAGAGAGGGTTCCTAAGCAATAAAGAAGTATTCTTCCATCATTAAGTTCTCCAATCTGAATAAGTATTCTCTTCTCTATCTTAATCCTTTATTCTTATTCTTGATGTTTTATTTAATGGCTAGTGAGTAATCCCCCTCTTTCTTGGGGTTGGATACTCATTGTGTTCATATGTTCATCATAATTTTATGTTCTCTAAATTCATTTCTCTTCATCTTTAACAATTTTACTATATCAATCTAAAACGCCTATAACCACGATGACGTCCTTGGTTATATGAACTCCAGTTAATCGAGAGAAGGACCTAGCGGTGAATCTCGATTAGCGGACCCATATAGTCAAAACTAAGTTCATTACTCACGAGAGTAGTGTAATGGCTTAGGGATGCTCCTTGAGTGGAAAGTGTGCCGATTTTCATAAGAAAACCTAATGGATTCTTACTAATTATGGTCAGCTAGAGATAAGCCGGAATGCCCGTTTGTGACAGGGCGGGGGAAAAACATAAACGGATTTCTCAAAGAGTTAGGACATAATTAGTATGAGAATACAAACACTACTTGCTTGATCGTGAGAAGTAGTGTAGGCTAAGCATACCATCCTTGTATAAAAATGAACCCTTAATCTAAAAGAGAGCATAAATGAATGATGAATATATGAATACTTGAGTCCCAATCCCGGGAATTCCTTTAAAATAAGAGTTTTTCCTACATAAATAGCTTTTACTATCATTTCTATTTTAAGTGACAAACAAATTTTCCTACCCCCAATCATTTTATTTTCTTTACTTTTATCCAAAGCAAAAAAATATTTTTAGAATTAAGTTGTCTCCGTGGGATCGACCCGTATTTGCACATACTATACTATTAATAACCCGTGCACTTGCGGTTTAAACGTAACAAGTTTTTGGCGCCGTTGCCGGGGACAACGGTTAAATTTTAAAAAAAAAAAAGTTTTTGCTTTTCAATTTTCTGTTTTTATTCTTTTTATTTTTATTTATTTCATCATCTTTTTTTCAAAGTATTTTTCTTTGAATTCTTCTTTAAAGTGTTTTTTCCAAAGTTTATGAAAAGAGTCCGGAGAGGTGACAATTACGTTGAATACGATCCGGAACCTGAGAGATACCTTAGAGAAAGACTTAGAAATTTGAGAGAAACTTTAGAGAAAGAAATGGTGAGAGAAAACAACGAAGACGGGCAAAATTCGGGCGATGCCCCACCACCTAAGACCTTACGGGAGTTTGTTAACC
This sequence comes from Campanula takesimana, assembly GCA_026119855.1. Taxonomy (NCBI): domain Eukaryota; kingdom Viridiplantae; phylum Streptophyta; class Magnoliopsida; order Asterales; family Campanulaceae; genus Campanula; species Campanula takesimana. Next base: position 1,529,145 of record JAOWBW010000080.1, on the reverse strand, counting down.
CAAGCACCCCGGGTTCTAGGACGCCCATAGTAGTACCAAATGCCGACGCAATCACATTTGAGATAAAGCCACAACTTCTCCATATGGTTATGAACAACCAATTTGGTGGCTCGGCACTTGAAGATCCGCACCTCCATGTCCAAACTTTCTTGGAGTATTGTGATACTACAAGGATTGTTGGAGTCACACCCGAGGCAATACGGATGCGCCTATTCCCATTCTCATTAAGGGATAAGGCGAAACAATGGTTGAACTCGGTCCCACACAACTCTTTAACAACATGGGACCAAGTTCAAGAGGCTTTCCTTGGACGTTTCTTCCCTCCTTCAAAAACCGCTCAAATCCGGACCAAGATCACTAATTTTAGTCAAAATGGAGATGAGTCGCTTTATGATGCTTGGGAGCGTTTCAAAGAACTCCTAAGGATGTGCCCACACCACGGGCTTGAAAAGTGGTTGATAGTGCACACCTTCTACAACGGTCTCACATTCAAGACAAGAGAGACCATAGATGCTGCTGCGGGAGGAGCACTCATGAATAAAGGAGTGGACGAGGCATATGACTTGATCGAGAGCATTGCCCTGAACCACTACCAATGGTCCAATGAAAGGGACCAACCGCAAGTATCATCAGGTAAGTTTAATGTTGACGTAGTCACTCTTCTATCTTCTAAATTCGATACTCTTTTCAAAAAGATAGATAGCTTGAATACAAATTCCGTGGCTAACATTAATGTTTTATGTGAACTATGTGGGTCAAACTCACATAGTAGCGAAAGTTGTGATTTACTTGACACTACTTCTAGTGAACAAGTTAATTTTATTTCTAATGGACAACGAGGGGGTATGTATTCGAACACATACAATCCCGAATGGAAAAATCACCCCAACTTGTCCTATAGAAATAACAATGTTTTAAACCCACAACCTTCCTCACAACCACCGGGATTTGTACCCAAGAATTTCAACAATAATGCTTTCCCTCCCCCTAAATCTAAATTAGATCTTCTTATGGATTATATGATTGAAAATAATAAGAACCAAGAGAAAATCAATAATGAATTTAGGGAAAATTTTAAAATTTTGAATGCTAGGTTTGATAACTTAGCTGCTCATAACAAAATGTTAGAGAGCCAGCAAGCTCAACAGGCCAACCTGCCGCAAAGACCACAAGGGAGTCTTCCCGGTCAACCTCAAAGGCCTAGCGAGCATGCAAATGTAATAGTTTCAATAAATAAAGAAGAGGAAAATGAAAGTCCAACCCCACCAAAAGTTGAGACTGAAAATGAGACTAGTTACAATAGATATTTTGAACCACCGATACCGTACCCAAAAAGATTAATAAAGAAAGGGGTTGATGAACAACATGCCGAATTTTTGGAAACATTAAAATCAATGAATATTAGAGTTCCTTATTCTGATGACCAGAAAGAAATACCTTCTTATGCAAAGCCTTTGAAGGAAATGATTTTTAAAAAGAAGTCTTTAGAGGAATTTGAAAATTTCACTTTGGCGGAAGATGTTAGTGCCATTTTACAAAAGAAACTTCCGCCTAAACTCAAAGATCCCGGCACTTTTTCTATCCCCTGTAGTATCGGTAGGATCAATATGGATAATGCTATGCTTGATTTAGGGGCTAGCGTTAGTATAATGCCTTTTTCGGTTAGTCAGGGATTAGGTGTGGGGGAACTCCAACCCACCACCATATCTCTGCAGTTGGCAGACCGATCCATTCAATACCCGATAGGTATTATGGAAAACTTGCCGTGTCGAATAGGGAGCCTAATCATCCCTGTCGACTTTGTGATCCTCGAGATTGAGGAGGATCAAGATATCCCAGTCATCTTGGGAAGGCCTTTCCTTGCAACTGCGGGAGCCATAATTGATGTGAAAAAGGGTACTCTTACTTTAAATGTTGGAGATCAAAAAGAGGAATTTTGGAGGAGTACCCCAACCATTGAAGACTCTTGTCAAAAAATTGATATTTTAAAAGAAAATCATAAGGAAATTAATGTCATAAAATCTATGGATTCCAAAAGGGATCATATAGATGAATTCAAAGCTTATGAAAATTATTTGAAAGAAATAAAGGAAGCAAGGGAAAGTACCAAGAATTTAGACTGGAAGAGGGTGCTACATGATGAAAATGATGGAGATGACATCATAGAAAAACCAAAGAAAGTAGCACCACAGAAAATAACGGGATTACGAGCTTGCAAAGATTTTCATAAATTAATCCCGTCAAAGAATGGATGGCGCATATGTACTGATCATAGGGCCCTAAACAATCCACCGGAGAAGAAGTGGCGTATTGTCAAAGACAATAGGCCATCTCGATACCGTACAATGGCCATTCCAATTAACAAAAAGGCGTCGAGCTAAAGACGTTAAACAAGCATCATCGGGTGGTAACCGATGGATTATTTTGTTTTTTTTTTATTATTATTATTATTGTTATTATGTTCTGTTTTTCTAACATTTTGTAGGTAAAAAAAAAAAAAAAAAAAAAAAAAAAAAAAAAGAGGAAGAATTTTCGAAGATCCGATCGGGTCAACAATATAATCCAACCGGATCATCTAGATCCGACCGGGCCAAGCTGAAGCACCCGACCGGATCAAGCAACTCTGGAGATTCCAGAGAAAATTATCCGTCCGGGTCTGAAAAATAATCCGACCGGACCATAATAAATCCGACCGGATCCCCAGAGCGACCCGCCCGGATCAGTCGCATAAAAGGACATACCGATTCGCCAAAAGGTCAGATCTGTTCAATTGTATTCTCATTCTTCCCTTCTTCTTCATCTCAAACCTGTCTCACCACCACCTCCACCACCATTTCAGTGATAAGTTATTTGTTCCCCCGTCCCCATTTTTACTTTCTTGTCCAATTTTTACTTTCATGAAAACATTGGGGACAATGTTTAGTTCAAGTGTGGGGGGAGGATTTTAATAAAATTATTATAATAAAATTATTATATCCGTTTTTCTTTTTCTTTGCATTTAGTTAGCTTGTTGCTTGCATTTAGTTAAGTATTCTAAAAAAAAAAAAAAAAAAAAAAAAAAAAAAATTTTGCCAATGCTCCCATTGATGAGAATGTTATCTATACTTACAATTTGCCTAAGTAAAATTATTTCCTCTTAAACTTTACTTTTTGAGAGATTTGTCACAAAGAACTTAGGATCATATTGGATTGTAAATGAAAAATTTTCAAAATTTATATAGACTTTTAAATATTCTTGAATAGAAGCATTACATTATTAATGAAATTGTGGATATTAAGTTTGAATACATTACACTTGTGAAAAGTTATAAAACATCCTTGTATATACATTTCAAAAACTTTTACTTCTACTCTTTTCCAAAGATTTACTACATTGTTATGATCTTTAAGAATCACGAAGCTTTCCATTTCCACTTTTAAGACTTAATAACATAAATCAATCTTCTTGTATATCATCCACTCGAATATCCAAATGAATTTATCATTATAGAGTGTGATGATTTACAAAGAACTCAATTGCCACTTCTAAAACTTAATGAAATTAAATTTTCCACTACCTTCATCCGCCTTATTTTTTGTGATTCAAGGAGCATAATAAAATCTGAATATCTTTGAAAAAGAATAAAATCATGAGTTTAAGAAATGTATTCCCAAGCATAAAAAAACCCTATTCACAAAGCACTCAAAGAGTGAACTTAAATTCTATTTCATACTTGAAATCCACAAGTTCATTTAGTTATTCCTATATGCTCTTGTTCAATAGTATTTATTCATGTTATATTAACATCCAAAATTCTTTATTTACTTTCCAATATCCTCTTATGTTCTTTCTCACAAGTTTCTTGGGACGGAAAATTTAAAAGGAAATGATTTTGTAAAGGCAATACAATATAACAAATATTCTGAGGGAGCATTGAAACCTTCTTTGATTTTTCAAAAATTTTATGTCATTTGTCACTCTCTCTTCTTCAAAATTGTAAGCTTGCTCGAGGACAAGCAAGGTTTTAGTGTGGGGGAGTTGATAAATGGCTATTTTATAGTCATTTAAGGTCTAAATATATGTCTTTTTAGAATCAATTTAGTATTAATGAGTCTCATATTGCATTATTTCACTTTACTTTTACGGATATAATGTGCGTGGTGTAGTATGGGTTTTGTGGACAGAAAACAGGTACTATTTGGAGCTATTTTGAGCTAAAGGGAGTAAAGGAAGGAAAGACGGGAGCAAAACATTTAAAAAGGAGAAATCAGATGCAGAAGTCAAAGATCCGACCGGACCCATCTATAAGACCCGGCCGGACCTCACCAATACAAGAACAAATTTCCAGAAGACAAAGATCCGACCGGGGCAAGGAGGAAATCCGGTCGGACCAACTGGATCCGGTCGGACCATTATGAAGACCCGCCCGGATCTTGACGCCTGTTCTGAAAGAGTGTTTCCCAACAGACACTCCTCTTGGTGGATGTATCCGGGAACAGACACTCAAATCAGTCCTAGGGCCTATATAAGAAGGCTACAACAGCCTTAGAAAAGAGAGAGATATTTTTAGAGATTGATTGTAAAGTTATTATAGTGAAATTCTAAGTATACATTATCATTTCCAGAATTTTGAGTGAATTTGAGAGAGGGTTCCTAAGCAATAAAGAAGTATTCTTCCATCATTAAGTTCTCCAATCTGAATAAGTATTCTCTTCTCTATCTTAATCCTTTATTCTTATTCTTGATGTTTTATTTAATGGCTAGTGAGTAATCCCCCTCTTTCTTGGGGTTGGATACTCATTGTGTTCATATGTTCATCATAATTTTATGTTCTCTAAATTCATTTCTCTTCATCTTTAACAATTTTACTATATCAATCTAAAACGCCTATAACCACGATGACGTCCTTGGTTATATGAACTCCAGTTAATCGAGAGAAGGACCTAGCGGTGAATCTCGATTAGCGGACCCATATAGTCAAAACTAAGTTCATTACTCACGAGAGTAGTGTAATGGCTTAGGGATGCTCCTTGAGTGGAAAGTGTGCCGATTTTCATAAGAAAACCTAATGGATTCTTACTAATTATGGTCAGCTAGAGATAAGCCGGAATGCCCGTTTGTGACAGGGCGGGGGAAAAACATAAACGGATTTCTCAAAGAGTTAGGACATAATTAGTATGAGAATACAAACACTACTTGCTTGATCGTGAGAAGTAGTGTAGGCTAAGCATACCATCCTTGTATAAAAATGAACCCTTAATCTAAAAGAGAGCATAAATGAATGATGAATATATGAATACTTGAGTCCCAATCCCGGGAATTCCTTTAAAATAAGAGTTTTTCCTACATAAATAGCTTTTACTATCATTTCTATTTTAAGTGACAAACAAATTTTCCTACCCCCAATCATTTTATTTTCTTTACTTTTATCCAAAGCAAAAAAATATTTTTAGAATTAAGTTGTCTCCGTGGGATCGACCCGTATTTGCACATACTATACTATTAATAACCCGTGCACTTGCGGTTTAAACGTAACAGGTTACCTGAAGAAGTTTAGAGCTACTACTTCCAAAGCCAACCGCCATGGAGCCATCATCAGAGCCGCCAACAAGCATGAAGAGCAACGACTTAAGTGTGGTCGTCCAAATCCTTTTGCAATCTTTCCAGCTGATGAGTCTCAAGCTGCTTCAGATCAACTGATTGCTTCAACTCTTGATCAAATTATTGAAGATCTGGCAGTTGAGTTCATCTTCTCTCTCTGCTCTCAATTTTTCTTTAGAGTAAACTGCATTGTCTTTCCTTATCTATATAGATGGCAGTTCTCTCCTTATTCTTCCTTTCCTCTTTCTAATACCCAAATTCTTTCCATTTCCCCTTCTTTTCCCTACACTTCATTTTCTATAATTCCTTTCCCTTCCTCCCTTTTTGAAACTGATCCTGTGAAGATTCAGTTTGTGCTGGATTCTTTCCTTACCCAATCTGCATTTCTTTCCTCTCTGCCCTTCCTTGTTGATGCCATTAAGAGGGAGAATGCTGTTGACCCTAGGATTGGGAGAATGGAATTCAAAATTGAAACCCTTCTAGAGAATCAGCTCAAGTTAGAACAGAAGGTTGAAACTTTGAATGAGCTGACTACTCTCAGACTTGAAGCGGCCCAAGAAATGAATGAGGCTCTGGAGAAGAAGTTAGACCAACTAGCTGATTTAACGGTTTCATCAACTGACTACTTAGTTCAGTATGCCAACGACCTGAAAAAGCTTTCTGAGAAAATCTTAGAGAAGGTAAATGAACCGACCCATCTACGTCTCAAGTCAGCTGAATATGTGTTTGAAACCGCCAGCATAGTTGAGCCTTCTGATGCTCAAACCGTTGTCCAAGCCGCCGCCAGGGTTCCTGATAGAACTGATTAGAGTTCTTTCTATCTTTTGTAATCAGTTTTTGCCTTTCATTATTTTCCTTGTAATTTGTAACTTCTAAAACCTTTTAAAGGATTATAATGAAAATGAATGCATTGCATCCAATATTCCAAAACTTTGTTTATTCAAACTACTTGTTTGTGGAACAATGCATTTCTAAAAACTCATGCACTATTCATCATGAAAATTTTTCTAAGTGTATGTGTTTTAAACATTCAGTTTAAACATGCATATCTGACTTTCATAATCATATCTCTTTATATGCATCTGAATGAATTTCTTATCTATCTGTTTTTCATTTCCTTTGTTTTTGATAGATTAAAAATCTATGGTATAGCATTGTGTGTGCATTTGACTTGGGACATGCAGTTTCAATACATACTCATTTGAGCATGTTCTTACCAAGTACAATGTTTGCTCTATCATAGTGTGGTAATGGCATCAATCAAATAGGGGGAGATTGTTAGGATTCATTGTTAGTACACCCACCTGATTTGATTGACCCATTCCACGTGTCTTTTTATGGACTTTAGGTTTACTTGTAATGAAGTTTTACTTCAATTTTTAGACAAGTCCATTTCTAGATTTTTAGTAGTTAGGCTGAGTTATGATCGGTTTACTCTTAGCGGTTTAGTGTCCCTCAAGCCGCCGTCTTCAAACCGCCAGCATGGTGCCTTAAGACCTTCATCAAGCCGCAGTTTGTGTCTTTGATGAAACCGCATTTCAAGTTCATTCATGAAACCGCACATGCATCTGGTGGAACCGCCGACCAAGATATTGAAGAAGTTATTGCTGTCATTTACTCCTTGAAGACAAACATTCGCTTTTCAACCGTAAAAGTGAATGACTGGTGACTTGTCCTTAAACTTCAAGTCATGGTTCAGTTATTCTTTGAATGTCGGTTTGTCTCGCTTTTTGAAAAGTTACCGTTGTACTTTTCAACAACTAAAAGGACAATGTCAGGTAGTGATCCAACAACTTCCTGCCACAAAGCAAAAGCAAAGGACGACAGTGACAGGTCAACCAATGGGATTGTGACAGCGCATTAAACCGCCATACAATGACTCACCTCATTGTCCAACGGTCACTAATGCCTTCACTATAAATAGCCTTCATTGTTCAACATTGAAGGTTGCTGAGCTTCAAAGAGAATATCCCAAGTATTCAAGTTTGCTTTGAAGATTGAAAACCCAGATACTCATATCTTCATCATCTCCTTAGCAAACCTAGAGTTCTTCATCAAAGCTTCAAGCCTTCAAATCATCACAACTCAGCCTTGCACAGAAAGTAATCATTTGCTCACCATCACTTAGATATTTTGAGCTCTTGATTTCTTTCCACACTACACACCCGGAGTATATTTTCTTATAGATTATATACCTCGAAAACACAGGTTGTTATAATAGCATTGTTAGGTTAGATTGTTTATTTAGAGTTTGGATTCATTTGTAATCTTGTAAAAACTCCTCTAAATCAATACAAGTCTAGTAGCTATTAGAAAATCCTAGGCTAACCACCTAGGTAGAGGACGTAGTTCTTTCAAGAACGATCCTCTTCAAATTGTGTGTCCTTGATCTTTATTTTCTGTCTTGTCATTTACATTTATGTTTATGAGCTTTATTTACTTTCATGTGAAATGACTTGATAAATGATTTGCATACTTTTGTGATACTTCAGTTGTGCCCTGTCAGTTGCATCATTCCTTTTCAACCACTTAAACCGCCCAACTCTTTATAATTCAGTTTGGACAAAACCGCAAAACTCCGCTGTGCATTTTATCTGAGCGGTTCTATTGCTTTAAACCGCAATAGACCAAACTGATAAGTACTTGGTTGATTTTCAAGGGTATTCCCAAAAAGATTTTAAACCGCTATTCACCCCCCCTCTAGCGGTTCTATACCATTGTTGCCCTTTGGGACCAACAAAACCCTTTTGCAATTCAATGACAAATGCGCACAACTCTTATTTTGGCTAAGTATAGCGCGCAACAAGAGTGTGAAATGCACAACGGAAATTTAAAGCAGCTCTGCGCAGGGTATACTGCGCAGAGATAGAAACGCACGCGCTAAGTTTGAGGCTAAAGAGTTGCGCAAAAAATGGTTCTAAGGCAAATGAGCTTCAAGAAAACTAGCCATTGGAGCTCTGAGCAAGGACGATGTGCTGGCACAATATGATTGGTGCGCAGGTGTCCTGTATAGCCGTTGGAGACAGAGCAAGGACAATGAGCTGGCACAATGTGATTGGTGCGCAGGTGTCCTTTGTACCCGTTGAAGACTGAGCATGAAGACCAAATTCAAATCTTCTTCTAGAAGGTTGACAGCTGTCTTCACTTGAAATATTTCTTTGAAGCATGTCTCCACCAATGGTTTTGCTGAGTGTGCTTATTTTGTCGTTTGTGCACACCTCAACACTTTGACTCAATCCAAAAAGCGTAGTTTGTCTTGTCGTTTTCCAAGCTTCTAGAATATGAGATCAGGAGATGAGGAATTTTACCAAGGTTAAGTGTCCGCGCACAAAGGTATGCGCATTGTCGGCGCATATGAATGCTGCGCATGGGAAGCATGCGCACCATGCTTGGTCACTAAAAGATCTCTTCAGAGTTTAGGAATAAGACCTTAAAAACTGAGCAGAGTCAAAAGCTGCGCAAGATATCTATGCGCAGTGGCGACCTGCGCAGAGAACATCCTGCGCAGTGAAATGAATCCTGCTTAAGAAATCTTTGATCCTTCATAGCTTCAAGTCCTATAATCTAAGCTTATACTATGAAGAGGACTTGGCTAAAAATTGAAGTTATAAACTTCTTTATATGAGGTCCTAAAGTCCATAAAAATACTCATAGGTGATGGTATCAATCAATTCTAACAAATGTAGGAGGGTTAAGTGATAAGCATACCCAACAGTGGCCAAGCCTTACGTGTGTATTTGAAAATGAAGATTGCATTTTAGGAAGATGAGAGTAGAAGATCATTTGCGTAAAATTATCAAATTATTATCATCATATTTTGAAATCATGGTGGAAAAATAGGCTTTACATGACATTAAATCATATTATAATGTTTAATAGCGTACTTATTAAATTTGTTTGTTAGGTAAAATTTTGACCCCCTGACTACAAATCCTAGATCCGCCACTGACACCAACACATAGTAAAATTCAAGATCACCATTAAAATAAAGGGTTGATGACAATTTAATCATTGAAATCATATAGCACCCTACTAATCGAATCTTGAAGTTTTTTTTGTCACATAATACTGGTCTGTTAAGGCCTTTTATGGTTTTTATTAGAAAACTCAGTTAAGTAGCATGTGCGTAGAACGTGATTAACGAAGTGGTTAATTTAAAGTTGATATTTCTTTTAAGGGGCTCAATGAAAATTCCACACTTAATAAAGATGAAATAAAAAATAATTTTTGCTTAAAAAAAAAAAGGTTTTTAAAGTTATTTTCAAAATATTAAATAAAAAAATAAATTAATAAATAAATTTTATTTTATACATATAATAAATATTTTTTTCAAATTTACTTTTGCTCACTCACATAATTTATTGTTTTCGTTTTGCACCTATTAAAAAGGGAACAAAACTCATATGCGGCGGCCGCATATGGTGAGACGGACCTATCCGCGGGTCGAACCCACCCGGCTCCAGCGACCCGCCTGCTCCACCCTCTCCCCCTCCCTGATCGCGACACATGACGCGTATTAAAAAAAACTTCAATAACTTTAAAATGTTGTATCTTGAGATTTATAAGTCCGAATAAAATCTAAAAATACCGTTATGTGCGTCTCGACGAGACGAATCAAACTAGATAGGTCATGACATGGTTTGATTTTTTTTAAAAAAATATAATTTTTAATACACAAAAAAGTTGAGTTGCTCGTATCCTGAGATGTTACACTTTGTTCTGATAAAAGTAACAGTTTCATCTTCAAAAAGTAACACTTTTTACTATCAAATGTAACAGGAGTTTTGCAAGAAAAAATAAATAGTTTGATAGTTTTTGTGGTTAGAAAAAATAATATTTGAAGCGTAACAGAGGGCATATATGATTATAATTTTCTATAAACATGAATGTAACATTTTTTTTTTTACTAAATGTTAGTTTTTTTCTTTTAAAAAATAGTAAAAAATCATGTATATAATCGGGTTTGCATTTTTATTGAATGTAAAACCCTAGAAAAGTGTTACAATTGAGAAAAAAGGTTACATTCATTTATTATAAAATGTAACATTAGTTTAATTTTCAATCTTATGTTATCTTTAATCTTTTTTAGCAAAATTGTGGTACATTTTTGAAAAAAAAAATGTGTACGTTTCTTTATAAAAAGTGTTACTTTTGCTGGCGAGCAAAAAATGGCAGGGAAAAAAGGTTGGAGGGCAAAAAAAAAAAAGAAAATAGAAATTGGCTTGGCTTGGCTAGCTCGGCGGCTTGGCTCGACTTCGCTGTGAGCCGTCTCACGCCATGAGACGGTCTCACAAGAGTCCTCCAAAATCGAATTCTCAAAACCTCGTTCCCTCAGTTCACCTTCATGGGTTTGAAATGCTTTAGATTTAATTTCTGAATTTCCTGAGCTTTGGGCTGAATTTAGTGATGGATGTGTGTTTAGGCAGTATTGTGGTGATGGTGAGATGGTGGTGGTGGTTGTGCAATAGGTTAAAGATAAAGGACACTCCCTCCGTCTCATTTTAAGAGTCAAAAAATGGGTGAGTTCAAGAATTAAGAAAAATATGATGTGTTATGAGTGTTGATAATTGGGTAGGAGAGAGAAAGTGGGGTATAGAAGAGTTATTGGATAATTGTTGTGAGTATGACATGTAGGACCCACTTTCTATTTTAGGATTTTGACTCTTCAAATGGGACGCCCTTTTAGGAAATTTTTGACTCTTAAAATGGGTCGGAGAGAGTATTTAATTTTTTTACCCTTTAATTTATAGTTTTTAACCAATTAAAAGTCAAATACTTTCACTTAGTCCTAGGCTTGGCAATTTTTACCTGTTACCCGGTAACCCGCCCGACCAACTCAATAATTACCCAACCCGGCCCAACTCATTAACAATTTCGGGTTGAAACGGGTTGCCCGCTTCAACCCGTGAAATTTCACGGGTTAAAGCAGGTCAACCCGTCGGACCGTTACAACCCGTTAAACTTAATAAAAGGCCGACTGCTCTCATATCACTTCTAATTTAACCCTAGGTTTTACACCTCCCACCGCCATCCATTCTCAAGTAATGAGTGCCGGCGGTTCTTCAAATCATCAGCCAAAAGGTAGGTTTCCCGGCGATCTCCTCTATCTCTCTTCGCCAAACCCACAACCGTGCGCCGGCAAGACTGGACTTTGATCGTTTTCTCTCGACAAGTATTTGCGTTCTCTCTATAAGAATTTGAGCTCTCTGCTCCTCATCTTTGAACAAAGAAGACATTGGGTAAGTTTAATTCTTACTTTCCATTGATAGAAATGAGGCAGAGGACATAGTTGGGAGAGAGGGAAGAGAGAATTGTTTTGAGTTTTGGTATGTGTGAAAGAAATGAGGCATTAGGGGTGGAAATGGTTCGGCTTAGCTCGGTTTGGGGTAATTTAGGAGCCAAACCGCTATACATCGGTTTGGAGAAATCCCAAACCGAGCTGAACCACAAAATAGTCCAAGCCGAGCTGAGCTAAACAATCACGGTTCGGCTCGGCTTGGTTTGAACCACGGTCTGATTTCGCGGTTTAAACCGTGGCTTAAACCGCGGTTTGAACCACAACTCTTACACTATACTTAGAAATTAAACACTGATGTTCATGTTCATACTTAAAAATAATTTGCTTGAATTATTACTAGTAAACAAAAGTAAATATTTCTTTTCTTCTTTACTTGTTATTTTGATATATGTTTGCTTTCAGTAGTGGTTATTCTTGTACACAAGTATTGAGATAGGCAGCCTTTTTGTCATCAAATTTTGTTGAAATTCCATGTAATGATGGGAAAAACCATCTAGTCCAGTGTCATTAAACTTTAACCCTTGTGAATAATAGTGAAAGCAACTACTACACCTTTTCTCAACTTGGTTGTATATCTATTTATGCTCAATGAATGTCGAGGGCTGGTCCTAGGCTACTTGTGGCCATATGCAATAATCAATTGTGTGACTTGCTACTAATTTATAAGAATATAAATTAATGTCATCAGAATATAGTTAAAAGATATCTTGGTTCCTTGATGAAAGAGTTGGATGTATTTGTAAACTTTTAAACCCTTTTCTTCTTGAAAACTCTAATCGTGCTTCTAAACTTCACTTGAAGTCCCACGGTTTAATGACTCGGCTCCACGGTTCAGCTCACGGTTCAGCTCCACGGTTCGGCTCGTGGTTCAGCTCGAAACGGTTCGGCTCGGTTTGGCTCGGTTCGGCTTGAAGGGTCAAACCGTGAGCCAAACCGAACCGTGTGGTTTACCAATTTTCCAAGCTGAGCTGAACCGCATAATTTTAAAAACTGAGCTAAACCGCACGGTTTGACTCGGCTCGGTTCCGAACCGTGGTTTGAGCCAAACCATTTCCACCCCTAGAGGACATAGTTGTGAAAAACGTGTTTTACACTAAGCTAAGGAAAAACGTTTTTCCCAATTGCCTTCTCTAATATTATCATGTGCCTTCTCTAATATTACAAAGTGCCTGTTGTAATATTACACTTATAAATATTCAAGCAAGCACTTTTATACATTCAAAGAGACATTTTTAGTGTAGTTTTAAGACTGCCTTTCTTACTATTACAAAATGCCTCTTAGATTATTGAAAAATGACTCTTCCATTGTCAACAAGTGTTTGGTGGGTTTTTAAAATTTTCAAAACAAGTGTCTGCCCTAATACTAAAAAGTGCCTCCTGTAGTATTGCAAAGTGCCTCCTACACCTGGTGAATTTTTCTAAGTTCTAAAACAAGTGCCTGCCCTAGTATTAAAAAGTGCTTCATGTAGTATTGCAAAATGCCTCGTGTAGTGTTAAAAAGTGTCTGATGAGTTTTATAAGTTCCAGTTATTTACATCAATGCCACCGCATCTTTTAAGTAACGTTCCGCTTATTTACAAAAATGTCACTCCGCATAGAAAAAACACGTTTTACACTAAAACGCGTGTAAAACGTGTTTTTCCTAAGATTTTCTGTTTTGTTTTCTATGTACTGTTTGGAAGTTTGTACTTAGCCTTTATTGTACCGGCCCACCACTTGGTTTTAAAACAAACAGACTGACTTATGATTATTTTTTTTTTGACAATATTAATTTTTTTTTCATAAAATCATTTTATGAGTACTGTATTTGTTAAAAAACAATTACTTTACAAACCTATTTATTTTAGGGCCAGTTAAATTCATTTTTTTTTTAAATTTTTTTTTTTTTAAAAAAGTTAATGGGTTGACCCGGGCTAACCCGACCCTACCGACCCGCGAATTTAAACGGGTTGACCCGCTTCAACCCGAGCCGACCCGACCCAACCCGCATGATTGCCAGGCATACTTAGTCCCTTAAAATAAATATCAATTTCAAACTACCCAATTCTATTAGTCACGTGCATGACACATGTTTTTTAACTGGGTTTATAATGAATTCCGTAAAAAAGGCTTTAACTGGAACATTTCTCACTTTAAGGCCTACTGTTGCGAAAAAAATAAGGGTTTGATTGGAAGGGTCCTGTCACGACCTAAAATTTGACTTTCTTAATTTCCATAAATCTTACAAATCCAAATATTACAACTTACATCTCTAAAAGACAGTTATACAAAACCTCACTAATAAACCCGATTATATATATATATATATATATATATATATAATTTGGTGAAGAGAGGTATGGTGTTGCCATGCGGACAAGTCATGGAGGAAGCTTGAATATGTTGATACCACATCAATATTATCCTCATAAATAAGTGATTTTTCAAAAAAAAAAATTAGCTAACAGTAGTAGCTAATAATATTAGTTACTATAAAGGGTAACTATTGTAGTTAACTAACTAATACTTATAATAATAATAGTGACTATAATAGTTAACTATTATAGTTACTATATGAGTTAACTATTAATATAAATAGCTGCCACCCATTAACATTAAGGGTATGCTAGCAATTAGTATAAATAGTTAACTATTATAGTTAATTATTATACTTCCTCTGTCCGCTTTAAGGTTCTTACTTTCTTTTTTAGTCTGTTTCAAATTAAGGTTCTTACTTTACTTTATTACCTAAAATAGATAATGAGACCCACTTGTGATCCACACAACAAAAACTCTCTACCCACTTTCTCTCTCCTAATTTACTTTTAATACACACAACATTAGTTTTTCTTAATCCCCGTGCATAGTTAAAGTAGGAACTTTAATTCAAGAGGGAGGGAGTAGTTAACAATTATATTTAACTATTATGATTAAGTAATACTATTAATTAATACTATTAATAGTATTTAATCAATATAGTTACTCATTCCGTCCCGGTTTAAGGTTCTTAGTTTGATTTTGCACGCTTATTAAGAAATCAAGACAAACTTTAGTCAAGAATAGTAGTGGGTGGAGGATATAATTGTCCATTCATAAAGCAATTGAGTGAAAAGTAGATAGGTAAGTGATGGTTTTTTTGTGATATATAAACTTTATGAGGACAAGATTGTCCAAAACACTATTCATCTTTTTCCATTTAAGGAATAAAGAAACTAAGAACATTAAACTGAGACATACAAAAATGAAAAGGATGGAGGGAGTATTATATAAATACTCCATCCGTCCCAGCACAAGTAGGATTAGAAGGGTACGCACAATAATTAAGAGAAAACTAGTGTATGTGTGGTAGAAAATGAATAGAGTGAATGAGTAGGGTAAATTGGTTAAATAAATTGAGTGGTGAAAATGAAGAGAGAGAAATCCTTCTATCCAAATTTTTCAAATCAAGTAAAACGCTTCAAGTACAAATTCAAATCATAATTTGATATGTGTGCTTGTCAAATTATGGTTTGAATTTGTTCTTCTTTTAGTTTCTCAACTTTCCATTCTAATTAGGAAATTTAGTTTTTAGATTTAGTTTTTTAGTTCTTTAAATCTTGTTCTAATTAGATTTTCTGTTAAACATGTGTATTTTTCTATCTTTTGGTTTGGTTTTCTCTCCATATGTGAGAGCCTATGATTCCCCTCCTTTATTGAGGGCTTATGATTTCCCTCTTTTGTTGAGGGCTTATGATTCTCTTCCTTTGTTGAGGACATTGTATTTTAGTTTTGTTGTTACCATGGAATTTTCGTTGGCTAATCTCAATCTACTACACGATGAGGATGATGAGTTCATTGTCGATTTGGTTGCTTCTTCTCCGGACAAAAAAGATTCATGTTTGGAAAGAAGTGTGTCATCCATTTGGAAGCCTCATCAGAGTGTGTTCATGAAGGATTTCGGCGGTGGTCGATATCTTCTTTGGTTAATCCATGATTTAATGGATATTGTCGCGACCCCGAACCCCGCGGGCCCGAGATTGCGAGCTGGACGTCGACTTAAACAATAAACTCTAAAATAATGGAGATAAAAATTTTCATTTCATATCAAAAGATGATAACACAAGGTTTTGGAAAACAATTTAACAACAACAATGTACTAGTGTAAGCCCCACAAGCTCACACTACAAAATAATAAAATATACAAATCTTAGTGACGTCAAAGAGCGGTACAACTATCCCCAAAAGAGTTACACATTTATATAATGTAAACCCACCAATATACACTTGCCCCAAAAGCTCAACCCTCGCGACGTCCTCGTGATCAGCGAGTCTAATTCCTTGGTCCTGGGGGGGGGGTTAAGGAAAAACAAAGATAAAAAGAAAGGGGGTGAGATAAATCTCAATAAGTTACTAATGCAACTACATGACATGCTATGATGCAATAATCAATAATAAATCACATAACACATAGCAATTATCATGTATCAGATAGCAGCGGAAATAAACACATAACAAAGGATATAGCCAAGGTTTTCCCAAACTGATGAACCAAATAAAGGTCGCTGCGCAGCTTCAATAATCAACAAATCATCATCTTCATAATAGCATGAAAGCTGAAGAGAAATCCCCGGTACCGGAACCAATAACAAGGGGACAGTGACACACAGTCAAAGCCCGAAAACCAATAGCTAAGTGCTCACAAAGGGGCTAGCTCATCTCACATCCAAGGCCAATCTGGAGGAGGGAAATAATGGGGCAAAACAATGGTCAACATCACAATGGACTTGGCTGTGCCATCATAATGTTTCGCATCGCCCAAACACACACAAAATACCAGCTGGACTTTCAAGTAAAGGCTAAGTAATAAAATACTAGCACAATAAACAACCATTGATTCCAAAGTAGGGAATCATTCCAATTAGTCACCAAAAAGATGAATTGAATAAACGCGCATCATAAAAGTGCTTCATATTTCTAAATAATAATTCAATCAAATCCTATATCACATACATTCACAAAGGAACCAATTAATTCGAGCACTCAACCAAATTTACTCACTCATCTCAAAGAGCTTAAGGAGAACTTTAAAACGATAATTTATACGCCTAAAACGGAGTCCGGATGAACATGATATGGCCCTCGAAAGATTGGACAAAAAGGAAATAAATTTCACACCAGGGGAGAGGGTGCGCGCGCCTCCTAGATCAGAAGGAGAATGCACCCAAAGGTAAGTGAGGATGCGCGCGCCTCAAATAAAGGGATGCGCGCGCCTCCCTTCTACAGATGGAAAATCAAGGTTGGAAGAGAGGAGGGTGCGCGCGCCTCCAAGGCTCACCAGCAAACCCAGAATTCCTTCCTGGGTTCTTCAACTCGGAAATAGACACCACAAACCACCATTTTCACATTCAAATCAACAACCTCAAGGTTAATACTCCTAGACATCAGAACCAAGGTACTCTAGTAACTTGGAAACTTAGAATGGCCCATAAGACATTATTTAGAACATCCAATCCAAGAGATTTCAACCCAATATCAATTTCTCACAAAATTTATCAAACAAAATGAACTAACTCAAAATTCATCCAAGATTGCAATAAACAACAACAATAACATCATACAACCATGGATGAACATTTCTAGCATAAAATGGGGGAAAAGCAACTTACCCGGATTTCCTCAAAGATGATGGATTTCAAATATTTTTGGCTTCCTACGATCCTATCGACGATCTAAACAAGATTCATGTTATGAGAAATGAGATATTATGAGAGGAAGATGAAGAAAATGAAGAGAGAAGGGAGAGAGAGAAAAATTCACCTTTGCTATGGAAGAGAGAGAGAGAAATGAGCTGGGAGATGGAGTGTGAGAGTGAGGGAGGTGAGGGAGGAGAGTAGGGAGGGAGTAGGGAGAAGATGAATTATTTGAAATGTTACACTAAGGCCCCTCCCCCTAATACTACCCTGTCAAATAAACTCCCCACTAACAAATAAGACTCAACACTTCTACACTAGCACAAATGACCCAAATAAAATGCTAGGCATAATTATTATGAAACATAAAATGCACACATAAATATTTAAATAAATAATAATTTAAATAAATAAATAAGTAAAAAAATAAATAATAATTATTTATTACTAATAAAATTGAACCTAGTTTTCGGGTCGTGACATTCACTCCCCCTTAAAGAAAATTCGACCCGAATTTTAACGAGACCTACCCGAATTAAAAAGCCACGGATATCTACGCTCCATCTCCTCTCGAAGCTCCCAAGTCGATTCCTCGATATTATGATTCTTCCAAAGGACTCTAACCAACGCAATGCTTTTGCTCCTCAACTCTTGGACTTTAGAATCAAGAATCCGAACCGGTCGTTCCTCATAAGTCATATCGGGCTCAATATCTTCCGGTATCCTCGGTAAAACGTGAGAAGGATCATGCACATACTTCCGAAGCATAGAAACATGAAATACATTATGTAATCGGTCCAAAGATGGCGGTAACGCAAGTTGGTATGCTAGAAGTCCAACCTTTCCCAGAATCTCAAACGGTCCCACAAACCTCGGAGCCAATTTACCCTTCTTCCCGAACCTTCGGATACCCACCTTCGGAGATACTTTCAAGAACACAAAGTCACCGGTCTGAAAACTAAGATCTCGCCTTCGGTTATCTGCATAGCTCTTATGTCGACTCTGGGCTGTTTTCAATCGATCCCGGATAACTCTAACCTTTTAAACTGAATCCTGAAGCAGATCAATACCCACGATCTTCACTTCACCGACCTCATCCCAACAGATAGGCGATCTACACTTACTTCCATACAAGGCCTCATACGGTGCCATCTCGATACTAGCCTGATAACTGTTGTTGTAAGAGAATTCCACTAACGGTAGGTACGAATCCCAAGAATCAGAGAAGTCTATCGCACAAGCTCGCAACATATCCTCAAAAATCTGAATAGTCCTCTCGGATTGACCATCGGTCTGAGGGTGAAAAGCTGTACTGAATCGCAAATCTGTACCCAAAGCTTCCTGAAACGCCTTCCAGAATCTAGAAGTAAACCTCGGGTCTCGATCCGACACAATGCTAACCGGAACCCCATGCAATCTAACGATCTCATCGATATAAAGGGTCGCAAGCTTTTCCATCGAATATCTGATGTCAATAGGCAAGAAATGGGCACTCTTGGTCAATCTATCCACTATTACCCAAACACTGCCAAACTTCCTACGGGTACGAGGTAGTCCCGTAACGAAATCTATGGTCACATGCTCCCATTTCCACTCGGGAATCTCTAACGGCTGAAGTAGTTCCGCGGGTCTCTGATGCTCGGCTTTGACCTGCTGACAAGTTAAACATTTCGAAACATACTCGGCTATTTCCCTCTTCATGTTGTTCCACCAAAAGTGTTGTTTCAAATCCTGATACATCTTCGTACTACCCGGATGAATAGTATATCTCGATTTGTGACCCTCATCTAAAACTTGTCTCTTTATCCCACCAACATCGGGTACACACAAACGATCACGGAAAGTCAAAACTCCACTCGAACTCAAAGAAAAATCCTCGAAGTTTTTTTCCTTCAATTTACCCATTATCTTCACCAACTCGGGATCTTCTTTCTGAGCTTCCTTTATCCTCTGAATTAGGGTCGGAGATACCCTAATATTCGCAAAAATAGCCCCATGTCTCGATTCACGAGGAGACCAACATCGAACATCCTCAAGCATTTTCCACTCACGGACCATCATCGAAGCCACATAAGATTTTCTACTAATCGCATCTGCTACCACATTCGCCTTCCCCGGATGGTAAGAAATCGTACAATCATAATCCTTCAATAATTCCATCCATCGGCGTTGCCTATTATTCAATTCTTTCTGGGAGAAAAGGTATTTCAAACTCTTGTGATCGGTAAAAATTTCAAACTTCGCCTCATAAAGGTAGTGCTTCCATTTGTGCAACGCAAAGACTGTCGCCGCCAACTCCATATCATGACTCGGGTAATTCTTTTCAATAGGGGTCAACTTCCTCGAAGCATAGGCAATCACCTTCCTGTTCTGCATCAAAACACAACCCAAACCCTCTTTCGAAGCATCACTATAAATTACTAAATCATCATTCCCATTAGGCAAGGTCAAGATCGGTGCAGTAGTCAACCTCTTCTTCAATTCCTCGAAACTCTTGTCACATTTCTCGGTCCACTCAAACGGGACATTCTTCCGGGTCAACTGAGTCATTGGAGTAGCAATCCTCGAAAACCCCTCAATAAATCTTCGGTAATACCCGGCTAAACCCAGAAAGCTACGAATCTCGGTCACTGACTCGGGTCTCTTCCAATCCACTATGGCTTCTATCTTTAAAGGATTCACAGAAATTCCATCTTTCGAAACAACATGACCCAGAAACGAAACCTTCTCGAGCCAAAATTCGCATTTACTAAACTTCGCAAATAATTTCTCCCTCGCAAGAACGGATAACACGGTTCTCAAATGTTGCTCGTGCTCCTCTCGGGATTTAGAGTAGACAAGAATGTCGTCGATGAAGACCACCACTAACGAGTCAAGATAAGGATGGAAAACCCGGTTCATCAAATCCATAAATACGGCAGGCGCGTTAGTCAACCCAAACGGCATAACCAAGAACTCGTAATGACCATACCGAGTGCGAAAAGCAGTCTTCGGAACATCTTCCGATCGAATCTTCAATTGATGGTACCCACTTCTCAAATCAAGCTTGGAAAACACAACGGACCCCTGAAGCTGATCAAATAAATCATCAATGTGAGGTAGAGGATACTTGTTCTCCACCGTAACCTGATTCAACTTTCGGTAGTCAATACACAATCTCAACGAACCATCTTTCTTCCGCACAAACAAAACCGGTGCTCCCCACGGGGAAACACTAGGGCGGATAAACCATCGATCAAGCAACTCTTGCAACTGAACCTTTAGTTCCTTCAACTCTGCGGGAGCCAATCTATATGGTGCCTTAGAAATCGGAGTCGTACCCGGCAAAAGATCTATACAAAATTCTATCTCACGATCGGGAGGCATATCATACTCAGAAGAGAAAACATCGGGAAATCCCCTAACTACCCGAACACTCTCCAAACTAGGGGATTCTTTCCTAGTATCAAGCACACTAGCCAAGTACCCCTCACAACCACGGTGCAATAATTTTCTCGCTTTCACATAAGAAATGATACGAAAATTTCTACCAATAGGCATAGCCTCAAAAGTAAACTTAGGCACATCGGGAATATAAAAAGTAACAACTTTCCTACGACAATCAACAGAAGCATGAAACTTGCTCAACCAATCCATACCCAAAATAACATCAAAGTCCTGAATAGGAAGGACTACCAAATCCGCACATAAGACACGACCACATATAACCACATCACAAGCACGAAAGACTTTATCAGTCACCAGACACTCTCCCATCGGAGTAGACACTTCTAACACATAAGGCAATGACTCAGATGCAGCATTTAGCAGAGAAGCAAATTGCACAGAAATGTATGAATGAGATGATCCTGGATCTACTAACGCTCGTGCGCTCACACTAGATATAGAAATAATACCTCCAATAACTGTGGGATCATCTGTGGCTTATTGTTGATTCATTGCAAACACTTTCCCTTGGACCTTGGGCTTTCCCGTAGCGTCCCTTTTCTGACCCTGTGGAGCCCCGGCTCCTACCCCAGTCAGTTGACCTCTGCCTCTAGTACAATCCCTTGCAAAATGACCCATTTGACCACAATTGGTACACCTTCCCTGCATCTTCCAACACCGGTCCTCTGAATGGCCTTCCTTTTGGCAATAGGAACAAAGCCTCCTATTTTGGTTCCCTTGGTTCCCGGAAGTGGTACCCGAGTTCCTTGGGATCGGTTGCCCTCGGAACTGAGATTGTCCCCCAAAGTTACCTCGGTTATCAGAACGGGATTGTGGCTTGCTTTGCCCTCCCGGCTTGCTCGGGTTAGCTACCTCGGTCTTCCTCTTATGTTCCCCAATATCTTACTCAATCAAATAGGCTCGGTCCACCGCATCCTGGAATGTCACAATCCTCTGGGCTATAAGCTGAGTACGGATAGAAGTCTTCAAACCCCGGATGAATCTCATAGCTTTCTGCTCATCGGTCCGCACAAGATAATCACAATACCGGGCTAATTCTGTGAACTTAGCCGAGTATTGAGCTATAGACAACAAACCTTGCTCCAAGTTGAGAAGCTCGATCTCCTTTCGGTTCTGATCCACTACCGGAATAAAATGCTCTTTGAACTTCCGCACAAACAAATCCCATGCGTACACGGTGTGAGTGTCATCCCAACTAGCCTTAACTCCTTTCCACCAATGTTCGGCGGCACCCACAAGCTTATAAGCCGCAAACCGGACTCTATCTTCGTCCGAACACCCAAATACGTCATAAATTTTCTCCATAGACTCGATCCACATCTCAGCCTTCTTTACATCCGGCTCACCGTCAAACTCTTTTGGCTTCAATTTCAGAAATTGCTCTAGCCCATATCTCGGTGGTACCACATGCTCTTCTCGTGGCCCTTGATCATGAATGGCCTTCATAGCGGCCTCAAACATTCCTTGGAACATTGCCCGGTTCTCTTCCCTTAAATCATTCTGATTCTGTGCTCCACTAGAGCCTTCGCCTGCTCTCCTTCTAGCCATTTCAAACAATTACCTGCATAAGATATCAACCGTTACTCACTCCGAACACAATTACCCTCCTAGGTCATACTAGTCCACCTAGACTTATACCTAGAGCCAAACCATAGCTCTGATACCAACTGTCGCGACCCCGAACCCTGCGGGCCCGAGATCGCGAGCTGGACGTCGACTTAAACAATAAACTCTAAAATAATGGAGATAAAAATTTTCATTTCATATCAAAAGATGATAACACAAGGTTTTGGAAAACAATTTAACAACAACAATGTACTAGTGTAAGCCCCACAAGCTCACACTACAAAATAATAAAATATACAAATCTTAGTGACGTCAAAGAGTGGTACAACTATCCCCAAAAGAGTTACACATTTATATAATGTAAACCCACCAATATACACTTGCCCCAAAAGCTCAACCCTCGCGACGTCCTCGTGATCAGCGAGTCTAATTCTTTGGTCCTGGGGGGGAGGGTTAAGGAAAAACAAAGATAAAGAGAAAGGGGGTGAGATAAATCTCAATAAGTTACTAATGCAATTACATGACATGCTATGATGCAATAATCAATAATAAATCACATAACACATAGCAATTATCATGTATCAGATAGCAGCGGAAATAAACACATAACAAAGGATATAGCCAAGGTTTTCCCAAACTGATGAACCAAATAAAGGTCGCTGCGCAGCTTCAATAATCAACAAATCATCATCTTCATAATAGCATGAAAGCTGAAGAGAAATCCCCGGTACCGGAACCAATAACAAGGGGACAGTGACACACAGTCAAAGCCCGAAAACCAATAGCTAAGTGCTCACAAAGGGGCTAGCTCATCTCACATCCAAGGCCAATCTGGAGGAGGGAAATAATGGGGCAAAACAATGGTCAACATCACAATGGACTTGGCTGTGCCATCATAATGTTTCGCATCGCCCAAACACACACAAAATACCAGCTGGACTTTCAAGTAAAGGCTAAGTAATAAAATACTAGCACAATAAACAACCATTGATTTCAAAGTAGGGAATCATTCCAATTAGTCACCAAAAAGATGAATTGAATAAACGCGCATCATAAAAGTGCTTCATATTTCCAAATAATAATTCAATCAAATCCCATATCACATACATTCACAAAGGAACCAGTTAATTCGAGCACTCAACCAAATTTACTCACTTATCTCGAAGAGCTTAAGGAGAACTTTAAAACGATAATTTATACACCTAAAACGGAGTCCGGATGAACATGATATGGCCCTCGAAAGATTGGACAAAAAGGAAATAAATTTCACACAAGGGGAGAGGGTGCGCGCGCCTCCTAGATCAGAAGGAGAATGCACCCAAAGGTAAGTGAGGATGCGCGCGCCTCAAATAAAGGGATGCGCGCGCCTCCCTTCTACAGATGGAAAATCAAGGTTGGAAGAGAGGAGGGTGCGCGCGCCTCCTATGGGAGGGTGCGCGCGCCTCCAAGGCTCACCAGCAAACCCAGAATTCCTTCCTGGGTTCTTCAACTCGGAAATAGACACCACAAACCACCATTTTCACATTCAAATCAACAACCTCAAGGTTAATACTCCTAGACATCAGAACCAAGGTACTCTAGTAACTTGGAAACTTAAAATGGCCCATAAGACATTATTTAGAACATCCAATCCAAGAGATTTCAACCCAATATCAATTTCTCACAAAATTTATCAAACAAAATGAACTAACTCAAAATTCATCCAAGATTGCAATAAACAACAACAATAACATCATACAACCATGGATGAACATTTCTAGCATAAAATGGGGGAAAAGCAACTTACCCGGATTTCCTCAAAGATGATGGATTTCAAATATTTTTGGATTCCTACGATCCTATCGACGATCTAAACAAGATTCATGTTATGAGAAATGAGAGATTATGAGAGGAAGATGAAGAAAATGAAGAGAGAAGGGAGAGAGAAAAACTCACCTTTGCTACGGAAGAGAGAGAGAGAAATGAGCTGGGAGATGGAGTGTGAGAGTGAGGGAGGTGAGGGAGGAGAGTAGGGAGGGAGTAGGGAGAAGATGAATTATTTGAAATGTTACACTAAGGCCCCTCCCCCTAATACTACCCTTTCAAATAAACTCCCCACTAACAAATAAGACTCAACACTTCTACACTAGCACAAATGACCCAAATAAAATGCTAGGCATAATTATTATGAAACATAAAATGCACACATAAATATTTAAATAAATAATAATTTAAATAAATAAATAAGTAAATAAATAAATAATAATTATTTATTACTAATAAAAAAGAGGGAGTATAAGTTGATTATTAATAGTATAAATTAATTATAATAGTTAAATATAATTATTAACTATAATATTTAACTATTAAGTTAATTATTAATAGTATAAATTAATTATAATAGTTAAATATAATTATTAACTATAATATTTAACTATTAATAAATATTATGCTACTTTATAAAATAAAATATAAAAGAAGCAAAATAGGTATATATATATATATATATATATATATATATATATATATATATATATATATATATATATATATATATATATATATATATATATATAAATTGACAAATTATTTTCCCATGCAGAGCACGGATTACCCATTAAGTAATCAGTAAATTGCTCCACCCCGATTCTTGCCGTCTCGAACCCCGATCAACGGCCAAACTGCAAACTCAAAACTAGAGTGGAGTGTGCTTGGGGCTCAGTAAGAAAGGGGATATACAGTATCATAGAACCCAATGAAACACAATATATCAAAATAACAGTATCCATAAAAAAAAATCAAGGTCTGATTGGAAGGGTACTATATGATTTTAGGTCATTAACCAAAAATAAATAACCCACGTCAGAACCTTTAATGCCTATTTCTCCTCTGGCATTAATGATAGCTATCGCTCTCTTCGGCTCCCTTAATAAACCCAACTCAATAGTGGATTTCGAATCGCTGCACCAATACGTTAGATGCACCGCTGCACCGATGTGAAAATTGTACAACGTTTTGTAAAACGTTTTCTACCTAATGTAAAATGTGTACTTGCAAATGTAAAACGTTTTTCAGGAGCTAACACATTTTCGGTCGTTTTTAAGTTGTGTAGTGCACTAAAACGTTGTGTAAAAAACGTTTTACAATACGTTGTGCAACTTTATATCGGTGCAGCCGTTCCATACCCACTCAATAGCACTTCCTTGATCCTCAACAACTTCAATCCCAAATTTAGTTTTTTTTTTTTTTTTTTTTTTTGGATTTTGTCACCAATTGTGGAATTAGGGTTTTTTCCATGTCATTTTTTTTTCGTAAACAAATGGAACATTTTCAATAAAGGAATGTAACACTTTTTTTGAGATATGTAACATTTTTTAATTAGAAATATAACTATACAATGACAAAAAATAGATTAATGATAACACAATATATTGACTACAACAATTAATGTTATATTTTATAATTAATGAATGTAACCCTTTATTTCTCAATTTGAACAGTTTCTATTCCGTAATGTATCATAGTAGTTTAAAAAAAATTGTGGAAATTTTTTATCGGTAAAACACTTAATGATTTATCAATTACAAAAGGTTGAATGTAACATTCACTCTATAAAACTGTTACATTCATCTTTATAGCAAATTACAATCATATATGCACTTTGTTACAATTCAATTATTACTTTTTATAACCACAAAAAAAACTATTAAATTATTTAAATTGTTCTGCAAAACTGATGTTACATCTTACAATAAAGTGTTACCCTTTAAAGACTAATCTGTTACTTTTTACATAACAACGTGTTACATTTTGGTTGACGAATAGATCAGTTTTTTTCTTTGTTAAAAATATGTTTTCAAAAAAATAAATACAAACATATCATGACCTATCTAGTTTGGTTCGTCTCGAGACGAACACAACGGTATTTTCAGAAGGAGAATGCACCCAAAGGTAAGTGAGGATGCGCGCGCCTCAAATAAAGGGATGCGCGCGCCTCCCTTCTATAGATGGAAAATCAAGGTTGGAAGAGAGGAGGGTGCGCGCGCCTCCTATGGGAGGGTGCGCACGCCTCCAAGGCTCACCAGCAAACCCAGAATTCTTTCCTGGGTTCTTCAACTCGGAAATAGACACCACAAACCACCATTTTCACATTCAAATCAACAACCTCAAGGTTAATACTCCTAGACATCAGAACCAAGGTACTCTAGTAACTTGGAAACTTAGAATGGCCCATAAGACATTATTTAGAACATCCAATCCAAGAGATTTCAACCCAATATCAATTTCTCACAAAATTTATCAAACAAAATGAACTAACCCAAAATTCATCCAAGATTGCAATAAACAACAACAATAACATCATACAACCATGGATGAACATTTCTAGCATAAAATGGGGGAAAAGCAACTTACCCGGATTTCCTCAAAGATGATGGATTTTAAATATTTTTGGCTTCCTACGATCCTATCGACGATCTAAACAAGATTCATGTTATGAGAAATGAGAGATTATGAGAGGAAGATGAAGAAAATGAAGAGAGAAGGGAGAGAGAAAAACTCACCTTTGGTATGGAAGAGAGAGAGAGAAATGAGCTGGGAGATGGAGTGTGAGAGTGAGGGAGGTGAGGGAGGAGAGTAGGGAGGGAGTAGGGAGAAGATGAATTATTTGAAATGTTACACTAAGGCCCCTCCCCCTAATACTACCCTTTCAAATAAACTCCCCACTAACAAATAAGACTCAACACTTCTACACTAGCACAAATGACCCAAATAAAATGCTAGGCATAATTATTATGAAACATAAAATGCACACATAAATATTTAAATAAATAATAATTTAAATAAATAAATAAATAATAATTATTTATTACTAATAAAAAAGAGGGAGTATAAGTTAATTATTAATAGTATAAATTAATTATAATAGTTAAATATAATTATTAACTATAATATTTAACTATTAAGTTAATTATTAATAGTATAAATTAATTATAATAGTTAAATATAATTATTAACTATAATATTTAACTATTAATAAATATTATGCTACTTTATAAAATAAAATATAAAAGAAGCAAAATAGGTATATATATATATATATATATATATATATATATATATATATATATATATAAATTGACAAATTATTTTCCCATGCAGAGCACGTATTACCCACTAAGTAATCAGTAAATTGCTCCACCCCGATTCTTGCCGTCTCGAACCCCGATCAACGGCCAAACTGCAAACTCAAAACTAGAGTGGAGTGTGCTTGGGGCTCAGTAAGAAAGGGGATATACAGTATCATAGAACCCAATGAAACACAATATATCAAAATAACAGTATCCATAAAAAAAAATCAAGGTCTGATTGGAAGGGTACTATATGATTTTAGGTCATTAACCAAAAATAAATAACCCACGTCAGAACCTTTAATGCCTATTTCTCCTCTGGCATTAATGATAGCTATCGCTCTCTTCGGCTCCCTTAATAAACCCAACTCAATAGCGGATTTCGAATCGCTGCACCAATACGTTAGATGCACCGCTGCACCGATGTGAAAATTGTACAACGTTTTGTAAAACGTTTTCTACCTAATGTAAAATGTGTACTTGCAAATGTAAAACGTTTTTCAGGAGCTAACACATTTTCGGTCGTTTTTAAGTTGTGTAGTGCACTAAAACGTTGTGTAAAAAACGTTTTACAATACGTTGTGCAACTTTATATCGGTGCAGCCGTTCCATACCCACTCAATAGCACTTCCTTGATCCTCAACAACTTCATTCCCAAATTTAGTTTTTTTTTTTTTTTTTTTTTTTTTGGATTTTGTCTCCAATTGTGGAAGTAGGGTTTTTTCCATGTCATTTTTTTTTCGTAAACAAATGGAACATTTTCAATAAAGGAATGTAACATTTTTTTTGAGATATGTAACATTTTTTAATTAGAAATATAACTATACAATGACAAAAAATAGATTAATGATAACACAATATATTGACTACAACAATTAATGTTATATTTTATAATTAATGAATGTAACCCTTTATTTCTCAATTTGAACAGTTTCTATTCCGTAATGTATCATAGTAGTTTAAAAAAAATTGTGGAAATTTTTTATCGGTAAAACACTTAATGATTTATCAATTACAAAAGGTTGAATGTAACATTCACTCTATAAAACTGTTACATTCATCTTTATAGCAAATTACAATCATATATGCACTTTGTTACAATTCAATTATTACTTTTTATAACCACAAAAAAACTATTAAATTATTTAAATTGTTCTGCAAAACTGATGTTACATCTTACAATAAAGTGTTACCCTTTAAAGACTAATCTGTTACTTTTTACATAACAACGTGTTACATTTTGGTTGACGAATAGATCCGTTTTTTCTTTGTTAAAAATATGTTTTCAAAAAAATAAATACAAACATATCATGACCTATCTAGTTTGGTTCGTTTCGAGACGAACACAACGGTATTTTCAAATTTTTTTTTTTCGATTTCAAAACACAAAATATTGCATTTTAAAGTTATTTGAGGGTTTTTTTTTTTTTTTAAAGTGTCACGCGTCACGCACTGAGAAGGCATGAAGGGCTGGGTGGCGGGTATAATCTATGGGTGGATCCGTCTCACATATAGTAAATGATTAAAAAAAAGATTGATATACCTTTTCAATTTCATCTTGATATGTTAAAAAAAGGTGATGTGTGAGCACATGCTTCTATTTGATTTAACAAACATTCCCTCATCATTGAAGTATTGGCAAAAGTAAGGCCAAAATACGTTTACACCTTGAAGTAAACACCAAATCCCACTTTGCACGTTCGCGTGAAATTTGTTTCACTTTGGTGCCTTATGTTAAAATCATCCCACTTTACCCTCTGGAACTTAATGGACGTTAGAAATTTAACGAAATTGCTCAAGTGCATGTCACATGACGGATAATTATGTCTTTTAACACCAAAATCTAAGGATTTAAATGTCATTTAACCTTGAAAAAGTATCAAGTGTTAACCACTATGACCACCACCTAACCATCACCATGCCACCAACCAAAAACCACCATTCACTACCATATTATTTTTTTCATCAAACATTAGTTTCGTTCTTTCATTCTTTCCAGACAAATTTTATTAATTTAAACAATAATAACAAGAAATCAATCCTAAATTCACATCAACCAATGAGATTTCCCAAAATCAATGATCAAAACTTGAAAAAGAAAAGAAGAAAAAAAAATCAGATCTAGTTCCCATCAAATCTTCATTCTGGTTTCTCTCTTAAGTTTGAATCAACTGGGATGTTGCGGGAAGTGGGGGATTTGAGACAGAAGGGCAAAAGACCGTGGGCTAGTGGGTGGGTAGCAAAAATAGGTTTTTGCTTTTTGTTTTTTTTAATTTTTTTACCTTTTCTTTTTCATTCTTTTTCCTTCTTTAGTAATATCTAATTTATTTTTTTGTCAAATTATTTATTTTAGTATGTTATTTTAATATTTTTTTTTTCATTTTTTGTACTAAATAACGGATATATAAATTATTTAGTTTTATTTTAAGAACATTAAAATAGTGGAAAAATTAACTTAAAGGGAAATTAAAAGCCATTATGGGAATGACTAAAATACCCATCATGTGACCTGCACATGGGAAATCTCGTTAAATTCCTAACGCTCGTTGAGATCCGGGGGCAAAGTGGGACAATTTTAACATGAGGTATTAAAGTGGGATGAAATTCGCGCAATGGTGAAAAGTGGGATTCAGTATATACTTTGAGGGATAAATGTCGTTTGGCCAACAAGTAAGCATGGTACCCACGGCCCGCCATACTTGACCCTTAGCTTGTTTAACCCACCCACCCCCCCCCCCCCCCCCCCCCCCCCCCACCCCCAAATTATCCTTTAATTAGTTCACAATTTAATTCCATACTACCCAACAACTCCAACATTCCCTTATTTTTTTCTTTCTTTTTCTTCAGTTCCCAGCTAAAGTCAAATTGTAAGTCAACCCCATTTGCATGTAACCCAATATTAATTAAGAAAACGTGTAGTGTTTGTTAAGTTCATCTTTTGAGTCATGGTCAACTAACCTTCCTACCACCACCTTATCTTGTTGCCATTGGAGCCATAAATTCTTATAATGGAAGCAAAATTAATTTTATTAAGTAAAAGAGATAAAATAAAATTGATGTATTTTTTTTCTTCCCAAAATGGGGACATGTTATAGTAAATTACACTGAAACTTCGACTATCTCTTGCAATTTATCTTTTAAAAGAGGAAAATTTGCAACTCCATTCTAAATATTAACATTTTGATGTAATTTGACGTAAAAAGTTGTAGCCTAATTCTCAATATTTACATTTTGTTGCAATTTAAAAATGGGGTTTTTCCCCAAGGGCCCTCCACACATAAGTGTTATTCTGTTTTAAGGAGAGATCTTTTCTAAAGTACAAAAATGAGTTCTTAACAGAACTTAATTCCCCAGACACCCCTCACCCCATTTGACCAGTCAAATAAAACCCGTTCTCTCTCTACCCCTCCCCTCCTCTTATTCATTCACGACACACACACACACACACACACACAACCCGTTCTCTCTCAACCCTTTCTCTCTCTAACTCTCACTCTCTCCCTCTCGCTGCAGCCGCCGGCGTCCCTTCTCCGGCTCCGGCAATGGCCCAAAATCATTTATTCTTTCTCTCTAAAACACACATACACACTCTCCATACCCGCCCCTCCCTCTCCAGCCGTCCATATGCCCAGTCGCTTCTCGCCGGCGAGCTTTGACCGGAGACTTTCTCTCTCTACACCTCCACATCCGGCACTCACACCAACTTCCGGAAACCTTCTCCATCTCATGCATTCCTATCCTCGACCTCACACCTGCAATCGCCAAGCCAGCACCTCCGGCGACCTCACACCTCCCCTTCCGACAGCGACACTGAACACTCCGGCGACCTAAACTCCGTCTCCCTCCTCTACAGCCACTAGATCTCCATCCTCGTCTTCTGCGGCTTAGATCTGTCCAGATCTGCAAAGATCCGACAGGATTCAAGCGGAAACTTGCAACAATATATTCCGGCCAGGTCGCAGAGTCATTCGAACTTTGAAAATTTATGCTCTGTGTTTTTGTTAAAATGTGCTTGTGTGGGTTACAGAAATTCAGTCCTGAATTTGTTTTATGGTGTTCATGATATGATTGATTTGTTCCAAATTTGGTGCACGGTAGTGAAATTTTACAAATTATAATTTTGGAACTGTTATGCATATGTTTCACTTTCTGTTTATGTCCTTAATTTTAGTGAGACCTAATATGATGTAAACACTGCAACTCATGAATCCACTTTAAAATGCAATAAATTCGACATTTGTTTTCTGGAAACATGGGTATCTAGCATCTAGAATTCATTCTTAACTTAGAATTAAAAATGACTCTTATATTTTAATTATAAGAAAAGGACTAGTTTTATATATCAGTTATAAGAGTTTGACCGAATTTGACCAAATAATATTAATTTTTTAAATAAAAAATGGAAAAAGTGAAAAAATGACTCTTATGCTTTAATTATAAGAGGAGAACTAGTCTTATACACCAATTATATGAGTTTGACCGAGATTTGACCAAATAATATTAAAAAATCTTTAAAATGAAAAAAAGTACAAAAACACGACTCTTATAGTTTGATTGTAAGAGGTTGACTGATCTTATATGTCAGTTATAAGAGTTGACTGCTGTTTAACCAAATATGAAAGTTAACATTAATTCAAAATTATTATTATTAAATTATTTTGTGAAAAAATGACTCTTATAATTCAATCGTAAGATGAGAATTGTTGGTCTTGTATGTCAGTTATAAGAGTTTGACCGGGATTTGAACGAATAATATTATATTTTTTTTCTTAAATGTTGCAAAAAGTGAATTTTTTTACTCTTATATATTAATTGTTGGTCTTATATGTCAGTTACAAGAGTTTGACCGGGATTTGACCGAATAATAATATATTCTTTTCTTAAAAGTTGAAAAAGTGATTTTTTTTACTCTTATACGTTAATTGTTGGTCTTATATGTTAGTTATAATAGTTTGACCGAATAATATTATATTCTTTTCTTAAAAGTTGAAAAAAGTGATTTTTTTTTACTCTTATATGTTAATTATTGGTCTTATATGTCAGTTATAAGAGTTTGACCGGGATTTGACCGAATAATATTATATTTTTTTCTTAAAAGTTGAAAAAAGTGAAAAATATTGACTCTTATATGTTAATTGTTAGTCTTATATGTCAGTTACAAGAGTTTGACCGGGATTTGACCGGAAAATATTATATTTTTTTCTTAAAAGTTGAAAAAAGTGAAAAAACTATTGACTCTTATATGTTAATTATTGGTCTTATATGTCAGTTATAAGAGTTTGACCAAGATTTGACCGAAAAAATTTATTTTTTTTATTAAAAGTTGAAAAAAGTGAAAAATATTGACTCTTATATGTTAATTATTGGTTTTATATGTCAGTTATAAGAGTTTGACCGGGATTTGACCGAAGAATAATATATTTTTTCTTAAAAGTAAAAAAAAGTGAAAAAATGACTCTTATATACCAGTTATAAGAGGATAGTTCAGTCTTTTTAAAGGTGAGGGGTGTCTCTGGTATTATTGATCTATTGGGTCTTTATTTAGAATAAAAGTTGGTACTGGGGGGCCTTAAGTCCAAAGCCCATTAAAAATCTATTTTTGTTAAAAGACAAACACTTTGTTAGCTTCTACATTAATTTGCAACAAAGTATAAATGTTAGAAATTCGGAAATCGAACTTCAAAACTGAACCAAAACATAGGGTACCGAATTGCAATTATCCTTTAATATTAATATTATGACACAGTATTAAATTTTCTAAATCAAAGGAATCAAAATTGACAAAAGTACACCTTTTAATGGTAAAATGTCATTATTTTAAACTCAAAATGAAAAAAACAGCATAATTTTAAAATCAAGAAGCATCAAATAACGAGATGAGATCACATACTACTTTTGTGTATCACGTTGTGCACCGCAAATAATCCAACCGTTATCATTGATGACTTTATGATGGCGGCGGTCCTCATCTTGGCATTCAAGAAGCACTCTCACTAGTACCCAGACCTTTATGACTGACATCAAAAAAATATATACCAATATTAGTGTTTCCAGTGTGAGTAATAAAGAGTGCTAGTGCAAGTAACACATGAATTTTGCTAGTGTCGTTGCATATGTTTAAAGAGTGTCACTTCATGTGTTAAAAATAAATAAATCACTATTACAGTTTAAAGACTTCCAATGTCATTGTTCAAAGAAGGCCAGTGTTAGAGTTAAATAGTGTCAGCGATAGCGTCAATGGTAGTGTTAAATTCTGTCAGTAGTAGCGTTTAAGAATGTTAGTTGTAGAGTGGTGATTTTTAAAGAGTATTTATAAAAATATCATTGTGCATTGTTATTTACAAAAAGTCTCATCGTGCATTTAAAAAAAATCTGAATGTTTACAAAAATGTCATCATGCGTTCTAAAAACACGTTTTCTCCAAAGTGTTAGGAAATTTTTTCCTAAGAATTTGACGTAAATATATAGTAAATATATAGTATGCAAATAGAGTAAGTATTATTATATATATATGTGTGTGTGTGTGTGTGTGTGTGTATGTTGTTGGGAATATGCCTTTGAATCGATGGCTATCGATTAAGGATGTCCGCGAAAAATCGAGTAATTCTTGGGACTTGAATTGGCAAAAGGAAATTCTTTTGGTATAAGGATTAAGGTTTATTGGTTTAATTAGGTTTCTTATTGGTACAATGAATTGTTCAAGAATTAGGAACGCCATTTTCTAATGAGAATATGATTACTTTGTACATAAGAAATATGATTTCAGTTACTTTGTACGCAAGGAAAAGAATTCCTTATCCTTTAAAGATTTAGGTATTTATGACTATAAATACTAACCTCTCCCTTAGCATATTTTTTTGTCGGTCATCTTTGAGAGATACAAGTAGAGATCTAAGATCTATATATAGGTATGGAATTATTGGGATCAATAATTCATGCAACTAGATTAGTGAAGATCGTCTTTTGTAATTGCCATTGAAAGTAATATATTCTTCCTCTGCCCGTGGACATAGCCAAGTTGGTGAACCACAAAAAAAAATCTTGTATTCGTGTTTGATTATTTAGCTTGCCATCGTTCTTAATTTATTTCTCTAACAAGTGACACCAGAGCCCGATTTAGAGATCTGGGGTTTTCGCTGTAGAAAAGAAGAAGATGGGTCAAGGATTTGAATTATCAATCGATAAGGTCACTGGGAGGAATAGTGATTTATTATTTGGCAAATCAAGATGAAGGCCCTGCAGTTGCATATGCAGTTGGCGTACGGTGATCGTGCAGTGTACGTGGAGTGTCTGTGCAGCAATCTGGGTGTCTAGGCTGGACATATCAAGGTAGAAGTCGTGTTGAAGAAACAAGGCTTATTGGCACCCTTGTGGCGAGTAGATTTAGTATAGACAGTGAGTCAGCAGGGATATTTGCGGAAGGTAGTAAGGGTTCTAGCGAGAAGAAGAATTCTAAAAAAATCTTCTAGCAAGAGAGGCACATGAACTGATGAAGTTTGTAATTTCTAATAGGAGTGGAAGAGAAGCGAGGAAATGATGATTTTCTGGAGGAGAAGGCCCATTCACAAATCATCTTGGGTCTTGGTGATGATGTTCTCGTGGAGGTTTTATGGGAAATAGTGATAATGGTAATTTTGCTCTAATAGTAGAAGAAGGCTCAGGGTGCAGGGATGAGCGGCTTCTATACCCAAGGGTAGAGAAAAACGGGATGGTTGAGAAACAGGTGGAGTCAATTTTTATAAATGGGAGTAGATTGACAGACTATCCTAAGTTATAAGATGACTGTCCGCAGAAAGAGTTGAGACATTTTATCTCGGTGGGCGAGGTTCAGTCCGAATGAACTCGCA
Organism: Campanula takesimana; assembly: GCA_026119855.1. Lineage (NCBI taxonomy): Eukaryota > Viridiplantae > Streptophyta > Magnoliopsida > Asterales > Campanulaceae > Campanula > Campanula takesimana. The sequence goes on along the minus strand of JAOWBW010000080.1, from coordinate 1,493,650 downwards.
GAACACGAAAACCTATTAGTTGCCTTGAAGGGGCGGTGATCTAGATAGACGGTCTAAAAGCACTAAGGAATGCTAGGCTTAACATATCGTCCGGTTGCTTGGGAGGAGCAAGGTTGTCCGGCGTGACAAAGGGTGCTTGAGGTAACGCACAAGGTTGCATTTTATTCGTCTTTGAATGTGTGGGTTCGAAGATTTCTAGACTAGTTCGAAGCTCATCGTTGGATTGGGATTGAGAAACAATCGGGACAAGGTACAATCTGGGGATTTAGGATGTAGTCTTCTAAGGATCTAGAAGTTGATACAGAAGTCTAGTCGGCAATAAGAGTTTTTAAATTCTAGAGGTGTACAGTCTCAAGTGTTCGGCAAAGCACTATATTGATGGTCTAGAACGCTTTCTGAGACATCAATGCTAGTTTCTTGGCTCTTATCGATGTTATGAAGAGGTCGAAGAAACAAGATAAGTAAAAGCACATGTTAGTGGAGTATTGTAGCAGTTCGTGCACACATCACGCAGTTGTGTAGGTCACGTGCAATTTCCGTTTGTGCATATGCTTATGGGGAAGAAATCCAAATAAGTAATCAGGGGTTCGAGATACATTTCCAGAATGAGAAGTGATTTGTTCAAGTCAATTAAGGGTGCTTCTTGGTGTTCGTTGGTGACCCAAGAATAGTTCGAAGCACGTTGAAGTTTGAGACAAGATCGACTGTCGTCATCTGGGTCATATGGTATCCGAAATCGCTGATCGTAGATTTGGTATTTCCAATACGGAGGTCAACGTTGTGGTAGGGGTTTTAGGGATCTAGAAATCATTTCACAATTGAGCCGGGGGAAAGTCATTTGCTTGACTAAGTAAACGTGGTTGTTCTTGGTTGAACAAATATGGTGTCTTGACAAAGACAAAAGGCGGAGGTGGAGAGATACATTTGGAAGCGAAGGATTTAACTCAAGGTGGAGTTCGGGTCGGTTCGTCGATATGAATTATAGTTTGAGGATATTCAAAGTCAAGGTGAAGATTGTTGGGAATATACCTTTGAATCGATTGCTTTTGATTAAGGATATGTCCGCGAAAAGTCGAGTAATTCCTGGGATTTGAATTGGCAAAAAGAAATCCTTTTGGTAGAAGGATTAAGGTTTATTTGTTTAATTAGGTTTCTTATTGGTACATGGAATTGTTCAAGAATTAGGAAAGTCGTTTCCTAACGAGAATATAATTACTTTGAACACAAGAAATAGGATTTCAATTACTTTGTACACAAGGAATATGATTTCTTTTCCTTTAGGAATATAGGTATTTATGACTATAAATACTACCCTCTCTCTTAGCATATCTTTTTCGGTCATCTTTGAGAGATACAAGTAGAGATCTAAGATCTAGATTTAGGTTGACGGAATGATTGAGCTCAATAATTCATGCAACTAGATTAGTGAAGATCGTCTTTTGTAATTGCCATTGAAAGTAATATATTCATCATTTTCTATTGGGACACCTAAAATGACAAAATTTGCAATTTCAAATGGGATGGAAAGAATATTTCTTTGTTAAATATGACACACTTGTCATACTCACAACCATTATCACTATTTTTTTTTACCCCCACTTTCTCTCTTCTACCTCACTTTTTATACTCACAACAACTCTCTGCTACTATTCTTTCCCTAATTTCTGTGCATACTAAAAAATGTGCATATAGTTATGAAACGGTGAGAGTAGTCATTACATATTACCTCCATCACATAAAAGATGTTGTATTCTTTTTTAGTTTGTCTCGAAAAAATGTCGCATGTATAAATAAGAATGTGTCTTAGCGCAGTTTTACCATTATAAAAAGCAATATACAAACAAGTAAAACACACTTTTTAAAATCATTCATATAAGTGCGATAATATTATGAGAGATAAGACTCAACTACTACAATCCTAACCAATTGGTACAATCTTAATACACATCAAATAGGAATCGTGTCAAAAACAATTCCTCAGGTCCTAAAATGAGAAAATTAGAGCATTTCTAAACTAGGAATAATAATATTCCATTTTTTGGTTGTTTTGAGAAAAATAGAGCCTTTCCACTTCCACCATAGAATAGAAGAAAACATAGAAAGAAACGAAGAAGAAAAGGTGAAAGATTCCATCTTAAGTAGCTATTAAAAGACGTCAGTGTGGAAAATCTTGTATTTGTAAAGTCCTTACAAATTAGGAAGCCACACGTTCGGTTTAGATTGTGACTTTTCTCTACTACCACCATGTACTCCCTCCGTACCACCTGAATTAAGATTTTTGGAAAAGAGAAACTGAAGTAGAGAATAATGAGTGGAAAGTTGTTGTGAGTGTGAATGTGGGTCTCATTAAATAAAACACTTCCATTTTTGAGTTGTCCTAATTCGAATGAGACACCCAAAATGGAAATTTATCCTAATTTGAGTGGGACGGAAGGAGTATACAAAAACAAAGGTTTTGACAAATATATATATATATATACATATATATATATACATATATATATATATATATATATATATATATATATATATATATATATATATAGTATAAAATAATACTCTCCATGTTCCGAAAAGTTTGTCCCGTTTTGATTTTTTTATGATCAACATAAATTAACTTTGACCAAAGATTGGTGTCAATCTAAGGATCACAATAAAATTTTAAAAATTGTTATTGATAAATCACTTAATGATTTGTCAATTACAAGTTTTAAAATTTCACTAGAAAGATTAGAACGACATTAATGTTTGGTCAAAGTTAATTTATATTGACCATAAAAAATTAAAATGAGACAAACTTTTCAGGACAGAGGGACTAATAAAAAAAAAGAATCTTTGATTACCTACTTTAGGATTGTTCTCTTTTGTCGTACATTTATGGTGATTAATTTGGGGACCAATTTGGAGGAAAACTATTGGGTTGGAACAAACGTAGTTGGACAACTTGGACTAGTCTGCTCTGTTATCGGGTTATATTGACCGTCCATGCTATGGTCACTTGAAATTTAAATTTTAAGAATATCACTCCAAAACAACTGATAAAATGAGATTGACAGAAACTATTTGTAACCTTCAATTTGTTTTAGGTTTTATTATGTTACATTTGTCACGAGACAAAAATTCAAGTGAGACAATCTCACCATGTGTTATGACTTTATTCGGACCTGAACCCGAACGCCCGCCCATTTCCGCCCTGAAAGAAAGAGGCAAAAAGTAATTTATGCTATTGATGTTAATGAATTTATACAATAAGGAGAGAGATATTCTATCACTAAGATATACATTATCTTGCTAATCTATACAATGATTTGAAATTTAAAATAGAGAATATTAACAATAAACATGTGCAAGATACTAGCTACAATTGGGGTGGGGACTGCTAAGATTTGTGATCCTGGTAGGATCATGATTTGCATCTTCATCTTCATTTTGATTTTGATCCTTAATACGTTTCCGCAAGACGGACGGTCCAAGAGTAAGTCCGATCTTGGAAACCAATGATGTGAACCGAGTACGAGGGAGAGGTTTCGTAAGAGCATTAGCAAGTTGGTCAGTACTAGAAATGTGTTGAACCCGGAGGTGACCAAGTTGCACTTGTTCACACACAAAGTGGAATGCCAATGCAAGGCGTTTCATTCGAGAATGAAAGACTGGGTTGGCCGAGTAGGTAGTGGCCCCGAGGTTGTCACAGTAGATGACCAGTGGTGAGGAAAAAGTGATGCGCAATTCGGATAGGAGATTGGTTACCTAAATAACTTCAGCTGTGGTGGCGGCAATTGCTCGAAACTCTGCTTCAGTTAAAGATCGAGCAATGGCCCATTGTTTCTTGGAGGACCAAGAGATGGGGTTGCGACCAAGATAAACTAGGAAGCCGGTGGTAGAGACGAAATCGTCTTTATCACCGGACCAGTCGGCGTCACAGAATGCATGAAGAGAGGAGGGGGAGTGATTGAAGAGATGGAGGCCCATGTGAATAGTACCATGGAGGTAGCGGAGGAGACGTTTAAGAGTGGTCCAGTGGGATTCTTGAGGATGATGAAGAAATTGAGTGAGTTTATTAACTGAGAAGGCTATGTCAGGACGAGTGAGGGATAAGTATTGAAGACTACCAATGATCAGAAGGGTTGTATATAGGTATGCGGGGAGTGGCTGAGAGTGGCGAGTAGGTAGCCATGGGGGTGGGAGAAGGTTTAGAGTAAAGCATGTTATGGCGGGTGAGAATATCAGTGATATATTTGGACTGGGTTAGGAGAATACCATGGGGGTTGGGTGTGACCTCAATGCCAAGAAAGAAGGAAAAGGGGCCAAGATCTTTAAGTGAGAAACTATAACGACCCGAGCCCGCAAGCCCGACCCGCTACATAAGCACCACAAACTGGCCCACTGAGCACAAACAACTGGGTCCACTCGGCTTACCACAGGCCCACCCAAAAGTCCATGGATGTTATTGGTGCTCAATGGTAGTATAGTGGAGGCTTAAATATCACAATCAAATCCCATATCTTTCCGATGTGGGATGGGGTATTACAAACACCCCCACTTAAATCCTTGCCGTCCATGGCAAGGCCCAAACAATACCCAAATCGTCCCCCCAGGCGAGCTCGCAAGCCTTACGGCTGGGGGTCCGCTCTGATACCATTTGTAACGATCCGAGCCCGCAATCCCGACCCGCTACATAAGCACCACAAACTAGCCCACTAAGCACAAACAACTTGGGTCCACTTGGCTTACCACAGGCCCACCCAAAAGTCCATGGATGTTATTGGTGCTCAATGGTAGTATAGTGGAGGCTTATATATCACAATCAAAGCCCATATATTTCCGATGTAATTGGTGCTCTGATACCATTTGTAACGACCCGAGCCCGCAAGCCCGACCCGCTACATAAGCACCACAAACTGGCCCACTAAGCACAAACAACTTGGGTCCACTTGGCTTACCACAGGCCCACCCAAAAGTCCATGGATGTTATTGGTGCTCAATGGTAGTGTAGTGGAGGCTTATATATCACAATCAAAGCCCATATATTTCCGATGTGGGATGGGGTATTACAAACACCCCTACTTAAATCCTTGCCGTCCCCGGCAAGGCCCAAACAATACCCAGATCGTCCCCCCGGGCGAGCTCGCAAGCCTTACGGCCGGGGGTCTGCTCTGATACCATTTGTAACGACCCGAGCCCGCAGGCCCGACCCGTCACATAAGCACCACACACTGGCCCACTGAGCACAAACAACTTGGGTCCACTTGGCTTACCACAGGCCCACCCAAAAGTCCATGGATGTTATTGGTGCTCAATGGTAGTATAGTGGAGGCTTAAATATCACAATCAAAACCCATATCTTTCCAATGTGGGATGGGGTATTACAGAAACGGGTTGCTAGACTATCAATGAAGGACTGGAGAAAGGAAGCGGAAGGACCAATGACAATAATGTCATCAACGTAAACAAGAAGGAGAAGACGGTATGAGTTGTGATTGTAGAGAAATAAAGAAGAATCAGAGAGAGATGTGGTAAACCCGAAAGTAAGAAGAAAATATTTTAGGGAGTGTACCATGCACGAGGATCCTGTTTAAGGCCATAGATTGCTTTGGAGAGATGACAGACATGAGAAAGTTGAGTGGTGCTTTCAAATCCCGGAGGTTGGTTCATAAAGACAGTTTCTGACAAATGACCTTGAATAAAGGCATTGTTTATGTCAAGTTGGCGTAGCGACCAACCTTGGGAAATGGCTAAAGAAAGTATGAGTCTGATGGTGACGGGTTTGACAACGGGGATGAATGTTTCGGAGTAGTCGAGACCCGGGCGTTGGTGGCGGGCTTTGTATTTGTGGATGGTGTTATCGGGGTTGTATTTGATGCGAAAGACCCATTTTTATCCAACAATGTCTGGGTCTTCATGGGAGGGGACAAGGGTCCAGGTATTGTTGCAAAGGAGAGCATTATACTCGTCTAGCATTGCTTAATGCCAGTGAGGGGTAGACAGGGATTGTTTAGTGGTAGTGGGAAGGGACGTAGGAGAGGAAAGGATGCTAGATGAGCATATTTAGGGTTTGGTTTCATAATACTGTTGGTGAGGCGAGTGACAATGGAGCGTGGGTGGTTATTGGTAGTGTTGGTTCGGGTTGGTGAGTAGAAGAAGGGGCGGGGTAGGATTGGGAGAGGTCCGTCCAAGTAAGTGGGAGGGTCCGGCGGGGTCTGTTAATAGAGTGTGGACGGGTGAGGAGATGTGTTCGGTCGGGGCTGAGGAGGTGCGGTCGGGTGAAGAGTGAGGTCCGTTCGAGTTTCGGAAGGGAGTCCGGCCGGGTGAGATGGGAGATCCGGTCGGATCTGTAGTTGGTTGAGGAGCAGTGGGCGAGGGTTGGGAGGAATGTGGTGTAGGGATTGTAATGGGGTTGAATATGGGAAGAATTGGAAAGGAGAAAGTGCACCATTGAGAGGGAGATACTGGGAGAGGTGAGGGAGTAGTTTTGGTGAGGGATGGATAGGGAAACACAGTTTCAACAAATTGAACATGTCGGGAAGTGTAGAGGCGGTTGGTAGTGGGATCAAGGCAGTGATAGGCACTTTGAGAAGGGGAGTAACCTACAAAGATGCAAGGAGAATATTTTGGGGCGAGTTTATGAGGAGAATAGGGTCGAAACAAAGGCAACCGAATGAACGAAATTTGGTGTAGTTGGGTTGTGTTTGGAACAGACAAACGAATGGTGACTCATTGTTGAGAGTGGTGGTGGGCATACGATTTATAAGGTATGCTGTCACGACCCGAAATATAGGCTCTATTTTATTAGTAATTGAATGATTTTTATTTATTTAATTATTTGTTTATTTATTTATTTAAATTATTATTTATTTAAATATTATGTGTGCATTTTATGTTTCATAATATTTATGCCTAGCATTTTAATTGAGTCATTTGGGTTAGTGTGGTATTGTTGGGTCTTAATTGTTAGTAGGGAGTGTAGTATTTGTGTGTAGTGTGAGAGAGGGGGCCTAAGTGTAACATTTTGAATTATTTCCCCCTACTCCCCTCACCTCCCTCACCTTCTCCCTCACTCTTCCATTCTTCTCCCAGCAACTTCTCTCTCTCTCTCCTCCCTTGGGTAAGTTTTTCTTCTCTTTACTTCTCTCTTCATTTACTCCTTCTTCCTCTCATTATTATTCATTTCTTAAAACGTGAACATTGTTTAGATCGTCGATAGGATCGCGTAGAATCAAAAAGATTTGAAATCCATCAACTTTGAGAAAATTCAAGTAAGTTACTTTTCCCCCATTTTGATGCTAAAATGTTCATATCACGTTTATATGATGATTGATGTGTTACATTTGAAGTTTGGTTGGGTTTTGAATTTGTTTGGAATTTATTTTGGGTTTTGATCAAAAATGGTGAAAACTTGAATGTTGGGTTTGATTCTTGATTTTGGTTGTTAAATGTTGTTTTAGGAGTCTTTTTAGACTTATAAGTTGTTTTGATACATTAGTATGCTAGTTGGAATGTTGGATTTTGGGTGGAAATGTGTTTTGGGTATAAAAATGGAAGAACCCATGTGTTCTTCCCGATTTCTGGCAATCCGGAAGTTTGGGCGGCCGCCCAAAATTCCCTGGGCGACCGCACAACATTCTGAAAGCTTTTGGTCGTGTTTGAGGGTCTTACTGGGCGACCGCACATACACTTTTGGGCGGCCGCACAGTCCTCTGAAAAGCTACATTTGTAAATTTTGTGTGATTGAAGAACGCGTTTTGATCCAAATCTTGGGTGTCCTCCTAGTTGACCTTAGTGAACATTATAGTACACTCTAGTGATAGAATTGAGTCCTTTGTGATCAAGTTTGTGTTTGAAATTAATTAAGTGTTAATTGTCATTGTTGGAACACTTTTTTGATTGGATTTGATTCCTTTGTGAATAAATACGATATGGAATTTGATTAAGTATCGTTTTGGGAATGTGGTTCGTCCTTGATGGGTTGTTTGTATTGGTTTACCTTTGTGGTGATTTAATTGGAATGGTTCCCTACTTTGGAACCTTAAATTGTTTAATCATGCTAAATTATTATTACTTAGCATTTAATTAGAAGCCCAGCTGGCATATTTGTTGCATCGGGCGATGGGAAGGATTATAATGGCAAAGCCAAGTCCATTATAATGTTGACCATTGTTTTGCCCTTACTATACCCTTTTCCAGATTGGCCTTGGAAAAGTCAAGTTAGCGTTCCTTTGTGAATGTATCTAGCTAACGGGCATGACTTTGTGTCATGGTCCTTGTCCCTTGTGACACTTTTATGGTTATTGGTTCCGGTACCGGGGTTTTCTCTTCGGCTTTCATGCTATTATGAAGATGATGATTTGTTGATTATTGAAGCTGCGCAGCGATCCTTTATTTGGATGTTCCGGTTTGGAAAACCTTGGCTATATCCTTTGTTATATGTTTATTTCCGCTGCTATCTGATACATGCTAAATGCTATGTGCTATGTGATATTTATTATTGCTTATTGTATATTGCATCATAGCATGTCATGTAGTTGCATTAGTAACTTATTGAGATTTATCTCACCCCCTTTTCTTTTATCTTTGTTTTTCCTTAACCCCCCCCCCAGGTGCTAAGGATTAGTCTCGCTGATCACGAGAAAGAGGACGTCGAGTGTGGATCCATTCTTTTGGGGAAGGTTGTCATAGGTTGGTTTCCATTATGTAAATGTGTAACCATTTTGGGATAGTTGTACCAAACAATGACGTCACTAGGAATTGTGTAATTGTATTTTGTTAAGCATAAACTTGTGGAAGTTTATGATAGTTGTAATTGGTTTTTATCAAACTTGGTTTTGTAAAACTTTGGATCATCACCTTTTTGGTATTAAATGGAATTTTTAACTTCGGTATTTCACCGTTTTGGTTTTAGAGTCGACGTCCAGCTCGCGGTCTCGGGCCCGCGGGGTCCGGGGTCGCGACAGTTGGTATCAGAGCTATGGCATTAGCTCTAAGTATGAGTCTAGGTGGATTAGTATGACCTAGGTGGGTAGTAGTGTGCGGAGTGATTAACGGTGGATGTCTTATGCAGGTAATTACTCGAAATGTCTGGAAGAAGAAACAGAGGAGGTACTAGTGGGGCACAGAATCAGAATGATTCAAGGGAAGAAGCACGTGCCATGTTTCAAGGCATGTTCGAGGCGGCCATGAAGGCCATACATGATCAAGGTCCGAGGGTAGAGCAAGCACCACCCCGTTATGGATTGGAGCAATTTCTGAAGTTGAAACCGGTTGAATTCAATGGGGAGCCCGATGTAAGGAAGGCTGAGTTGTGGATTGAGTCGATGGAGAAGATTTATGATGTATTTGGGTGTTCGGATGAGGACAAGGTCCGGTTCGCGGCTTATAAACTTGTGGGAGCCGCCGAGCATTGGTGGAAAGGTGTTAAAGCTACTTGGGATGATACTCACACGGTGTATGCGTGGGAGTTGTTTGTGCGCAAATTCAAGGAGCATTTCATTCCGGTTGTTGATCAGAACCGAAAGGAGATCGAGCTACTCAACCTAGAGCAAGGTGTGTTGTCTATAGCACAATACTCGGCTAAGTTCATAGAATTATCCCGGTATTGCGACTATTTGGTGAGGACCGAGGAACAAAAAGCTATGAGATTTATTCGGGGATTGAAGACCTCCATCCGTACTCAACTGATTGCTCAACGGATTGTGACTTTCCAAGATGCGGTGGACCGAGCCTACTTAATAGAGCAAGATATTGGGGAGCATAAAAGGAAGACCGAGGTAGCTAACCCGAGCAAGCCGGGAGGGCAGAGTAAGTCACAACCACGGATTGAAAATCGAGGTAACTTTGGGGGACAGTCTCAGTTCCGAGGGCAACCGATCACAAGGAACCCGGGTACCACTTCCGGGAACCAAGGGAGCCTAATTAGGAAGCCTTGTACCTTTTGTCAGAAGGTAGGCCATTCGGAGGATAGGTGTTGGAAAAAGCAAGGCAGGTGCACCAATTGTGGTGAAATGGGGCACTTTGCGAGAGAGTGCACGAGGCACCGAGGTCAGTCATCCGGGTCAGGAGTTGGTATTAATCAGGGTCAGAAAAGGGATGCCGCTGGGAAGCCCAAAGTTCAAGGGAAGGTTTATGCCATGAATCAACAACAAGCTACCGATGATCCATCCGTTATTGGAGGTATTGTTTCTGTGTCTAATGTGAGCGCACGAGCGTTAGTAGATCCAGGATCATCTCATTCATACATTTCTGTGCAATTTGCTTCTATGTTAAATGCTGCATTCGAGTCTTTACCGTACGTGCTAGAGGTGTCGACCCCTATAGGAGAATGCTTGGTTTCTGATCGAGTCTTTCGTGCTTGTGATGTGGTTATTTGTGGTCGAGTCCTTTGTGCGGATTTGGTAATTCTTCCTATCCAAGACTTTGATGTCATTTTGGGTATGGATTGGTTGAGCAAGTTTCATGCTTCCGTTGATTGCCGTAAGAAAACTGTTACTTTTTCTATTCCCGATGTGCCTAAGTTTGTGTTTGAGGCTAGTCCTCTGAGTAGAAAGGTTCGCTTAATTTCTTTTATGAAAGCGAGAAAATTATTGCATAGGGGTTGTGAGGGGTATTTGGCTAGTGTTCTTGATACTAGGAAAGAATCCCCTAGTTTTGATAGTGTTCGGGTAGTCCGGGAATTTCCCGATGTTTTCTCTACCGAGTATGATATGCCTTCCGATCGTGAGATTGAGTTTTGTATAGACCTTTTGCCGGGTACGGCTCCAATTTCGAAAGCACCTTATAGGTTAGCTCCCGCAGAATTGAAGGAATTAAAGGTTCAGTTGCGAGAGTTGCTAGATCGAGGGTTTATCCGCCCTAGTGTCTCCCCGTGGGGAGCACCGGTTTTGTTCGTGCGGAAGAAAGATGGTTCGTTGAGATTGTGCATAGATTACCGGAAGTTGAATCAGGTTACGGTGAAGAATAAGTATCCTCTATCGCACATTGATGATTTGTTTGATCAGCTTCAAGGGTCCGTTGTGTTTTCCAAGCTTGATTTGAGGAGTGGGTACCATCAGTTGAAGGTTCGATCGGAAGATATTCCGAAGACTGCTTTTCGCACTCGGTACGGTCATTATGAGTTCTTGGTTATGCCGTTTGGGTTGACGAACGCACCGGCCTTGTTTATGGATTTGATGAACCGGATTTTCCATCCCTATCTTGATTCGTTCGTGGTAGTCTTCATCGACGACATTCTTGTTTATTCGAGATCCCGAGAGGAGCACGAGCAGCAATTGAGGACAGTTTTATCCGTTCTTGCGAGGGAGAAATTATTTGCGAAGTTTAGTAAATGCGAATTTTGGCTCGAGAAGGTGTCATTTCTGGGTCATGTGATTTCGAAAGATGGGATTTCTGTGGATCCGTCAAAGATAGAGGCTATAGTGGATTGGAAGAGACCCGAGTCAGTGACCGAGATTCGTAGTTTTCTTGGTTTAGCCGGGTATTACCGAAGATTTATTGAAGGGTTTTCGAGGATTGCTACTCCGATGACTCAGTTGACCCGGAAGAATGTTCCGTTTGTGTGGACCGAGAAATGTGACAAGAGTTTCGAGGAATTGAAGAAGAGGTTGACTACCGCACCGATCTTGAGTCTGCCTAATGGGAGCGATGGCCTAGTGATTTACAGTGATGCTTCGAAAGAGGGTTTGGGTTGTGTGTTGATGCAGAGCGGGAAAGTAATTGCGTATGCTTCGAGAAAGTTGACCCCTAGTGAACAGAATTACCCGACTCATGATATGGAGTTAGCGGCTATTGTATTTGCGTTGCACAAATGGAAGCATTACCTTTATGGAGCGAAGTTCGAGATTTTTACGGATCACAAAAGTTTAAAGTACCTATTCTCTCAGAAGGAATTGAACAACCGACAGTGCCGATTGATGGAATTGTTGAAGGATTATGATTGCACGATTTCTTATCACCCGGGAAGGGCGAATGTGGTAGCCGATGCGATTAGTAGAAAGTCTTATGTGGCTTCGATGATGGTTCGTGAATGGAAAATGCTTGAGGATGTTCGAGATTGGTCTCCTCGTGAATCGAGACATGGGGCTATTTTTGCGAATATTAGGGTGTCTCCGACCCTAATTCAAAGAATAAAGGAAGCTCAGAAAGAAGATCCCGAGTTAGTGAAGGTAATGGGTAAACTGAAAGAGAAGAACTTCGAGGATTTTTCTTTGAGTTCGAGTGGAGTTTTGACTTTCCGTGGTCGTTTGTGTGTTCCGGATGTTGATGGAATTAAACAAAGAGTTCTTGATGAGGGTCACAAATCGAGGTATACTATTCATCCGGGTAGTACGAAGATGTATCAGGATTTGAAGCAACAATTTTGGTGGATTAACATGAAAAGGGAAATAGCCGAGTTTGTATTGAAGTGTTTAACTTGTCAACAGGTCAAAGCCGAGCATCAGAGACCCGCGGGACTACTTCAGCCGTTAGAGATTCCCGAGTGGAAATGGGAGCATGTGACTATGGATTTCGTTACGGGACTGCCTCGTACCCGTAGGAAGTATGACAGTGTTTGGGTGATAGTGGATAGATTGACCAAGAGTGCCCATTTCTTGCCTATTGACATCAGATATACGATGGAGAAGCTTGCGACCCTTTATATTGATGAGATTGTTAGATTGCATGGGGTTCCGGTTAGCATTGTGTCAGATCGAGACCCGAGGTTTACTTCTAGATTCTGGAAGGCGTTTCAGGAAGGTTTGGGTACAGATTTGCGATTCAGTACAGCTTTTCATCCTCAGACAGACGGTCAATCCGAGAGGACTATTCAGATTCTTGAGGATATGTTGCGAGCGTGTTCAATAGACTTCTCCGATTCTTGGGATTCGCACCTACCATTAGTGGAATTCTCTTACAACAACAGTTATCAGGCTAGTATCGAGATGGCACCGTATGAGGCCTTGTATGGAAGGAAATGTAGATCGCCTATTTGTTGGGATGAGGTCAGTGAAGCGAAAGTTTTGGGTATTGATTTGCTTCGGGATTCGGTTGAGAAGGTTAGAGTTATCCGGGATCGATTGAAGACAGCCCAGAGTCGACATAAGAGCTACGCGGATAACCGAAGGCGAGATCTTAGCTTTCAGACCGGTGATTGGGTATTCTTGAAGGTATCTCCGAAGGTGGGTATTCGTAGGTTTGGGAAGAAGGGCAAATTGGCTCCGAGGTTTATTGGCCCGTTTGAGATTTTGGGAAAGGTTGGACTTCTAGCGTATCGTCTTGCGTTACCGCCATCTTTGGACCGGTTGCACAACGTTTTTCACGTTTCTATGCTTCGGAAGTATGTTCATGATCCGTCTCACGTGTTACCGAGGATACCGGAGGATATTGAGCCCGATATGACTTATGAGGAACGACCGGTTCGGATCCTAGATTCCAAAGTCCAAGAGTTGAGGAGCAAGAGCATTGCGTTGGTTAGAGTCCTTTGGAGGAATCATAACATCGAGGAGTCAACGTGGGAGCTCCGAGATGAGATCGAGAGGAAATTTCCGTGGCTTTTTGTGTAAAGTAAGTCTCGTTAAAATTCGGGTCGAATTTTTCTTTAAGGGGGAGTGAATGTCACGACCCGAAATATAGGCTCTATTTTATTAGTAATTGAATGATTTTTATTTAATTATTTGTTTATTTATTTATTTAAATTATTATTTATTTAAATATTATGTGTGCATTTTATGTTTCATAATATTTATGCCTAGCATTTTAATTGAGTCATTTGGGTTAGTGTGGTATTGTTGGGTCTTAATTGTTAGTAGGGAGTGTAGTATTTGTGTGTAGTGTGAGAGAGGGGGCCTAAGTGTAACATTTTGAATTATTTCCCCCTACTCCCCTCACCTCCCTCACCTTCTCCCTCACTCTTCCATTCTTCTCCCAGCAACTTCTCTCTCTCTCTCCTCCCTTGGGTAAGTTTTTCTTCTCTTTACTTCTCTCTTCATTTACTCCTTCTTCCTCTCATTATTATTCATTTCTTAAAACGTGAACATTGTTTAGATCGTCGATAGGATCGCGTAGAATCAAAAAGATTTGAAATCCATCAACTTTGAGAAAATTCAAGTAAGTTACTTTTCCCCCATTTTGATGCTAAAATGTTCATATCACGTTTATATGATGATTGATGTGTTACATTTGAAGTTTGGTTGGGTTTTGAATTTGTTTGGAATTTATTTTGGGTTTTGATCAAAAATGGTGAAAACTTGAATGTTGGGTTTGATTCTTGATTTTGGTTGTTAAATGTTGTTTTAGGAGTCTTTTTAGACTTATAAGTTGTTTTGATACATTAGTATGCTAGTTGGAATGTTGGATTTTGGGTGGAAATGTGTTTTGGGTATAAAAATGGAAGAACCCATGTGTTCTTCCCGATTTCTGGCAATCCGGAAGTTTGGGCGGCCGCCCAAAATTCCCTGGGCGACCGCACAACATTCTGAAAGCTTTTGGTCGTGTTTGAGGGTCTTACTGGGCGACCGCACATACACTTTTGGGCGGCCGCACAGTCCTCTGAAAAGCTACATTTGTAAATTTTGTGTGATTGAAGAACGCGTTTTGATCCAAATCTTGGGTGTCCTCCTAGTTGACCTTAGTGAACATTATAGTACACTCTAGTGATAGAATTGAGTCCTTTGTGATCAAGTTTGTGTTTGAAATTAATTAAGTGTTAATTGTCATTGTTGGAACACTTTTTTGATTGGATTTGATTCCTTTGTGAATAAATACGATATGGAATTTGATTAAGTATCGTTTTGGGAATGTGGTTCGTCCTTGATGGGTTGTTTGTATTGGTTTACCTTTGTGGTGATTTAATTGGAATGGTTCCCTACTTTGGAACCTTAAATTGTTTAATCATGCTAAATTATTATTACTTAGCATTTAATTAGAAGCCCAGCTGGCATATTTGTTGCATCGGGCGATGGGAAGGATTATAATAGCAAAGCCAAGTCCATTATAATGTTGACCATTGTTTTGCCCTTACTATACCCTTTTCCAGATTGGCCTTGGAAAAGTCAAGTTAGCGTTCCTTTGTGAATGTATCTAGCTAACGGGCATGACTTTGTGTCATGGTCCTTGTCCCTTGTGACACTTTTATGGTTATTGGTTCCGGTACCGGGGTTTTCTCTTCGGCTTTCATGCTATTATGAAGATGATGATTTGTTGATTATTGAAGCTGCGCAGCGATCCTTTATTTGGATGTTCCGGTTTGGAAAACCTTGGCTATATCCTTTGTTATGTGTTTATTTCCGCTGCTATCTGATACATGCTAAATGCTATGTGCTATGTGATATTTATTATTGCTTATTGTATATTGCATCATAGCATGTCATGTAGTTGCATTAGTAACTTATTGAGATTTATCTCACCCCCTTTTCTTTTATCTTTGTTTTTCCTTAACCCCTCCAGGTGCTAAGGATTAGTCTCGCTGATCACGAGAAAGAGGACGTCGAGTGTGGATCCATTCTTTTGGGGAAGGTTGTCATAGGTTGGTTTCCATTATGTAAATGTGTAACCATTTTGGGATAGTTGTACCAAACAATGACGTCACTAGGAATTGTGTAATTGTATTTTGTTAAGCATAAACTTGTGGAAGTTTATGATAGTTGTAATTGGTTTTTATCAAACTTGGTTTTGTAAAACTTTGGATCATCACCTTTTTGGTATTAAATGGAATTTTTAACTTCGGTATTTCACCGTTTTGGTTTTAGAGTCGACGTCCAGCTCGCGGTCTCGGGCCCGCGGGGTCCGGGGTCACGACATATGCAGCAGTGGTGAAGGCATGAGGCTAGAATGAGAGAGGAAGTTGAGATTGAGAGAGAAGGGTGAGGCCAGTCTCAACAATGTGTCGATGACGGAGTTCGGCAAAGCCATTGTGTTCAGGTGTATGAGGAGGGGATGTGAGATGAGAGATTCCATTTTGAAGAAGAGGAGGGGTGAGTTTTAGATATTCACCACCATTGTCAGAGAAGAATTGACGAATGGGGCGGGAAAAATATTTTCCGACAAGGTTTTTAAAGCGATTAAATGTGACAAAAGTGTAAGACTTGTGTTTTAGAGGATATAGCCACGTATATTTAGTGTAGTGGTCTACAAAGATGACATCGTATTTTTAATTATCATAGGAGTAGATGGGTGAGGTCCATACATCAGAAAAAATTAGATCAAGAGGGGCATGTGAGATAAGAGTAGATGTAGCAAACGGAAGCTTGTGACTTTTATTGATTTTGCAGAAATTACAATTGGAAATAGAACTAACAAGAATTGATAAAGAACATTGTTTATTCAAAATGGAAATAATCGAAGGGGCGGGATGTCCTAATTTATGATGCCAGGATTGAGAGGTGGAAGTGGTCACGACATGAGCTTGAGGAGAGAGCGGAGTCCATAGGTAGACACCATTTTCAAGCTTGCCGTAAAGGAGAATTTGGTTGGTGGAGATTGCCTTGACAAGAAAAGAAGATTGTGAGAACTCAACAGTTGCATGGTTATCTTTACAAAACTGAGAAATAGAAATGATGTTTCGAGATATACGAGGGACATGTAAGACATTATTGAAAACAATAGAGGAGTGAGAAGGAGGAATAGAGAAAGAACCTATGTTTGAAATAGGAAGGGTAGAACCATCTCCGATGATAACATCATCGCTACCATCATAAGGGTGATGTAGGGAAAGATTGGATAAATAATTGGTGATATGATTGGTGGCTCCGCTATCCATTAGCCAAGAGGGTGGGGGTGTTGATGGGAACATTGGCTGTGTGATCTTGGGGCGGAGTAGGGTTGGGACGGTGAGGATTGCGGTTGAAAGTAGGAGGAGGTGGAAAGGTGATGTTAGGGTAGTCACGACTGAATTGGCGGCACTGGGAGATGACATGACCAACATATCGACAATATTGGCATTTACCTTTGAAGGTATTGGAAGAGGGGACAGAGGAGTTATGGGTTGAAGGGTTGGTTGGGGTAGGGAGAAGGGGTGGGGGCTGCCGAGAAGATTGGCCACGGTTTTGAGAATGGGCTAGGTGAGCCGACATAGGGGAAGTGGGTGGGGGGAGATGATGTTTAAGTGTGAGTTCATGGTGTATGAGTTTTTCATGTAAGGCTTCGAATGAGATAGGGTTATCACGGGCTCGGACGGAGTCAATGATGGACTTGTAGGGTTCATAATCAAGGCCTTGAAGGACTTTGGCAATGATATCTTCTGGGTCCATGGTTGCCAAGGGTGTCAAGCTTGTCAGTACAAGCTTTGATGGAATTCATGTAGTCGGTAATGGTATGGGTGGATTTGGTGATGGAGGCAAGATGGTCTTTGACTTGAAGAATGTGACCACGAGATGGGTTGGCGTAAGTGGTTTTGAGCATGGTCCAAGCTTTGTTGGAGGTGTTGGCTTGATAGACAAGAGGGGCTACGGCGGCATCAAGAGTTCCTAGGAGGGCACCGAGGATGAGACGGTCTTGCCTTTGCCAAGAAATATAGGAAGGATTTTTGGTTTCTTTGTTGTCATTGGTGATGGTTTCGGGTGGGATGGGGTAGGAGCCATCAACATATTTGAGAAGATCCAGTCCAAAAAGAATGGAT
The DNA here is from genome assembly GCA_026119855.1 of Campanula takesimana. Taxonomy (NCBI): domain Eukaryota; kingdom Viridiplantae; phylum Streptophyta; class Magnoliopsida; order Asterales; family Campanulaceae; genus Campanula; species Campanula takesimana. Next base: position 1,476,069 of record JAOWBW010000080.1, on the reverse strand, counting down.
GTGAGTTGGGAAGCCCATGCAAGATAGGTAAGGGGTGTTAGGGTTTTGTAATGAGCAAGGTTGACGATAATAAGAGGGTTGGTTGGGTCGGATGAGTTGGGAAGAAAGGATACATTGCCGGATTCAGCCATGGGAGGAGTGCCGAAATTTTTTTTGAAGGGTTAGGGTTGGATCGGAATAGCTCTGGTTACCATGAAAGAAAGAGGCAAAAAGTAAGTTTTACTATTGATTTGATGTTAATGAATTTATACAAAAAGGAGAGAGATATTCTATCACTAAGATATCTTGCTAATCTATACAATGATTTGAAATGTAAAATAGAGAATATTAACAATAAACATGTGCAAGATATTAGCTACAATTGGGGTGGGGGCTGCCGAGATTTGTGATCCTGGTAGGATCATGATTTGCATCTTCATTTTGATTTTGATCCTTAATAAGCCCTGCCTAAGCTTTGACCCGCTCGCCCAGCTTCTGCCACGTGTTGTTTTTTAAAAAGAAAACCTCCAACAAATATAACATGATATATCTTGAGATTTTGAAGTCGAAAAAAATCATAATACACCGTTGTATTCGTCTCGTCGAGACGAATCCTACTAGATAGGTGATGATATGGTTTTAAATTATTTTTGTAAAATCATATTTTTAACAAATAAAAAAGTTGAGTCGTTCGTCGCCTGAAATTTTTTAAGCGCTATTTTAAAGCACGATTTCAAGCCAATAAAATCTTGATCATCTACTCTCGGCCACTACAAGAGTTAAGGTGGAAAATTGCGAAAACAACCCCCTTTTAATGCACTAATTTAGCACTAGACAATTTTAATTTTTTCTTTATATTTGAATTGATATTTTTCCCTTATTTGTATTAAGAAAAAATAAAAGACAAAAACTTATGTGAGAACACTATGACCCGTCTCATGGATGAGACGGGTCATTTTTGACCCATGAACCCGTCCCATTGAACCAGCTCCATGACCCAGGGGGCGACCCTGCCACGTGGCAGTCTCTCATAGGCCCCATTTTTTTTTTTGCTTTTTTTTTATTTTTTATTTTTTGGTTTTTTTTTCGGTTTGTCAAAAATGTAATAGTTACTATAACTTAATGTAATGACTGTATACATATAAAGTAACAGTTTGTATACATAAAAGTAATACATATATATAGAAAAGTAACATTGTTTTTTTCTATGTTTTATTCGTTTGCCAAAAGTAATACTTATTACAACTATAATTAACGAACGTGTTACTTATATGTAATAATGTTTATACATAATTGTAACACATATGTATAGAAAAAGTAATAATTCAACCATTTACATTTTTAGAGCTAAAAACACTTGATCAGTGTTACATGTAAAAGTATTACATTATCTATAGAAATATGTTATAATTTCTTTTATTAAAGTGTTGCATTTACTTGTACAAACAATTACATTCATATATATGAGTTGTTACTTTTCAAATGTTACTTTCTTTCAAAAAATTAAATCAAAACACACAATATTTTACATTTTTGCAAAATCACTATTACATTTCAGTATAAATGATAATTACATTTAGATATTGTTTGGGTTACATGTAATTATAGTTATTATTACATTTGAAAAAAAATATGGTAAAACGAGCTTTTGTTTTTGTAAAACAGGTGTTACGTTTAGTTATGAACAATGTTACTTTATATGTATACAGTCATTACATTAAGTTATGGTAACTATTACTTTTGGTAAACGACGGAAAAGCCGAAAAAATAATATAAAAACTCAAAAAAAAATGGGGGACCTCTGGGAGGCTGCCACGTGGCGGGTCATGCCCATGGGTCATGGGTCGACCCGTCTCAAACATGAGACGGATCCCCTTGTTCTCATGGGATGAGACCACCTCAAAATAAAATTATATTAAAATTTTATTCATTTTGAACTAATTTTAGTTATTAAAATATAATAATTTATTTTATATTCAAAACAATCTTACTTCCCCGTTAGGAATTTCTTCCGTCATCGTTATACAATATGGCTTCAATCTCGACTGAACCTTACTTCACCAACCAAATATTTTCTCCAAATCATATATTCGGATTGATCTCGTTTATATTAATAAAGTAATGTAGATTTCTAAATTTGAATGGTTATTATTTTTGCTCGTATAGAAATAATGGCACACATGCTAATCATTATGATCTAGACTCTTCTTTGTATTTTATATACGTAGTATTTTATATTTCCCTTCATATTAAAAAAGAATACATAAAAATTAAGATAAAGTAGTATATTATTAATGGAGTAGAGTTGTAAGTATATGTTATAACAAGACGGACAAAATAATACTACCTCGGTCTCGAAATGATTTTTTATTTGGCATTTTTCATTGTCACAATTAATTTTTCTATTTTTACAATTTAGGCTTGAATATTCATAAACACAATATAGCTAGTGAAGCAAGTGCTCATATCCTTAAACAGTTTGAATAGTCAAACGTGAAGATCATTTTGAGACGGAAGGAGTAAATACAATCACAAGAACATATAAATTTATGTGGTTCACTATCACGATAGCTACGTGCACGGGCGAAGGAACAACAATATAGTAATTATTGAGGATTCAACGATTTCAGATTACAGTTCTCAATTATGTGCACAATTATCTAGAACCCTAGATCAATAAAGAATGCACCGAATTGAGATAAATAGATGGGTAAAAGAACTACTAAAGAAGAAGTACAAATTAATATTTATTTTGAAAAAATAAATATATTTTGAAAAACTAAATACAATTTAATATTTATTTTGAGACAGAAAAAGTACTACTTTTTAATTACCTATATAGATTTTTCAGAACAAAGTACAAAAGTTTTGGAAAAAAAAGTTAGAAAAATAAACATTTATTTTGAGATGGAAGTAGTACCTTTTTTTTTAATGATAGTATAGAAGTTTTTAGCAAAATAAAGTTTCTTTAAAAAGAAAAAAAAAGAAAAAGAAAAATACAAAATAATATTCTAATTTTTTTTTGCCCTAATGTACAAGCAAAGTAAAAAAGAAAAAAGAAAAAGGAAAAATTGCAAAAAAAAAAACACTCAACTCTTGACCTTTTGTGGATATTACCACCAAACTATTTTTGTTTGTATCCGGCACATCCAACTTTATTTTTTTTGCATTAGTTACCATCAAGACTAACGATGTTAAGTTTTCTCAGTTAAGTGATCATGTGCTATTGCACATGTCATTTTTGCAAGGGTATTTTCGGCTTTGCAAGTTTAGGAAACGAGATATTAATATTATCAGATGAATCTTCGGCTAGAATACTCACAGGTGTCGCCAATCGAAGTGAATCTACATTCTTTCTTCCTCTTCCCCGTCGTCCTTTTCTCTATCGCTTTAATATCCCTTTTGACCTAATTTTCATTCCGTTCCTTTTTCTGTGTGTTTTGTTAATTCGGATATTGGAGTACAGAAGAGATATTAATATCTCGTTTCCTAAACTTGCTAAGCCGAAAACACCCTTGCAAAAATGACATGTGCAATAGCACATGATCACTTAACTGAGAAAACTTAACATCGTTAGTCTTGATGGTAACTAATGCAGAAAAAATAAAGTTGAATGTGCCGGATACAAAAAAAAAATAGTTTGGTGGTAATATCCACAAAAGGTCAAGAGTTGAGTGTTTTTTTGCAATTTTTCCAAAGAAAAAAAAAAGCAATGTCAGGGATAAAGTGCTCCTTATATATGGAGCGCTCGCTCTATCCATTTCACCCTAACTTAACACGCCTTAATTATGATCTTCATGTCCAACTTCATACGGTCGTGTTCTTTGTCTGGCATGACCGTGCCAAACCAAATTTTCATTTCTTTAGCGTCACTACATTTTGGATGGTCGTGCATACAAAATGGTACCGTCGTGCCAATCTTCAAAGACTGATCCGGCTTTAATTTTCCTTGGTTCATCCCCTAACCAAATCTTTTGATTCAAAAGCATAATTTCATCAGTATAAAAAATAGTAAAAGTTGTGAGTGGGAGAGACATTGTGAGTGTGAGTGGTATATATTTTGTTAGTAGGACAAGTGAGTCACATTAAATAAAATATTATAAATTTTAACTAATACTCTCTCTGTTCGAGATAAATGTTCTTACTTTTATTTTTGGTCTGTCACAGACTAAAGTTCTTAGTTGCATTATTAAAAGGGATAATGGAACTCACTTGTCATTCTCACAACAAAAACTCTCTATCCACTTTCTCACTCATACTTTACTTTTTTATAATCACAACATTTGTGAACGGTATAAACCTAGCACAGCCATAGACTGGGTCATACCTGGCAATGCCCACTAGGATCAAGGGACTGAGACTACCAACCTTGAATTACCATGCTATAATGCCTACCACGGGATATAATACCTACGAGGCTCTAATGCCTAGGAGGCTATAATGCTTACCAGACTATAATGCCTGTGAGGTTATATGCCTACCAATCTATAATGTCTACCAGGTGCAATGCCTACCATGTGCAACACTTACCATGGAAGTGTACTATATATGCCTACCATGAGAAGTGTGTACCTACCATAAAGCAGTGCGTGCCTACCAAGGCCGCACACCAAACCTTGGACCTACAAGAGGACTTACACGACTTGGGACATGGGCCAAGCCCACCCAGTACATCATTTCACCTCCTCGGCATTCATACATGCCGACCAAGCCATTGGAAGACGAAGATCAAGTCTTAGACAACACATGCCTTCCTCGGCTTTGCTTAGGCCGACCATGAGGAAGCATATGCCTACCAACCCAGTTCCAAAGGGACCAAAGTCCTAAGTACCATGACTATCCTCCTTGGTCTTATCCAAGACGAGGACAAGGAGTCTTAAGCCGACCAAGGCCACGTGCCTAGTGGCTTGGTCAGTACTTAATACCATATTGAATCCTATTTAAATAAGGAATGCGCATGTGTAAGTACCCCGATCTGGATTACTATCCTTAAAATAATTAAATTATAAAGCTAAGGGGTAATTTGGGAATTGTTTAAGACATTCCTGATAGGCTAGGGCCTCATAGGAATAAACAGAAAACTCTAGGACTATCCTGGAATTAAACTTAGAAAAATCCAAACGCCCGCCAGGCTGAGCCGTACGGATAGTATGGGTACTAGAAGGGCCCAACCGTACGGCTGGTTGGGTGCCTTCAGTCCCTATAAATTGAGCCCTTGCTGATCATTTCAGGGGGGAGAAAAATAGTTTTGAGTGTAGAAACTCTGTTGAAATACGAGCAGAAACACAAATATTGTGAGATTTGAGTGAAAGAGAGGAAGATAGGCTAGAATCAAACATTGGTGAGGCCTCCTTCTCTCCCACCTCCTCTTCACTTCTTTATTTACTTGTTCATGTTCTTATCTATGCAATGTCTTTATATTTCTTGAGATATTATTAAATGGAACCAAGCCTTGAAATGATTCATGGTGCCCTCATGCCTTGTGCATCATTAAGGGTTACAAACCAAAGATGATCAAGGCTTGTTATGATTAATGCAATTTACTTTTATATCATTTACTTTCATGTCATTTATATTAATATCATTTAATTTAATGTCTTTACTTTTGGTTTGGTGATCCATTGCACATATGGAGAGAGCCCTTGCACATTTATGATATTTATGTTTATGTTATGATGATCAAGTTTGGGTGGTAAAGTCTTGATCTTTACCCTCCAAACTTTGACCTAAGTCTTAATAATGTCCCTTTGGATGATAAAGACTCAATCTTTATCCATCCAAAGGTTGATTTTGGATGTCCCAAGGCTTTGTCTTGAATGAATCATCCATTTGGGGGGGGGGGGTTAAAGTCTCTATCTTTAATCATCCAAATGGTTGTGTTGGCTCAAAGCCATGTTCATCAACTTTGTTCTTGTTTCCCCAATTATTGCCTTGATCATGCCCAAAATCATGTGTTTTTGGTGTCTAATTAATGATCAAAGGCATAAGGGATGTTGTTATGCATGTCTTGTACCATTAAAATAATCTGAAAAGATCACATTCTGTCCAGTTTCAGCAAGATGCTCTGTTCTTTCCTGAAACTGAACTGCTTTCTGAATAATCTGTAAATTCCCAGGACAACCATCACCAACCGTACGGATGGTTTGTCCAGGGAATTGTTTTTCCAATTTTAAACCATTCTGTTATGATTTTCACAAATAAACCCTTTTTGTTAAACTTTTAACTGTTCTCTGTTAAAGTCAGTTTCTCCCCTTTTAAAATACACACACACACTTGCACGTTTTTTGGTCGACAAACTTAGGGAGACTCGGTTTTCCGAGGCGGATTGGATGAACCGTCAAACGTTCTTCCCAAGATGTAACCTGACCTCCGAACTCATTTTCTCAAACCATTTTCGTTAAATTAGGTTTAAAATTAATTTAATGTAGCGACTTCGTTTTCTTGAACATAAAGTTCCGTGTTTGATTCTCGAGGGGAAACTTTTCCGTGTTTTCCCCGCGGGTATCTTATAGCATGCAGAGTCCAAGATCCATTCAAATAAGGAATTACATCTGAATAAGGAGGCCTGCTCTTATATGGAAGCTACCAAAATACATCCCTAATCGGGATTTTACTTTCCTAATCCAGTCCTAAATCTCCAGGACTCCCTAACTTCCTTCACAAGCAAGGAAATAACTCCAGGATACCTATATATAAAAGCCATATCATGCCAAATATGGGTAATGAATCTCTTGACTCTGAACTCTTGTCAATTGATTTTTCTCTATCAAAAAGCGAATACTTATTCTTATGCCGGAGGGCCTTCGCCGGTGAAGCCCCGACTGGTTTACGTTTGTTCATTCTATTTTAGACCATTCAAGGACCGCTGAGATTATCCGAACCGATGGATTATGGCTGATCCAAACGTTTTTGGCATCATCGATTTGCTTTTTCTTAATCTCCGTGCCAAGTCAAACTAGAAACTTTATTTCCAAATGGAGGGAGTAACATTTAGCAAGTACACCTTTGCCCCCAAGGACGTAGTCAGGATCTAAATTTGGGGGTCAAACATAAAAGTCACGTTAAAGAATATAATAAATACTAATTGTTGTTAGTTCCTTCATTTCATAATAAATTTCATAATTTCTATTTGGTTCGTCTTAAATAAAATGTTGTATTTTTAACAATACTCTCAATGCAAATTGTATCCTAGTATAATTAATGTACACGTTCTTTAAGAAGGTTGAGAAGTGAAATACGATTTATATTATAGTAATTGAAAGTTATAAAATTCATCTTTTATGCATTTTTAATAGGAAAATGATTGGTAAAGCGAAATACTCCCTCCGCCCCAAAATGATATTCACGTTTGACTATTCAAACTTTTTAAGGATATGAACAATTGTTTCACTAGCCATGTTTTGTTTAAGCCTAAAATGTAGAAATGTGAAAAAGTTTTTGGGACAATGAGAAATGAGAAGATCATTTTGGGACGGAGGGAGTATGAATTAGTGAAATCAAAAAGGATCATAAGTCTGGTTTGCCCAGGTTTACGTCTCTATTTTCCTTTAATGAATGGATAATGGTATGTATTGTGAAAACTCAAAGGGAAAACTCATAGTGAAACACTGTAATCCGTTGAATTGTAATAAATGTTTGTGAGCCCCACTAATAAAAACTCATCCAACAGTTTAAAGTGTTTCACTATGAGTTTTCCCTACGTGTATCATTGTCCTTGTCCTGAATGAATTAATTCTCTCTTTCCTTTAATGAATTAAAATCACAACCAATATTCTTCCTAGCATGAGTTCCGGATACATCTCAACGTCTACAATCAATGGAGTAAAATTTACACATTATATTCTTCTTATACCTTTATTTTAAGTTAAACATCTTGCAACCTAGTCTAATCAATGGAGTAAAATTTTGTATAGTTGACCGTTTTACACCTCATATTTTTATTTATAACACTTTAACCTCTTATAGATTACCAATATTGTTTGGACTACGCGTTAAAAAAATCTTTTTCCCAATAATAATTTTAAAAAATTCACATGAAAGTATGAAAAAAGAATTAGATTCCTTCATTTCAAAATTTAGGGGGGGTCAAAACTACAATCAAGAAGACAAAAACTCATGTGAGAACATGAGAACCCGTCTCATCCATGAGACGGTTTTTTTTTTGACCCGCCCGACCCGTTGAACCGGCTCCAGGACCCAGGGGTCGACCCTGCCACGTAGCAGCCTCTCATAGGCTAATTTTTATTTATTTATTATTATTATTTTTTTGCTTTTTTTTAATTTTTTTTTTTTTTTTTTTTGGTTTTTTTTCGGTTTGTCAAAAGTAATAGTTACTATAACATAATGTAATGACTATACATAAAAAGTAACAGTTTGTATTCATAAAAGTAATACATATATATAGAAAAGTAACATTGTTTCTTCATATGTTTTCTCCGTTTGCCAAAAGTAATACTTATTACAACTATAATGTAACGAACGTGTTACTTATATGTAATAATGTTTATACATAATTGTAACACATATGTAAATAAAAAGTAATAATTCAACCATTTACATTTTTAGAGCTAAAAACACTTGATTAGTGTTACATGTAAAAGTATTACATTATCTATAGAAATATGTTATAATTTCTTTTATTAAAGTGTTCCATTTACTTGTTCAAACAATTACATTCATATATATGAGTTGTTACTTTTCAAATGTTATTTTTTTTCAAAAAATTAAATCAAAACACACAATATTTTACATTTTTGCAAAATCACTATTACATTTCAGTATAAATGATAATTACATTTAGATATTGTTTGGGTTACATGTAATTATAGTTAGTATTACATTTGAAAAAAAATGGTAAAACGAGCTTTTGTTTTTGTAAAACAGGTGTTACGTTTACTTATGAACAATGTTACTTTATATGTATACAGTCATTACATTAAGTTATGGTAACTATTACTTTTGGTAAACGACGGAAAAGCCGAAAAAATAATATAAAAACTAAAAAAAAATAAAAAAAAATGGTGGGACCTCTGGGAGGCTGACACGTGGCGGGTCATGCCCATGGGTCATGGGTCGACCCGTCTCATACATGAGACGGATCTCCTTGTTCTCATGGGAGACCACCTCAATCAAGAATGTTCTCTTTTTTATAACTATAGAGGCTAAAATGCTATAACATGAAACTTAGGGGGTCACCCTTGCCCTATGGTGGCTTCGTCCGTGCTCCGCCCCAATACGAATTTCTATTTTTTATCTAAGAAAAAAAATTAAAAATCATTTTATTGTAAATTTTAATAACAAAGGTGTATGAAAATCTGTGATATCTTTTAATTTGCTCAAGTATGTAATGTATAGTGATTTTTATTTTTTGTAAAATCATTTAGACAGATATTTTTTTTGGCAAAAAGGTAATTCTTTTTTTAACCTTTTTTTTTCTCTAAAATTGCTCATCATTTTAAGAGAACTACTTGAAAATGTTTGTCAAAGGCTTTCTCAGAACAGATGTTACCTCAAGTGTTAGGTAACACCCCAGGTAACACACGCTGACGGACAGAATACACACACCCGAAAATATAAGAGTTTTGCAGCGGAAAAATAAATAGCACAAGACATATATTCTTCTCAAGTTATATAAATATAACTTGAGATGCCTAAATGGCGAAAACTTTATAATCAATACCAATTACAAAGTCAAAAGGTTCCCTATAGCTAGTATGATATACGCTCTATGGAACCAAAATAAAAACAAAGTACAATGATCCTATCCTAGCCAAAACACACTCAAACCCGAAGTATTTGAGTGTGGAAAAGAGTGTATGGGAGGAAGGATACAAAGGAGCCAAGAAGTACTTTGTTCTTGTGCTATGGATGTGTGAAAATTTTGGCTTGTCTTCAATCTTCTCATCCAAGCACTATTTATAGCCTTCAATACTTGATGGCTACTCAAATAAACATCATTGGGGCTGCTATTCACGTGTGAGAGAGTGGGGGATAATGTGTGAGCTTTCTCTCCACAATTTGTGCAAGACTTGGTCTTCATTCCTTGATTTTCTCAACCGAAAACTTCATGCCCAAGTCTATGCATCACCTTGTTGTACTCCAAGCTTCCAACGCCTTGTACTTCATCCATTTGATCAGTAACAAACCTTGGACTTGGTCTTCTCCATATTTAACATATTTAACACATGTTAAATATGTTTGTAACTACCTCATTTACTCGGCTTTTATGAGTAATTCTTTGTTAATTTTTTCTCCATGCTTTAAGCTCCATAAATCAACTTTATTATACCTGAAAATATGGACCAACATCTAGACAATAATATTAGGACATTAGTATAAAATTATATTAGAAAGAAATGTCAAATTACAAAGTATTTTCGTCACAGCACTTAGATTGTCAGTGGCAACATCTGAGGTAACACCTCTGTCTTCACTAACAATCTCCCCCTTAATTTGAGATTTCTTTCCAATCTCCTATGTGTTGGTACCTGCAAAAACAAGTTAGCCATATACATTATAACAAAGCATTTCACCAAAGATTAACTCCCCCTTAATCATGGAGTTAACCGAAACAACAAAGATTTACTTAATATACTAATTGTAAAGTAGAACCATGTTTAAAACAATTAGTAGTTTAAAACAAAAAGTAAATCAAAGTTTTAAAATCCACAAAACCACAAGTCATAAACCAAAGCATAACCACCAAAGTATTAAAGTTCTAAATTAAGAACTAAAATACAAATTGTTTTAAAAACCAAACCAACCAAAAACAGAAATTGTTTTGAAACCATTTTAAAGTACCATTAAAAGCCATTGCCCAAGAGTTGTGGCAACATCAACCTTCAAACAAGGTTATTCTTCTTCTTATCCATCATCCACTAGTACCAGCATCTCCAGTAACATCTTCAGCAGCACGAGTTGTACCAGTATCACCAACAGCATCAGTAGCAGCACTAGTACCTGCACTAGTACCAGCACACCATCTCCCCCTGGTTGGGAAGAAATCAAATTAATGAAGCCGATGGCGTCTTCTTGAAGGGTTAAGCAGCCGATTTGGAGGAAGAAGGGGCTTTTCTTTTGGGTTTCTTGGTGGCGGTAACAGGTGGTTGAGAGGCAGTCACACGGTTAGGGTAGGTTGGACTGAAGTAGCAACCATGGAAGGATCATCAATGGACATGGCCATAGATGGAGAGAAATTGGAAACCATGGGAGATATGTCCATAGGTGAAGTAACACCCGAGACAACACCCGGTGACTCCTCTTGAGGTGCGGATTGGTTAGGGTTTTGGGAAGGTGAAGCCATTGTTGAATTTTGAAAGGTAGAAAAGGAGAATTTTTTGAGAAGGGTTTTTGATTTGGGGAAGGTTGCTGAGATAGAGAAAAAACGATGAAGAGGAGGGAGTATATAGGTGCGTTTGAGAGAGAAAGAGAGAGTAAATAGGGATAGGATTTTAGGAGGTTAATGAATGTGAATTAGGAGAGGAAATTAATTTAAACTTAACTCTTATCATCTAAATTAACTAAGACCGCTATTTTTACTCACATTTAAACTATCCTAATTAAACTCCCCCTATTTACAAGCACACAAAACCAACTCCCTACACATCCCCTTTTTTTTTTTTAATAAAGAAAACGAAAATAATAATAAAAAATAAGAAAAACGAACGGGTAAAAAGAAGAAGTAACCGATCCCTCAAAAATTGAAGATAGACTCCATGATTTTAGGGATTTAGTTACTTGAAAATTTTACCTCATATAAAAAGGATTTGTTTAAAACTTTTTCAAAATTGTAAACTCTTTGTATTAACAATAAAAAGACTTTCAAACTTTGAAAACTTAAAAAACAAATCTGAGACTAAATTAAATAAAAAAACAAATGTATCACACACTAATGTGTTGATGGCAATGATGGTAACACTTAAGATAACATTCGTGATAAACATCCCTTATTGAATTTATATTAAGGCATTTAAGGCGAGATAGACCTCATTTTTGAACACATGAGGAGAAGATATGCTTCTATAATAAGCATTTGAGGTATAACAAGCTTGCCAAATTTGAACACTTTAGGCAAAGCAAATCTAATAATTTAGATATAAAAAACTTGTTCTTCATCTTCAAACACTTTAATATAAACATATTTTACACTTCTTTATCTACAAGGGAGCATCGTAGTAGCGAGCTCCGTGCCCCGAGTCCTTATAAAGTGTAAACATGTTTTAGTGATTTGTACCGTTCAAGTAGGAAACACTGTAGTAGCGAACTCCATGTTCCTAATACTTAGTATAAAATCACTAGATAATATCCCCCTTTGACAAGAGTGCATCGTCGCAGCGAACGCTGTGCCCCGAGCTACTAAGGAAATATTATAAGTGTTTTTAGCCTTTTTGCCTTTGAAAAAGATTAGTGACTTTGTCACTTTTGAGTTTAAAAATGAATGTTATCAATAATGTTACCTAGAGTGTTATCCTACCATAACAAAAAGGTCAGTATGTGCCACCGTTGACAGACTGAAAGGACAATCCAGCAACAGATTAAGACAGAGAAACATAAAAATTTTGAAGTTTTTTATTTTTTTATTATTTTTTTAAATAAAACATAAAATATTATACAACAACAAAGATGATCCAAAGGGTTTAAACAAGACACGGAACAAGAGACTTCTTCAAGTTAGAAAATCTCTTATGGTTAAAAACTTGAATTAAATATTCATCTTTCAAAAAAATATTTTTAGAATCAAGCATAGAAAGAAAACATGAATGGTTTACCATGTCTCGATAATTAACTGGTTCCTTACCTCTAGTTTGTATCCCTTCGTCTAATCTCCCTATCACTTGGGATATAGGATGATTCTTTTGAATCTTCAACGGGGGAACTCTTCTGACGGGATCATCTACTCTATTGGAGTCCTCATTATTTTCAGTTTCTGCAACTGGACTGACTTCTGGTGTTATCTCTGGTGTTGCCTCAGGTGCGGTAACACTGGGGCCAACATCTGGTCCAGCACTTATGACAACATCTGGTCCAACGTAAATGTCAAATTCACTTTGAGGTTGTTCCATCTGTATCATGAGAGGATAATCACCTGGTTTATCTGTAACACTTAACAGATCGTCAAAAACAATGTTCACAGATTCTTGAATAGTTCCCAAGCTTAAATTATACACTCGATATGCATGATTGTCTTGAGAATATCCAAGAAATATGACTTTATCACTCTTAGAGTAAAACTTAGCTAAGTAATCCCAGTCTTTTAATATGACACACCCAAACACATGGAAGTAATGTACATGTGGTTTCTTCCCATTCAAAATCTCATAGGGTGTCATTGTTAAACCAGGTCTTAGAAAGACTCTATTTGAAATGTGACAGGCCGTGCTCAAAGCTTCAGCCCAAAATCTTTTTGAAATCCGTTTTGAAAATAACATGACACGGGCCATATCAAGCAATGTCCTATTTTTCTTTTCGGCCACCCCATGCCGTTGATGTGATTTTGATACCGAAAAATCATGGTTTATCCCCTTTTTCTTACAAAAAGTATAAAAGGAAACATTTGCAAATTCTTTTCCATGATTAGATCTTATACGAAAAATAGGTGAGCAAAACATGTTTTTGATTTTGGAGTGCAAGAGTTTAAATTTTTCTAAAGTTTCAAATTTTTATCTTAGGAAATATACCCATGAAAACCTAGAGAAATCATCAACTATAACAAAAATATACCTCTTACCTCCCAAGCTTTCTACCTCGATTGGACCCATCAAGTCCATGTGCAAAAGCTGAAAACAATGTGTTGTCCCGAAGTGTTGCTCTTGGTGTTGGGCAGCACACTGGGTAACACGAGTCTCCTCATTTTTAAGGCAGTCTCCACAAACCATCTTGTTATTAAGATTCAGTTTAGGGACTCCTTTGACAGCCTCAAACTTGAAAATGTTCTTCAAGATTCGATAATTGGCATGTCCAAACTTTTGATGCCACAATGTAGTGACATCTATTTTTGCCAAATGGCACACCTGTTTGTCTTCAACAAGATAACAATTGTCACTTGATCTAATTCCTGTCATCACACAATTGTTAGTATAATCAAAGACTTCACAAGTATTTTTGTTAAATTTTACCTTTAAATTGTCATCACAAAGTTGGCTAATACTAATTAAATTAGAAACAAGACCATCTACATGTAAGACATTTTTTAAGGCAGGAAAACCAGTCACATTTAGTGTCCCTTTTCCTATTATATTGCTTTTACTTCCACCACCATAAGTTACACTACCTCCTTGAAAAGATTCATAGTTTTTCAAAAACAACTTTGTTCCCGTCATGTGATGTGAACATCCACTATCAAAGTACCATGATCCTTCAATATTTGTTTTTAAGGAAGTGTAAACAACATCGCATCTCAATTTAGACTTAGGTTTCCATGTCTTCTTTTTTGTGTTTTTGACCTTCTGACAGAATGTGTTATCTGGAGTGCTGGGTAACACTTCAGGTAACACAGAATAACTGGACTGTTTCTTTGAAAGAGTATTACACTTATTTTTGAAATGTCCAGAGGTGTGACAGTATTGACACACTTTTCTTTTGTCAGAAGAGTCATTAGAGAAAGAATTTTGATCAAAAGCACGTTCTTTCACAAAACATATTTCATGTTCATCACAACTCAAAGAAGAAATAATTTTATCTAATGATTCTCGGAAACCAATACCTGCTTTGAGAGGCTTACTCAAATTGAGAATCTCATCCAATTTGGATGATCCGATGTTGATTTTCTTCAAGGTGGTTTCGGCTAAAGTCAATTTGGCATTGACTTTCTCTAGCTCGGCATCCCTCTTGGATGCTTGAACTTCCAAGCGAGTCAAGTAAGCCTTGAGTCCATCATTCATCTTGGTTAAATTTTTAACCATTTTGTTCTCTTTCTTCCATTCCTTGAGCAACTCCTCATAAAGGTTCTTTAACCCAGCAATGAGTTCATCTTTGCTCAGCTCATCCTCTTGTGAACTTCCTGCATCAAGGTTAGTGGAAACCACGAAACAAACATCATTATATGAACTGAAATTGTTATACCTGACAGGTGTGGTCTCAGATGTTATCTCAGTGGACGTAACATCTCTGGTAACATGTTCAGTCTGCGAGTCACTTAGTGTGACAAACATGTTTGTTTGTTCTGGTTCTTCCTCCTGGACTGGTCCCTCATCTTCATTGTCACTTAGGGAGACCCATAGGTTCTTACCCTTTTTCCTTAGTGTGTTGGCACACTCGTTTGCATAGTGACCCCATCCCGAACAAGCATGACATTGAATTGAATCAATGTATTTGGGATCAGATCTTGATTGATCTGAGGATGCCCTACGCATTGGATCTGACTTTTGAGTAGATGGGAACGTCCTTCTTGGCATCGAATCATACACCTTGGTTTGTTGCTCCTTTGCTTTTACCTGCATCTTTTCATTGTTAAACTTTTTAACCATAGCATTATATTTTCTAGCAAGTAAACCAACACTGGCATTTTCATCAAATTCTTCAAAAACTTCATCTTTATCTTTTGAAAAATCTGAGGATTGCACTTTCAAAGCAATATTTTTCCCTTTAGATGCTTCACTTTGTTCAAGAAGATTTGACTCAAAAATTTTCAAAATACTCATTAAAGAATTGATGTTCATGATAGAAAGATTGTGAGCTTCTTCAATAGATGAAACTTTCATATTTAATCTCTCGGGGAGAGTTCGAATAGCTTTTGAAACAAGTTGTTTGTTGGTAAAAGGTTCACCCAAAAGTTGACACTCATTTGCAATATCAAACAATTTTTCAAAATAAGATGAAATAGTTTCATTATCACTCATCCTCAACCTTTCAAATTTGCCAGTGAGAGTTCTAAGCTTATTTTCACGCACACTAGTATCACCTTCACAAAACCTTTGTAAAGTTTCCCATGCTTCTTGAGCAGTGGAACTATTTTGAATAAGTTTGAAAATATGCATATCAACCCACTCAAAAATAGCATTAAGTGTTTTTTCATTGAAATTCGCTAGATTAATCTCTTCATTAGTCCACTCAGATTCAGGTTTGACTTGTACGTCACCATCTTCATCTAGAGGTAACATAGGAAGAGAGTAACCATTTGTTATAGATCGCCAAGCCCGCAGATCAATTGATTTGATATGCGAGCGTAGGCGGATCTTCCAATAAGCATAATTCGAGCCATCTAAAACAGGAAGACGTTTCTGATTGGGATTAGCAGGATCGAAAGCCATGACAAACTGGAACGAACCACTTAGTATGTCAAGTGACCGGGCTCTGGTGCCAATTGAAAATGTTTGTCAAAGGCTTTCTGAGAACAGATGTTACCTCAAGTGTTATGTAACACCCCAGGTAACACACGCTGACGGACAGAATACACACACCCGAAAATATAAGAGTTTTGCAGCGGAAAAATAAATAGCACAAGAGATATATTTTTCTCAAGTTATATAAATATAACTTGAGATGCCTAAATGGCGAAAGCTTTATAATCAATACCAATTACAAAGTCAAAAGGTTCCCTATAGCTAGTATGATATACGCTATATGGAACCAAAATAAAAACAAAGTACAATGATCCTATCCTAGCCAAAACACACTCAAACCCGAAGTATTTGAGTGTGGAAAAGAGTGTATGGGAGGAAGGATACAAAGGAGCCAAGAAGTACTTTGTTCTTGTGCTATGGATGTGTGAAAATTTTGGCTTGTCTTCAATCTTCTCATCCAAGCACTATTTATAGCCTTCAATACTTGATGGCTACTCAAATAAACAGCCTTGGGGCTGCTATTCACGTGTGAGAGAGTGGGGGATAATGCGTGAGCTTTCTCTCCACAATTTGTGCAAGACTTGGTCTTCATTCCTTGATTTTCTCAACCGAAAACTTCATGCCCAAGTCTATGCATCACCTTGTTGTACTCCAAGCTTCCAACGCCTTGTACTTCATCCATTTGATCAGTAACAAACCTTGGACTTGGTCTTCTCCATATTTAACATATTTAACACATGTTAAATATGTTTGTAACTACCTCATTTACTCGGCTTTTATGAGTAATTCTTTGTTAATTTTTTCTCCATGCTTTAAGCTCCATAAATCAACTTTATTATACCTGAAAATATGGACCAACATCTAGACAATAATATTAGGACATTAGTATAAAATTATATTAGAAAGAAATGTCAAATTACAAAGTATTTTCGTCACAGCACTTAGACTGTCAGTGGCAACATCTGAGGTAACACCTCTGTCTGCACTAATACTGCTGAAAATCTATGTTTCTTTCTTTTTTTTTTAAACAATTAATGGAAAATATTCATAAATATTCTTGTAATCCACTTTCAAGATATTTAGCTGACTAGTATAAAAAGACAAGTAAAATAATAAAATAATCTAAACATTTTTTTTAATCATGTTAAAAATAGAAACCCGTTTTTTTAGACAAACGTATGTATGAGATAAATAGACGGTAATAATTTCTAGGAGAATATATAAAGAAAAACCCCTTAAAAAAATTTATATAAAAAAAATATAATTTTTTCTTCAATCTAAAAGTCTGAAATTAAAATTATCAATATCAAAAAGTTAAAACTTTAACTATTTAACTAACGCCGTTAAGTTTGAACATTCATATTAATTTAACTTCCCATTCAATTAATAACGTGTTAGGAAAGTTAAAAAAAAATTACAAGGCAAAATAAATATAATAACAATATTATTATTATTAATCTATAATAATAATACTTACTATAACAACAAACAAATTAATCATTATTAAAATTATTATTTAGTTAATTAGTATTTAAAATATGATGATATTCTTTTCAATAATATCATATTTATTATTATTTTTCATTCTTATTACATATATTATTAACCGTTTAATTAAAAAAATTGATAAATATAATAATAAATTGATTAATTAATTAAAAAAATATTTTTTTGTTGAAAGTATTAATATTATTATTATTTGTACTAATATTACAATTAAATTATTTTGCATTGTAAAAACTTTTGTATTTGTAATATGTATTTAATTGAAAGGAAAGTTATTTTTTATTGAATACTCAAACCTATTCACGTTAGTCAAATTGTTAATGGTTAGGCTTTTTATTCTTGATAATTTAATTTTAGGACTTTTTAGATTGAAAAAGTATGTTATTTTAGTATTTTAGATATGATTTTTTTTTACTGAGATTTTTGGTATTTTCCCTAATTTCTTTGCATCCGTGTAATGCAATAAAGAAACAAAGAAATAATTTCCTCATTTTCAAAATTATTGTACACCTTAGCTGCACCATGTAGTAGTTAAATACACTCTCTAGTCTCTATCTCGAAATGTTGTCCCATTTTTTTCGTTGTTACTACGAATGAACTTTGAACAATAATTTAAGCTACTTGTAATTATATTATAAAAATTTAATACTTGTTATTGATACACCATTATACCAATTTTTAGATACTCATTAAGATAATCAAAAGCTATCTAAATTATTGTTTAAAGTTCATTCAAACTAACAAAAAGAAAAGGAGGGACTAACATTCCAAGAAAGAGGGAGTATATCGTTACTTTTTGTTAGTTTAAAGAGATATGTACTCCCTTCGCCTCATAACAAGGGTTAGTGAAATTGAATTTGAAGGAATTAAAAAAGTAAATATAATAATATTATAAAGAATGGGTTATATATTATGAGTATTTAAAGTAATGTAGAAAAGAGAATATGGATTAAGAAAATAAATGAGTTGTTGTTATGAGTATTAAAATTAAAGTAGGAGAAAGAATGTGGATTATGAAATAGTAAGTGAATTATTGTTGTGAGTGAGCAAGTAAACCCCATTAACTAAAAATAGTATTTTTAAATTTTCATTTTAAATTATTAGCCTATTATGAAACACACACACACACAAAAAAAAAAAACCTTTATTTTATTATGAGAAGGAGAGAATACATCTTATCCCTACGTGCATACATGAGCATAATATATAACTAGTAATTTAGCCCGTGCTTCGCACGGTAATGGATTGGGAGCACATAAATAAAGGAATTGGATGACAAAGTAGTAAACTACTTTTCTTAGATATTGAGTTCAAAAAGAAAATGAGATACACCTAACAAATGACAATTTTACCCATGTCTTTGAGAAGTTATCTATTTGAAATTCAGTATAAAAAATTTTGGGGTTGACTTGCAAGCCAATAACGTTGAAGTATGAGGAGAGCGAACAATCAAAAATCTTTTCGATAAAATTTAAGCCGTTTATCAAAAATTAATGAGATCATTCATTTATGTGTAGAGATTAGATAATATACCATATTTGGTTTATTTTTAGATGAACGTAAACTTTATTTTGGAATTTAATATGCAACGATCAGATTAATAGGGAAATCACGTAAGCATATAACGATATCAGATTAAGCCAAAAGCAGAAACGTACCCACAAGAACAGGATCCAGGAAAGACAGAAAAAACAGGAGAATTAGAAAGACTTATCAGTTTAGATCGAGCCGCCTATAATAGACTCTCCTAAGCGAAACTATTGCCCCCTACTGGTGCGACTGAGGGTTGCGGCAAATTCCTCCGAGGATGAAACGATCTCAGGAACGTACCAGGAAATCTTCGCACGAACATGTACCGAACCACTTGCGACTGCTGTCCCACTTCGCCGGGATCTTACTTCTCAGATCAACCACAGATTACGAATTTAGAGAGAGAACAGTTTCTTAGCAATTTAATTGCGTGTGTAAAACTGATATAGGGATCGTATATTTATACTGGTATATAGTCGGTTTAGGTATTCTAGGAGGACTCCAAAACCTATCCGATTTACAGTGACTTATTCCTGAAGGAAAAGAAACTGCACTGTTGGAGTCCAGTTAGGAAACTAACTGACCTAACAGTTTCGTTAGGGACCATTCTGCAAATATTGGAAACTTCAAATAAACTTTGTCCAAAAAGATACGCCCACGAACCGAACCATTCGCCCAAACGCCCTTAGCCCGTGCCCGAGCCCGGCCCGGCCGAGCTGAGCGAGCGTGTGGGGAAAGGTTCAAGTCCACCTCACATGTAACTTGAACATGAGACTATGATATGCCAAGTAATTTATGGCACATCAACTACCCATTCCAATTCCATGTGGGATGGCCCAAAAGCCTTTTATACTTCCAAGCAAAGGGAAGGTTTGCCTTTCCTTTCCCATGTGGGATGGCAACCAACCCATCTCATCATTGGAAGCCAAAAAGTCTCTTTTAAAAGCTCATCTTTAACGTCTTAGAACTATGGATTTAATCCATCATTTGGCTTTCACCAAAACACCAATATTGTTCATGGTATAACATACTACAAGTATAAACATTGACCAAGGTCAAAGTCAACGGGACCCACCAATGGGACCCACTCAAAGTTGACCATTTCAAGCTAAATTTCCAACAATCCCCCACAAATCCATGGTGATAATACTAGTAGAGATTATCCATGTCGTGCTTTCAGTAGATGGTGTTTCCCGACTTGAACCCCTACCTAAGCTAGTCAACGCAAACCCCCACAGGACCAGATAAACGGGTGTCTTGAATCTGATTCCTTTGAGTGTAGGAGCCTTTGTTAGTAGCAACACGACAAAGGCTATGAAAGCAGCCTCTATCATTATGTTTGACGCGTATAAGCCATACGTCCTTATCCTCTATCATAAGTGCTTTCGAGGAATAACCCATTTCCTCTAATTGCGGCTAACAATAACACTTATTTAGTTGGGCATCTCCAAAGATGTACTGCTACCATCTTGTCTAAAAGACTTGATCCCATTCAAAGCCTAGAGCTTTTACTATACTTGCAGTAATGAACACCTTTCAGGCTATTCAGGGGACAGACACAGACATGTAACATGTCAATCTGTTTTAGGTGTTCCTATCCACCCTACAGCTTGTTACTACCACATTGAACCTTATTTGTGGGATCTCCACTCAGATAGGTTGGGTTCCTACCGCATGTGAATCAGACGGGGTTCAGTCCCATCCCCAACTTGGATTTTGAACTAAGACTACATCGAGTCCCTTAGTTAAAGGATCAGCTGTGTTATCCTTGGTACCAACATAATCTACAGCTATCACCTTTCGAGACACAAGATCCCTTAAAGATTTCAATCTTATTTGGATGTGTCTTCTTGTTTTGCAGTTGAACTTGACACTTTTAAGTTTCTCAATTGTGGCAGTATTGTCACAATGTACAGAGATCACAGGAATAGGCTTGCTGACTATAGGCAATTCAGACATAAGTCCTTGAAGCCATTTAGCCTCCAATCCAGTAGTGTCAAGAGCAACTAGCTCGGCTTCGAAGGTAGACCGAGACAACAGGGTTTGTTTTGTAGACCTCCAGGCAACTGCAGCTCCGCCTAAGGTAAAAACATACCCAGTACAGCCATAACTCCCAGAGTTAGTGGCAATCCAGCTAGTATCACTGTACCCTTTGAGTACAGCAGGAAATCTCCCATAATGCAGCCCAAGGGAAATGGTTCCCTTCAAGTACCGAAGTACTCTACCTAGAGCTTCCCAATGAGCTCTATTCGGACACTTAGTGTATCTAGCCAACCTCGTAACTGTGTAGGATATATCCGGTCGAGTACAGTTAGCAAGATACATTAAGCTCCCAATTATCTGAGAATATTTCAACTGAGCCACGGGTACTCCATTCTCATTCTTAGCAAGTGCCAAATAAGGACTAAATGGAGTATTGACGATTTTACCATCCTTATAACCAAACTTCTCAACTACACTCTGAGTATAATGAGATTGTGAGATGGTTATGCCTTTAGTTGACCGAGTCAACTTAAGGCCAAGAATCACGTCAGCTACTCCCATATCCTTCATTTCAAACTTACTTTTCAAGAATGATTTAGTTTCATCGATTATTCTCATATTATTTCCAAATAACAGAATGTCATCAATATATAGGCACAAGACAATACAACTATCACCTTTACTCATAGAATAGACACACTTGTCAAATTCATTAGTAATAAAGCCAAACGATGAGACGATTTTATCAAACTTCTCATGCCACTGCTTTGGGGCTTGTTTCAATCCGTAAAGGGATTTAACAAGTTTACAGACCTTTCTTTCATTGCCAGATGCTATAAATCCTTCAGGCTGATCCATATAGATCTCCTCCTCAAGATCGCCATGAAGAAAGGCGGTCTTCACATCCATTTGATGGATATGGAGATCATATACAGAAGCCAATGCTATAAGCATACTGATTGTAGTCATCCTAGCAACTGGTGAATAGGTATCGAAATAGTCTATTCCTTCCATCTGCTTAAACCCTTTAGCAACTAATCTAGCCTTAAACTTATCAACGGTTCCATCAGGTTTCAGTTTCCTCTTAAAAACCCACTTGCATCCAATTGCTTTGCAACCAGGAGGAAGTTCAACTAATTCCCATATCCCATTTGAGACAATAGAATCAATTTCACTTTTAACGGCATCCTTCCATTGCTTAGCATCAGGAGATGCCATAGCTTCTTTGAAGGTATTGGGGTCACCCTTGATATTGTAAGTGATGTAATCACTTCCAAAATCCTTGGTAACCCTAGCCCGTTTACTCCTTCTTGGTTCATCCTCATCATCAGATAAAGAACCAATTGGATCTGCCCCCACGTTTGTTATCTCATTCACTTGAGATGGAATTGAATTAGACGTGGTATTTGACTCTTTGGGGAGTCCAGTTTTCATGGGAAACACATCTTCAAAAAATATTGCATCACGTAACTCAACAATTGAGTTAACATCTATGCCAAAAATTTCAGATTTGATAATCAGAAATCTCAATGCATAACTTGTTTCAGAATATCCTATAAAGATAGCATCAACAGTTTTATGACCAAGCTTCTTTCTCTTGTGTTCAGGGACAAGTACCTTTGCAAGGCACCCCCACACTTTCAAGTATTTCAAGTTGGTCTTTCTACCTCTCCAAAGTTCAAACGGACTTTCATTTCTATGTTTAGGAGGAACTCTATTCAGAATATGGCAAGCCGTATTCAAAGCTTCTCCCCACATATACTTAGGTAGTCCAGAACTTATAAGTAGGCTGTTAATCATACCTTTAAAGGTTCTATTCTTACGTTCAACAACACCATTAGATTGAGGTGTGTAAGGGGAAGTCTCTTCATGCACTATGCTGTTTTCTTGGAAATAATGCATAAACGGATTAGACTCATATTCGCCACCTCTATCTGATCTTAACCGTTTAAGTTTCTTACCAGTTTGGTTTTCAGCTTCATTTTTAAATATAATAAACTTTTCAAATGCTTCGTCTTTTCCATTCAACAAGTAGACATAACAATATCTACTACAGTCATCAATAAAAGTAATAAAGTATTTCTTCTTATCTTTGGTCAACAAGCCATTAAACTCGCAAATGTCGGTGTGAACTAAATCAAGTATTTCAGAATCTCGATTAACTGAATGAAAAGGCCTTTTAACAGATTTAGCTTCAACACAAACATGACATTTAGAATTTTTATCAATAGCATGTTTAGGAACAATATCCAAATTCATCATCTTTTTAACAGATTTAAAATTAATGTGTCCCAAACGACCATGCCAAACATTTGAAGATTCAATGGAATAAGAAACCGGATAATCAATAAAACTATCATTAATAAAATGAGTACCAAAATTACTCTCAACTCTAACTATAAATAAACCATCCGAAGCATAACCTTTTCCTATAAAACTACCAGAATCCAAAATAATAACCTTATTACACTTAAATGAAAACTCAAATACTTCTCTAACTAAACAAGAACCACTAATGATATTACGACGAATGTCAGGAACGTGATGCACATGTTGCAAGGTCAGAATGCGCCCATTAGGAAACTTCAGGTTCACGCGTTCAGTCCCAAGCACCTTTGCAGCACTAGAATTCCCCATCGTCACTGATCTACCACGTTCAGGCTGGTAAGACATAAATAGCAATTTATCAGCACAAACGTGCTCATTTGCCCCAGTATCTACCAACCACTCGTTGGGTTCATAAACAATAAAGATTTCAGGATTAGAAGTTACATACTTGGTAATCTCGCTGGTAATTGCATCAACTGCAGGCTGAAGAGTATCATCAACAGGATCATCATCAGATGGTCCAATGACCATGTTCGCATGAGCTTGATCAGCAGAACCTTGCGCCACTTTTCCTTTCTTGGGACAGTCCCTAGAAAAGTGTCCAACTGTTCCACAATTCCAGCATGTTTTGTTCGCTTTTGGCTTTTTCTGGATGTTCTTCTTAGGTTTCAGCTTATCATTATTATTATCCTTAGAGCCAATTTTCTCGAATTTCCTTTTGTTCTTATTTGCAGTTATCACATTGGTTTTAGCCTCCACAGGCACACTAACACCGTTACTATGGTGCACTTCCTGGATCAATATTGCATTCATCAAATCATTGAGTGTCAAGCTTCCTGTACGGTGCTTGAGAGTCATACCAAATTCCTCCCAAGACCGAGGAAACTTCTCGATGATTGACATAACTACTATCTTCTCAGGAAGTTCCATAGCCCCATCCTTGAGTGATTGCAATATGATCTGGAACTCATGCACTTGATCAGTAACAGATTTCCCATCAGCCATACGATACTTAAGGAACTTAGACACACAGTACTTTTCAACACCAACATCGTCAGTGTTATACTTTGTGTTAAGCGTTTCCCACAGCGATGCAGCAGTGAGGGGAGCAGAACAATAAACATTGAAGAGCACATTCGACAGAGCCGAAAGAATGCATCCACGAACAACATCGTTCCTCTCCCTCCACTGCTCAGCAGCTTTTACTGTTGCAGGGTCCTTCTCATCAATAGCAAGGAACTTTTCAGTTAGCATACCAGTCATCCCCTTAATTGACAACCAGATTTTCATTCGTTCCTGCCAGCGCTTGAAGTTCTTAGCACCGAACTTCTCTGGCAGATCAGAAGTGTCAACAAGGGACTTGAATGGAGTGTTAGCAGCAGACATGATTAATAATAATACTAGTTTCTCTTAGACTGTTGGAATTTAATATACAACGATCAGATTAATAGGGAAATCACGTAAGCATATAACGATATCAGATTAAGCCAAAAGCAGAAACGTACCCACAAGAACAGGATCCAGGAAAGACAGAAAAAACAGGAGAGTTAGAAAGACTTATCAGTTTAGATCGAGTCACCTATAATAGACTCTCCTAAGAGAAACTATTGCCCCCTACTGGTGCGGCTGAGGGTTGCGGAAAATTCCTCCGAGGATGAAACGATCTCAGGAACGTACCAGGAAATCTTCGCACGAACAGGTACCGAACCACTTGCGACTGCTGTCCCACTTCGCCGGAATCTTACTTCTCAGATCAACCACAGATTACGAATTTAGAGAGAGAACAGTTTCTTAGCAATTTAATTGCGTGTGTAAAACTGATATAGGAAACAAACTGACCTAACAGTTTCGTCAGGGGCAAATATTGGAAACTTCAAATAAAATTTGTCCAAAAACATACGCCCACGAACCGAACCATTCGCCCAAACGCCCTTAGCCCGAGCCCGGCCCGGTCGAGCCGAGCGAGCGCGCGTGTGGGGAAAGGTTCAAGTTCACCTCACATGTAACTTGAACATGAGACTATGATATGCCAAGTAATTTATGGCACATCAACTACCCATTCCAATTCCATGTGGGATGGCCCAAAAACCTTTTATACTTCCAAGCAAAGGGAAGGTTTGCCTTTCCTTTCCCATGTGGGATGGCAACCAACCCATCTCATCCTTGGAAGCCAAAAAGTCTCTTTCAAAAGCTCATATTTGACGTCTTAGAACTATGGATTTAATCCATCATTTGGCTTTCACCAAAACACCAATATTGTTCATGGTATAACATACTACAAGTATTAACATTGACCAAGGTCAAAGTCAACGGGACCCACCAATGGGACCCACTCAAAGTTGACCATTTCAAGCCAAATTTCCAACACTTTAGTGGTTCATTCGTTAAAGATGTTGTTATACATTCGATATAAATTTCATGATCTTTAACATGTTATCAACCTTTGAAATTCTATGACCTATAATTGTAACTGAAGTTGTAATTACTTAAGTCATAATAGTTTGATTTTGTTAATTTAGTGTTATGGATTATCAATATGACTATTGGAAACTTTCAAAATTTAATAATATATTAAAATTAATTATTAATGAATATATGATTGCTCACAATAAATTTAGTATTAACTTTTGACATTTTAATTTTCTATTCTAGATCATATATATGAGTATTGCATCTATAGAAAATGACTATAAGTAGAATTAGTCTTTTATAGTATTTTAAAATAATAAATTAAAGATAATAGTATCCTATATAGTTACTAATAAAATTATCTAATAATGAGAAAAATAAATAGCCTCTTAGTTGTAGGGGCAATGCTGACATCACTTTATGAGACGTAAGATTTGGTTAATTAATATTATAAATAATAATAGTTAATATATATAATAACTATTATAATTAACTAATTATATTAACAATAAAAGTTAACTTATACAGGACTCCTTCTGTCCCTAAATGAATGTCCATTTTCAAAAAAGCTTTATCCCAAAATGAGTGTCTTTTTTTAACATAAATTTGTCTCTAAATGTTTTTTTTTTTTTTCGAATTTTTTTCACCGGTCTCTTTATACGTGCGAAACTAAATGTTTGGAAAGGGGATTACAAGATTAGATATGAATATTTGCCACCAAATTGTACAAAGAGTTGAGATTTTCAGATGTCCCTTAAATTGAAATTTGAACACTCATTTAGGGACAGAGGTAGTAACTATTATGGTTAACTAATGTTATTCATAGTATTAGTTAACTTAAATATATAGTAACTATAATAGTTAACTAATACTATTAATGGTAATAGTTAACTTTTATAGTAACTACCATTGTTAACTAATACTACTAATAGTAATAGTTAACTTATAAAGTAACTATCATTGTTAACTAGTACTACTACTAATAATAGTTAACCTATATAGTAACTATTATGATTAAAAAATACTATTAATAGTAATAGTTAACTTATATAGTAACTATTATGGTTAACTAATACTATTAATAGTAATAGTTAACTTAAATACTAACTATTATGGTTAACTAATACTATTAATAGTAATAGTTAAGTTATATAGTAACTATTATGCTTAACTAATACTATTAATAGTAATAGTTAACCTATATAATAACTAATATCTTTAACTAATATTATTAGCTAATAAAAAGAATATCAAAAGTCACTTAGAGTTTAAGGTGGTGATGACATGGCCTCACCAAAAGCAACCTTTAGCAAAGAAATTTCCACGTGGCGTATCCATATCCCTCCGCCTTAGCTTTTAATATATATATAGACTAGCGGGTAACCCGTGCTCTGCACGGGAAACCAATACTATATCTTAAAAATAATATTTTAACTATAGTTAACTAATATAGTAATTATCATTTTAACTAAAAATATTAATAATAATAATTAATCTATATAATTACTATTATTATAATTAAATAATATTATTGATAGTAATAGCAATGATTAATTTATATAATAATTATTATAATTATTATAATAAACTAATACTATTAATAGTAATAGTTAATAGATATAGTAACTATTATGATTAATTAATAATTTAACTTATATAATAACTATTATAATGAACTAATACTAATAATAGTAATAGTTAATGTATATAGCCTATTTATAGTTAACTAATACTATTAATAGTAAAAACTAACTAATAAAGTAACTATTATAGTTAACTAATACTATTAATAGTAACAATTAACTTATATAGTAACTATTATAGTTAACTAATACTATTAATAGTAACAATTAACTTATATAGTAACTATTATAGTTAACTAATACTATTAATAGTAATAGTTAACTAATATATTAACTATTATAGTTAACTAATACTAATACTATTAATAGTAATATTTAACTTGTATAGTAACTACTATTGTTAACTATTACTATTAATAGTAATACTTAACTTATACTATTAATAGTAATATATTAACATACATATTAACTATAATAGTTAAGTAATACTATTAATAGTAATAGTTAACTTGTATAGTAACTATTATAGTTAACTAATACTATTAATAGTAATAGTTAACTTACTATTAATAGTAATAGTTAACTTGTATAGTAACTATTATAGTTAAGTAATACTATTAATAGTAATAGTTAACTTGTATAGTAACTATTATAGTTAACTAATACTATTAATAGTAATAGTTAACTTGTATATTAACTATTATAGTTAAGTAATACTATTAATAGTAATAGTTAACTTGTATAGTAACTATTATAGTTAACTATTACTATTAATAGTAATAGTTAACTCATATCATAACTATTATTATGAGCTAATAGTATTAGCTAATAATGAGAATATCAAAAGTCACACACTTTTAGGATAGTGATGATGTGGCATCACGAAATGCAAGATTCTTCCATGATTTGTCCACGTGGCATCACCACATCTCTCCACCAACTTTAATATATATATATATATATATAGATTTCCCAACCCTCGTTACTAAACTCCATTTTCTAATAATCTCAATCTGATTCTTCTTTAGTTCTTTTCTTGCTTTCTCTTATTAGATTCATCTCTTATTTCACATTAATTAATTGTCAATTTATCAACTGATAATAGAAAAATTAGGTATTAGATTTTTTAGATTTATTTTCTTTTTAATTTTAAAAATTCGGTTTTATTATGATCCAGTAACTACAATAGAATCAAAATTTATGTTACCAATCCTTCTATAACTCATGTCTTCTCTCGTTTGTTGAGAGCTATTGTTTTCTTCCTGTTTGTTGAGAGTCATTGTATTCTCTCTAGTTTGTTGAGAGTCTTTTGTATTTTCTATTTTGTATTCATATATTCAATTTTAATGATTCGTACAATGCTTGTGAGGCGCGGTTGGCGGCTTATCGCTAAACTATATGCGCTAATTACTTGTGTGCTAAAAGCAAAATATTTTTCGTGTATGGAATTTATGATTGCCAATATGAGACAGTGTTCAAGTTTCTGTTGGAGGGGCATCAACGCTTCTCAAGATATTGCATGGAAAGGGGTTCGATAGAAGATAGGTCTGAGAGAATCAGTTCTGAACGGTATAACTGAGCACGGCAATAAGGTCGGGTAATGAACACCATAGGTACGAGCCCATTAAGGATAAGGTAGTGGGCCCACCAACTTTGTCCCCTAACAATTCAACTCGGCATAGGAAATTGTACATACTTACCTATGATCGGCAAACATACTCCTCGGCAAACCTTTATGCCGAGTAAGCCCTTATGCTACAAAATAAATGGACAAAGTCCTATCATCATGATATCCTCCTCGGCATATGTCTATGTCGACCAGCTAGAGAGCGTGACCCGACCAAGGCCACGTACAAGCATAACCTGGTTAAACTCTCATATACATGCAGAGTCCTATTCTAATAGGGAACGTACATCCATTAAAATCCAAGATCTACTCCAACAAGGAGATATACACGAAAAAGGATGCATCCTCAAACATAAAAACTGAGGAATTAATATCTGAATGGGAATCCATTTCCCTAAATCAATCATACACTTCCTGGACTTCCTAACTTCCTTTCCAAACAAAATGAAACTATTCGATTATACTATAAATACAAGCTATAATTCACGAGTAACTGGTAACGGATTTTTTAACCAGATACTTACTCTCACGTTGGAGGACTTTCGTCGGTGAAGCCCCAGCATAGTTTACGTTTGCTCAATCTATTTCAGGTCATTTAAGAACTGCTGAAATTATTTGAACCATTGGATTTTGGCTGATCCGATGTTTTGGCATCATCAAGTTCATTTGTGGGATGACATGTAGTTACAACGTGATGATGATTATTAAATTTGGTTTGTAACAAAGTAGGTTTCATGGTCAAGTAATGTTTCTCTTTTGGTAATCAATATTAGTGTAGTGCAATCAATTTGACAAATGTATTTTCGAGGGTTGTTGGTACCTTTGTACTCTTGACAATTCGCGAATTTGAGTTGAACTTCCAAACTTTGTGGATAGTCAATTCATTCCCATTTGTCATTGCCAATAAATATTTAATTTTGATAAAAAAAAAAAAAAAAAAAAGCTCCTTCAACTTTCTCAACAATATTATGTACATTGTTACAGTTTGATTATTGAATTTTAATTAAAAATCCTTTAAAAAAACATTTATCAGCCTGAAATTTAACATGTGTTAAACCCACCATTAAAATTACAAATACAGAATTTCGCGAATATATTTATTTTTCTTTGATTTTTTATAAAAATTTAAACTAAAACTATTAATGTGAGATTAATGAACCACGTCATGGCAAACAAATGCAACGCATCATAAATAAAACGAAAAAAAAAATTGAGCATTAAAAAATTATTTAAAAATAAGAATGACTAGTAACTGAGAAAAATCCTAAACAGTTGAAAACCTACCAAACTTAGGGTCTTATATGGGTGATTAGTCAAACAAGCATATATTATACAAAAACACATGGAGGTATATCAATTATTAACTATAATATTTTACATTAATATTATGGCATCTCCAACTACACACCTCTATGTGTTACACCAAATTTTAATTTTACTTTTAATATTATTGTTATCTTAACTTTTGTTAATCAAAAATTAAAATACTTTATTTTCTTTTTTTAGACAAAAGATAAAGATACTAAACTACAGACTTTATGAGGTAGATAAGGCCTTTGTAGTCAAAACATTTATCGTTAGTGCTATAAGTAATGCAAGTTGTGCTAGTTTATTTTGTTAATGATTATGCAAATTTATTCTCCGGAAATTTTGGTATCTCATTTGGATTCATCCACTAAATTGTCAACTAAGACTTTGTAATGAAAATAAAATTGGATCACTTTTTCACCCACTTTTATCTCATGAAGTCAAACCAATCTCCCTCCCAAAATTCCCTCCCCCTGCGTTTTCACCATTTAAACTTTATAAATAAATATTTTTTCTATATAAATACAATGTATTTTTCTAATTAATAAAAACACAATACTATTAAAAATAATGCAAAAACTACCATTCAAAATGAATCCGTCCCAAAATGAACATGTAAGAAAAATTTAAATATGCTCTCAATAAAAAATAATTTTTCAAAAGAATTGAATATTTATTTTGGGACGGAGAGGTGCAATGGAAAGTACATTCCCTCATCAGCAACACTTGTACCAGGTAAAGAACATATTAATTCTTGAGAAAATTTTGGGGGAAACTAGTTTTTCCATAACTTATAAAAATTCCTGTTTTTACAGGGGTTAAGATATAGGGTTTAAGGTTTTGGATTTAGGGTTTAAAGTTTAAGGGTTAAAAAGTGGACTTTTTATTACTTATGTAAGAACTAGTTTCCCTCAAAAGCAACTCTTAATTCTTATGCTACCAAAAAGTATAAAATTAATAAAAACAAGATAAAAGTAAATTACTTGGAAATTCTTTTATCATGTTTCAATAGAGAGAATGAACATCCATTTTCTTCCATAATTACTAATTATTAGTGCTACTCTGCAAATAAAAATAAAAATAGTGTTACTAGTGATAGCCTTCGCAGTATATACTGCTCAATGCATTTTATGGAGTAAAAATTGTGAAAAAAAAGTGGGGGAAACTTTTGAAGGGAGATTGGTTGGATGGTGATGAAAGACAAATGTAATAAGAGGAAAAGAAAAAGGGGGGGGGGGGCAAAATCATTGATAGACGTTAAGGAGTGGGAAGTAATTATGGTAAATAAGGATTGTATGTAAATTACATAGATTAGAAAGTTAAAAATAGAATTAATCAAGATAATTAATAGTTCTTAACCTATGCCCTAAGGGCATAGGATATTAAAACCGTACTACCATTCAGTTCTGGTTTTTCTCAAGTATTCTCGACACTTTGCCTAGACAAATCTTGTGAGATTTTGCGGATGGCAAAAACTCGTGTGCGGCTGCCACCGCCAACCGTGCGACGGATCCGCCCACAGGTTGAACCTTCAACCCACCCATCCGTACCCATTGTCCTCCCAGCGTGGTATGTGTCCTTAAAAAAAAACCTCCAATAACTTTAAACTTCTATATCTTGAGATTTTGAAGTCGGAAAAAAATGAAAAATAGTGTTGTGCTCGTCTCGACGAGACGAATAAAACTAGATAGGTCATGATATGGTTTTTTTTTTTTAAAAAAAAACATACTTTTTAATAAACAAAAAAGTGAGCTGCTCGCGTAAAAAATGTAACACGTTTTTATGAAAAAAGTAACAGTCTAGTCTTAAAAAAGTAACACTTTATTGTAAGATATAACAACAGTTTCGAAAAGGAAAAAATAGTTTTTGTGGTTAGAAAATGTAATAATTGAAGTGTAACAGAGTGCATATATGATTATAATTTTCTATATATATAGATGAATGTAACAGTTTTATTTGTAATTGTTACTTTTTTTCTTTTTTTTTTTTATAAAAAAAGTAAGAATTCATGTACATAATCGGTTGCATTTCAATGTTACTTTTCAGATATAATGTTTGATTTTTTGATTAAAAACTGTTACAAATGAGAGAAAAAAAAGGTTACATTCATTATTTACAAAATGTAACATTAGTTTAGTTGTCAATCTTATGTTATCTTTAATCTACTTCATCAAAATTGTGGTACATTTTGAAAAAAAAAAGTGTTACATTAGAGAAAAACGTGTTACGTTTCTTTATAAAAAGTGTTACTTTTGCCGGCGAGCAAAAAATGGCGTGGAAATCAGATTTACAATGTGAAGACTCAAAATATTTTTTTGAAACACAAAAAATTAAAATCAAAACCATTTATTTAAGGTGAAAATCGGATTAAAAAAACTTGTTTTACACTAATTTTAGTGTGTAAAACTTGTTTTTCATCTCTTAATAGAAAATCTGTTTCTTTATAAAAAAAACATGTTTTTCACAAAATTTAGTGTAAAACAAATTTTCAGAAGACTAACTCTTATTTAAGAATTTAAGAATTGAGGCTACATCCACCCAGAGCAACTCTCGTTTGTATCATTACTCTCATTGGTATCGTTACCATATAATTCATGTTACTCTATTTATTGTTAAACAAATTCACCAATTAAAATCAACTAGACCATCCAAACTCAATAGTTTTGCCCATTACTCAAGTACTACTCTATCAAAAAACTTTATGAATTAAATGATGATCAATAATAATGAGTAATAATGGATTTTCACTTATTTAACACGCGGGTAATCAATATCTGATTTTCCGGACCCGGAACCGCTGCACCAAAATTAGCTGCACCGCTGCACCGGATGAAAGTTACATATGTTATGTAAAACGTTTTCTACACAACGTTTTTATTGCACTACACAATGTAAAAACGTCCGAAATCGGGAGCTATCTGAGAGACGTTTTACATTTGCAGTACACGTTTTACATTTGCAGGAGCTAACTCACAAACGTTGTGTAACTTTCACGCGGTGCACGGGTGCAGCTAACTGCTCGGTGCAGCAGTTCGAAATCCCTGATTTTTCATCTTATTCCTTCAATTTCCATTCAAGTCTTCATCATTTCTTTAAAAAAACTTCATCTCCTTCTTCTGGTTTTAATCCACAATAACACAATTGTTTGTAATTTCAATGTAGAAATTATAAACAATTGTGTTGTTGTTTTCTATTGTACATTATATATTATATAATAAGAATCTCTCCTAAGTGAGAGCTGTTGTATTTTCTCCTCAGTGAGAGCCGTTGTATTCTCTCCTTTGTGAGAGCCTATGTTGGTCTTGTTTGTTTGTTTGTTTGTTGTATTTTTCTTTTCAAAATTGCGACAATGAAGTGAGTTCTGATGTTCTAACTACAAGGATTGTTCAGAAATTTTGAGATGCTTGATAGGCGTTTTCTCGCCAAACTGGATTCTGCATATCCCATGCTAAGCGCAACATTTTACCCAAGGGAGGATTTCGTAAATGCCAGATTGAGGCAGTCTCCAAGTTTCGTTTGGAAAGGAATCCGTACGTCTCAAGGTTTAGATATCAAATATAATTCTTGTAAGTTACGAAATAGAACTACTATTGTAATTCTGAGTGAGCCTCCAATCTTTATGGTGTGCCATCTCTTTTTTCATTGTGAATGAATGAATTATCGTTTGCCTTCAAAAAAAAAAAAAAACACACGGGTAATCAATACTCCCTCCGTCTCAAAATATTGTAATTTGAAGAGTTGATTTTTGTCTCAAAATATTTGTAGTTTCGCCGTTATTCATAAATCTTTACACTTGTTTACTAAATATGTGCTTATTCATGACAGTGTGATATACAAAGCACAAGCATTTAATTGCATAAATAATTGAATTTTTTAAAGGTGATTGAGTCATTCTTATAAGTAATAATTATATTTTTAATATGTGAGAGAACCTCTAAAACTGCTGTTGGGAATATGCTATTGAATCAATGACTATTGCTTAAGGATATGTCCGCGACAAGTCGAGTAATTTTTGGGACTTGAATTGGAAAAAGGAAATCCTTTTGGTACAAGGATTAAGGATTATTGGTTTAATTAGGTTTCTTATTGGTGCAAGGAATTGTTCAAGAATTAGGAAAGCCCTTTCCTAATGAGAATAGAATTACTTTGTACACAAGAAATAGGATTCCAATTACATTGTACACAAGGAAAAGGATTCCTTCTCCTTTTGGGTTTCTAGTATTTATGCCTATAAATACTAACCCCTCCTCTAGCATATTATTTGCCGGTCATCTTTGATAGATACAAGTAGAGATCTAAGATCTAGATTTAGGTTGACGGAATTATTGGGCTCAATAATTCGTGCGACTAGATTAGTGAAGATCGTCTATTGTAATTGGTCATTGAATAATAATATATTCTCCCTCCGCCGGTGGACGTAGCCAAGTTGGTGAACCACGTAAATTCTTGTGTTGTGTTTGATTATTTCGCTTGACATCGTTCTTTATTTTTTGCTCCAAAAGTCAATAAAAATAGAACGAAAATGTAAAGATAATGTATAAGAAAACCGATCCATCAAGTAGTCACGGGTTCGAGATACATTGCCATAATGAGAAGTGATTTGTTCAAGTCATTCAAGGGTGTTTGTCCGTGTTCGTTGGTGATCCAAGAATAGTTCAAAGCACGTTGAAGTTTGAGAGAAGATCGACTGTCGTCATCTGGGTAATATGGTGTTCGAATTTGGTGATCGTGGATTTGGTATTTCAGATATGGTGGTCAACGTTGTGGTGGAGGTTCTAGTGATCTAGAAATCATTGCACAAGTTGAGCCGAAAAAGTCGTTTGCTTGACTAAGTAAACGTGGTTGTTCTTGAGTGAACAAGGATGGTGTCTTGACAAAGACAAAAAGGCGGTGGCGGAGGTGGAGAGATTTATTCGGAAGCGGAGGATCCGGCTCAAGGTGGAGTTGGGGTCGGTTCGTGGATATGGATTATGGTTCGGGGAGATTCAAAATCAAGGTGGAGATTTTTGGGAATATGTCTTTGAATCAATGACTATTGATTAAGGATATGTCTGCGACAAGTCGAGTAATTTTTGGGACTTGAATTGGAAAAAGGAAATCCTTTTGGTACAAGGATTAAGGTTTATTGGTTTAATTAGGTTTCTTATTGGTACAAGGAATTGTTCAAGAATTAGGAAAGTCGTTTCCTAATGAGAATAGAATTACTTTGTATACAAGAAATAAGATTCAAATTACATTGTACACAAGGAATATGATTTCTTCCCCTTTAGGGTTTCTAGTATTTATACCTATAAATACTAACCCCTCTAGCATATTTTTTTTGCCGGTCATCTTTGATAGATACAAGTAGAGATCTAAGATCTAGATTTAGGTTGACGGAATTATTGGGCTCAATAATTCATGCGACTAGATTAGTGAAGATCGTCTATTATAATTGGTCATTGAATAATAATATATTCTCCCTCCGCCCGTGGACATAGCCAAGTTGGTGAACCACGTAAATTCTTGTGTTATGTTTGATTATTTCGCTTGACATCGTTCTTTATTTTTTGCTCTAACAACTACGAATATTTTGATACGGATGGAGTAGTAGTTTCTCTTATGTGAGCTGCGTTTCTTATACTCCCTCTATCCCAGAAAGATAGTCCCATTTTGATTTTTTATAGTCAACAAAAATAAACTTTGACCAAACATTCGTGTCAATTTAATCATCACAATAAAATTCTAAAAATTGCTATTAATAAATCACTTAATGATTTATCAATTACAAATTTTAGAATTTCACTAGAATTGTTAGTAAATCAGACCCAAGAGATAGCAGGTAATAATGAACGCAAATCAACAAGTAAGAACACAGATTTTACGTAGTTCACCAACAACCTATTGGTTACATCCACAGCCAAAGGAAAACAAATATTATTATGTACATAAAGCATAAAATATGTGCGAAAAATATTTATTGAGATAATTAAATCAATTTGAAATTATTGCTTAAAGTTTATCATATTAATGACAAATAATGTGCAAAAAATATTTTGAAACGAAAGGAATTTGTACAAAATTTTTGCATAAAGTATCTACATAAAGCATTTCATATAATTTTACTCACAATGCCAATGAGGCTTGGTCACACAGTGTAAGCTCTCGCGGTCTCTCCTAGGGATGACCAAACACGGTTCCGGTTACGGTTTCGGTTCCAAACCGCCGGTTCTGGAAAAGCTTGAATCGTAACCGAACCTTTTCTCTTTTGGTCACGGTTCAGAACCGCCGGTCCACAATTTTATTTAAAAAAATATATATATAATTTTTTAACAGAAAAACAATTATAATAATATTTTATTGCCGATTTTTTTTACAAAAAGGTATAGAAAAAATGTTTAAAAAATTAAAGAGGTCCGTCCCTATTTTTTTTTATATACTCCCTCCGTCCCACCTCATTTGACACCCAAGAGGTGGGCACAATAACTAAGGAAAAAGAATAAATTAAGGAAAATACGTGATAGAAAATGAAGAGAGAGAATGAGTGGGGTAAATAGTAATGCTGGTTGAATAAAATGAGTGGTGGAAAATGAAGAGAGAGAATGAGTGGTGGGGTAGAGTGAATATAAAATTATAAAAAGTAGACTATTTTGGGAAGTGTCAAGTGAGCTGGGACGGACCAAAATCGAAATAAGTGTCAAGTGCGCTGGGACAAAGGGAGTACTCAACAATTTTTTTTATTATTATTATTCACTGAATTTGGCTAAAAATTCAGTCAAAACTCAACTTTTCTTGTCAACGTTCCGTTAGTAACGGTTAATTTTGATGAAACCGTTAGAACTCTAACGATTTTGACGGTTTTGCTAACGTTTCCGGTTCCGTTTCGGTCAGATTTGACGGTTCCGGTCCAGATCGGCTTCGGTTTGACCATCCCTAGTCTCTGCTACTAAAAGAAGGTCAATGCTTCAATTCCACCTCCTATATACAAAAAAGAGAGAGAGAGAGAGAGAGAGAGAGAGAGAGAGAGAGAGAGAGAGAGAGAGAGAGAGAGAGAGAGAGAGAGAGAGAGAGAGAGCGCGCATATTATGTGCAAATTATACCAACTTCTATAATGAAACAGGTAAATATAAAGTCACAAAAACGTGCCACAAAATGTGGCTTGTATACGTGCCAAAATTGTATTGGGGTTTTTAATTAAAGTGTGTCGGGTCCACAATCGATGCAACCAATAAAATATCGTCACCTCACTTTGTATCCATCATTTTGTGAACTTCTTTTGTGCACCTAATATTGCCCGAATGAAACACAAACACAGTTTGTATGACATTTTATTTTATTTTATTTTATTTTATTCCGAGAGATTGTTGTTATAAGAATCTACAAGAAAGAATTAGAAATACAGAAATACAGAAATACAGAAATAAATAATAAATAAATAACAAACTGGAAATTCAAACAGAAATAGAACTGGACAGAAATTCGTTTGTGCCGAGCCGTGTGTTTGAACACACTGTCCTTAAAACTTATTCGTCCCCTCACCGTAAGTGCTTGAGGATACCGTTTGACGCTAGTCTCCCAGGATTACTCGCGCGAACCGGAGGCTTCTCATCACTATGAGACTCCGGTGAACTGAATAAGTGCCCGGACAGTATCACCTCTTGATATGCAATGCATGAGGCGAAAGGGAGAATGAACAATATGCAACAAGAAGAGACTGTAAGGAACTGGTGGAAGTCTTTATGTAATTCGAAAATTGTATATCCAACTGGTCTGTGCAATACTCTATATATACTGCTCTACGGACTGTCCAAGAGTCAAAATTAATTTGAAGATGAGCCTAATCCTTTGTAAGATAAGGCATGTCTCTTCATTTGATATTCCAGTTCAGATGGGTTGAATCTGTTTCGAGCAGAAATTTTTGACTGAAAATCAAAAATAATAGCAAAAGGTGAGCTAGCACGGACAAGCCAAATCGGTGCTACATTCGTGTCCGCAGGACGCGCGCACACATGAGTTCGGTCGATGCAA
The DNA here is from genome assembly GCA_026119855.1 of Campanula takesimana. NCBI lineage: Eukaryota > Viridiplantae > Streptophyta > Magnoliopsida > Asterales > Campanulaceae > Campanula > Campanula takesimana. The sequence continues at coordinate 1,437,529 of JAOWBW010000080.1, read as the reverse complement.
GCCAATTTGGGTCCATGATTTGCACCCCCCCTGCGCGCGAGAGAGAGCCTCTATGCCATACAAGCTTACACACTACTCAAGTGCCCAAGCCTTTAAACTAGCTTCCTTTTACATCTTTTTTCAATGTGGGATAATGCCAATATCCCCACTCCAACCCATCAACTTTAAGCCTTTGTAACTCATTCGTCCCAACACCAAATTGGACAAATGAATACATTATCTCAATGTCCTCACGGAGTAGAACACAAACCCACAAACAATTTTGTCTTTCGACAAATTATTTATCACGGAAATACATCATATTTCCTTCACAAATACACCAAAAATACACTTATTTCCAACAATTCCCCACATGAAGGAAATTATGAGGAATTTGGTGATAAAGTCCAACAGTAGAAAACCTGCATAGGATAGGTATGGGGTTTTCCCTTTGAACCTTCCTTCGTAGATGTATACTTATTCTACTCGCTAATCAGTAGACACGATGTCCTTGAACTGTTCAGCTTTTTGTGTAGCCAATCATATACTTCTACACAGGTATCTCCCTAACACAATTCAGTTCTCATGGTTGTGTCCATTGTGGCCCTGGAACACAATTCCTAGTTCTGTGAGAGGGTCTAAGAATTGAGCCTCACACAATTCTCCTCGAAGCGGCCCCACTTCTCTCCCACATAGGTGATTCTTCTAAGTAACCCGGTTTACTCCACAAGAATCATTAAAAGCCATTGACTTAACCTCATTCATCTCGGGATGTCACTTTTATATAGGAATGGGTATGGGGTTTGTCCCCACAGTGACGCTACAAGTCTTTTAACGGTTAGGTGGTCCCTTTTGAACCTAGATCTTGGGATCTTCAGTCAGCTAGGTTGGGTTTTCCGCCGTGGTTAACTTCTCAAGAGGCTTTAAACCCATTCCCCTTGTCGATCTCACAACTACCTCTCTGTTTAACCCTTTGGTTAACGGATCCGTTAAGTTATCCTTTGACTTCACATAGTCAATGGAGATGGTACCATTTGAGAGTAGTTGTCTTATGGTATTATGTCTTCGACGAATATGTCTCTACTTACCATTGTACATGTTGCTTTGTGCCCTGCCAATTGCAGATTGACTATCGCAATGTATGCATATTGGTGGCACTGGCTTTGTCCATTTTGGAATATCTTCTAGGAATTAGCGTAGCCACTCCGCTTCTTGCCCACATTTGTCCAATGCTATGAACTCATATTCCATCGTAGATCTAGCTATAACAGTCTGCTTAGAAGATTTCCATGATATAGCCGCACCTGCTAATGTGAATACATATCCACTTGTAGACTTTGAGTCTTTGATATCAGATATCCAATTAGCATCGTTATACCATTCAATCACTGCTGGATGTTTAGTATAATGTAATCCATATTCACGAGTATGTCTCAAGTATCTAAGTACTCTCACAATACCCTTCCAATGATCCGCTCCAGGATTACTTGTGTACCGACTCAGTTTGCTAACAGCGTAAGCAATATCTGGTTTTGTGCAACTCATTTGGTACATTAGACTTCCAATTATCCTTGAATACTCTGATTGAGAAACTGGTTCTCCTCTATTCTTTGATAGATGTTGACTTGTGTCAATTGGAGTGTTAGCTATTCCATTGTCATCCTTGCTAAATTTCTCAAGAATTTTATCCACATAATGAGCCTGGCTCAATACAAGTCCATTGGATATCTTAGAAATTTTCAATCCAAGAATCACATCAGCTACTCCCATGTCTTTCATGTCAAACTTCGAGTTTAACATATCTTTTGTGGATTTGATCATTTTTTCACAACTTCCTATGATAAGAATGTCATCTACATAAAGACACAAAATGACATAGCCATTTTCATTGTTTTTAGTATATACACACTTGTCACATTCATTTATCTTGAATCCACTTTCCATCATGGCTCGATCAAATTTTCGATGCCATTGTTTTGGTACTTGTTTCAAGCCATATAAAGACTTTACTAATTTGCACACTTTCTTTTCTTGCCCTGGTGCAACAAACCCTTCAGGTTGTTCCATGTAAATCTCCTCATCTAAATCACCATTTAGAAAGGCAGTCTTTAAATCCATTTGATGCACTTCAAGATTGCGCAATGCGGCAATTGCAAGCACAACTCTTATTGACGTTATTCTTGTGACAGGAGAATGCGTATCAAAATAATCAAGGCCTTCTTTCTGTTTGTAACCTTTAATTACAAGTCTGACCTTATACTTATCAATTGTGCCATCTGGTTTCATTTTCCGTTTGAAAATCCACTTATATCCAAGTGGTTTACTTCCTGGAGGAAGATCCACTAGTTCCCAAGTATGATTTTGCAAAATGGAATCAATCTCACTTTTGATGGCTTCTTTCCACAAAGGTCCTTCAGAAGAATTCACAGCTTCCTTATAACTTTGTAGTTCACTTTCGAGCATGTAAGTCAGAAAATCCGTCCCAAATGATTTTTCTACTCTTGCTCTTTTACTTCGTCGAGGTTCCACCTCAACTTCTTCACTTTGATCTTGAATGTGTAGTTCTTCTATTGAGTCTTGTACCCGTGTTGATGAGCTTGCCTCATTTCTTGGCTTGCACGGGAATACATTCTCAAAGAAAGAAACATCCCTAGATTCCATTATAGTGTTCTTGTGTATATCTTGATTTTTCGATTCATACACAAGGAATCTATAAGCACTACTGTTATGAGCATACCCAATAAATATGTAATCTACAGTTTTAGGCCCAATTTTCACCTTTTTAGGTGGAGGTACTTCTACCTTTGCAAGACATCCCCACACTCGCAAGTATTGGTAGGATGGCGCTCTTCCATGGCACAATTCATAGGGGCTCTTGTTCAATTTCTTTCGAGGTACCTTATTTAACACGTAGTTAGCTGACAACACAGCTTCACCCCACATGTTAGAAGGTAATCCCGAACTTATCAACATGGCATTCATCATTTCTTTCAATGTCTGATTCTTGCGTTCGGCAACACCATTTTGTTGGGGTGTATAAGGTGCCGTGGTTACATGTTTTATTCCATGTTGAGCACAAATTCTTTCAAATGGAGATTCATACTCTCCTCCACGATCACTTCTTAGCACCTTTATTTTCCGGTTAAGTTGATTCTCGACTTTATTTTTATAGAGAACAAACTTCTCTATTGCCTCATCTTTACTTTTGAGGAGATACACATAGAAATACTTTGTACTATCATCGATAAAAGTCATAAAGTACTTATTGCCACCTCTTGATTGTGTTGACTTAAAGTCACATAAGTCTGTGTGGACTAAGTCGAGTGGTTCACACTTTCTTTCAATTGAATGGAATGAAGGTTTTGCAAATTTGGCTTCTACGCAAAGTATCATAATTAACATGTCCTAGTCTACCATGCTACAAATGGGAGGACTCAAGCAGATAAACAGAAGATTTGTTCATTTCATTATTCTTTGGTTTAACAACCATTACACTGAGCTTAAACATCCCATCATTTACATACCCTTTACCAACAAACATTCCATTCTTGGACAATGTTACAACATCAAACTCAAACACAATACGAAATCTGTGCTTGTTCAATAGCGAACCGGACACTAAATTCTTCCTGATCTCAGGCACATACAAAACATTGTTGAGAGTCAGTTCCTTCACGGAAGTCATCTTCAAAACTACTTTGCCTTGACCCTTAATGTCAGAAGTAGCCGAATTCCCCATAAAAAGCTTTTCACCATTTTCAAAAGCTTCAAAAGTACTAAACATTTCCTTATTGGAACACACATGTCTAGTAGCCCCGGTGTCAATCCACCATTGATTTGGGTTTGAACCCACCAAATTCACTTCGGATATTACCGTACAAAGATTCATCTCGGAAACATCCCTTGAGATTTCCTCCACCATGTTTATCTCACGAGGTTTCTTAGGAAACCTACAAGTAGCAGACTTGTCGACTTCACCACCACAATTGTAGCACGTTCCCATGAATTTCTTCTTTGAAATACCACCTTTTGGTCCCAAATGGGACTGTTTTGCCACAGATTTTCCTTTACCCTTGCCATGGCCTTTGCCTTTTGAACTTTGGCCATGTTCCACCACATTGGCTTTAGGAATACTATGGGTAAACTTCCTCTCTACAGCCCTATTGTTTTCTTCAATGCTTAGTCGAAGAATCAAGCCTTCAACATTCATCTCCTTTCGCTTATGCTTCAGGTAGTTCTTAAAATCGTTCCAAGCGGGAGGCAACTTCTCAATAATAGAAGCTACTTGAAACTTTTCACAAATGACCATACCCTCGGCAAGCACCTCATGCAAAATCAATTGCAATTCATCCACTTGGGACTTCACAGTCTTAGAGTCCACCATTTTGAAATCAAGGAAGCGAGATACAATGAACTTCTTTGTTCCCGCATCCTCCACCGAGTACTTATGGTCTAAGGACTCCCACAATTCTTTGGCATTCTTCTTCTCTCTAAACACTTTGTAAAGAGAATCAGACAAGCCATTCAGAATGTGATTCTTGCACAGGTATTCCCCATGCTTCCATGCTTCAACCGTAGCCAGGGTTGTCACATCAGTCTCATCCGCAGCCACAATTAGCATTTCTTCTTTCAGATACTTAACCAAGCTGATGGTGGTCAAGTAGAAATGCATCTTTTGTTGCCACCTCTTGAAATGGAGGCCAACAAATTTTTCTGGCTTCTGGGCATGCGAGGTGATGTGCACAATCTGTGGACCACCCATCACACTAGCACCGGTTCCAGTTGGAGTCACAACAGGAGTCCCTGAAGTGGTTGATTTGTTTGATTCAGTCACCATTTCTGAAATACAATCAAGGAGTCAGTTTTACAAATTCCAGTAGGAGTAGTCGGGTCCACAATCGATGCAACCAATAAAATATCGTCAGCTCACTTTGTATCCATCATTTTGTGAACTTCTTTTGTGCACCTAATATTGCCCGAATGAAACACAAACACAGTTTGTATGACACTTAATTTTATTTTATTTTATTCCGAGAGTTTGTTGTTATAAGAATCTACAAGAAAGAATTAGAAATACAGAAATACAGAAATAAATAATAAATAAATAACAAACTGGAAATTCAAACAGAAATAGAACTGGACAGAAATTCGTTTGTGCCGAGCCGTGTGTTTGAACACACTGTCCTTAAGACTTATTCATCCCCTCACCGTAAGTGCGTGAGGATACAGTTGGACGCTAGTCTCCCAGGATTACTCGCGCGAACCGGAGGCTTCTCATTACTATGAGACTCCGGTGAACTGAATAAGTGCTCGGACAGTATCACCTCTTGATATGCAATGCAGGAGGCGAAAGGGAGAATGAAAAATATGCAACAAGAAGAGACTGTAAGGAACTGGTGGAAATCTTTGTGTAATTCGAAAATTGTATATCCAACTGGCCTGTGCAATACTCTATATATACTGCTCTACGGACTGTCCAAGAGTCAAAATTAATTTGAAGATGAGCCTAATCCTTTGTAAGATAAGGCATGTCTCTTCATTTGATATTCCAGTTCAGATGGGTTGAATCTGTTTTGAGCAGAATTTTTTGACTGGAAATAAAAAATAATAGCAAAAGGTGAGCTAGCACGGACAAGCCTAATCGGTGCTACATTCGTGTCCGGAGGATGCGCGCACACATGAGTTCGGTCGATGCAAGCCAATTTGGGTCCATGATTTGCACCCTCCCCCTGCGCGCGAGAGAGAGCCTCTATGCCATACAAGCTTACACACTACTCAAGTGCCCAAGCCTTTAAACTAGCTTCCTTTTACATCTTTTTTCAATGTGGGATAATGCCAATATCCCCACTTCAACCCATCAACTTTAAGCATTTGTAACTCATTCGTCCCAACACCAAATTGGACAAATGAATACATTATCTCAATGTCCTCACGGAGTAGAACACAAACCCACAAACAATTTTGTCTTTCGACAAATTATTTATCACGGAAATACATCATATTTCCTTCACAAATACACCAAAAATACACTTATTTCCAACAATTGTATGACATTTAATTAAACTATTTTCTTGATTTTTGGCACATCAATGCCATGGCAGCCCCGGAAGAAAACATAGCCAATATACCTAAAATAAAAAGACAACATAGACTAATTAAATCTAAGAAATCATTTTTATTTTCTCCATTCTATAATAAAAATCGCATTTGATTTATCAAGATTTGTTTTGGCGACAAACTTATCACCATTTTTAAGGAATGTGTTTTACTTAATTGTATGTTTGTGCAATGGTAAAATTCGCATAAAGATTATTCTCTTATCTAAAAACACGATATTTCTTTTGGGCGGAAAGAAAAGGAGAGCGCAAAGTTTATTATGGAACAAGTAATCCATTATCCATCAGTGTTCTACATTGATGATGAAGAAAGAACTTAACATTTGAACTCATCTACATAAATTAAACATATTTTACATTGATATATAAGGAGTTGTTGAATTGAATTTGAATACAACTATAGCTTGTGCATATAAAAAATAGGGTTTACCAAACTCAATTAGAAGATTAATAATGAAGGAGAATTGAACCGAGGTTGAATTTAATGGTAATGGAATCAAATAAGGGCTCTTTTTTTTTCCTGATGTAGCAGTCGGATGAGATAAACGTACGAAATTAAATGGGTGAGTAATTGACAGATATAATGTGCACAATGAACGAAATATCTGAAATATTTCAAATTATATAACAAATGTAGCCCATTAAAACAAAAATTAAATTTATTAAAAATTAGACTGTCGTACAAACTGACTGCACACAGATAACATACTGAAGAAGAAGGTTGTACCCGGGCCACAGAAGAAAAGATGCTGATTCACTCCACTTTGTCAAGATTGAAAAATCGCACCAACCCACCAATATTATAGGCGGCAATATAGATAACCCCATGCATAAAAACAATGTCCAACTTGAGTCACAAGTGACAACATTACCAATTTGAACCTGACATTTCTTTTACTCCTTCCGTCTCAGAAAGATAGTTCACTTTTTTTGGTTGTTACTACGAGGGAACTTTGAGCAGTTATAAAAGCTACTTATAATTATATTAATGTGAATCTAAAAATTGATATTAATAGTATTTATAATGGTGTATCAAGAACAATTTCAAAAATTTCATTAGAATAATTAAAAGTAGCCTTAATTATTACTCAAAGTTCCTTCGTAAAACCCATGAAAATAGGGGGACTATCATTCTGGGAAAGAGGGAGTATAATTTAGTTTATTTTCCAAATGGAATTAAATAATTTACTTAAGTGGCTCTATTAGAACGTGCACTGTGAGCCTCAATCATGTTTTATTTTTCATAATAACTTTAAAGTTGAATAATTGTTGCCAAACACTTTCAAATTGGTCATTAATTATTAATTTCTCCCTTTAGAAACTCAAAGCTCATCTGATGTGTATATTATACATATAAAAATATGCATTACTTTTTTTCTCATTCATTTCCAATAAGATAGGCCATAGTCCTTTCCCTAAAGGTTGGTTTCAAAGATTTGAGACTGCTGTGGTGCTGATTTATTGTCATGTTTTAATTATCGGTCGAGATTTAGGTTAAGGAGATTTTTTTGGAGGCAATCATCAGTTGTGATTAATCGGTCCACAAATTACATTTAATCTGAATCGATAACTGCTCAAAAACCAAAGAGCTCTAGCTCAAGCGGTATCCGGTATTAGCTTCCCATGCGGAGGTCTCGAGTTCGAATCCCGTTAGGGAGATTTCAACTTAGGAAGACTATTAAGAACGTTAGGTCCGATCGTGGTGGTGAATACTATGATCGGAATGACGGTTTGGGGAACAATGTCCGGGTCCTTTTGCTCGCTATCTTGAGATTTGTATTAGCCTATTTGATGTAGCCAAAGGGCAATTTATCTATCATTAATGAAATAAAAAAACCCATTTTTTTTTTTTTAAAAAAAGAGATAACTGCTCAAAAAAGGTCATGTAATTTAAATCGTGCCCGATTGCTACAACGGAGCAGCTAATCAATCGTAGTATCAATCTATATTCAGAGTTTTAAATATACAATTGTGTGGAAGTTATGGGTCCCACCCTAGTTTAAATTTAAATTTATTTCATAATGGGTAATATTTACAATTATTAATGTAGGGAATTTGGTATCACTGTGGAATATTTGGTGTATATAAGGGTGCATGGAGAGGGTTAGGTTGGTAGAGTAATCTCTTTTTAGAAACAAGTTTTGGTAGGGAGCTATTTCTTGAGGGTTTAGTCAAAAAAAGCCAAAAAAGAAAAAAATGGGGTGCCATTACAACAACAATTATGGGTTATTGTTGTTCATAGTTGGATTACCTCTACTTGCTTCTGTTCATCCATCTTCTTCCTCAACTACAAGGCGTTTTCAATTCAATGTATACACACTCTCTCTCTCTCTCTCACACACACACACACGCACACAGATAAACACACAAAGTTTTAGTTTTCGAAAAGCTATAAATTCCATGAACTTGTGTGCCAAATGTTGATATCTAGGGTTTTTGATATCGGTTTGCAGGTTGAATGGAAGAATGTGACACGTTTATGCACTACGAAGCGACTTTTAACGGTGAATGGAGAGTACCCGGGGCCGAGCATAACCGTTCATGAAGGTGATAATGTGGAGATTAAGGTCACAAATGGTGTTGCAGCCAATACTACTCTTCACTGGTAACTTCTTTTTGCCTAGTTAACCAATTTTCGTATCTGTATTTATATATTGACAAGTTAACTGCAACATTTAATATATAGTATATTGTATAATATTTGTGGAACAAAGACAATAGCCCCATGTTGACTGACTCACAAACACCCTCACAAGGTTATTTTATCTATACTGTACTTGATATTTCTATATTTTTCGATCACTTATATGCTAGTATCTGTCATAAAATAAAATGTCATTGCGAAATTGAGGTCACCGCTGGTCTTCTAGTCAATTTATAAATGTATACTTCTTCCATCACATCCGAAATAGGATTTTTAGTCTCGACACGGAGATTAAAGAATACTAACTAATGTTTTATTGTAAAAAGTGGTTTGAAAAGTAAGTGTTATGAGTATGAAGGAGAGAAAATGTGGGTATGGAATAATAAATGAAAAGTTGTTGAGTATGACAAGTGGGTCTCAGTAAAAAAAAAAACATTTTGGGATGTCATATTTCGAGTGATAAACTTTTAATAGCAAAACAGCCTATTTCAAATGGGACGGACGGAAGGAGTATATGTGTGTGCGCGTGTGTGCATATACTCCGTATCTATTTGTATCTCTTTGTGTGTGTGTGTGAGAGAGAGAGAGAGAGGGTATGTAGGGCTGGGAAAGGGGAGTCCAGATCTCCTGTGCCCCTACATGTGCCCCTCCCTGTGCCCCTCTAATCTCAATGTTTATGTTGATATTATCCAAGAATGTAAACGGTCCAGATTAGAGGGGCACATGGAGGGGCACAGGAGATCTTTTCCCGAGGGAGGGAATGTTCTAAGAAATGTGGATTTTTGATATGCTTAGGTGTGTTAATTATGTGTGTGTACAGAAAATTTTATTTATTTATTCTTAATTGGTGGATCCTTTGACCAATGGTCGACAAAGAAAGAGCAGCCTACCTTAACGTTAACATTTCTTTCATTCAATCCCACCTAATAACTAAAAACATATTTTTTAAAATTAAAATATATTAAAATATAAAGAAAAAGGTACACCAAATCAGAATTGTGAAGAATAAGATAGATAGAAAAGACAGCAGGCATGCATGAATGAAAGAGAGTCCTTGAAATAGACCCAAGAGCTAATTAACTAAATGGAGCTATTATGCAAGTTAAATACTCTCTCCATCCAATAAGTTTTTCAATATAAGTTTATACTCCCTCCGACCCAGAAAGATAATCCACATTTTTTTCCGTTGTTACTACGTCGACGAGGGAACTTTGAGCAGTTATAAATGCTACTTATAATTATGTTAATGTGAATCTAAAAATTGATATTAATAGTATTTATAATGGTGTATCAAAAACAATTTCAAAAATTTTCATTAGAATAATTAAAAGTAGCCTTAATTATTACTCAAAGTTCTTTCGTAAAACCTATGAAAATAGGGGGACTATCATTCTGGGACGGAGGGAGTATTTCAAAAAATATGTTTGGTGTATTGTTACTATGGTAGTAAAAATAATGTAAAATAAATAAAACATAAACGTCAGTCAACAGTAGTGACACTTATTACGGGACGAAAAAACTAACATTGTTTATGGTGAATTCATATTTTTTGTTAATATCGTTGCATACTTAGTCTTTTTCAATCTTTCCCATTAACACTTAAAATTTTTATATGTAATTCAAAATGTCAACATTACCCTTTGTCTGGACATTTCAAGAGATGTTATTTTCAAGATTCTTTTTCGGGTGTGTTAAGAAAAAAAAAAAAAAAAAAGTCTCTTTTGGGTGTTAAAATGCACTATTTATAAATCTTATCATGTCCTTATCATGACTCATGAGTTCAGATAAAGCGTCACACATCAGAACTTTTGCCATTGAAATTCACCACATTCTTTTGAATATTACTCCCTCGGTCCGATAACGATTTTCTCATTTGTCATTTTTTATCATCTCAAAAAGTTCTCTTTATTTCTACAATTTGGGCTTAAAATTGCATAAACAAAACATGGCTAGTGAAGCAAGTGCTTATATCCATAGAAAGTTTGAATAGTCAAATGTGAATATCATTTTGGGGCGGAAGGAGTAGATAACTTTGTGTGTCAGAGTTGGAGATAACATACTATATGTGTTACAGTAAAAAATCCATGAAAAATGTAAATTGAAATCAGAAACTAATATAATCAGTGAAACTCTGAACTATTCAGGCATGGAATAAGGCAGATAAGAACAGGATGGGCAGATGGACCAGCATACATAACTCAGTGTCCAATTGGATCTGGAAATTCATACACATACAAATTCAAAGTAACCAATCAGAGGGGTACCTTATGGTGGCATGCCCACCTGGCGTGGCAACGCGCTTCCGTCTATGGCGCCTTCATCATCTACCCTCGCATGCCCTACCCGTTCTCCGTTCCGATTCAATCCGAAATTCCCATCATATTCGGTACTAAACAATACTCGACCATTTCCGGAAAGATAGTCTCACTTTGACTTTAATGGTCAACTCAAGCGAACTTTGACCATAATGCAATTTTAAAAAACTTATATTGATAGTATTCCTAATGGTGAATCAATAACAAGTTTTAGAATTGCAAGTGATAGCTAGATAATCATAAAGTTGTTGTCAAAGTTTAATTGAGTTGACTATGAAAGTCAAAATGAGACTATCTTTTGGGGACGGAGGGAGTACCATACAGTATGTCCTCAAGATATTCCTTTCCATTTGTACCTGATATACTCGCAATTTCTTCGTTTTTAAGGTGAATGGTGGAACTCAGATATAGATGCAGTTGAAAACGGGATGAAATATGGGAACGGTCCAAATTCATCAGATGCTTATACGATCAATGGTTTGCCTGGCTCGCTCTACCCCTGCTCTGACAAAGGTAAAGTACAAGCAACCTGCACCCCTGTGTTTCCTCTGTTCCAGAAAAGGATATAGGGTATTGTAAAACTATTTTTCTGCTGTCTGACAATATTTTCCATTTTCTATACACCATTGCAGATACTTTCATGGCTACAGTCGAGCGTGGGAAAACGTACTTGCTTAGAATCATCAACGCAGCACTCAACGACGAGCTCTTTTTCAGTATTGCCAAACATACCGTCACAGTTGTTGAGATAGATGCTGTTTACACAAAGCCTTTTAATACCGATGCCATTATGATAACTCCAGGTCAAACCACCACTGTTCTGCTTACTGCAAATCAGGTGCCCGATTCCACGGGCATGTTCGTAATTGCAGCAAGGCCTTATCTTTCCTCGGTATTCCCTTTCAACAATTCCACCACAACAGGGTTCTTAAAATACAATGGAACAAAGATTACCAAAATCAATCCGTCCAATATTCGTTTACCTAATAATCTTCCGGAAATGAAAGACACACCTTTTGCTACAAAATTTACAGATAAGCTTCGGAGCCTTGCTACACGTGAGTACCCTTGTGGGGTCCCTAAAACTATAGACAAGCGAGTTATAACGACTATAAGCCTAAACCTTCAAGACTGCCCTGCTAACCAAACTTGTGAAGGGCTTTTTGGGAAAAGCTTCTTTGCATCTATGAACAATCAATCATTTGTTCGTCCAGAACGGTCAATACTCGAGAACTTTTATCATTCAAAGTCTCCTACTAGTATTAAATCCGAATTCCCTGAAAAGCCGGCGCATACCTTTGACTTTACTGGAGTTGACCCGCTTTCAGAAAACATGAATACTGAATTCGGTATGAAGCTTCTTGTTGTACCTTATGGTACAAAGTTGGAGATTGTGCTGCAAGATACGGGTTTTCTGAACGTGGAAAATCATCCAATTCATATTCATGGTCACAACTTCTTCATCGTGGGGACGGGATTTGGAAACTTTGATGAAGCTAAAGATCCTTCCCGTTATAACCTTGTTGATCCACCAGAGAGGAACACGGTGGGTGTACCTGCAGGGGGATGGGCAGCTCTTAGAATAAATGCAGATAATCCGGGAGTATGGTTTGTTCATTGCCATCTTGAGGAGCATACTTCGTGGGGTCTTGCTACGGGATTTGTAGTACAAAGTGGTACCGGACCAAATCAGGCTTTGGTTCCTCCTCCAAATGATCTACCTTCATGTTGAGCATTCAAATAGTTAGATTTTCATTTTATTTTATTTTATTTTATTTTTTTGAAGTACCATGTTATAGTTTTTTGGATTGGATTTACCATCTATATATATCTTGAGAGTATCTCTAGTGCAAATGTATATTCACATGTGTGCTTTATATGATTGAAAGAATGTTGCGAGGTTTGAGTGGTAAAAAGTTCTATTCATTTCAGTTTCTCAATATTTTGTACTTCCTCCGTCCCATAATAAATGTCCTACTTATGGGTCCGGAGCGTTTGCCATCTGTTTTGCCATTTTTCGGAATTGGATCCAATCATTTAAATATAGAAGTATGAAACCATGTTTGAAATATTGAAGAATAAGATAGGTAGATAGATAGAAAGACAGAAGGGCGCGAAAGTGAGTTTTTGAAAATGACATGAAAAGGATTAAGCTACAAGCTATGAAACAGTATATTTAACCCTGACATAGTATTTCGTTGAGTACTTGGTCTCCATTAAATCTTCTTCATTTTTTTTGTTTCCATTTTTTTTCTTTTTTGTGATTCTTTGCATTTTAAGAGATTTAATAGTCAAGATTGTGTCTCTTAAGTCTTTTTTTAAAAAAAAAAAAAAACATATGCACACTCTTTGCATCTTACGAGGTGTGAAGTTTTGCAATACTCTCTCCTTCCCAGAAAGTTAGTCCCTCTTTTTTAGTTGTTACCGCGAATGAATTTCGAGCAATCATTTAGGCTACTTTTAATTATCTTAATGAGAATCTAAAAATCGGCATTGATACACCATTATAAATAAATACTACCAATACCAATTTTTTGGTTTTCATTAAGATATTTAAAAGTAGTCCAAATTATTGCTCAAAGTTCATTCATTCGTAGTAACATTGAAAAAAGAGGGACTAACTTTCCAGGACATAGGGAGTATAATCTAAAAGTAAAGATACTCAAAATGTGCCATACTGTTCTTAACTTTTTTTTGCATCGATATCATCAGAAACGATAACATTTTCATTAAGTCGTTTTTAACATCTTGTTATTGCACATAATCCCGTGACATTTCGTAGCAACTAGCAATAGATTAGATTTATCATCACGCAAATACACGCAGTCTAGGAGTGGTAAAATGATTGGGAAACGAGGTAGTTGTTGTTAGATCATTTTCTGTTCAAGTCTGACAACAATATTGTTGTTGAAGTTGTTGTCATAGTCACTACACAACAACCAGGAATAACAAAATCCCCTTATGAAATGTTCTCAGTTGTCAGATACTGATGCTACAACGACCAAAGTATATACAATTGCACAGAATTATGTGTAGGAATTAGGAGCTAAATATTATCAGCATAATCTAATCACAGATTCCTTAATCTGAACCGACATTACTTTCGGCAACTACTACCACCAGTAAATAATGGAAGTGACAGTCGTAAAGTAAGAATAAAATATAATAGAAAAATCCTAGAAAACGGATCACGCACACACACAAACGCAGAGCAATTACAAAGGTTGAGTTCGATGATCCTAATCCATAAACATGAAGAAATTGTAAATTTATTTCAAAAAAATCCCCAACTTGAAAAATATACTGTAATATTAATGATAGTATGATACTACCTCTGTCCCAAATGAATGACCGAATTCGTTCTTGATCAAGCGAAAATTCGGTCATACATTTTGGGAAGGAGGGAGTACTAACATAATTACTTAACAATGAACAATTTAATAGATTGGTTAAGGCAGATAAGAACAGGATGGGGTGATGGTGATTACATATTGTATGCTTATGACAAGTCCAAAGAAAACTTCAACCTAGTTTGGTGATTATATCTGTAACTGCAGAATGTGGTGATACCACAAGTGCTGCCCACACTTTCCCAGTGATACCGACGGACTGTCTGGTTATATTTGTATATTTGCTTCATAAATAATTGCTGGACTAATGTTTAATATTTGTGCAAGTTTATTGTCTATGTTGGTCCATTTTCAGGTATAACCTATGCTAGAATAATGCAAGGAAGTTAAAGAGAAGTTATGGATAAAATGGGATTTTATCCATAAACATGTGGGATATTCTCAACAACAATCACATGGGTATTTGACCCATTCAACGACTGAGTTATGGAGGAGAAAGTACAAGGCGCTGAAGCTAGGAAGTACAACAAGGCGAAGCACAAAACTTGGGCACAAAGAATTTGTTCCTACAAATTAGGAAATGTGGGAATTATCCTCCCCAAGGCTCGGCCAACTAACTCCACTCTCTCCCCACGTTTTTGATCAACAACTACCCATTATTGGAGAATTCCCCAAGTCCAAGAAGTCTATAAATAGTGAAGGAGGTGGAGCATTAAAGATACAACACTTGAAGCAAGAACACACACTCCTCACAAGAAAAGTCTATACACTCCTTGGTTCCGATAAACCCAATCCTCCCAAACCTTTTTCCATTCTTGTAATCGAGTATTATAAGTTTGTGTTGGCTAGGATAGGGTCTCGTGTATAGTCTTAGTCGTTCCACAAAGCTTTCATTGTAATAGCATTAGGGAACTATCGGCTTTGTACTTCATTTCATATTATTAGTAAATGTCTCGCCTTTTGAGGCATCCCTCAAGATATATACATTTATATATCTTGAGAAAAATAATTCTTGTGTTTTTATTCCGCTGCAAACTCTTTTCAGAAATTGTTTTCTGCTCGTGTGTGTAAGTGTTACCCGAAGTGTTATCGTTGCTCTGCCAACACCTTTGATAACACTTCCTATAAAACCCAAGGCCATTGACATTTTCAATTGGCACCAGAGCTGGTTACTTGACATACTAAGTATTTGATCAAGTTTGTCATGGCCTTGAATCTTGCTAATCCATATCTTGAGAGACTTTCTATTCTTCTTGGCTCGAATCATACTTCCCTTAGGAATAGTGAGGAAAGAGAGCTAGAAAACATTAAAGAACGTGATCAATCAGCCATGTTGACCATGGCTTTGGAGCACTCAAAGTCAGATTCAGAAAGTGTTGCCAATGGTGTTACCCAGAGTGCGATAACACCAAACTGAACACCCAGCATGTATAATCCTTTTAAATTTTCTGACGATTTTTGCTTTCATGGTTCAATTAATGTTGATGCAGGAAGTCCAGATGAGGAGGATTTAAGCAAGGATGAGCTCATTGATGGGTTAAAAGATCTCTACAAGGCATTGTTCAAAGAATGGAAAAAAAAGAACAAGATGGTAGCGATCTTAACCAAGGAAAATCATGAGCTAAAAGACTCTTTGACTCGGTTGGCGGTGCAATTCACAAAGTTGGATGTTGAACTTGTCAAAGTCAAGTCCAAGTTGAAGCTAGCCGAGACTACCTTCAAAAAGTTCAACACATCGTTCTCAAAATTGGATGAAATACTCGACTTGAGTAAGTCACTCAAAGCAGGTATTGGGTTCCAAGACTCTCTTGACAAAATCACTTCTACTATAATGAATGAAAATAATGAAGCATGTTTTGTAAAAGAACATGAAAAATTAAAAAGTAGTTCATCAAGTGAAATTTCTGATCAACCGTGTGTGTGTGAATATTGTCACACAACTGGACAGAGTAAATTTGATTGTTTTACACTCAAAAAGAAAAATTCAAGTTCACATGTGTTATCTCAAGTGTTACCTAACACTCAAGACAACACTGGTTATCAGAAAATTAAAAGGTCTAAAAAGAAAGTCTGGTTTTTAAAATCTAACCATAAATGCAATGTTGTATTTGCTTCTATGAAGACTAACATTTCAGGTTCATGGTACTTTGATAGTGGTTGTTCACATCATATGACGGGAACAAAAGTGTTCTTGAAAGACTATGAATCTATCCAAGGAGAAACGGTGAAATATGGAGGTGGAGGAAAGAGCAATATAATAGGGAAAGGGACACTTGATGTTTCCGGATTCCCTGCCTTAAAGAATGTCTTGCACGTTGATGGATTGGTTGCTAATTTAATTAGCATTGGCCAATTGTGCGATGACAACTTGGAGGTAAAATTTAATAAAAATACTTGTGAAGTTTTTTATAACACTAACACTTGTGTAATGTCAGGAACTAGATCAAGTGACAATTGCTATCTTGTTGATAAACAAGTATGCAATTTAGTCAATATGGATGACACAATTTTGTGGCATCAAAAGTTGGGACATGCCCCTTATGAAAACTTGAAGAATATTTTCCAGTTTGAGGCTGTCAAAGGAGTCCCCAATCTGAATCTGAAGAACAAAATTGTGTGTGGGGACTGCCTTAAAAGTAAGGAGACTCGTGTTACCCGCAGTGTTACACAACACCATGAGCAACACTTTGGGACAACACATTGTTTTCAGCTTTTGCACATGGACTTGATGGATCCAATTGAGGTAGAAAGCCTGGGAGGTAAGAGGTATGTTTTTGTTATAGTTGATGATTTCTCTAGGTTTTCTTGGGTATATTTCCTAAGAGAAAAATCTGAAACTTTAGATAAATTTAAACTCTTGCATTTCAAAATCAAAAACATGTTCTGCTCACCTATTTTTTGTATAAGATCCAATCATGGAAAAGAATTTGCAAATGTTTTCTTTTATACTTTTTGTAAGAAAAATGGGATACACCATGATTTTTCGATCTCTAAACCACATGGTGTGGCTGAAAAGAAAAATAGGACATTGCTTGATATGGCCCGTGTTATGTGATTCTCAAAAAGAATTTCAAAAAGATTTTGGGCTGAAGCTTTGAGCACGGCTTGTCATATTTCTAATAGTTTTTCTAAGACCTGGTTTAACAATGACATCCTATGAGATTTTGAATGGGAAAAAACCTCATGTACATTACTTCCATGTGTTTGGGTGTGTATGTTATATATTAAAAGACTGGGATCGCTTAGCTAAATTTTACTCTAAGAATGATAAAGCCATTTTTCTTGGATATTCACATGACAATCTTGCATATCGAGTGTATAATTTGAGAATGGGAACTATTCAAGAATCTGTAAACATTGTTTTTGATGATCTGTCAAGTGTTGCAGATGAACCAGGTGTTTATCCTCGTTTGATACTGTTGGAACAACCTCAACGTGAATTTGACATTTATGTTGGACCAAGTGTTGACATAAGTGTTGGACCAGATGTCGGCCCCAGTGTTACCACACCTGAGGCAACACCAGAGATAACACCAGAAGTCAGACCAGTTGCAGAAAATGAAAATAATGAGGACTCCATTAGAGTCGATGATCCCGTCAGAAGAGATCCCCCTTTGAGAATTCAAAAGAATCATCCTATATCCCAAGTGATAGGGATATTAGACGAAGGGATACAAACTAGACATAAGGAACCGGTTAATTATCGAGACATGGTGAGATGTGCTAAGGTAAACCATTCATGTTTTCTTTCTAAGCTTGAATCTGAAAATACTTTGAAAGATGAATATTTGATTCAAGTTTTTAACCATAAGAGATTTTCTAACTTGAAGAAGTCTCTTGTTCCATTTCTTGTTTAAACCCCTTTGATCATCTTTGTTGTTGTACAATATTTTATTTAAAAAAAATCTTTTTAGTTTTTGTTTAAAGCCTTTTTAACGGCGGCACATGCTGACCTTCTTGTTACGGTAGGTTTATACTTGGTTAACATGTTTGTCAAATTCCCTTTGTATTTAAAAGTGACAAAGTCACTAATTTTTGTGATAAATAAAAGGCAAAAAGCACTTCTAGTATTTCCTGAGGAACTCGGGGCACGGCGTTCGCTGCGACGATGCACTCTTGCCAAAGGGAGATACTATCTAGTGATTTCGTACTTAGTATTAGGAACATGGAGTTCGCTACTACAGTGTATCCTACTTGAAAGGTACAAATCACTAAAGTATTTTTTACACTTTTTAAGGACTCGGAGCACGGAGCTCGTTAATACGATGCTATCTTGTAAATATAGAGGTGTAAATTATACTTATTTTAAAGTGCTTGAAGATGAAGAACAAGATTATTTTATCTAACTTGTTAGATTTATTTTACCTCAAACACTCTTAATTAAGGCTTGCTATGCCTCAAGTGTTTGAATTTGGGAAGCTTGTTTTTGCCTCAATTGCTTATTTAAAAGAAGCCTAACAATGTGCCTCAAGTGTATTTAATGAGGATTGTTTTGCCTTAAGTTTCTTAAAGTGAAAATTTTATCAAGGGAATATTTGACTTATATGTTTTCCTAAGTGTTACCATCATTGCCGATAACACATTAGTATGTGCTACATTATTTTTTATTTATTTCTTTCTCGGAAATTAATAGTTAAAGTTTGAAAGTCCGAAAGTCCTTTTTAATTTGTGGAGTTTTTGATTTTCAAAAAGTCTTTATTAAATTCCTCTTTATTTTGGTAAATCTAATTAGGTAACTACTTTCCTAAAATTTTGGAGTCATAAGGTAATTTGCATTTCAAAATTTTATGGACTTTATTTACCTAAGCCGAATTACCTTAGATTAATTTTTATTCTCTTATTTTTATTTTATTTAAAAAAAAAGGTTTTTTTTTTTGATAATGGCCGGTTGTTTTGATAAATGTGAGTGGTGTGATAGAGTTAACCAACTAGCTAAGAAATAGGGGGAGTTGAGAGTTTATAGGGTTTAGGAAGAGACTTATCATAATGAGTGTTTATCTCTTCCATTTGAATACTTCCTAAAATATCCAAATTAAACCCCCTCCTCCTCTCACCGATCTCCCTCTTTCTCTCGCCGACCTCTCTCCCTCAGTCTCTCAAAATCGCACCAAATCCCTCTCCCAAAAATTCTTTCCTTCTCTTCTCAAATCTCTCAAATGGCTTCCCCATCCAAAACCTCAAATGAGCCCATGGAAATCTCGTCATTGTTGTCTCCGGACCTCCACCTGTTCTGGTCACACAGGCTCCTCCTACGTCGGCTCCTTCCCAACCTAGAGTGACTACCATCAAGAAAAAGAAAAAGAAGAGAAAAGACTCATCTTCTTCACGCCAACCGACTGCCCAAGCTCCATCAATGCGGACTTCAAGCCAGATACAGATTCATACAGACTTGTAGAAATTCTTTGCACAGTATTCTTCACAAACAGGGGGAGATATAATGCTGTCACAAGTGTTGTTCTGCATGCTTGCATGCTGCCACAAGTGTTGATGCTGCCACAAGTGATGTTCTGCATGCTGCCACAAGTGTTGTTCTGCTAACACAACAAGTGATCTATATGCTAATGCACGTGTGCGGGCTAGTGATACTCAAACAGGTTTGGTAATTGGTGTGTTTCTATTCTTGGTAGCTTTTAAAAACAATTTTTATGTTAGTTGTTTTAAAATTATTAGGTTGCACTTAACATTTGTTTTACATTTGTTTTTTGGTTGGTTTATTTATGTGAAGTGTGTTAAACACTTCATGATTTTTGGAATTTATAACTTTGGTTTTGTTTTGGATAATTAGATTTTAATCATGTTTAGTTTACTTGGTTTAAAACTATTTCAAAATCATTGTTTTTCGGTTGACTTGCCTCTTTGAGGGTGAGTTATTTTTGTGAGAAGACTTTATGTACATTCTAGTTGTGTGACTAATTTTGTCTTGCAGGTCGCAGCATTATTTAGTTTGTGAAGAAATATACAATTAAGGGGGAGATTGTAAGTGCAGAATGTGGTGATACCACAAGTGCTGCCCACACTTTCCCAGTGATACCGACGGACTGTCTGGTTATATTTGTATATTTGCTTCATAAATAATTGCTGGACTAATGTTTAATATTTGTGCAAGTTTATTGTCTATGTTGGTCTATTTTCAGGTATAACCTATGCTAGAATAATGCAAGGAAGTTAAAGAGGAGTTATGGATAAAATGGGATTTTATCCATAAACATGTGGGATATTCTCAACAACAATCACATGGGTATTTGACCCATTCAACGACTGAGTTATGGAGGATAAAGTACAAGGCGCTGAAGCTAGGAAGTACAACAAGGCGAAGCACAAAACTTGGGCACAAAGAATTTGTTCCTACAAATTAGGAAATGTGGGAATTATCCTCCCCAAGACTCGGCCAACTAACTCCACTCTCTCCCCACGTTTTTTTATCAACAACTACCCATTATTGGAGAATTCCCCAAGTCCAAGAAGTCTATAAATAGTGAAGGAGGTGAAGCATTGAAGATACAACACTTGAAGCAAGAACACACACTCCTCACAAGAAAAGTCTATACACTCCTTGGTTCCGATAAACCCAATCACTACTAGAAAAACGCGTTTTACCCACGGAAATTTCCGTGGGTAAACACCAAATTCCGTCACTAAGATTATGTTACTGACGGAAATTGTCCGTGAGCTCTCCGTCGGTAAAATATTGTTGCTAATATTGACGGACGTTCCGTCACTACTACCCACGGATAATCCGTCAGCAAGGCCAAAATAGCCGTCGGTAAATTCAAAAAAATTCCGTGGGAAACATTTTCAGGTCACCGGTCGGAATATTACCGGCATATTCTGACGGAAAATTCCGTCACTAATCTAGTAGTTACTGACGGTAATTTCCGTCAGAACATTCCGGTGATCTTCCGCCGGTGACCGGGGAATTTTTTCCCACGGAAATTTTCGTGGGTAAACTGAACAGAAATTAAAAATTCCCACGGAAATTTCCGTGGGTAAACTGAACAGAAATTAAAAAAAAATTGTTCATTACAGGTAGGCCACCTGTAACAAAACCTGCACATTCATAGTCTCACCATACTAAAACCATTCAATTAACAATAACATTCCCACCATACCAAAAGCTTCTACATAACAATCCAAAATAACATATTACAATACTTTTAGTTGTTTCAAAACAAAACATACCATATATCTCCAAATCAAATAACAGTCATCAACCATTACCGCCCCTACGACTTTGGGAGGTGCTAATACCACCACGACCACCCCTCCGTCCACTTCCATTCAAATTTAGGTATGGCCCAACAGATGAGTTAGAGTTATTACCGCTAGAAGGTTGCTGAGTTTGCTGTTGGAGCATAGACCTCATCATTTCTTGCATTTGTTGTTCCATTTCCTCCCGCATTTGTTCAACTTGGATGTTTACTTGGGTGTTAAGAGTCTCAGTCAAGCTTGCTATAATCTCATCTTTATGTCTCATCTCAGCATCATAGTCCATATTCTGACTGTTGGAGGAAGAAAAAGACAGAGAAGACTGGTTACTCAATGGCAAGTCATCAAAGAAACAAGCTCCATGCTCTCCAAAACCGGGCAATCGATCACCTATTTGTCGCTTGTTTTGAATACAAATGGCCTTCCAAAGTTCTCCTCGAAAGGGGGGGTGTTCAGTGCTTTCAGGTTCCATAATTCCTTTCTCAATAGCATCTTCACGAGCACGCTCCACATATGTTTCCTGTTCATTATAGAAAAAGAAAAAACAATTAATATTGACAAAATAAAAAGAGGTAGAGACTTCAGTTGCAGTAACATATAATATACTGATATTTGTCACATCTGCACTCGAAAAATTCTCTTTACTGTTCTTTGCCCCCATTGACAAAATTTCCTGGCTCCGCCACTGGTTATAAATAACCTAGTTCTTTATCATGACAACGTACGTAAATATTGTATGCAAAACTGAATTGATTTCAACCGGCTGATTAAGTTGCCAACATTATTCAGATCATTATCATTCACCAAAGACAAAGTTGTTTTCACTCCAGCTCACATTTTGAGCTTTCTTGGGGATATACTAAAATGGGTCCCCATATGACGGTTACATAAAAAGCTCCATTCTGATCTATGATTTACCACTTACATCCCTAATTTCAACAAAGTCTATTGTCATTGCATAGTATATAACAATAACAACTCTTCTGAGGGAAAGCCTTGACGGACAAAATTCATGTCAAGATATCTTAAACAGCTTAATGGCCAATATACACTAATTGTCAAATAAATCTGCAGAAACAGAATGTTTGAACAAGATATATTTCAACAACAAAATTCCAAACAAGAGATTTTTTAGCATTCCCCGAACCCCAGATGAGATTTTCCAGGGATTTTATAAATTGCAAACATGAAAAGAAGAGCATAATTGAGAGCTGATTAAACAGATTTAGAACACCCAAGAATTTAAGCAAAACTGATTATTGTCCCTAATTCCAATCTCCAAACACTAAAAGGCGAAAAAGATGGAGCTTCACTAGTCTAATTCAAGCTCTAAAAATGACAAATTTCAATCTTTAAAGAGTTTGAATTGACACTTAAGAGAAAGTGAGTCTAGTGGCTGCAATAAAACCAAAAATAGAGCTAGAAGACAACCGACTATCAGCCAGCGATAGAGACTTCAGTTGCAGTAACATATCTAAACTCAATCCAATCCAATCCAATTATATACATAAGGTTGAAGCACCTTATGTATATAATTGAATGTAATTTCAACTTCAAACTTTGAATAACATCGCCAACCAAAGCAGAGATTGTAAAAGCAAAGTCTTATAATGATAAACTCCGTCCGCCTCAAAAATGATAGTCTCATTTTCTTTTTTATTTGCATCAGAAAGTTGTCTCATTTCTAATATTCATTCCAAAACTTAAATGTAACTTTAAAATCAAAATGGTTGAAAAGTCAAACAGGACTATCAATTCGAGACAGATGGAGTACAAAATTAAACAGTCAACTCTTAAAGCCTGCTTGTATCCCCTTTGCACTAGTCAGATTTACATTTTAGACTAAATAGGGAAAGAGATTAAAATCAGTGGGCTGATTTTTCATGATCGGTAATCTCGATAAAAGACGAGACAGAACGCTGATGTATGTTATGATTATCCACAAATTAGGTTTGTGTAATTGGGTTTGGTTAAATTAGTAAGGTAAATTCAGATTTCTTTTTACCTAAAAATCCTGCACCATAGATTTTCTTAATACAGCGACTTGGCACAATCTTAACGGGATCCGTTTTTCCAGTATAAATGAACCATCCGTCCCCAATGAACACCCAAAAAATATACCCTGACTTTTTACTCCCTCCGTCCCGCAATAAATGTTATACAAAAACATATGTAAAATAAAACTTGTAAATATAGATACTTACATATATTTCCTTGTAGTGACTGCTAACCCACTTTCTTGTGCCATCTGGAGCCACAGAAGTGTGGGTAGCAAGGAACGCTTCAGCAGCATCAACTTCTGGCCCATGTCGCTTAACCTTAAATCATAACAAAATCATATAGTACGAAAATATTAAAACAAATTATTACATTTAAGTAAAAAGAGAATACTAATTAAAATAATAGTAATGAATTAAACTTACCAAACGGTTCCATGACTCACTGTGGTTAATAGACCCCCCGGTATTCACACTACCCTGTCCTTCGTTCGAGTTCCTATTAGTCTTGGCTATGTCAGAATTTTTCTGAAAACCGGAACTCCTCCAATGTGCTTGCCACTTGGCCCATACATGTGGCGGGTAATTAGTAGGAGTCTTACCATTTGCTTTCCACTTTTTATGCATCGCGTGCACATTCGTCCTGTAGCATTTAGTAATCATCTCTTTGAACGCTGTGTTTATCTGCTTCTCTGTGAAACCGGGACAACTATAGTCCCTCTATATAGAGAGGGATTTATAAACAAAACGTAAGTATGTATCAGAAATCAAGGTTAAATGCAAGATGAGGATTCGCCATTTTTTTCATATAACATCATAGTAGAAATTTCTTCAGTTAAGTACTAATTTCGGAAGTAATGAAAAGGACGATTTTATCTATAATCTTAGTTGAAACTCAAACTTAGTGCATCACAAAATGAACTCTGCTATGATCTCATATAAGTAATCTGCAAATGCAGAATCCAAATTTTCAGTATCTTCAGCATCAGGGGATAAACAAGTCATCAAATGCAAAATAAACACTTGATCTTCCATTTAATTATGCATTGAGCAGCTAAGTTTTCCCATCAACAATAATGTAACATATACTCTTAAGTTCAAAAATAAGGAAAAAGACGATTTTGATAGCAGCAAAGTTGGAACTGAATCTTTTTGAAAAACAAAAGAGATTCTAAGATCCAGAAGTAACATTGTATAGATATCCATATTATCCATGTTTCCAACATCGAGAACTAAACAAGGAGCTAGATGAACATTGTATAGCTACATCTACCATATTTCTGGATTTTCGAAAACTACTGCCCCTCTTCCAAAGACAAGAGTCCATTTTTGTTCATGACCATGATGAAAAATGGATACTCATTTTGAGCCCAGGTTAATTGTTACCTGAAATTGGGTAAACCACAACTTGTACACATCATTTGACAGTGTTTTTGCTGTCGTGTAAAAATCACTAAAAGAATGATTTCGAAATATTTCCCCAAACCATCGAGACGGATCTAGGCTCGCTTCATGGATAAACCTAAAAAAAAAAAACGTGATACTAAAATATGATATCTTTCACTAACATATGTGTAAAGCATAATAGAATAAATGTTAACTTTGAAATGTAACATTAAAACAATACTTACTGCAAACTGGGAGAGATTTTAATAACATCTTTCCCGTCCTGTACGATTCTATCTAAGAGAACCTTCCCTTCAGGAAGCTTTTAACCTACAACATTAGTGCTCCCTACACCTGGACTACTAAGGGAGTCATCCTCATCATCTGCATCATGTCGTGGAGTAGAATTTTTTGCCTTAAAGGACTCGCTCACCTTATGAACGAATGATAGAACTTTGCTTTTCTTTGAAGGTATAGCGGTACCATCACCACCAGACATGTCTAAAGTAAAATATAAATGATAGTAAACAAAAATGAGTTAATTACAACATAGTTATAAATTTAACCATCATATGCAAAACATTTTCTAAATAAGACGGAGGGAGTCATTTAAATGAGAACATAAACTACAAAATGTAAACACCATTTCCAAAACATCATCAAAATAAGATCAAACTAATTACAAAATGTAAACACCATTTCCAAAACATCATCAAAATAAGATCAAACTAATTAATCAGTTTCAATCATTCATTGTCACTAGAATCATTTTCTTCTTCACTATCATTCTCAGTATCACTACAGAACTCCATTTCTTCATCACCACTATCCACTTCCTCGTCTTCATCATCATACCCGGATATATATCCTTCTCCATCATCCTCGTCTTCTTCATCATCAAACCCGATTTCATTTAAAGTCACTTCCTCTAGTTCTGCATGAATGTTTTCAGCTCTAAATGCTTCATCCTCGCCATTGCCAGTTAAGGAAATAATAGGAGGGATGGGCATTTCTTCTTCCTGGTAACAATCATGTAATGATGAATCAATATTTGAACTAGAAGTTGTTGCATGCAATGGTATGTCGTAAGTGCTTCTCGCTTTG
The DNA here is from genome assembly GCA_026119855.1 of Campanula takesimana. Classification (NCBI taxonomy): domain Eukaryota; kingdom Viridiplantae; phylum Streptophyta; class Magnoliopsida; order Asterales; family Campanulaceae; genus Campanula; species Campanula takesimana. The sequence goes on along the minus strand of JAOWBW010000080.1, from coordinate 1,411,432 downwards.
GTTTTCAAAACGGCCCACCATCCGCTAGACTCTCTACGTCGGCGTGGGTAGGGGGTCATGTACACCTGTTGCGCTTGGGATGCAAGAATGAACACATCGTCACCCCTATGTCTAGAAGAATGCTTAACATCTACAAGGTCAAATGTGTTATGTTTGATGATACCTTGCTCAGCATCACGCCACCCACAGTTAAAAAGAACAACCGAATTACCATCGTAATACTTCAATTCAACAACTTCTTGCAATATACCATAGTAATCAAGATTTCCTTTGAGATTGGCCCCGCTATTCCAAGTTGTTTTTGTTTCACCGTATTCTTCAGTGTGGAAAACGTATCCATTAACAAAATAACCCTTATATGTATTTACTTTTAAGAGCGGACCATGGGCTAACATTTCTAATCTCGCAGCTTTTGCATCTCCGCGGTTGTCTAGAATCTAAATAAAAATAAATTTATAATAAATAACTAATATTCAAATATAATATAAAAAAAATAAACAAAAGAATAGACATTTACGTGCTTGTTAAACCATTCGGGAAATTCATTGTCTGTCCTAATAGAAATCAAATCTGGCTCGAGATCTCTAGCCTGTGCTTCAAACATACTACATTTTTGATAGGTGGTGATCAAGAATCAATTGTATAGATGAAAGAAAATTTATTAGGATTGAAATTACGTGCTAGAATTAAAATGTACTTACTTTAGATAATCCCCAACCTCATCACAGTTGAGGAGAACATAATGTCTAGCCGCTTCTAACTCTTTTCGGCTTAACATGCGAGTGCACTTTTTACCAAGGAATCGACCAGGTGACGAAAACACTGATATTTTCCCATCATTACTTGTGACACCCCCTTCGTAATTTCGACCCACTTTGGTAAACCTTGTCTCAATGTCAGGGTGAAAATATGTCGACACAAACGAAACAATCTCATCTATAATTACTGATTCAGATATAGATGCCTCAACTTTTGCTCTGTTACTCATCTTCTTCTTCAACTTTCCCAAAAATCGTTCAAACGGATACATCCATCTGTATTGAACGGGACCACCAACTCTGGCTTCATAAGCTAGGTGAATTGGTAAATGCTCCATTGAATCAAAGAAAGATGGCGGAAATATCTTCTCGAGCTTACATATTGTCACCGCAATGCTCTCTTCTAACTTTTTCATATCATCGACACGAAGAGTGCTCGACGTCAATGCTCTGAAGAATTCACTCAATTCCGTTAAGGCAACCCATATTTCAGTAGGAAGAATGTCCCTAAATGCAATAGGAAACAACCTATCCAATAACACGTGACAATCATGACTCTTCAACCCATATATCGTTCCTTCTTCCACATTGACACAATTGCCAATATTAGATGCATACCCATCCGGAAGCTTCAAGTCTTTCAACCATTGTAGAACACGTTGTTTATCCTCTCTAGACAACACAAACGGCGCAACTGGTTTGAAATCTTTCCCATTATCTTTAACAATGTTGAGATTCACCCTATTACATACTGCTTCGAGGTCTAGCCGACCATTAGGGGTATCCTTTGTTGTAGACTTGAAATCCATCACTGTGTTAAATACATTGTCAAACACATTTTTTTCAATATGCATGACATCAAGGTTATGTCGAATCAAGTTTGTCTTCCAATAAGGCAACTCCCAAAATATACTTTTTTTTATCCAGTTGTGATCCTTACCAAACCCATCTAATCTGTCTTTTGAAAACTTCTTCCCCCACCTGACAGCGGAAAACTCAGACACCCGCTCAAAAATATCTTCACCATTCAAATGAGGAGGGGGGCCCCGACACTCAACTCTACCTTTAGTAAATGCATTCTTCTGCCTACGAAATGGATGGTTACTAGGAAGAAACCGCCTATGACAATCAAACCAACACTGCTTTTTATAATGCTCTAGTCTGAATGCATCAGTATCTTCCATACAATACGGACATGCCAATCTCCCATGAGTGCTCCATCCCGACAACATACCATACGCTGGAAAGTCATTAATTGTCCACATCACCGCTGCCCTCATGTTAAAGTTTTGCAACTTGAAGGCATCCCATGTCTGCACACCATCATTCCACAATTGTTTTAGTTCATCCATGAGAGGTCGAAGATAAACATCAACATTTTTGCCTGGATTCCATGGCCCAGGAATGAATAAACTCAAATACATATAAGGATCGGTCATACATAACCATGGGGGAAGATTATAAACCGTGACTATAACAGACCAACATGAATAAGATTTCGCCCCCGGCCCAAATGGAGAAAACCCGTCTGTACATACTCCCAACCTTATATTTCGAGGATCTGCAGCAAAATCGGGGTAAGTAGCATCAAAATGCTTCCATGCTTCTCCATCGGAAGGATGAGTCATCACACCCTCTTCACGAGGACACTCTTTGTGCCAACGCATGGCTTCCGACCTATCTTTTGATGCGTAAATTCGTTGCAATCTCGGTATGAGCGGCATATAACGCAACTGCGCCCGAGGCACATTCTTCTTGTGCTTGGCACTACCCCTACGTGGTGGCTTATATCTACTAAGCCCACACATAGAACAAGAATTGAGACCCTCATTCTCCTTGTAAAAAAGCATGCATTGATTTTTGCACGCATCAATTTTATCATAACCAAGACCAATATGCCCCACCAACTTTTTAGTGTCGTAAAAATTACTAACCATCTTATTTTCTTTTGGTAGCAACCGTTGTATCAATGACGTGACACGGTTGTATGTATGTTGGCTCATATTTGAATCAGCCTTGATATTAAGAAGCTCAGCCACTATCTCCAACACTGTGGACTCTGCACCTTCATAAACTTTCTCATTTGCAGAGTTCATTAAATCCATAAACTTCTTTGCATCAGGATTAGGTTCCTCTGTTGGATTAGGGGTCCAATCAAACTCTGGACCGGCTGCATCTCGAACCATATCATCCATTCCCACGGACGGCTCTATTTCATCAACCAATTGTTCAGGTTCCCTCCTTTGATCACGTTCAACAATGGGATGATTTTGAACACTTGTTACAACGGGATAGGGCTCGCCATGCGCTACCCATATCTTGTAACCATCAACGAACCCTACATCCATAAGATGTTTCTTAACAAACCCATCACCAAGAAATTTTTTATTCCTACACTTTCTGCAAGGACACCTAATCTGCCCATCGCGCATGCATTGGGGATGCGATCTAGCAAACTCCACAAAACGATCTAAACCTTTTACGAATTGAGTTGTGATACCCCTTCTATTAGGATTTCTACGATTATCCATCCAACTACGATCATTATCAGACATGTTTAGCACCTGCATTTCATAATATTTTAATATTATAGATTTAATTAAATATTACTATTCACCAAATTTGAATTCCCAACATCAAGTAAACATCAAGTAACAGAGCACAATTAATATTACAATTCACCAAATCTAATATTACAATTCACCAAATCTACAAATGTATTTTAGCAAATAGTGAAGCATCCAGCATATATAACTGCAGCAACAAAACAAAATATTTCTTCATAATACTAAGTTGCGTACAAAAAGATTATTCGTAAAGTGTCCAAATCATAGTTGGTAAATTTGTCGGTTTCTCTCATGAATGACAGAATCTAAAGTAATGCCGTACCTAATTTCTATTCGTAATGGCCTGCGACGGAATTTGTTAATACAGATGAAGCTCGTTAACAATTAAATATGAACAAATAATTAAGAAACTCAATAAATCACCCAATATTTTGCTCTGCTACATCATTTTAGCTGGCTAGTCTTTTTCGAGTATGATTCTTTTCTATAATTCTGTTTCATCACACATCATTTGATGATGAAGTTCAGAATCTATTTGTTGGCTTTATCATCTTAAGCCCGACTCCAGATTTTATAAATACGTACCCAAAAGAAAAGAGGCAAATCCAAAATTTTTAGCTACATTTTTTGTATGGATAATGGAAAGCAAAATTATCCTAAATCACCAAATGGGGATAACATTGTCGACCAAGGGTGCTTTATGGGCTGTTCTAGCCACGAGAAAAAGTACTTCACCACCACCAGCACCGACGAGCAACACAAAGAAAGCAACAGTATCAAGATCAACATGAAAATTTACCTATTAGCATAACATCAGTTAAGCACATCATAACAAAGGCATTAAATTCACAAGTCAAATTAATCACAAAACTAAAGAAAACAGAATAAAAACTAAGAAACCCTAACCAGTTAAAGGTTCGATTTGAGGCACAGGGGACGCCGGAGAATAATAGTTTTTGGCTGGAGAGAAAGATAGAGAGAGAGATTAGATAAGGAAAAACTGAAGGGGGAGGGGGCGGCTAGCTAGGGTACAACATTCAAACAACAAACCTGGAAAACAAATCACGAAATTGCAGGCGGTGGATGATGACGAACGGAGGGCGATAAAAAATGGAGGACGACGGTGGCCGGTGTTGGTGAATCGGAGGGAGGAGAAGGGCATGCCGTCGACGAGTGCGGCGTGGGGGGTTTCTTCGTTCGCTGGAGATTGGAGAGAAATCAGAAAATAGAACCAACTGAATAGGAAGGGGCCGGGCAAAGGGTTTTAATTTCATTAAAAATGTTACCCACGGAAATATCCGTGGATAGTTCCCACGGACACAATCCGTGGGTACTATCCACGGACTATCCGTGGATATTTTTACAATCCGTGGGTAATTGATTTTTTCCCACCAGTAGGATTCCCGCGCTGACAGAGCCAAATATTCCGTCAGTAGCCTTTTATTTCCGTCACTAATTCCAACGGAAAGTTTCCGTCACTAAATTCCGTGGGTAAAACGCGTTTTCCTAGTAGTGAATCCTCCCAAACCTTTTTCCATTCTTGTAATCGAGTATTATAAGTTTGTGTTGGCTAGGATAGGGTCTTGTGTATAGTCTTAGTCGTTCCACAAATCTTTCATTGTAATAGCATTAGGGAACTCTCGGCCTTGTACTTCATTTCATATTATTAGTAAAGGTCTCGCCTTTTGAGGCATCCCTCAAGATATATACATTTATATATCTTGAGAAAAATAATTCTTGTGTTTTTATTCCGCTGCAAACTCTTTTCAGAAATTGTTTTCTGCTCGTGTGTGTAAGTGTTGCCCGAAATGTTATCGTTGCTCTGCCAACACCTTTGATAACACTTCCTATAAAACCCAAGGCCATTAACATTTTCAATATCTATACAAATACACACACATATATGCATTACTATACACATACACATACACATACACATTCACATTCACATTCACATTCACATTCACATTCACATTCACATTCACTTGCATATACACATACACATACACATACACATACACATACACATACACATACACATACACATTCACTTGCATATACACATACACACACACACAGACACACACACATACACATACAATTTACACGTATACATATGCAAATAGAGTAGCACAGGGATGACGCAAAATTGAGCTTCTCAATTTATCAAAATTGAATCTTGAACACATTTCAATAAAATACTTGCAAAAACTACTGTGCCTCAAAATAAAATACAGCCCCTAAATTAAAATTAATGAACCCTAGAAACAGCCATCCATACATATGAGATTGAATTTTATTTGTACCTTATCGACGGCCGCGGAAAACGGAAAGATTCAGATTCGCTCCCAATTTTCATTTGTCCTAAATCCTGAACTGAATCGAACAATATTGTACTCCCTCCGTCCCGGCGGAAATTGAAAAAAAAAATGGCACAATAATCAAGGAAAAAAAGTGAAAAAGATGATGTGTTGTGAGTGTTGATAGTTGAGTGGGAGAGAGAAAGTGGGTTAGAGAATAGTTAGTGGGTTAGTGGATGTGAATGTGCAATTGGGTAAAAACTTTTCATTTATGGATTTTGCAATTTATATGTGATATATATATATATATATATATATATATAGGTAGGTGCTCAAATGAGAACTTAAATATCATGAGAACCAATGATAGCCATTGGATTAGACACAAACCAAGGGTTTAGATTACCTTTTTAGTTTAAAAATTTTGTGGCATTTTTGTAATTAGGTTGACAGACAAAGGAAGGGCAAAATACCATGTGTGTTCTAGAATTTGCCACGTCATCACCCAAAATTTCCCTAAATTTTCAAAATTAAATATCTCATTAACTACAAATCGAAAAAATAATCCGAGAACACAGATTTTTTTTCTCGACGAGACGAATCAAACTACATCCCTGAAGATAGGGTTTTGAAAAAATAATATTGAACAACGTCTAATTTTTAAAATATGCTTAGATACAATATGTGTTTGCCTATTGTATCTAACTGCATTGTTATGAACATTGTATTGGATACAAATGGTTATTTAGCTATTGTATCTAACAGCAATGTGTCAACATTGCTGTTGGATACAATAGGTGTTTGCCTATTGTATCTAACTGAATTGTTATGAACATTGTTGTTGGATACAAATAGCTATTTAGATATTGTATCTAACAGCAATGTGTCAACATTCCTTATTTGGATACAATAGGTGTTTGCCTATTGTATCTAACTGAATTGTTATGAACATTGTATTGGATACAATAGCTATTTAGCTATTGTATCTAACAGCAATGTATCAACATTGTTGTTGGATACAATAGGCAAACACCTATTGTATCCAATATAATGTTGACACATTGCTGTTAGATACAATAGCTAAATGGCTATTTGTATCAAATACAATGTTCATAACAATTCAGTTAGATACAATAGGCAAACACCAATTGTATCCAACAGCAATGTTGACACATTGATGTTAGATACAATAGCTAAATAGCTATTTGTATCCAACATCAATGTTCATAACAATTCAGTTAGATACAATAGGCAAACACCTATTGTATCCAACAGCAATGTTGACACATTGCTGTTAGATACAATAGCTAAATAGCTATTTGAATCCAACAGCAATGTTCATAACAATTCAGTTAGATACAATAGGCAAACACCTATTGTATCCAACAGCAATGTTGACACATTGCTGGTAGATAAAATAGCTAAATAGCTATTTGTATCCAATACAATGTTCATAACAATTCAGTTAGATACAAGAGGCAAACACCTAATGTATCCAACAATAATGTTGACACATTGCTCTTAGATACAATAGCTAAATAGCCATTTATATCCAATACAATGTTCATAACAATTTCGTTAAATACAATAGGCAAACACCTATTGTATCCAACAGCAATGTTGACACATTGCTGTTAGATACAATAGTTAAATAGCCATTTGTATCCAATACAATGTTCATAACAATTCCGTTAGATACAATAGGCAAACACCTATTGTAACCAACAACAATGTTGACACATTGCTGTTAGATACAATACCTAAATAACTATTTGTATCTAACAGCAATTATCATAAACATTGTTATTGGATACACTAGCTACTCCCCTTTTGTATGCAATGCGATATTCATATCAATACAGTTAGATACAATAGCAAACACCTATTGTATCCAACATCAATGTTGACACATTGCTATATAGATACAATAGCTAAATGTTCATAACAATTCAGTTAGATACAATAGGCAAACGCCTATTGTATTCAACAGCAATATTGACACATTGTTGTTAGATACAATAGCTAAATAGCTATTTGTATCCAATAGCAATGTTCATAACAATTCAGTTAGATACAATAGGCAAACACCTATTGTATCCAACATCAATGTTGACACATTGCTATTAGATACAATAGCTAAATAGTCATTTGTATCCAATACAATGTTCATAACAATCCAGTTAGATATAATAGGCAAACACCTATTGTATCTAAGCGTATTTTAAAAATTAGACGTTGTTCAATATTATTTTTTCAAAACCCTATCTTCAGGGATGTAGTTTGATTCGTCTCGTCGAGACAAAAAAAATCTGTGTTCTCGGATTATTTTTTCGATTTGTAGTTAATGAGATATTTAATTTTGAAAATTTAGAGAAATTTTGGGTGATGACGTGGCAAATTCTAGAACACACATGGTATTTTGCCCTTCCCTTTGTCTGTCAACCTAATTACAAGAATGCCACCAAATTTTTAAACTAAAAAGGTAATCTAAACCCTTGATTTGTGTCTAATCCAATGGCTATCATTGATTCTCATGGTTCTCATGATATTTAGGTTCTCATTTGAGCACCTACCTATATATATATATATATATTAAAGTTGGTGATGAGAATTACTGCTTTGACACATAGACAAAAATAGGTTAAAGCTTCATTTGTGTGAAGCCACATCATCACTATCCTAAATGTTTGTGACTTTTGATATTCTCATTATTAGCTAATTCTATTAGCTCATAGTAATAGTTATGATATGAGTTAATTATTACTATTAATAGTAATAGTTAACTATAATAGTTACTATACAAGTTAACTATTACTATTAATAGTATTAGTTAACTATAATAGTTATTATACAAGTTAACTGTAATAGTTACTATACAAGTTAACTATTACTATTAATAGTATTAGTTAACTATAATAGTTATTATACAAGTTAACTATTACTATTAATAGTATTACTTAAATATAATAGTTACTATAATAGTTAACTATTACTATGAATAGTATTAGTCAACTATAATAGTTACTATATTATATAACTATTACTATTAATAGTATAATTAACAATAATAGTTACTATACAAGTTAACTATAATGGTTAATTTATAAATTAACTATTACTATTAATTGTATTAGTTAATCATAACAGTTATAATATATGTTAATTTTTACTATTTATAGTATTAGTTAATCATAGTAGTTACTATATAGGTTAACATTATTATTTATAGTATTAGTTAATTATAATACTTACTATAAATATTAATAAGTATTATTAATAGTATTAGTTATTGATATTATTATATAGATTAATTTTTACTATTAATGGTTTTAGTTAAGATGATGTTTACTATTTTAGTTAACTATAATTAAAAAATTATTTTTCATATACAATATATTTATATTATAAAAAACTGTTATGCTATTTTATTAAATAAAAATATACAAAGAGTAAAATGTAAAAAAAAAATATAGCAAATTAGTTATCCGTGCAGAGCACGGGTTACCCACTAGTTAAACCTTAAAATCAGAACCCATTGTTTTATGAGACTGCAGAGTTGCACGAATGAACTGAAGTATATACCGAGTCCCACTTTGCACCCCAGCTCGATATTTGTGCCGAAGTGGTACCCATGTTAAAATTATCCCACTTTACCCCCGGTTTCCAACTGCCGTTAGAAATTTAACTTTAAATTTAACTTTATGAGCTTGCAGAGTTGTACGAATGAACTGACAATTCAGATATTCAAATGAACTAGTGGGTAACCCGTGCTCTGCACGGGTAACCAATTTGCTATTTTTTTTATTTTACTTTTTTTATATTTTTATTTAATAAAGTAGCATAACAGTTTTTTTTAATATAAATATATTGTATATGAAATATAATTTTTTAATTATAGTTAACTAAAATAGTAAACACCATCTTAACTAAAACCATTAATAGTAAAAATTAATCTATATAATAATATCAATAACTAATACTATTAATAATACTTATTAATATTTATAGTAAGTATTATAATTAACTAATACTATAAATAATAATGTTAACCTATATAGTAACTACTATGATTAACTAATACTATAAATAGTAAAAATTAACATATATTATAACTGTTATGATTAACTAATACAATTAATAGTAATAGTTAATTTATAAATTAACCATTATAGTTAACTTGTATAGTAACTATTATTGTTAATTATACTATTAATAGTAATAGTTATATATTATAGTAACTATTATAGTTGACTAATACTATTAATAGTAATAGTTAACTACTATAGTAACTATTATAGTTAAGTAATACTATTAATAGTAATAGTTAACTTGTATAGTAACTATTATAGTTAACTATTACTATTAATAGTAATAGTTAACTCATATCATAACTATTATTATGAGCTAATAGTATTAGCTAATAATGAGAATATCAAAAGTCACAAACATTTAGAATAGTGATGATGTGGCTTCACACAAATGAAACTTTAACCTATATTTGTCTATGTGTCAAAGCTATAGCCCTCCTCACCAACTTTAATATATATATACTCCCTCCGTCCCAGCAGAAGTGTCACCAATTTTTGGGACACGGGATTAAGAAAAGGTAGTAGGTGTGTGGTAGAAAATGAAGAGAGATAATGAGTGGGGTAAATAGTAGTGTTGGTTGAATAAAATGAGTGGTGGAAAATGAAGGGAGATAATGAGTGGGGTTGGTTGAATATAAATATATTAAAACATTTCCATTTGGGTAGTGACACTTGTGCTGTGACGGACTAAAAGGGAAATAAGTGACACTTCTACTGGGACGGAGAGAGTATATATATAGAATTTTTCTTTTCCTTATTCTTATTCCCATATCACTTGCTTCCCACGTGGCCATAAATGGGCGGTATTTTTCCCTCCGCTTACAATCTCGTGTGGATCCCACAATAAAAGACGTAAATGTGTTAGGTATTTGCGGGGATCGCCACATCTACTAGTCCATACTAGCAGTCATCACCATGGAAAAAATAATTCAACAAATGAATAATAATATGAAAGAACAAGAACACCGATGTTTGATAACCCAGTTCATCAACACAGGACTACATCTGGGGGACACTTAGTCAGGATATCATTATAATAATATATGTAAAGATTACAATTTAGCAGATGCGCTCACATAGATCTAGCATGGCTACTCTCCAATAATAATCTCTCACATATACATTATTATCTCCCCTCCCCAAGAACATACAAACATAGTCATGACCGGGTTGTAGGATCGCCCCCCATGGCTCTCCTAGGCCCCCGGCCCCCTCCTATACACTATTTTGTATCTCTCTCTTGATATCTTAACTTAATATTATGGTGGTAGTCACAATATATTTATAGAGATATAAAATATAATCCTAACCAAAACTTAATTACCCATAGTATATCAGAGACGGAAGGAGTATAAAACTTATTAGGAAATCTATTAACCTTAGGAAACTAATTCATAAGGAGTAGATTCCTTTTTCCATGTGAACTCCTTCACATGAATACTCCAAAAGAAATAATCTCCTGTCCATCCACGTAAACCAGCCCAACACTAATGGTCCGGTTGGGTACTCCTCTTGGTCCGGCCGGATCTTCACCCTTTTGCTCCGTCCACTCTTCCGCGGTTTTGACCTTCTCCTTGGTTTTAACTCCAATCCCAACAAAATGCCCATCACGGATCAGTCACATGACATTTTAAGTTAGATTTCTAACGGCCGTTGGAAATCGGAATGTAAAGTGGGATAATTTTAGCATGAGGTACCACTTCGGCACAAATTTCAGGCTAAGGTGCAAAGTGGAATTCGGTTGTATAGTTGGGGGTTAAACGTATTTAAGCCTATTCAAATAAATAGTAAGGTGGTGTTTGACGTATTAAGCACTTGATGCTTGATGCTTAATGGATTGTAAGGTATAATTTGGAGGTAAGGTGCCTTGATAACATTGAGCTCTACATGTTAAAAGTTCCATGAGGCTCTTATTGGTTAAGCAACGATTTTGATTCTCAATCATTAAGTTTGAAACTCCACATCAGGCACTTTGTAAAACCATAACAGGCATTTTTTTCAAAGAGGCACTTCTAAATTTTAAAACTCGAGGAGGCATATTTTTATACTGCAGGAGGCACATTTTTAAACTAGAGCAGGCGTTTTTTTTTTCTTTAAAAAAGACAATGTTAAAAGTTCAAAAAAATCTCAGGAAGCATGTTTTGAAACTGGAGGAAGCATGTTTTGAAACTGCAGGAGGCACATTTTTTAACTAGAGCAGGCACTTATTTTTTCTCAAAAAAGGCACTGTTAAAAGTTCAAAAAAAGTGCCTCTTCTAGAGTTAAAACATGCCTGCTCTAAAAAAGTGTCACCTCTAGAGTTAAAATCTGTCTGCTGTGAAGTATTGAAAAATGCCTCCTCTTGTTTTAAAATGTGTCTGCTGATATTTTCATGAGTTCCACTTATTTACAAAATTGCCACCGCGTCTTTTAATCCCTCTTAAGCCGTTATTTGAAAAACACGTTTTACACATAGTTAGTGTAAAACACATTTTTTATAAGATTTTGTGTCAAATAAATTATTACCTCCATGGTTGTGTTAAACGTGCAAGATCAAGGAGCTATTGTTTTTTCCTGTAGATTTAACTGAAGGGATCTAATTGTGAGGACCCAATTCTCATAAGAATGAAACACGTTACCCCCGGATTTTGGGAAAAGGCTACATTTACACTAAATGTATAGAATCTTCCTATACACTACAAATATCATAGTGCCAAGTGTCTTAGATGGACCTCGTAGGAAAATCTATTCTAAAATGAAAATTTGAAAGCCTAATCTGAAATGTTTTTAATTTGAAATTCAAATCTAGAAAAACTTAATTAATTAGCTCTTCTTTCCATGCTCTTTTCACATCCTCCATAAAAAATTTACAATCTCCCATTTATGAAATTATTACTCAACCAAAACTTAATTAATTAGCACCTTTGTTTCTGTTCTCTTTTTGAATACTTGTAACCATCAACTCTTTATCATTTCAAGTATTAATGAGAACTATGCATCACCGTTATCTTTAAACCTTATTCACTCAAACTTTTCTTTTGTAGAATAATGATTGCATTATTTTAAAAAGACATTTTATGCATAAAATATTTCAAACTTAAAACATTTTTCTGCATAAAGATTAAACTTTCAGTTTAAACCCATTTCAAACCAAAATTCATATATTTTGAATGTGTTGAAAGTTATCTCTATCTTTCCATTTGTAATATTTTATCCTTATTGAAATAGATTAAAAATTTATATCTGGGACTAGTGTGTGCATTAACTTGAGACATGATTTACCAATTTCATTTACTTGGACATGTTGTTATTAAGTATAATGTTTTTTTTTTTTTTAAGAAACCAGGGCGGCACCTGGGGAGATTTTATTAATTATAAAATATAAGTACAAGAGGGGGACAACCACCCGACTCATTGCCGGATATGGAGCCGGACCTCGAAATCCAAAAAAATAAACCAACTCCTCAAAAGGTAAAACCATCTAAAAAATAAAAGCCTGAAAAAATTAAACCAAAGAACAAACCTGATAAATTTAAAGGAGCCCAATGATCCATCAAATGTCCAAGTCCAAAGCCTGAATAAGTTGATCTTGATAACCAATGAGGCCCAATCCACCAAATAGCCCAACTGAATCCAACCCAAAGGTGACCCATGCCAAGGCAACCCGCTCCAGAAAGAAAGATAGCGGACGTTCCATGCGCTGATGATCAGTCCGTGTGATACCCCATAGTCCGTGTCGGGAATCCGTGTGCTCTCCATACGTGCCCGTGTGGCCATAGAACACGCACCATCAGTCCGTGTCCAAGTATAATGTTTGTCCCTGATATATGATATAGTAGGTAATGGCATCAATCAAATAGGGGAGATTATTGGGTATGCCCACTTATATCTCAGTTTTTAATGTATATATTTGATTGATGTCACAGGCGCAAGGAAAGAGGGGAGGCGCATTAAGGAGTATAGGAGGCGCAGGATGGAGGGTGCTAAGTTGGTGAAATTTTGGTAGTTGGCGCATACGTGCATAAAATTAGTATTAGATGAAAGTTGCTTTTGTAGTGTTTTAGGTGCATGATTTAATGGGAGGGGCGCATGAGCTATTAATAGGAGCAGTGGCATTTTAAAAAATTAAATAGGAAAGATAATGAGCGGGAGGAATAGTAAGTTGATTGGTGTTGTGAGTGTAAAAGTAAAGTAGGAGAGAGAATGAGTGGGAAGAATAGTAAAGATTCTTTACCATTTTGAGCAATCTCAATTCACGTGGAACGGATGAAAAAAGAAATAAGTCTCAAGTTCAAGTGACATGAAACGGAGGGAGTATACAAAGCACATTACTAAAAGACAAAAAGACAAAGGAGGGTTGAGATTCTCCCAAATAAATATCTTATGGCCAAGAATTTTTCGAATGTTACACTCTACCCCATCAACTTCTTTTATTTTAAAACCAGCCCCCAAAATTTTAGACATTGTATTTAAGCCCCTAATTTTTTTCTTATTTTCCAGTTAACCCCAACTTTCATAAGTTACACTTTACCCCTTATTTTTAGAAAAAAGTTCCTTAACTTTCATAACTTACACTTAACCCCTACTATTTCCCTTTTTTCCCAAATAAACTCCTTATCTTTTATGGCCGTGCGAAAGCACCGGTGGGTACTAGTTTTAAAACAAAAAGCAATAACTCCTATAGTTTTAGGAAGCTTTTGATACATAATCTATCTCATCGATATATAATTTATTTAGAAGGCCAATCCGCTTAGTATTTTAAGTATTCCTATGATATAAGGGATGTTCTAACCGATCTACAAATACCCTACACTATGTATTTGTATGAAAAGTTGAGTTTTCAAATTCAATCATAAGCAGCGAGTATACAAAGTTGAGCTTTTTGCCTTCTTGTCGTGTTATTTTTTCTCTTTGGTGTTAATCCATTGAGTTTTAAACTTTATTTAACTATGTATATTTTTTATTTTTATTTTTGTGTGTCGATCCCAAACGTACTGAGTTGTTTTATTGTTGAAAATTTTTGTGGACTATACTTTGTACAAATATAATAAATATAATACTTGGGCATGCATTAGGGGCTAATTGCATATCATATTATTATACATTTATCTTGGTCCAATTAAAGTGATCTAATAAAATTTCAGGGCCTTAAGTCATCTTCAATAATTATGGAGTTTATTATGTAGATGTGCAGAGACCAGATATGTATTTACAAATAGATGAGGGGCCTATTTGAAAATACTTAATGGATGCATTCTTCCATCCTAACGGATGTAACTCTTCTTAACGAATGCATCAAACTATATATAGGAGTCGGGTCCCCAATTGAACGTATCTCTTCCACTCATTCTCTCTCCTACTTTACTTTTATACTCACAACACCAATCAACTTAATATTCCCTCCCACTTATTCTCTCTCCTACTTTATTTTTATACTCACTACACTTACATTACTTCCACCATTTCTTAGTCTCCACGTAAATGGAAGGGTGGACATATACCCTAGGACGGAGGGAGTAATAAATTAACTAAGAAGAAAACAGCATTCGCCCGAAAAATTTCACTCCCCCACTCCGTATAAGTGGTCATATTATCAATTTAAAATTAACATAGTCATAAATTTTGACCAACAAATGAAAATATATCCATATCAAAAAATTTAAAATAATATATTCTTTTCTTGCTATTTATTCAACTCATTCTCTTTGTCCATATTTAAGGTTTTTATTTTATTTTTTATTTATCTCAATTTAAGGTTTTTAATGTCTTTATTACCTAAAAAGGACGATGAGAGTCACTTATCATCCTCACATTAAAAACTCCCTACCAACGTCCTCTCTCATAATTTACTTTTCGTACTCATGATATTTCCCCCCCCCCCCCTAATTTTTGTGCAAAGTCATAGAAGGAACATTAACTCGGGACAGAGAGAGTATAAACTATTTTTGTGGATGTAATTATATCTACCAATATGCCCAATCCTCTAATCCACAATTACGAAAGACGCAAAATGAATGACAAAAAAATGATCTGAAACTTATTATCCATTGAAAAGTAATTATGATTTTTTTTTCTTTGCAATATGGGATAAAAAAAAATACAAATAAAAAAAAATAAACTCAATATTGTTTGACCATTTGACCAGTAATATTTTGAATTCTCCCTAAATTAAGTCACTTCCTAGTTTGTACTTTCTACTCTCTTTGTCTCGATTCAAAAGTTCCTACTTTCATTTTCAATATGTCACAATTTAAGGTTATTACTTTACGTTATTATCTAAAGGATTAAATTCATTTTCAACCATCGTACTTTCACCCGACTTTCACTTTAACCATCTTACTTTATTTTTTCCCTGAAAACCACTCTATTTTGGGAAACCTCTCATCCAAACCTAAAAATCGCGGATTAGGGCACGGATTAGTGACAAATTAGACACGAATTTGTTGTTGCGATGTGAGGTTTTCGAAAGCAGAGTGGTTTTCGTGCAATAAACAAAGTATAACGGTTAAAGTGAAAGTCGGGTGAAAGTACAATGGTTGAAAATGAATTAAAACATTATCTAAAATGGACGATAAATCCCACTTGTCATTGTCGCGCCCCGACCCGTGGTCCTACTTGGCCCCACGTCCGGGACACGCACGGAAGACGTCATAAAACAATTTAAAGTAAATTTTTCAAAATATACTTTCATAAAAAGGGTCACACGACCAACACAACTACTTGAAACGTGACTTGAAGTCATAAAACAAACCAACTTTCACAACGAGTACTGAGCCACTTGGCCACAACTTTACTTACTAATATACAACACTTACATCTACTAAAAGAGATGATACAAAACTAAGTCACAGCTACACTACCCAAAAGGTGTTACATTTACATAATGTATCCTTTAACATACACACCACTTCCCAAAAGTCTTACCAAAGATCCTCTTCCCGAACTCCTCCATGTGTGTGAACTATCCCCTGGGCTCCTTCTCTAAAACGGTAAACAAATAAGGGGTGAGAATAAATCTCAGTAAGTTACTAAAATGCAACTATATTACATGCTTATATGATAAACATAAAGGAACAATGTCACAAATGATCATATAGCATATAGCACATAATATGAGAGGCTCCCTATCGCCAACCGTCTCATACCGGTTGGAAATAACGATCAACTCATCATACAACACATAGTGTAGGAGTAAACACTCCTACGAGGATACCAAGCCAAGGTTTACCGAAATAACATGATCATCGGAGAAAACCATCTGAGAAAACCATCTGAATAACCAACTGAGAAGACCATCTGTCTGAAACCATCTGAGCAGCATAAATAGCTGAAGCCGGGATCCCGAAAACCAACTCATAACCAACAGAACCACAGTAACAACGAGGCAGCATCAATAGCTGAGACAGGTTCCGGAACCATATAACATAACAACAACAATAGCGGGAGAAAATGACACAAAGTCATACCCCTAAATGCTCACGCGAGGGAGCGAGTTCATCCCAGCCAAGGCCAATCTGGACTGAGGAAATAGGTCCAGTGGAAAAGCCTTATAGTGCACTTAACTGATGCCCCTACAAAGCCTTCCACCTCCACTCGATAACATCCCAACCTGGGAAATAGGACCAGTGGAAAAGCCTTATAGTGAACTTGGCTAGTGTGCCACTATAATGCTTTCCACCTCCACTCGATAACACACAAAACCAGCTGGACTTTCAACAAAGAGCACAGTAATAAATACTTGCTAAAACAACAACCAGGGCATGATTCCATAGAAGGAAACCACACAAGCTCATCATAGAGAAGTAAACACGTTTTCACAATAATGTGCACAATCTTGACATTAAGTCACCACACAATCCATCTACACAATCACATTAAGTCAAACCCGATCACAAATGACCAATTCTATCATTTTGATACCTCATAACAATTATCTAGGCATCCTAGGACATTGCCTAAGACCTAGCCCAATACTTAACGAAAAACAAACAAGTTGTTAAAATTCAGACCGCTCGGCCGCTCTACCTGCTTGACTCGACCGAGCGGATCGGTCGAGTCCCCATTTTTGCTCGGCCGCTCACCAACAACCCAACCTTCGACAATGGCCCACTCGGCCGCTCCAAAGCAGAATGGCCAATTTCCAGGAAAAACTTGCATGAACTCAAATCACTTACCACATCTTACCCAAGTTTATGACCAAGTTTTACAAATGCTTCATACTCAAAGACACCAACATATATTTGTACTACTTACAACATCAATTTCCATAGCATTCCCACACTAACAACACTAACAAGATATGTAACAAGAAATTACTACTCCCTCCGTTTCACCGTTTCACAAGTATAATTATAATTTTTCTAATATACCAATATACCCACTTTAGGATACTTTCACTCCTTTCCCCGTCCCATAAATAATAGTATAATTTTATAATACATTTATTTAACATTTATCTCAAGTTAATATTTTACCGTCCCACGAGTAGGAGTATAACTGTTATTACTATTTAACACTCCAGGAGTATTCTAACATACTCAAAACATTCTTTCAAAATCATTCATCACAAACCCAACACATGTTAACACTCCCTTCGTCCCAAATTTACAAGTATATAAAAAAATATACCCAAAACCTTATTTTATCACATATAAAGCATATAAAGCATGTTTATGACCATTTTAATATTTAAAAGGGGGATTAGTAACTTACCTACTCCAAAATACGATCAATCAAACTCGCGTTTGTTTCGATAGAAATAATCATTTGTTCGAGCTTTGCCATTCTACGGTTTCGTTAGTTGAATTTCAAGACGAAAGTAATTTTATGGTGATTTTTTCCACTGAGAAAACCCCCGACTGCTCATCTCCTCTTCTTGTGTTCTAGTTACTGTTTTGTGAATAGTTAGGATTTGCTTGTTAATGTAACCGAGCCAAAAAAAGAGTGTGGGTGAGTCGGTCGGTCGGTCGGTCTAGGACGTGGCACAAAGTTGATGAAGCCAAAATGGGTTTCTATTGTTTTCTTTATCAACCTTAGATATATAATATTATATCAATTAATAATTAAAACAATAATTTTTTTCATCCCAATTTCACAAATAAATCACCCAAGTTCTAGTTTTATCAATTAAACCCCTCAACTCCCACTTTCACTAAAGCCCCCCTATAATTCCACTAACTCAACTAACTCCAAAATAATATTAGTACCAACAATATAATTAACTCAATGATCAAATAAAATGTGCAAAATTCATATATTATGATGCAACACCTAAAATGCACACATAATTTTAAATTAATATTCACAAAAATATAAAATAAATATAAAATAAATAATAACCGATTTTGGGGTCGTTACATCATTCTCACAACAAAAATTCCCTAGGGGAAATAGAGAAGCTGAAGTTCCTTCTTTCTCACCCTCTCTTTCTCATACTTATTTTTTATACTCACAATATTTATATTTTCCCAATCTCCGTGCAAAGCCAAAGTAAAAACTTTAAATCGGGATAAAGAGAATAGTAACTTTTTTGTGGAGGTAATTATATCCACTAATATACCCAAACCTCTAAATCACAATCACCCAAAATGAATGAATAAAAAATATAAAATTTACTCTCCATTAAAAAGCAATTTTAATTTTTTTTTTGCAATTTGGGACGAAAATAATAAATACAAATAGATAAATAAACCATTGATCTATTTGACCAGTTTTTTTTTTTCAAATACCCAAATGCTATTGAAAAAGCAAACAAAAGAAATAATTATACTCCCTCCGTCCCATAACTATGTGCACAAATTGCCATTTTGGGTGTCTTATTGCTAAGTCACACTTTTCAAAAATGGCAAAGAATTTTTACTATTCATCCCACTCATTCTCTCTTTTATTTTACTTTTACACTCATAACACAAATCAACCTACTATTTTCTACCCCACTTTCTCTCTCCTAATTCACTTTTCACAATCACAACAACTACTCACTACTATTTATCCTTTAATTCCCGTGCAAAACCCATTTTGTGAACATAGTTATGGGACGGGAGGAGTATTTCACACTTTACTTAATTCTTGAACTCACTATTTTTTGACTCTTAAAATGAAACGGAGTGAGTATTAATTATTATTATATTATTGTTACGTTATATTAATATAAATAAATAATATTACAATAATAATTATAAATAGGACAAACTAATCACAAACAATCAATCCATCTTTCTCCACCTTCTTTCACTTGTTATCATATTCGTTTCTAACCTACCAAAAAACAATACTTACTCCCTCCGTCCTATTTTAAAGGTCAAAAAATAGGTGGGTTTAAAAATTAAGGAAAATGTGATGTGTTGTGAGTGTTGATTGTAGGAGAGAGAAAGTGGGGTAGAAAAGAGTTAGTGAATAATTGTTGTGAGTATGACATGTATGACCCACTTTCCATTTTAGAATTTTGACTCTTAAAATGGGATGCCCTTTTAGAAAATTTTTGACTCTTAAAATGAGATGGAGGGAGTAGTTGTATTATACTAATGCACTTAATATTCAAATTAAAATATACTCCCTCCGTCCCACCTCACTTGAGACTTATTTTCATTTTGGTCCGTCCCACTTCACTTGAGACTCCCCAAAATGGTAAACATTTTATAATTTTATATTCAATCTACCACACTCACTCATTCTCTCTCTTCATTTTCCACCACACAATTTATTCAACCAACCTATTGTTAACCCCACTCATTCTCTCTCTTCATTTTCTACCACACATTTTTCTTATTTTATTTTTTTTCCTTAGTTATTGTGCCCACCTCTTAAGTCTCAAGTGAGGAGGTGGGATGGAGGGAGTAGGTGTTTCCCAAAAGTAAGGAGAACAGAAGACTATAAAGTTTGTATCTATTGTTAGACCAAGTCCAATAAGGGGTTGAGGGAGGGGGTTGAATGGGGGGTCAACTAGTTGATATGGTGTAATAAGGGGTTGAGAGGAGGGGGTTGAAGGGGAGGAGTTGAATATGTTCAACCAAGTTGAGAAATTCTGGTGGGGCCCAAGAAAATCCACGTGGCGGCATTGTATTGGCCAGCACAAGGAGAGTGCACCACACCTCCCATTTAGTCGAGTTTGCTGCTTTTTTTTTTTTTTTTTTTTTTTAAGATTTATATTTTCGGATTAATTTTTTATCCCAATTTTTTGAGCTCAATTATTTCATAGTAAATTGATTTTTTTATAAAAAAAAATTTTACCAAAATTTATCATTTTTTTTCATCTATAAATTGATGTAAGTTTCATTTGATTTGGACACCAAAAAAAAAAAATCCTCTTTTCTCAATATAAAATTTTCAATTATACTTTATTAACCCTTATTTAAAAAAATTCAACATCTTTTTAAGTGTGAAGTATTTTTTTAATAATAATTATCATCATTTTTAATATTTATTTAATTGCAATTTAAAAAATTAATTAAGTGTGAAGTATTTTTAAATTATAAATGATATAATAATAATTATTATTTATTAATCATAAAAATAAAGATTATAAATAAAATAAAAAGTAGTGGGGTATAGAATGATGAGTTGGGAGGAGTTGAATTTTAAACTAAACTAGCTTATTGTGGGGGGTGCAGTTGAGAGGGTAGTTGAATGATTAAGTGGATGGAGAGAGAAGATGAGGTGTCGTGATATTAAGGTAGTTGAATGTTTTTAGGGGTTGAGTTATTGGACATGGCCTTACTATATCTGCTAAAAAATATTGATATTATATTGGAAATTTAAAATAGGTAATAAACACAAATTGATTGAGAAGGAAACCCATTAATGTTAAAACAATTTCCAAACTAAAGAAACCTTCCATTATCACTTCCCCATTTTATCAAATGCTCCATCCCTCTAAAATCACACAACAGATCTTCAACTATCCATGTTTAGCTCATAAAAAAAAGAGTATCTGTCCAAATTAAAACCCTTTCTAATCAGTGTTTTTCCTTTTTTACACCCCTCCTAAATCATTAAATTAAATCCTCTTCTCTCTCTATTACATTCTCTCACTAAAAATCCACCACCACCGTCAAGCTCCGCCACATTCGTCGAGCGCCGCCACCACTGTCGCCGTCCGCCGACTAACTACCATCTCCACCGTCTTCCAAGGTCCTCTCTCTCTGCGCCTCTTCTCTCTCCGTCTCTAAATTGGAAAGCCTCATTTCGTTGTGTTGCAGAAGATGGGTTTTGAGAGAGGGAGAGAGAAGAAACGACGGCGAATTTGGGGAGAAGAATGGGGTGGTGAAGAGCGACGGTGGCTGTTTTTTTTTACAGAAAATGAACGCCGGACGTGAACAATGCCAAGAGACGGTGGTGGTGGTCACAGAGATCGCTGATGGTGGTGCTGCTGCTAAACGATGTGAGCATTGTTGGAGATATGTTTTGTAATACTGCTCTCTCTCTCTGTTGTGAGATGAATGCATTTTATAGAAAATGATGGTCTCTTTTATACCTAAACTCCAATTTTAAATTTTAAATTCAAATTTGAGTTCCAACAGATGTTCGCCGCCGTCATCGGAAGTGATGAATCCGTTGCCTTGATTCTGCCGCTTCTTCCGCCCATTTGCAAGAGCTCAGAAACCCTAAATCTATATAATATATAATAAGAGAGTCTTTTTCTCAATCCTCATTAAGCCATGTGAAATTATGATATGGAAAGCCACATGTCCTTATTTTATTGGCTTAAGCAAAAGACTCTCATTTAAGGAGATAATTTTCATTATTAATTGTAATCTATATTTATTTAAAAATATTTGAATTCAAAATTCAATCTCAATTAGATTTTATTGTTTTAATGGCCGGAGGAATCTAATCAATATTTCATAAAACTGTTTACATGTTTTTTCAAAGTTTAAGCCAACAAGTCTAATTGAAGGAAATAATTTTAAAACTAATTGTTATCATACTTTAAATACAACATTGAAAAATAAATATGGACAGTAGTATCACCTATTAAATCGATCATATAGAAGTAAATCAGTTTAATATGAGTTGTAAATTTCATGTTATATCAACTTATACAAAAAAAAGAAATATTGGCATGGTATGAATTTAATCAAATCACATATGTATTTTTAGACCTTTTGCAGAAATTTTATATGCTATAGCATAACAACTTAAACAACAAAAAATAGTACAAGAAGTATTATAAAGCAAGAAGTGAAATAATATTTTAAAGGTACTTCAATAATATTTTTCTTAATTGGAATTTATTAATGTAAAATAATACTACTATATTATGGAAGGGAATGCGTATTATAGATAAAGAAGTGAAATAAATATTTTGTTATAAGATGGAATGATAGATCAATAAGTGAAATAAAAAATGGATAGAGTTAGTGTTAGTGACACCTGTTGCACAAAGTGTCGGGGAGGTACTTTTTTTGCAACAAAAAATGACATAACATACCATAGTCGCATGAGGTGACCAATTGAGATGTTTTTTTTGATTTTTTTTTTCAAAAAATAAAAAGAGTAATATTATATCAAATTCATCATAATCACGTATCCAATTCTAAGAAGAAGCTTTGCCAATCAATTTACAACTACTACTATTTTGACTAAGGCTATTCAGATGGAGTTTAATCAGAACCCACTTCTTCTGTTGTTCCATGCTCAACCGAGTCTTGTCTCTTACTCGACCGAGCATCATATTTTGCATGGCCGAGCACACTTCTTGACATGACCGAGGGAAAGAAGTCAGAAAGGGCTTGATTTTCAAGAAGTAAGTGCTCGCCCGAGTCTTCTTACGTGCTCGGCCGAGCAGTTGGGTCCAGATTTTATAAACGGGCGCTTGACATTGGCTGTGATGGATAGAGTTTTTGGGTGCTTTGGATAGGCTTCGCTGTTGGGTCTCCCTTTGGTCCAAATTTTTTATTGGGTCAAGGCCAAGGTTGCATTGGAATTGGGTTGATTTTTTTGGATGACTTTGCTTCACAACCTAATTTTGGTTGTTTTAGGCTCTTATTCTTTGGCTTAAGTATTTTAGACTTTTATTTCCTTATTAGCTTTATTTAGTTTGAACTTATGTAATATTTTGGTTTTCGAGGTTAGGCTCCTAATCCGACAATAAATCGGGTGGTTGTCCCCCACATCGTTTGTACTTTATTTATTTTATGAAATAAAATTCCAGGTGCCACTTTGGCTCCTTAAAATATAATAAAAAATAATCTCTAATTTGAACTTGGTGTCATGGTTGACCCTCTTCCATTCTTCCTTTCTCTCGGGCTTCTCAACAACGACATTGTGAGTATTGAAATTTCACTTACACCAAATATTTAAACACCTCGGTCGCGTTGCTGAAACGTAATTTGAGGTGGGTCTCCCTTAAGCATCGAATACAATAGTGGTACCGGCCGAGACTGCTCACAATTGAAGTTGTGCTTGCAGGTTTGAGATTTTAGAGAAATGGAAAGGGAGAGAAGTGGGAGGGACAGTGGAGGAAGAGATAATTATGTTTTGGGGTTTGGGGTAATATGAGTACTGGAAGGGATGAAGAAGGGGGGGGGGGGAATTTAAGGTTAAAGTTGAGTTCAAAATATAATGATACTCCAATTTAACCTTAAAAATCTTGCATGTGTGTTACCCCATGACAACTTTAGTTCAAAATATAATGATATTCCTATTTAACCTTTAAAATCTTGCATGTGTGTTACCACGTGACAACTTAAAGCAAAAAAATAGATATCGTATGCTATAGTGATTACAAGTGCATCTAAAATTATTTTACGCTACTCAATGCTATAAAAATGAGTTGTGTGATTAAAACCACGCATCCTCATTAGTTCAGTGATCTTGGATGCCATTTTTCATACTTTTTGTGATTCTCAAACAAACTTAAACTTGCTCGAATAACATATCCAATAGTTCAGTGATCTTGGATGCAATTTTTCCTATTTTTTGTGATTCTCAAACAAGCCTAAACCTTGCTCGAATACCATATCCACTTGCTTCCTCAAAATACTAATATGTTGTTGTATTTTTTTGTTTTCTATAATTTAATTGATTAAATTTTACTATGAGAAAATATTTGTGTTATCAATACGTATAAGTCAGTCTTTTACATATAATCCAAACAAACCAACTGATGCACACGCTGCAAATTGTGTTAATCAAGTTATTTTATATCATGATCTACTTTTTCAATATTACAATTTATTGATTAATTTAATGCGTATTTGAATACACAAATTAATTGATTTCCTATGCCCCGTCGAGTATCGACGGGTTACAAACTAGTTTGGATAAGAGAGAGAGATGGGGTGAATGGGTAAAGAGAACGGTACATCTCAGTTTTTAATTACACAAAACCCACTGCAAATTGCCTATTTTGCCCTTCGTTTGGCAAAAAAATAACGGGCACCAACTGGATACATATGCCATCAATTTTCATGGAAATTTACATCCTGTGCCACACAGTGAAATGACGAAAATGGCCTTAGAAGAGGCAAAACCTGTTTGGGCGCCAAGTTTGGCACTTCTAGTTTTATACTCCATATTGATAGATTTATAATTGCCTTATTTTTTTATTAACACAAAGGGTCAGCACATTTTCTTAATTTGGGGTTCAAATGTATTATTTCTTTCACCTTCAACCTCAGACCTGTGCTGAAGAAAGAAAGAAAAATTCAAGAAAACATCAACCCGCCAACAACCTGCTCTGCCTCCACCGCCGCCCGCCGTCCATCAACCACCACCTTCTCTTGTAACACCCCGAATTTCAGAGTATTATAACATCCTTTAAAAAATATAAATCCGTCCCCAAAATAAAGGAGTAACGGTCATAAACTACAATTCAAATCTCCACGGCTAGTATTTCTAACCACAATTCAAAATAAATAACGGAAGCGTAATAATTGTCTTTCAAAACTAACGGCTAGTAACCACCGTCCATAAAACCTCTCGTCATCAATGATTTTCAAACTTCACCATAACAACGTCTTCTCGTCCTTTGGGATCCTCCACCTACTTATTACCTGAAGAAAAGTAATTATGGAAGGGGTGAGCGAACAATGCTCAGTAAGTTCATACGGGATCTCTCCGGGTACTAAGGAGAGATGACCGGAAGAACGAAACAACAATAATATTTTCAAGATAAGCTTTCATAAAATATCAAGTTAACCGTTAAGTTCAAGACAGTTAACCATTAAACTTTTCAATACGAATGTGGCATTTACTTTCAAGTCCGTCAATTCCAAGATAACGTCACCATTTCAGGTGCAATGCCTGATCAGGGCATTTAAGTAAGATTTATCATGATAATCAACTACTTCATTTAAGCAGTACAAAAGTCTAGTTCTTTTTCATTTCAACTAGATTAACCTACTTAGTCCTTTTCATATCGGACTAAGCGAACGTCTATATCAAATTAAGATATAGCGAAGTTTCAACACGTCTATACCAAATTATGATATAGCAAAGTTTCAACTTAGTGTTCAAGGCACAAGAACACCATACAATTTCAAAGATATTTTTAGTACCCATTGATTTAAAACATGTCAAGGGGTAGGAACATTCAAAAGGCGTTCACAACTTTTAAGAATTCAAACGTTACCGCCACATGGTAACTACTCATGAAAGAAATCCAAGGAATCCTACATCAAAGGATAGAAACAATCAAAAGCTAGGATCGTAATCCCTTACCTTAGCCTTGCGGTCTTCACTTAGCAATTTCACGTGCACAATCTACAAACACGCAAATAATGTCTTTTTTAGGAACATGAATTACTTTAATTATCCGTCCCCATTACTTTAATTATCCGTCCCCATTAAGCTTTATTTTACTTTGTTAACCTTATGAGTCATTCACTTTAACTCCCTTAGGTTACTATTCAACTTAGAGTTACACTACCCATTAACTTTATTTCTAAAATACTCTTTCTTTGGTTTACCCAAAACACCCCTAGGGTTTTATTTATTCCATTCTCAAATAAGATGTTCTAGGGTTACATTATACTCCCCAAAACACTATTCACAGATTACTATTCATAATCACTATTCACAGATTACTATTCAAAATCACTATTCACAGCTACTATTCGAATTTACTATTCACAGATTAATGTTCAAAATTACTATTCACATATTTCACCTTTTCAGCACATACTACTTTCACCTTGGAAAAACACACACAAAACTCTACACACACGCACACACACACTGACCACACACACTCACACACTGGATTATGCATACACACACACTTGATTGCACACACTCACTCACCTCACGCACATACACACACTGAAATCACAACACACACACACACACTCACATATACATATACATATACATATACATATACATATACATATACATATACATATACATATACATATACATATATACCATTAAACATGTATACATACTCTCATAATCCCCTTTTTATTTTCAAAACCCTAATTTCTTAAACCCTAGTTCATCAATTTGCTTTTAGGTTTTCATTCAAAAGAATTCTAGATGAATAAACTTAAGGGAGTCAATTGGACTATGGGGAGTACCTTTTTTTTTTTTGATCGGTAGAACATCTTCTTCTTCAACCTTCTCCCTCTCTCCCGCGTTCTCTCTCCCTCTCTGCGGTTACCAACTGCCGCCGCCCTCACTCTTCTCGATCTCTCTCTTTTTTTTTTCTTTGGTGATAATAAAGAGGGGAAAGGGTTTATAAATATATATATAGTCTAGGGTTTAATTTCCCTAATTAATAAGGGTTATAACAACCTAATGGGTTTTAAATTTACTTGGGCTCGGGTTTAAGTCCAACACAAATCATAATTGATTGAGCCCTAAACGATAAAAGGAATTTTAAAATAAATATAAATACTCCCTCTAACCGGGTATTACATTCTTACCTCCTTAAAAGGGTTTGGTCCTCCAAACCAACGCACGTCATTCTGCAAATAAATCGGGATACGTCTCTCGCATTTCACTCTCGAGCTCCCACGTAGCTTCTCTTTCAGTATGGTTGCTCCATTGCACCTTCACATAAGGAATCAATCTTTTCCTCAAAATCTGGTCCTTGCGATCGATAATCTTCACGGGCCTTTCAAAATAGCTCAAATCAGCTCGAACTCTAAGCTGCTTATACTCGATCACATGGCTTGGGTTGGGTATATACTTCCTTAACATCAATATATGGAACACATTATGCACTCCCGCTAGCACAGGCGGTAAGGCTAATTTATAAGACACTGCCCCAACTCTTTCCAAAATTTTGAACGGTCCCACGTACCTCGGGCTTAACTTCCTACGAATACCAAATCTCATAATCCCTTTAGTTGGGGAGATTTTCAAAAACACTCGATCTCCGATTTAAAATTCTAAATCACGCCTCCTACGATCGGCATAGGATTTTTGTCTGCTCTGCGCGGTCAAAAGCCAATTTCTTATCTGTTGTACCTTGTCCGCCGTCACTTGGACAATTTCTAGTCCAGTCAACTTCCTTTCACCCACTTCGTCCCAACAAGTCGGTGATCTACACCTTCGCCCATACAGTGCCTCGTACGGTGCCATTCCAATACTAGCATGGAAACTGTTATTATACGCGAACTCCACCAATGGCAAATGTTCATCCCAAGTCCCTTGCCAATCCAACGATGTAGCCCTTAACATATCTTCCAATGTCTGAATAGTTCTCTCTGATTGCCCATCGGTCTGCGGGTGAAAAGCTGTACTCATTGTCAATTCTGTCCCCAAGGCTTGTTGTAGACTTTTCCAAAATTTTGACGTGAATCGCGCATCTCTATCGGACACTATTGACACCGGTATCCCATGCAGCCTTACAATCTCATCAATATACAACTTAGCCATCTTTTCTAGCGAATCTGTCACCTTGATTGCCAGAAAGTGGGCCGATTTCGTGAGCCTATCTACTATCACCCAAATTGCATTATACCCTTTCAACGTCTTCGGTAACCCAACCACTAGCTCCATAGCTATGTGTTCCCACTTCCATTCAGGGATAGGTAACGACTGTAATAGTCCTGCAGGCCTTTGATGCTCACTTTTTACTTGTTGACATACTAAACATCTTGACACGAATTCTGCCACATCTCCCTTCATATGGTTCCACCAATAAGATTCCCTCAAATCTCTATACATTTTTGTGCTTCCCAGATGCACAGAAAACCTCGAACAATGAGTTTCATTTAAAATCTCTCTTTTGATGTCTTCGTTGCTTGGCACCCAAATCCTTGATTGGTACCTCACAATCCCGTCCTCTCCCATACGAAAGTCCTTCCATTTTCCTTCCACTAAGTTTGCACGTACTTTGCTCACTTCTTCATCAGTTACTTGTGCTATTTTGATTCTATCCACCAGTGTAGGTTGTACACTCAAATGTGCCATATAGCCTTGTACTCGTACATTCACACCTAACACCTCTATGCGACTCCACGCACTTACCTCCTTAGGCTTTAACGCCGCTAGGGTTCCATGATTCTTCCTACTTAACGCATCCGCCACCTTATTGGCTTTCCCAGGATGATATAAGATTTCACAATCATAATCTTTTAATAATTCCAGCCATCGCCTTTGCCTCATGTTAAGCTCTTTCTGAGTGAAAATGTACTTAAGACTTTTATGGTCCGTATAAATTTGGCATGTCGTCCCATATAAGTAGTGTCTCCAAATCTTCAATGCAAAAACTACCAGTTCTTTTCATGGACTTTCAATTGTCTCGATGCGTAGGCTATAACTTTCATTCTGCATTAATACGCAGCCTAATCCTTTAATCGACGCATCACTATAGATCACAAACCCGTCCGATCCAGAAGGTAACATAAGAACCAGTGCAGACACCAATCGTCGCTTCAACTCTTGGAAATTCTTCTCGCACTCCTCTAAGCAAACGAATTTTTGTTCCTTTTTTGGTTAGCCTTGTTAACGGTACAGATAACCTAAAGAAACCTTCAACGAATCTCCTACAATATCCAGCCAATCCCAAGAAACTCCTTATTGTTGGTAGTGGTGCCCTAGGCACGTTTAATAAACGTTGTAATTGTTATCATTTATTTCATATCAATAAAGAGATGTTTTGATTATTATTGTTGTTCATGTTTACTTATAATAATCTCTGTCCCTAGTACTTGTTAAGCGCTAGTATAAAGGCTAAATGATCATGGGATGATCATGTTAGATTTATGGGTACTTGTTTGGAACAAGGTACTGGACATGACCCGCTCTATGAGATTTATGTCATGGTCTATGTCAAACATATATCTCATATTAGTTATGTCATTCGAATCCTTAGACATGAAGTTATTATAGTCTTCCACTTGATGAATATTATGTTTGACGTATTCAAACGCTGCCTTTAACTGGGTAGTTATAAAGGGTATGATTGGCATAATCGGATTCACGTAGGGAAGAATAATAAGATAAATGGATTTGTCCCTCTTCGGAGAGATGTCAAGCTTGGGCCTCTCATAGGAATGATGTTGATGAAATGTTCGGCCGGACTCAAATGAATTGATTGGATCAATGTCATTTGGATTATCAGCATATTCGGAATCGAGAAAGTATTGAGCAAAACAAGTTGACTGTTTGACCATGACTTGTGTTCAATGACGTCCTGGACAAAGGGATTATGACATGTTCTAAAGGAATGCGAACTTGTATCTAGTTATACTATTTGGGTAGGCATGACGGTTTGCTAGAACCTAATCATATCTTATGGTTTCATGTTTGAACCCATTGCCAACTTAGTATAATCCTAGAGGGTCACACACAAGAGAACGAATCTTTAAAAGGACTATATTGGAATTTTGGAAATTCTGGAAATCTGGGGAAGTGGGCGACCGCACAGTATGGACTGGGCGGCCGCACACTTAGCTCAGTTTTGTACCAGTTTGTTTCAGATAGTTGTGCGACCGCACAGTGGATTCTGGGCGGCCGCACAGTACTGTCGGGGGCAGTTTCCTTATTTGTTTTGGAAAAGAATTTTGGACGGGTTTAGACACAAGTTTCCTATTTGGAATAGGTCTAACTTGTATATAAACAGCCAAATTCGGCCAGAATAAACATCATAGCTTTTGTGCAAGTCTCAAAAGAGTTTGAGAGAGTTTTATTTTGTTCTAAGACATCTTAGATTGAAGAACAAAATAATACACAAAATAAATTCAATATAGTTCTTGTTAATTGTGAAAGTGTGTTTCATAATTTTGGTCTAGCAACCAAGATCAAGTGTTCTTGATATTCGTTCGTGGTGTGGATACCGCTAGAGGGTGAAGCTTATCATCTTCAAAGTTCGTGTTCTTACTTTTGTGATCAAAGCTTCAAGTTCTCCACCAAGATCAAAGACCAAATTCAAAGTCATCAAGGGTTAGTTTTTCTAGTATTCATATTGTTTTATTTGATTTAATCATATGAACGGATCTATGGGCTTTGGGTTTCATAAATTTTAAATGCTATTTTCCGCTGAGCATGTTACTCTGAAACCCAATAGTGGTATCAGAGCCCCGTTCATGTTGATTATTTCAATACCTAGATCATGTTATGTGTATATAAATTGTTTATGTGCCTTGCATGATATGAATATTGGAATATACGATGTTTATGTGTTATGTGATTTTATGTAGTTTATTGTTTTGCAACTTTAATCGCACGATTCAATCGCAATAAATAAATTATGATGGATTCAGAATTGTTGATTATTAATTTTTGATTGGATCAAAGTTTTGATAATCGGAGAAAAACAATTTTGAGGCAAAATTTTCGAACTTCAAAATTCTGTACATTCTGATCATCTTGGGCGACCGCACATAATCACTTGGGCGGCCGCACATGTTTGGGCGACCGCACAGTGAGTTTTGGGCGGCCGCACATATTGATCAGATTGTCTGATTTTGTAAAAAATCAGAATTTGGAATTTTCGAAAAATTCAACAAAACCAGTAACAGAACCAGTCCAGACCTGCTGATCTGGAATGGGTTTTGGGTAGTTGGTTTGTGTGTGGATTTTTGGGTTTGATTTTCCTATTTGTTTTAGTCTTGTGATTCTAAGATTGGTTTAAAGTTTGGATGGCTAATCTGCGTTCATCGAAATTGTGTTTCCCAAACTTGATCGCAATCAAAGTTTCAAAGATAAAACGAAGTTAGAATTATGAAGAGTTCATAATTGCTAAAATTAAGAAACAAATTTCTTGATTCAATGATTGGAGATCCATGTGGAATTGTGGATGCAATTGGCCTACGTTCATCGAGACCATCTATTGCTTAGTTTCGGCCACATGGACTACTTTCTTGGTATCATGAATTAGTGCGGAATTGTGGATGCCTCATGGCTTAGTTTCGGCCGCACTTCTTGTTGTCTTGATTTGGAGATAATAACCAAAGTTGAAATAGTCTCATCCTCATAATTATAGAGAAACTAATGACACATAAATATCATGCTTAAATTAATGGAGATTAATTTAGTGGCTAAACTTGATGTGTAACATGTTTATATTATGTGCTCATAAATGTGTTATATGCTATATATGATGAACCTTCAAAGAAAGTTTTAAGTCCTTCATTGTCATGCCATGATTAAAACACTTATTTATACATGGGTGATCTTGATGTGGGTTCGCCTCCGCGAAGTGCATTAGTTTTATTCATGTATGAGCAAGATGAGGTTCATTGATTTAATGTGGGCTTGCCTCCGCAAGGTGCATTAAATTGAATGGTTCCTATGCGTTTAAAATGGTTGGACTTAATTAGGCGTCAAAACTGTTTTGGGCCTAGGCAAAAGATGAGATTGAACATGCTTTTTGAAATTGGATTTCTCAAAGAATCTCATAAAAGAATCTAAGAATCATATGGGATATGATTGACATGATCGTCTACCTAATTAATTTAGTTTTTGAGCGGTCCGCCTCCGTGGACTCAAAAGTTAAATTAAAGTTGGATCTTATCCCAATTAAATTATATTATACATTGGATGTATATGAAGGTTATATAATTTAGTGGGAGTATTTTGTTTGAAAAATACATTATTTATTTCTTTAATGAAAAACGGGTACTTATTAAATTTTGGAAATCTTGCATATTTGTAGATAATGACTACTAACACTCAATCAATTTCATTGCGATCGATCCTTGAGAAGGATAAGCTCCAAGAGAATGGTACGAACTTCATGGATTGGATCCGTAGTCTAAGAATTGTTCTTAGGCAAGAAGATAAGTTGTACATTCTCGATGGGTCTCTTCCTGCTGAACCAGAACCTACTGCCCCTAGGGCAGAAAGAGACAATTACAAGAAACATCGTAATGATTCTAGAGATGTAAGCTTTCTCATGCTTGCTACTATGTGCTCAAAACTCCAACAAAGTTTGGAACATTTGGAAGCCTATGAGATAGGCGTGGAGTTAAGAGCCATGTTTCAAGAACAAGCTAGGCAAGAGAGGTACAAGACCATTATTGCATTCACTACTTGCAAAATGAATGAAGGGCAACAAGTGAGTCCTCACATGCTGAAAATGAAAGGTTATGTAGAGCACCTTGAGAAACTTGGCTATCCAATCCCATTGGAGCTAGCTACGGATCTCATTCTTAATTCATTGCCTAAAAGTTATAATCAGTTTGTGATGAATTATAACATGAATGGAATGGATAAGAATCTCTCCAAGTTGCATGGGATGCTTAAAACTGCGGAGATGAAAATTGCGGAGAAAGGTTCTCCCGTGCTCTTAGTTCATGATGGGAAAAAGGCTGGTGCCAAAGGAAAGGGTAAGAAAGTTGTCAAACCCAAGATAAGCAAGGCAAGTGTTGCCAAGGCTTCTGAGGCAAAACCCGATTCACAAAAGGATGCAATCTGTTTCCATTGTCAAGAGATTGGTCATTGGAAACGTAATTGTAAGGCTTTCTTGGAAGAGCAAAAGAAGAAGAAGGGCAGCAAGGCTGCGTCGACTTCAAGTATCTATATGATAGATATTCTCCTTTCTACCACTGATTCTTGGGTATTGGATACCGAATGTGGTTCTCACATTTGTTTAAATGTGCAGGGACTAAAGAATAGGAGACTACTTAAAGAGGGTGAAGTAGACCTACGCGTGGGGAATGGAGCAAGAGTTGCTGCATTAGCCGTAGGGACTTATGAAGTCACTTTACCTTCCGGA
Organism: Campanula takesimana; assembly: GCA_026119855.1. Lineage (NCBI taxonomy): Eukaryota > Viridiplantae > Streptophyta > Magnoliopsida > Asterales > Campanulaceae > Campanula > Campanula takesimana. Next base: position 1,377,628 of record JAOWBW010000080.1, on the reverse strand, counting down.
TTAATTCTTGTTTTGAACAATTGTTATTATGTTCCGGATTTAAGTAGAAATATTATTTCAATTTCTTGTCTGGATAATGAAGGTTTTAAGTTTCTTATTGAGAATAAGAAATTTTCTATTTATTTAAATGATGTGCTTTATGGTATTGCTAATTCATTTAATGGCCTTTATGTCTTGAATGCCAAGGATGAAAATAATGACAATGTCTATCATATAAATAAGAAATCTAAACCTAATGATGTAAATCATACCTATTTATGGCATTGCCGTCTTGGTCATATTAATGAGAAGCGTATCTCAAAACTCCATGGGGACGGACTTTTGGGTTCATGTGACTTAGAGTCATATGATACTTGTGAGTCGTGTCTTCTTGGAAAAATGACTAAGACACCTTTTACCAAGTTGGGTGAAAGGGAAAGCGACTTATTGGGGTTGATACATTCCGATGTATGCGGACCATTAAGTAGCAATGCTAGGGGAGGATTTCAATACTTCATAACATTCACTGATGATTATAGTAGATTTGGGTATGTTTACCTAATGAAACATAAAAGTGAAGCATTTGAGATATTTAGAATATTTCAAAATGAAGTAGAAAAACAACTTGGCAAAATTATTAAGGCACTTCGATCAGATCGTGGTGGAGAATACTTGAGTCAAGAATTTGATGATCATCTAAAGAATTGTGGAATAGTTTCACAATTAACTCCACCCGGAACACCACAATGGAATGGTGTGTCCGAGAGGAGAAATCGGACTTTGTTAGACATGGTTCGATCAATGATGAGTCAAGTTGATCTTCCAATATCCTTTTGGGGTTACGCTCTAGAAACCGCTGCTTTCACACTAAATCGTGTTCCAACTAAATCGGTTCAAAAGACTCCATATGAGATGTGGAGCGGAAAAAAAACTTGTTTATCTTTCATGAAGATTTGGGGTTGCGAAGCCTTTGTCAAAAGACTTGTCTCTGACAAACTTGCACACAAATCTGACAAATGCATTTTCGTGGGATATCCTAAGGAAACTAGAGGATATTACTTTTACAACCGTGAGGACAACAAAGTGTTTGTTGCCCGAACTGGTGTCTTTTTAGAGAAAGAGTTTCTCTCCAAAGAAATCAGTGGGAGTAAAATAAATCTTGAAGAAATTCGAGACCCAGAAAATAACATTGAACCAATAGTGGAACAAGAACAAGAACCACAAGGAGTTGTGGAACCTGTTCAAAATACACAAGAAACTCGCAGATCTAGTATGTTACGATCCGAGCCAGAGAGATATGGATTTCTCGTAACGGATAGTAATGAGGTAGAAATCATTGAGAATGATGAACCGTCAACCTACCAAGAGGCGATGTCTTCTCCTGATTCGGACAAGTGGCTTGGAGCCATGGAATCCGAATTGCAATCCATGCAAGACAATCAAGTTTGGAATTTGATTGATGCGCCCGAAGGTGTAAAAACCATAGGATGCAAATGGGTCTTCAAGAAGAAGACTGATATGGATGGGAAGGTGCATACTTACAAAGCTAGACTTGTAGCGAAGGGTTATAAGCAAGTTCATGGTATTGACTATGATGAAACCTTTTCACCCGTAGCAATGATCAAGTCTATAAGAGTTCTGCTTGCTATTGCCGCATATCATGACTATGAAATATGGCAAATGGATGTCAAAACCGCTTTCCTAAATGGAAAACTGCAAGAGGATGTGTATATGACACAACCAGAAGGTTTTGAACATAATTCTAAAGTATGCAAATTGCAGAGATCCATCTATGGATTGAAGCAAGCTTCAAGGAGTTGGAATCTCCGTTTTGATGAATCGGTCAAAGAGTTTGGTTTCATCAAGAACGAAGATGAACCTTGTGTATACAAGAAGATTAGTGGGAGCATAGTGATGTTCCTTGTTTTATATGTGGATGACATATTACTCATTGGAAACGACATTCCTACACTTCAGTATGTGAAGACTTGGTTAGGAAAGTGTTTTGCAATGAAAGATATGGGTGAAGCCGCATATATACTTGGCATCAAGATCTATAGAGATAGATCAAGGAGGCTACTTGGTTTAAGCCAAAGTACATACATTGACAAGGTCATTAGAAGATTCCGTATGGAAAATTCTAAGAGAGGCACCTTGCCCGTGTTACATGGAGTTTCTCTAAGTAAGACTCAATATCCTAAGACAAACGATGAGCGTGAGAAAATGAATAATGTTTCATATGCTTCGGCAATTGGGTCCATCATGTATGCCATGATTTGTACTAGGCCGGATGTATCTTATGCTTTGAGCAAGACAAGTAGATACCAATCCGACCCTGGCGAAAATCACTGGGTAGCTGTAAAAGCGATTCTTAAGTACTTGAGAAGAACTAAAGACTCGTTTTTGGTCTATGGAGGAATGGAAGATGATCTCGTTGTAAATGCTTACACGGATGCAAGCTTCCAAACCGACAAAGATGATAGCCGATCGCAATCGGGTTTTGTGTTTATGTTAAATGGTGGAGCTGTAAGCTGGAAGAGTTCCAAGCAAATTACAACCGCTGATTCTACAACAGAAGCTGAGTATATTGTTGCATCAGATGCTGCAAAGGAAGTTGTTTGGATTAAGAAGTTCATTACTGAACTTGAAGTGGTTCCTAGTATTGCTAATCCAATAGACCTTTATTGCGATAATAATGGTGCTATTGCTCAAGCAAAGGAACCAAGGGCACATCAGAAATCCAAACACATACTTAGGCGTTTTCATATCATTCGAGAGATCGTTGATAGGGGAGACGTAAATATATGCAGAGTACTGACTGATGACAATGTCGCGGACCCGCTAACAAAGGGACTTCCACAAGCTAAACATGAAGGTCATGTTAGTTCCATGGGTATTAGATACATGGGAGATTGGGCCTAGGGCAAGTGGGAGATTGTTGGTAGTGGTGCCCTAGGCACGTTTAATAAACGTTATAATTGTTATCATTTATTTCATATCAATAAAGAGATGTTTTGATTATTATTGTTGTTTATGTTTACTTATAATAATCTTCGTCCCTAGTACTTGTTAAGCGCTAGTATAAAGGCTAAATGATCATGGGATGATCATGTTAGATTTATGGGTACTTGTTTGGAACAAGGTACTGGACATGACCCGCTCTATGAGATTTATGTCATGGTCTATGTCAAACATATATCTCATATTAGTTATGTCATTCGAATCCTTAGACATGAAGTTATTATAGTCTTCCACTTGATGAACATTATGTTTGACATATTCAAACGCTGCCTTTAACCGGGTAGTTATAAAGGGTATGATTGGCATAATCGGATTCACGTATGGAAGAATAATAAGCTAAATGGATTTGTCCCTCTTCGGAGAGATGTCAAGCTTGGGCCTCTCGTAGGAATGATGTTGATGAAATGTTCGGCCGGACTCAAATGAATTGATTGGATCAATGTCATTTGGATTATCAACATATTCGGAATCGAGAACGTATTGAACAAAACAAGTTGACTGTTTGACCATGACTTGTGTTCAATGACGTCCTGGACAAAGGGATTATGACATGTTCTAAAGGAATGCGAACTTGTATCTAGTTATACTATTTGGGTAGGCATGACGGTTTGCTAGAACCTAATCATATCTTATGGTTTCATGTTTGAACCCATTGCCAACTTAGTATAATCCTAGAGGGTCACACACAAGAGAACGAATCTTTAAAAGGACTATATTGGAATCTTGGAAATTCTGGAAATCTGGGGATGTGGGCGACCGCACAGTATGGACTGGGCGGCCGCACACTTAGCTCAGTTTTGTACCAGTTTGTTTCAGATAGTTGTGCGACCGCACAGTGGATTCTGGGCGGCCGCACAGTACTGTCGGGGGCAGTTTCCTTATTTGTTTTGGAAAAGAATTTTGGACGGGTTTAGACACAAGTTTCCTATTTGGAATAGGTCTAACTTGTATATAAACAGCCAAATTCGGCCAGAATAAACATCATAGCTTTTGTGCAAGTCTCAAAAGAGTTTGAGAGAGTTTTATTTTGTTCTAAGACATCTTAGATTGAAGAACAAAATAATACACAAAATAAATTCAATATAGTTCTTGTTAATTGTGAAAGTGTGTTTCATAATTTTGGTCTAGCAACCAAGATCAAGTGTTCTTGATATTCGTTCGTGGTGTGGATACCGCTAGAGGGTGAAGCTTATCATCTTCAAAGTTCGTGTTCTTACTTTTGTGATCAAAGCTTCAAGTTCTCCACCAAGATCAAAGACCAAATTCAAAGTCATCAAGGGTTAGTTTTTCTAGTATTCATATTGTTGTATTTGATTTAATCATATGAACGGATCTATGGGCTTTGGGTTTCATAAATTTTAAATGCTATTTTCCGCTGCGCATGTTACTCCGAAACCCAACACTTATTTCACTAATGGTAGTGGGTCTTTCCCAACCCACTATAGCCTCTATTTTTGTTAGGTCCGCTGCCACTCCATCCTTAGATACCACCTGAACTAAGAATGCTACTTTCTCCAACCAAAATTCACACTTTTTGAACTTGGCATATAATTGTTGTTCTCTTAAAATTTACAGCACTAGCCTCAAATGTTCTTCATGTTCCTCCTTAGTCTTTGAATATACTAAGATATCATCAATGAACACTATAATACACTTGTCCAAAAATTCTTGAAATATCCTATTCATCAATTCCATAAATGCATCAGGCGCATTAGTAAATCCGAATAGCATCACCAAAAACTCATAATGACCATACCTTGTCCTAAAGGTAGTCTTCATAATATTTTCCTTTTTCACCCTTAACTGATGATAATCAGACCTCAAATCTATTTTCGAAAATTAACATGCACCTCGAAGTTGGTCAAACAAATTATCTATCCTTGGTAACGGGTATTGATTCCTTACCGTCACACGATTCAGTTCTCTATAATCGATACACATTCTCATCGATCCATCCTTCTTCTTTACGAACAACACTGGTGCACCATATGGCGATAAAATCGGCCTAATCAACTCTTGTCCAACAACTCTTGTATTCGCTCCTTCAATTCCTTAAGTTCCATCAGAGCCATTCTATACGGCGCCTTTGATATTGGTGCGGTTTCTGGTGCTAAATCTATAGGGAACTCCACTTCTCTCTCGGGTGGTATACCAGGCAAATCTTCTGGAAACACATCCTCAAAATCTCTAATTACAGACAAGGATTCAATTCTAACTTCCTTTTTTTTTTTCATTCTCGCTAATGCAGGCCAAAAATCCATCACAGCCCTTCCTTGACAATTTGCAAGCTTTCATCACTGAAATAAAATATAATCTAGTCCTAGGCTTCGTGCCTTGGAACCTAAACTCTTCTCCAGATGATAATCTGAAGTAAACTTCCTTCTTAAAACAATCCACATGGCATGGTATGCAGATAACCAGTCCATTCCCAAGATTACATCGAATTCACCAACCTCCAATTCGATCAAATCGACTTCCAAATTTTATTTTGTCTTGGTTCCATCCTCCAGAACTCCCTTTAGACATATTTATTTCCTTGAGTTAACATCAAGAACTCAGCTATTTTGGCATTACGGATACTCGCCGAATAATATGATACTTTCTGTGCTATCATAAACATGAGACATTTTTCACGCACTCTCATACCATCAACGCTTATCATCTTTCATGTTATACGTGTAGATCATCTCTACAGATTATCATTCGAATCATAGGTCGTGTACTAGACCACTGCTCGTTTCAATAGACCGACTTTCTTTCCATTAGTCAATTTCATTAGTCTTATTGGTCAATTCATTAGACCGTTATAACTTCCTTGGTCACCTCCATAGACCATTATAACTTCCTTGGTCAGTTTAATTGGTCATTCTTACTTTGGTAGTCGTTTCCCTAGACTTAATTACTAATCGCAGGTCGATCCACTAGACCCTTACTATTTTCACAGGTCATTCCAATAGACCATCTTCACTTTCGTTGGTCGTTTCACTTGACTACTATGGTTCACACTTGGCTGTCCCACTAAACCAATTAATACTCATGGTCTTTTCACTCGGACCATACTTTCTTGCCCTAGGTTAGCTCACATGCTAACAATACTCATTATTTACACATATAAGTCGTCTCAATAGTCTAATCATTCAAATAAGGTCAAACACTAGACCTATGGTCGTTTCAATGAACCAATGCTACTTTCATTAGTCAACTTACTAAACTTCTTGGTCGCCTTTTTAGACCTTAACATTTCCCATAGGTCATTCAATAGACCAACACTTAGTTTCATTAGTCGACTTTACTAGACTCTTTGGGGTTTCATTAAACCATAACTATTCACTTTGGTCATTTCAATAGACCATTACTTCCTTGGTAAGTCGTTTCACTTAACTTAATCACATATCACAGTCATTTCACTAGACCGTTTTCACTTTTCGTCCGTCATTTCATTTACTTTCATAGGTCCTTTCAATAGACCCTTATCACTTTCATTTGGCCATTTCACTAGACCATACTTTCATTCATTAGTCGTTTCAACAGACTATACTTTCTTGTTCTTGGTTAACGCACACTTTTAACACTACAGAACATAAATGAAATCACAAAACTTTTAGGAATCATATAAGAGAAAATCACTTTTATTAATAAATGGAATATGTTCACAATTAAAACGATTTCAAAGTAAAGAAAAGATACTCAAATGAGTCTTCACACTATTACTAGTTACTTTTACTAGCAATGAAAATTTAAAAGTATTCGTTGTCCCACTTTCCAACTTTCCTGGACCTTCCTCTAGGTCTCCCACTTGACACTTTTGGAGCCTAATTCACTTTGTTCTTGGATCCATTTGGTCTTCTCTAGACCTTTGGTTGGTACTTCTTGTGGCTCATCTTCATCAATTATGATTGGGGTAGCTTCATTCCCCTCTATGATAACATTTACTTCCTCGATTTCAACTTCAGCTACCAATTCTTCTTCATTTGGCGCCTCGTTGCCTATAGGAGCCATTGGTTCTTGCTTTATGACTATAGTTGCCTTTAAACGTTCTACTTCGTCAAACCATATATAGACTTGTCCTCTAGTCTGCTCAAGGTATCTCTCAGTGTCACTAAGATCTTCTTTATACCTTTGCAACTTTGTCTTTGTCTCTTCCAATTCTTCTTAGTGCTTGGCGTTTTTTAATTCTTTCCAGTCTTGCACCAATTTATCATACGTGAAGCCCAATCTCTGCCTTTCAACTTCCGCTTTCTTGCGTATTTTTTTTTCCTTCCTTTAGTCCTTTGATCCCCAAAACCTAACGTTGGATCAACTTTCTTCTTAGAGCTACATGTCTCCAAAACATCTTTGATTTGCTAGGTCCGTCCATGATTTACAATGAAAACAAACCACTATTAGAATCAAATAAACCTCATAATGTGTTCATTCTTAATGAAGAGACAACACTCATTCACAATCATTCAAGATTATTCCCCACTATATACTTATACTCCTCTACAAATCTCACTTTAGGTTCTTTCCCAAAATAGTAAGTTTCCTTATTTGGAAAGTTCCCTAACTTAGAAAGTTTCCTAATTTAAAAAGTTTCCTCAAAAGGTAAGTTTCCTAAAATAGTAACTTCCCCAAAAGTACTATCTTCCTTATCAGCAACTAAGTTAAGTACTATTTCTCCTAATAGACTTAACTTCTTTCTAAAGTCTCCCATGTAAACCTAAACCGGAGCTCTGATACCAACTGTAACACTCTGAATTTCAGAGTATTATAACATCCTTTAAATAATATAAATCCGTCCCCAAAATAAAGGAGTAACGGTCATAAACTACAATTCAAATCTCCACGGCTAGTATTTCTAACCACAATTCAAAATAAATAACGGAAGCGTAATAATTGTCTTTCAAAACTAACGGCTAGTAACCACCGTCCATAAAACCTCTCGTCATCAATGATTTTCAAACTTCACCTTAACAACGTCTTCTCGTCCTTTGGGATCCTCCACCTACTTATTACCTGAAGAACAGTAATTATGGAAGGGGTGAGCGAACAATGCTCAGTAAGTTCATACGGGATCTCTCCGGGTACTAAGGAGAGATGACCGGAAGAACGAAACAACAATAATATTTTCAAAGATAAGCTTTCATAAAATATCAAGTTAACCGTTAAGTTCAAGACAGTTAACCATTAAACTTTTCAATACGAATGTAGCATTTAATTTCAAGTCCGTCAATTCCAAGATAACGTCACCATTTCAGGTGCAATGCCTGATCAGGGCATTTAAGTAAGATTTATCATGATAATCAACTACTTCATTTAAGCAGTACAAAAGTCTAGTTCTTTTTCATTTAAACTAGATTAACCTACTTAGTCCTTTTCATATCGGACTAAGAGAACGTCTATACCAAATTAAGATATAGCGAAGTTTCAACACGTCTATACCAAATTATGATATAGCAAAGTTTCAACTTAGTGTTCAAGGTACAAGAACTGTTGGTGTTATGCCCTAGGCATGTTGTTTGTAAAACAAATGTTATCATTTATAAAGATATTGAACGTTTGATTATTATGTCTTTTGCATGTTTATTATAATAATCCCCGTCCCTGATAATTATGATTAATTATTAGTATAAGTTTAATAGATAATCATATGATGATTATGGTGTATGGGATACAATTAGACTTATGGGTATTTGTTGGAGAACAAATACTGGACTGACCCCTATGAGATTTATGTCATGGTCACAATGTCATAATTAAGTCTCATATAGTTATATCACTGGAATCTTTAGACCTGAGGTTATTACTGTCTTCCACATGATGAACATTACGTTTGACATATTCAAACGTTATCCCTAACCGGATAGCTATAAAGAATATGATTGGCATAATCGGAATCATGTAGGGAAGAGTAATAAGCCAAGATGGGATTTGTTCCTCGTCAAGAGAGATGTCAAGCTTTGGCCACTCGATGAATGGTATTGATGAAATGCATGGCCGTGCTCAAATAAGATTTGTATTATCAATACATTCGGGATCGAGAAAGCATTGAACAAATGTAAGTTGACCATTGACCATGGCTTACGTTCAATAGACATCGTGTAACAAAGAGATTGTGTTATGTTCTATTCTAGGAAACTTTGGAGTTCAAAGTTATACTAATTGGGTAGTCATAATGGCTTGCTAGAGTCCGCTTATGACTTACGAGGTTTGACTGGTTCGGACTCGTTGCCAACTTAGTATAATCCTATTGGGTCACACACGCAGAACGGATAATTAAAAGGAGCGAAAAACGAAGTAAAACGGGTCCTGCCTAAAGGATCCGTACGGCTGATTCTGGATGCTTCCAGAAACATCCGTACGGATGGTTTTGCCGGCAGAATCAGTTTTTAGGAAAAATCTTGTTGGACAAGAAAACCTAAGTCCTAAAGGGTTTCTGAAACCCCTTGAATATAAATACAGACTGACGGGAATTGTTCCCGAAGCTAGTTGATTTGATCAATTCAAAGTCTTTATTAGAGAAAGAAATCACACATTATATTCTTGGGTTATTATGATTGATTAATCTCAATTATCAAGTCACAATAACAATTAGGAGCTTTGAAGAATAGTTCTTCAACATCGTTGATCAATCCGAAGACCTAGCAGTCAAGTTCAAGAAGGCGTTCTTGAAATCTGTTCATTGTGTGGATCACCGGTAGAGGGCGTTTGTCTTAACGCTTAATCCAAGTTTTACATAACGATCTACAAGGGTTAGTTTCCTTCATCTTGTTATTATGAATTATTGTTCATAGCGGATCTAGGCTATTGGGTTTTATTCATGTCTATCTTCCGCTGCGCATGATTGCACGAACCCAACAGTGGTATCAGAGCCCCATTGATGATCAATAATTCTAATATTATCATGATATAATTATTTAATGCGATTATTTAATTGGTATGATCATGAGATAGATGAATTTATGTGATGGATTTTATATGAGATATAAAATATGCATGCTAGTTGATGTGGTTGTAATATTGATTTGATTAATATGTATGATCGCATGCTTAGATTATCATGTTGTAATTGGATTATTCTATTGATGATCTTGGTCTAATTTGTATGTGGAATAAATTGGTTATTGAATATATGAATTAAATGGGTTAAAATTCGTAATCTGCAATTTCATGTTTCTGTAATCTGATTATGTATAAACACGATATTAAGATTGATCGAATTTCTGAAATCTGAAAAATCTGGAAAAACTGGGGATTCTACCTAAGAATCCGTACGGATGGTTTGGAAGCCTCCAAACAAATCCGTACGGATGGTTTTGGTTCACTCCCAGATTTCATTCTGACTTCTCATGTTCAGATTGTTCTGCAAATTGTTTGCAGAATTCGAACCTGGAAACAGAAACTGGTTTCAGACGGCTGGTTTTCGAAACCGTGTTTCCTGAAACAGTTATCTGTTAAGAATTCGGAGTAGTTGCAGAAATCAGAGTTCTAAAGAGTTTAAAATTGCTGTAATCTCTGAGATTAAGAGACATTGAAAGGGTCTTGAGACATGTGACCGATCTATACGGGAATGTCAAGTTGCTTGGTTTCTTGATCTTAGTACGGGAATGTGGATGCCTTTTGGCTTAGTTTCGACCGTACGTTTTGTGCTCTCAATTTCAAGATGCTCTGCGGATGCAGTTCCAGAATCCTGAAGAGTTCAGTGTTTCTGAGATATGCATAACTATCCATACGGATGAATCTGGATGCTTCCAGAAACATCCGTACGGATGGTTTGGGTTATACCGACTTCTGATTTGTTTCAGATGGCTAGTTGTTAAACCATGTTTCCTGAAACAGATTCAAATTCAGAACTCCAGACCGTTAATGAGATCAGAATCTTAAAGGAGTTTAAGATTGGAGAAATCCCATGATTTCAGACTTTTATCCCTAACTAGCGCAACTAATGTCACATAAAATCAATTCGGATAATTGATTAACTTTATGTGTGCGAACCTTCTTAAAATTTAAGTTATGTGCCAATCCATGATTAAAACACTTGTGAGTACATGAATAGTTTTATGTGGGTTACGCCCTAGCGTAGGCACATTAATTCTATTCATCTACAAGCAAGATGAGGAAACAGTGATTCCTATACGTTTAAAATGATTTAACTTAATTAGGCTATCAAAACAGTTTTGGGCCTAAGGCACATATGAGATTAAAACATGTTTAGACATATGATGTCTGAAATCTCATAAAAGATCTAAGAGTCATATATGATATGATTGACAAGGAGTTGTCTACCTAAATAACTTATTTTGAGCAGTCGTGCCCTAGCCGACTCAAAGTTAAGTGAAATATGGATCTTAGCCCATTTTAATTATATGATACATTAGATGTATTTGAAGGTTGTATAATTTAGTGGGAGTATTTGTGAAATACTTATAATATCTTTAATTAAGTTGGTACTTATATTTAATTATATGTTTGCATAATTGTAGATAATGGCTCAAAGTACTGGTTCTTTATCATTGCGATCTATCCTTGAGAAGGAAAAACTTCAAGAAAATGGAGCTAACTACACGGATTGGATCCATAGCCTTAGAATTGTTCTAAAGCATGAGGACAAGCTCTATATTCTTGATGAGCCCGTTCCTGAAGAGGAACCTGCTTCTAATGCACCCAAGGATGAGAGAAACGCCTACAAGAAACACAAAAGTGATTCTCGTGAGGTGGGTTGTCTTATGCTTGCGGCCATGTGTCCAGAGCTTCAGAAGACTCTTGAACACTTGGAGGCATTTGACCTTGCTCTTTCATTGAAAGATATGTTTCAAGAACAAGCAAGGCAAGAGAGGTTCGATACTATAGCTGCCTTGGTCTCATGCTAGATGAGCGAAGGGCAGTCTGTGGGCCCTCATGTTTTGAAGATGAAGGCTCATTTTGAGCATCTAGAGAGGCTTGGCCATCACATTGATGTTGAGTTGGCCACTGATTTTATTCTTAATTCATTGCCCAAAAGCTATAATCAGTTCGTCATGAACTTTAATATGCATGGGATGGATAAGTCCCTGTCTGAGTTGCATGGGATGCTAAAGACAGTGGAAAAGAAAATCGGTAAAGAAGTCGCTCCTGTGCTCGTAGTGACAAAAGGAAGAAAAGGCTCTAAAGGCAAAGGCAAAGGGGTTAAGACAAAAGTTGTCAAACCCACGATTGGCAAGGCAATTGTTGCTAATGCTGATGTGGCTAAACCTACTTCCCAAAAGGATGCAATCTGTTTCCACTGTAATGAGATTGGTCATTGGAAAAGAAATTGCAAGGTTTACAAGGAAGAGTTAAAGAAGAAGAAGAGCAGTGGGACTGCATCTACTTCAGGTATCTATGTTATAGATATTCTACTTTCTACTTCTAGTTCCTGGGTATTAGATACCGGATGTGGATCTCACATTTGTTTGAATGTGCAGGCACTAAGGAATAGGAGGCTACTCAAAGATGGCGAAGTGGACCTACGGGTGGGGAATGGAGCAAGAGTTGATGCATTAGCCGTAGGAACATATGATGTCATTTTACCTAGCGGATTAATTCTTGTTTTGAACAATTGTTATTACGTTCCGGATTTGAGTAGAAATATTATTTCAGTTTCTTGTTTGGATAATGAAGGTTATAGTTTTCTTATTAAAAATAAGAAGCTTTCTATTTATTTAAATGATATGCTTTATTGTACTGCATGTTCATTTAATGGCCTTTATGTTCTTGATGTTGAGAATGGAAATAATGAGAATATTTATAATGTAAATAAGAAATCCAAACCTAATGATGTAAATCATACTTATTTGTGGCATTGCCGTCTTGGTCATATTAATGAGAAGCGTATCTCGAAACTCCATGGGGACGGACTTTTAGATTCACATGACTTTGAATCATATGAAACTTGTGAGTCTTGTTTACTTGGAAAAATGACTAAGTCGCCTTTTACTAAGAGTAGTGAGAGGGCTAGTGACTTATTGGGACTCGTACATACTGATGTGTGTGGACCAATAAGCAGCAGTGCTAGGGGTGGATATCAATACTTCATAACTTTTACTGATGACTTTAGTAGATATGGCTATGTCTACTTAATGAAACATAAAAGTGAATCTTTTGAGATATTTAGAATATTTCAAAATGAAGTACAAAATCAACTTGGTAAAACTATTAAAGCACTTCGATCTGATTGAGGTGGAGAATATTTAAGCCAAGAATTTGACAATCATCTTAAAGATTGTGGAATTGTTTCACAATTAACTCCACCTGGAACACCACAATGGAATGGTGTGTCTGAGCGGAGAAATAGGACTTTATTAGATATGGTCCGATCGATGATGATTCAAGTTGATCTTCCTTTAACCTTTTGAGGATATGCACTAGAAACTGCTGCTCTTACAATAAATAATGTTCCAACTAAATCTGTTCCAAAGACTCCATATGAGATGTGGACTGAAAGAAAACCTAGTTTGTCTTTCATGAAGATTTGGGGTTGTGAGGCTTATGTTAAGAGATTAATCTTTGACAAACTTGCACCAAGATCCGATAAATGTATTTTCGTTGGCTACCCTAAGGAAACTAAGGGTTATTACTTTTACAACCGCACGGAAAACAAAGTGTTTGTTGCCCGTCATGGTACCTTTCTAGAGAAAGAGTTTCTCTCCAAAGGAAATAGTGGGAGTAAAATTAATCTCGAAGAGGTTCGAGAACCCGAAAATAACATGGAACAAAATGTTGGATCTGAACAAGTTTCACAAGGTGTTGTGGAACCTATTCAGAATACTCAAGTTCCTCGCAGAACTGGTAGGGTGCGATCCGAACCTGAGAGAAATGGATTTCTCATGACGGATAGCAATGAAGTGGAAGTCATAGTTGATGACGAACCTACTTCCTACCAAGAAGCGATGTCCGCTCCTGATTCAGATAAATGGCTTGGAGCCATGGAATCTGAAATTAAGTCCATGTACGACAATCAAGTTTGGAACTTGATTGATGCGCCCGAAGGTGTAAAAACCATAGGATGCAAGTGGGTTTTCAAAAAGAAAACTGACATGGATGGTAAGGTGCATACTTATAAAGCTAGACTTGTAGCGAAAGGCTATAGGCATATTCATGGAATCGACCATGATGAAACTTTTTCGCCCGTAGCAATGATCAAGTCTATAAGAATTTTACTTGCCATAGCCGCATATTTTGACTATGAGATATGGCAAATGGATGTCAAAACAGCGTTCCTTAACGGGAACTTACTTGAGGATGTTTATATGACACAACCTGAAGGTTTTGTAATTCCAGAAAATTCTAACAAAGTATGCAAGTTGCAAAGATCCATTTATGGATTGAAGCAAGCCTCTAGGAGTTGGAATCTTCGATTTGATGAATCGGTCAAAGAGTTTGGCTTCATCAATAACGAAGATGAACCTTGTGTATACAAGAAGATTAGTGGGAGCGTAGTACTATTTCTTGTGCTATATGTTGATGACATATTAATCATTGGAAATGACATTCCTGCACTGCAGTCTGTAAAGACTTGGCTAGGAAAGTGTTTCTCAATGAAAGATATGGGAGAAGCCGCTTACATCCTTGGCATAAGGATCTATCGTGATAGATCCAAGAAATTGATTGGTTTAAGTCAAGATACATATATTGACAAAGTTCTTAAGAGATTCCGCATGGAAAACTCTAAGAGAGGAAATTTGCCAGTAGGTCATGGAATATCTCTAAGCAAGAATCAGTGTCCTAAGACAACTGATGAGCGTGAGAGAATGATTGGGATTCCATACGCTTCGGCTATTGGATCCATCATGTATGCCATGATATGTACTAGACCTGATGTCTCGTATGCTTTGAGCATGACGAGCAGATACCAATCAGATCCTGGTGAGAGTCACTGGATTGCAGTCAAGACGATTCTTAAGTACTTGCGAAAGACTAAAGATTCGTTCTTGGTGTATGGAGGAATGGAAGATGATCTAGTTGTAAGTGGTTACACAGATGCAAGCTTCCAAACCGACAAGGATGATTCTAGATCGCAATCTGGATTTGTATTTGTGCTCAATGGAGGTGCTGTTAGCTGGAAGAGTTCTAAGCAAAGTACCGTAGCAGATTCTACAACTGAAGCTGAGTATATTGCTGCATCCGATGCTGCTAAAGAAGCTGTTTGGATTAAAAAGTTCATTGGTGAACTAGAAGTGGTTCCTAGCATTGCCAATCCAATAGACCTTTATTGTGATAATAATGGTGCTATTGCTCAAGCAAAGGAACCTAGATCGCATCAGAAATCCAAACACATACTTAGGCGTTTTCATATCATTCGAGAGATCGTTGATAGAGGAGACGTAAATATATGCAGAGTACCAACTGATGATAATATTGCAGACCCATTGACAAAGGGTCTTCCGCAAGCAAAGCATGATGGTCATGTTAGGTCTATGGGTATTCGATACATTAATTAGGCCTAGTGCAAGTGGGAGATTGTTGGTGTTATGCCCTAGGCATGTTGTTTGTAAAACAAATGTTATCATTTATAAAGATATTGAACGTTTGATTATTATGTCTTTTGCATGTTTATTATAATAATCCCCGTCCCTGATAATTATGATTAATTATTAGTATAAGTTTAATAGATAATCATATGATGATTATGGTGTATGGGATACAATTAGACTTATGGGTATTTGTTGGAGAACAAATACTGGACTGACCCCTATGAGATTTATGTCATGGTCACAATGTCATAATTAAGTCTCATATAGTTATATCACTGGAATCTTTAGACCTGAGGTTATTACAGTCTTCCACATGATGAACATTACGTTTGACATATTCAAACGTTATCCCTAACCGGATAGCTATAAAGAATATGATTGGAATAATCGGAATCATGTAGGGAAGAGTAATAAGCCAAGATGGGATTTGTTCCTCGTCAAGAGAGATGTCAAGCTTTGGCCACTCGATGAATGGTATTGATGAACTGCATGGCCGTGCTCAAATAAGATTTGTATTATCAATACATTCGGGATCGAGAAAGCATTGAACAAATGTAAGTTGACCATTGACCATGGCTTACGTTCAATAGACATCGTGTAACAAAGAGATTGTGTTATGTTCTATTCTAGGAAACTTTGGAGTTCAAAGTTATACTAATTGGGTAGTCATAATGGCTTGCTAGAGTCCGCTTATGACTTACGAGGTTTGACTGGTTCGGACTCGTTGCCAACTTAGTATAATCCTATTGGGTCACACACGCAGAACGGATAATTAAAAGGAACGAAAAACGAAGTAAAACGGGTCCTGCGTAAAGGATCCGTACGGCTGATTCTGGATGCTTCCAACATCCGTACGGATGGTTTTGCCGGCAGAATCAGTTTTTAGGAAAACTCTTGTTGGACAAGAAAACCTAAGTCCTAAAGGGTTTCTGAAACCCCTTGAATATAAATACAGACTGACGGGATTGTTCCCGAAGCTAGTTGATTTGATCAATTCAAAGTCTTTCTTAGAGAAAGAAATCACACATTATATTCTTGGGTTATTATGATTGATTAATCTCAATTATCAAGTCACAATAACAATTAGGAGCTTTGAAGAATAGTTCTTCAACATCGTTGATCAATCCGAAGACCTAGCAGTCAAGTTCAAGAAGGCGTTCTTGAAATCTGTTCGTTGTGTGGATCACCGGTAGAGGGCGCTTGTCTTAACGCTTAATCCAAGTTTTACATAACGATCTACAAGGGTTAGTTTCCTTCATCTTGTTATTATGAATTATTGTTCATAGCGGATCTAGGCTATTGGGTTTTATTCATGTCTATCTTCCGCTGCGCATGATTGCACGAAACCCAACAAGAACACCATACAATTTCAAAGATATTTTTGGTACCCATTGATTTAAAACATGTCAAGGGGTAGGAACATTCAAAAGGCGTTCACAACTTTTAAGAATTCAAACGTTACCGCCACATGGTAACTACTCATGAAAGAAATCCAAGGAATCCTACATCAAAGGATAGAGACAATCAAAAGCTAGGATCGTAATCCCTTACCTTAGCCTTGCGGTCTTCACTTAGCAATTTCACGTGCACAATCTACAAACACGCAAATAATATCTTTTTTAGGAACATGAATTACTTTAATTATCCGTCCCCATTAAGCTTTATTTTACTTTGTTAACCTTATGAGTCATTCACTTTAACTCCCTTAGGTTACTATTCAACTTAGAGTTACACTACCCATTAACTTTATTTCTAAAATACTCTTTCTTTGGTTTACCCAAAACACCCCTAGGGTTTTATTTATTCCATTCTCAAATAAGATGTTCTAGGGTAACATTATACTCCCCAAAACACTATTCAAAGATTACTATTCATAATCACTATTCACAGATTACTATTCAAAATCACTATTCACAGCTACTATTTGAATTTACTATTCACAAATTAATGTTCAAAATTACTATTCACATATTTCACCTTTTCAGCACATACTACTTTCACCTTGGAAAAACACACACAAAACTCTACACACGCACACACACACACTGACCACACACACTTTTCACACACACTCACACACTGGATTATGCATACACACACACTTGATTGCACACACTCACTCACCTCACGCACATACACACACTGAAATCACAACACACACACTCACATATACATATACATATACATATACATATATACCATTAAACATGTATACATACTCTCATAATCCCCTTTTTATTTTCAAAACCCTAATTTCTTAAACCCTAGTTCATCAATTTGCTTTTAGGTTTTCATTCAAAAGAATTCTAGATGAATAAACTTAAGGGAGTCAATTGGGCTATGGGGAGTACCTTTTTTGTTTTGATCGGTAGAACATCTTCTTCTTCAACCTTCTCCCTCTCTCCCGCGCTCTCTCTCCCTCTCTGCGGTTACCAACTGCCGCCGCCCTCACTCTTCTCGATCTCTCTCTCTTTTTTTTTTTCCTTTGGTGATAATAAAGAGGGGAAAGGGTTTATAAATATATATATAGTCTAGGGTTTAATTTCCCTAATTAATAAGGGTTATAACAACCTAATGGGTTTTAAATTTACTTGGGCTCGGGTTTAAGTCCAACACAAAATCAGAGGTACAAATAAAAACCTAATTTCGCTCTTCAATCTTTCAAATTCTCGGCCTGAATTCAAAAAAAAAAAAAAAAGTTGAAATTTGTAGGTGGGTTTGGGTAATTTGTGGATCCGAAAGATGACGGATGTGAGGAGGGAGGAGAATGTGGGGATGGCAGCGGTATCGGCATTGTGGGTGGACGACGGCGGTTAGGAGACAGTGCTGATGGTGGGACGGTGGAATGAGAAAGACGCTTGTTAAAGTTCTCATCCATTTGGTTAGTTTCCATCCGTGACTGTCAGAAATTGCCCCATATCGCCACAAATTCTAAACATAGTGACTGAAATTGCCAAAATTGTTATATTGGGACTCACATTGCAATTCTGATCAAACTTTGGGGCAGTAATGTGCTATTAGCCCTTTAATCAATTCGCAGCTTTCTTCTGGTATCTTTGCGAGGAGCCATGTCAGACCCATTAACTGACAATCTTTAATCTTTCTTGTGCATTTTACAGCTATTATTTACAGCTTTCTTCTGCATTTCCCAACCAGCCCCCTTATAAATTAAAATTACTAAAACAGTCACATTATACTTGGCTAATATTGAAGCTTGAGTCCTACAAAAAACAATTTTAAAAAAAATAAAAAAAAATCTAAACCTTCCCTCATTTCACCTTAACCAAATTCAAGTACAATCATTCTCCAGTGAGATCCAAATTTTCAACCCCACAACTCAGAAACTACTCCCTCCGCCTCAAAACTGATATTCCCATTTGACTTCTTTTCGAAGATTATCCTTAATAAAAGCAAATACTATTACGCTAAAAAAAAATTGTGATAAAAGAGCACACATTTATAGCACAAGAATAATGTAGCTCAAATGGAAATGAGAACATTTTTTTTGAGACAAACAAAAATAGAAAGACGGACTAATTTTTTTGGGACGGAAGGAGTATAACAAACTCCCGTGAATCACACAAAGAAGCTGGTCCCCCAGGGTATGTCTTTATCCATGGAGAGGCTTAAAATTAATCAAAAATTGCCCCAGACAAGCGACTACGACTGAAAACCTATGCCTCAATGAGCCAAAGCAGTATTATCTGTGTGCCATGTTAGTGGAGACTCACACTAAAATTCCTCTCATTCTCCAATCACATATCCTACTTAGCGCGTTATTCCATTCGACACACAATTTCAGATAAGGTTTACTACGCGACAGATCAATCGGACCAGCCTCCAAGAGGAAAAAACACCTGAAAGCTACTCGACATAGTATTCTATATCCATGGAAAGTAGTACTATTGACGAGTATCCTAAGCTTTATTTTGCAACTATAGGGCTCCCAGGTTAGCAGACCTTATACTACCTCCGTCCCCAAAAAAGATGGTCTCATTTGACTTTTGATGGTCAACACATGTGAACTTTGGTCAAACATTAATGTATATCTGCTCATCCTAGAGTAATTCTAAACATTATTGATAAATCACTTAAATCATGTAACAATAATAATTTTTACAATTTCACTGTGATGATTAGATTGACATTACTGTTTGGTTAAAGTTCACTTGCGTTGACCATCAAAAACCAAATATGTATCTGCTTTAGGTGGGTTGTGAGGTGCATTGCCAAGATACTTTCATGGGTGCTAAAAAATACCTAAGGTCCTCAAGAATTTGAGCCAGCTAGAAAAAATAAATAAATTATACATGTCCACTACATGGAACAAAAAGAATTACATTTCCATGGACCAAGATACCAGATACAAATTAATAACAAAGTCAAGGCAGGTTCTACGCTTACGAAATAGCTAACTACAAACTAGTAATTGTCGAAAGGATATATTAACACTAACATATAGCAATGAAATTGAAAGGATGCAGAGATAAAGAGATGACTGAAGAATGTTCAACGATGATGAGCCATTGATTTCAGAAGAATCAACGGCCAGTGGCAGTCCGTCACTATTGAGACTACATGACCTAGGATCTTTCCCATCCGTGCTCATCATCATGGCTCTTAAGACAGCTGAAACTGTGTGTATATAGGCTGACCTGTTCTTCGCGAGCAGCCATGTTAGGCCCATTAGCTGACAATCTTTCTTGTGCATTTTACTTGTTCGCTCCTCTGATTTGCTATTATTTCCAGGTTTATCATGATTAAGCTGCAAAACAGGTTGTTCTTAGTGAGATCATTCAGGTTAATTTTCTTTACTTAGACATGAAACTACCCATCTAAATTTAACTGAAAGAGACACATTATACGGAGTACAATTTAAGCTATGGAGCAAGGTTAATGTGGGCATGCAAATGGATCTGACACATTCATGTGGTTATACGTACAATCAAATCCATCCATGTAGATGGGGTATAAAAATAAGGCATGATAAAAAGGATGCAAAAGTTCACTATTACAAAGAACACTAGCTGTACGCTGAATCAAGAAACATAATACGCTACAAAATCCTTCAACTTACTTTGGGTATGAGTTGTATGACAGATTTTATTTGTTAATATGAGCATGATTTACATTGTGGGTGCTCTCTCCAACATCTTAAGCTTTTAGATGAGTTGGTTACTCAACATGGCATCAGAGCTCTAGGTTTAGCAAGGTCCTGGGTTCGAATCTTCCCGCTTGCATTTATCCTATAAAAAAATTCAAACGGTACATAATGACTCAATTGCACCCCTATGCTAAATCCACGTATGCACGTGAGGGGAGTGTTAATATGAGTATGATTTACATTGCGGGTTCTCCTCTAACAACTTAAGCTTTTAGATGAGTTGGTGACTTAACATTATTAAACTTGAATAGAAAAACATGTTAACATCCTCTTCAATTCAATGGTATTATTTAAGCCACCTCAATGGAGATATCACCATTGATGTGAGGATTCATGTTAGTTGACCCCAAATTATTTTGGGACAAAGGCTTTGTTATTATTGTTGTTGTTGTTGTTGTTGTTGTTGTTGTTTATCACCAAATCCGCCAGCACAGGCTGGTCCATTACATGTTACTATGATTCTACTTCAGTTGAGGTTAACTCACAAAACAAGTTGCTGAGACACAAAACAATCTAAATATGAGATCACTTTATTTTCTCATGCATGTCTTCAGATTTCTTTCCTCCGCAAATTTAACGCATTTTGGTTGAGTATGTTTTGGGGAAACTAGTTTCACCCTAAGTTATAAAAAGTCCACTTTTTAATATAGTTTCACCGTTAAAATAGTGAGTTCAGGCCTTAAAATAATGAGTTTAGGCCTTAAAAACACCTAAAAATAAAATAGAGAGTTTAGGTCTTAAAACAGTGAGTTTAGGCCTTAAAACACCTAGAAATAAATAGCGAGTTTAGGCCTTAAAACACCAAATCCGTATATTTAAGAATTTTTATAACTTATGAAGGAACTAGTTTCCTCCCAAATTCTCTGTTTTGGTTTCTATTTCATAGTATATGTTTTAATAGCAAAACAGGAGAAATTGGGTCTCCTCTAGAAGACATTCTGAGTGAGAAGATACATACTCACAAGACATTCTAATATACCACTTCAATTTTTAATGGCAATCAATCATTTATAGTAAAAGAATTCGTAAATGCAAATCCCCAGGTAACCATAGTATGTTTGTGCACTTAATTTGTTACCAAATAGGACAGAGCAGTACTGTAGCGAGTATTTTGCTGCTCAACCATAGTGTAGGGTCGAAATATGGCCAAGCAACCAAGCTCATGTGAGAACAAGACTATTAGGTTAAAAATGGGGCCCACTGAATAACCTAATGATCTCGGTACTTTATTGCGTAAATAGAGTAGTATGCCAAATGACCGGAAGCTGCAGCGAAGTAGCAAAATGCACGATGCACTAGTCCCAAATCCGGCCTATTGGGAACCATTAATAAACATTACTCCCTCCGTCCCAGAGTACATGTCCACCCTCCCATTTACATGGAGATTAAGAAATGAAATTGTGAAACTAATGTAAGTGTTGTGAGTATCAAAGTAAAGTAGAAGTGAGAATAAGTGGATGGGAATAGTGAGTTGATTGGTGTTGTGAGTATAAAAGTAAAGCATGAGCGAGAATGAGTGGGACGAATAGTAGATTATTTGTTATTTTAAAAAAGTGGACATATACTATAGGAGAGACTAAGAAGGAAAAGTGGACATATACTATGGGACATATAGTCTGAGACGGAGTACAGAATAAACAGAGGGCATATATACTCTGGGAAGACGGAGGGAGTAGCATTTTTTTCAGTATTTCGCCCATAACACCAACTCAAATAGCCGCGCGTGAATATTCGTCTCATCAAACAGCGCGTAGAGCATGAACGAACGGCGCGCATGAGAGGTCGTTAAAAATGGAGGGAAAAAAAAAAAAAAAAAAGAAAAGAAACTAAAAAGCAGTAGAAAGCCAAAGTAAAAAAGAATAAATCACTTTCCCAAATCCCCATCCAGCGAACTCCAAGAACCCTAATTTCAACAAATTCACATTAATTTTACTTTCATTTCATATTATAATATGGTGTATTTGTTCAATTAATTCAATGTGAAATTATGAAAGAGACTTACCAGGTGGAGAGTGTTCAAGCATTTGGAGCAGCCACCGCGACCGGCGTAGCCATTAACGGACTTACTCAAGCAATCTCTCTCCAACTTCTTCACACTCTTATGACCGGACAATTCTCCGGCAGAGGTAACGGAGAACGCTTCCGAGCAGGTCAACGGATGCAATCGA
This sequence comes from Campanula takesimana, assembly GCA_026119855.1. Lineage (NCBI taxonomy): Eukaryota > Viridiplantae > Streptophyta > Magnoliopsida > Asterales > Campanulaceae > Campanula > Campanula takesimana. The sequence continues at coordinate 1,354,826 of JAOWBW010000080.1, read as the reverse complement.
ATTCCACAGTAGCAGTAAACGACGTCGCACGTCTCGTTCGGTTTCATCAATTTTATCCCCTTCCTATTCAGTTCCTTCTGTAGGCTGTCGACGCACGTCTCGGAATCGTCGGGGAGGAGAGGGAGATCGTACGGCGTCGTGTTCGTCGGCGCTCCTTTAAGTGGTCTGCCGAGTGCGGTGGCGGAGTAGGCTGAGTAGAGCCAGGCGGCGAGGACGGGGCAGCAGCGGGATTTGTGGAGGTGGACGGAGTCGGATTTTGACTTGCCGCAGGCGGATTTGACGCTGTGGAAGAGCTCGTCGGGGAGGGAGAGAGGGCAGACGGAGACGTCGGATTGTTCGGGGAATGCCGGGATGGTGGCGGCGGGTGGAGTAGGGTGGAAGGTTTGGGTGGAGAGAGGGTCTGGATCGGGGAGGACGGCCGGCAATGCGGGGACGAGTGGGAGGAGAATTGTGAAGGTGATGAATGTGGTGAAGAGGAGGTAGGTTTTGGAGGACATGGCTATGGCGGACTGTGTGTTTTAGTGTGTGTGAGTGTATGGTGGTGATGGAATTATAGAGAGAGAAGGAATAAAGGTTGATGTTGGTGTAGTGTAAAGACCGGATAAAAGTAAAGGAAGGGGGATACCTCAAATAAATGAAAGTTGTAAAAAGCGCTAGGCGGTCGCTAGCAAGGCTAGCGCTTAGGCGGGGTCTAAACCAGTGGCGAAGCCAGGATTTTCTGAAAAGGGGGTCAAGGTTAGTATTATTGTTTTGGTTTACAAATTTAGAATACAAGGGGGTCAAATAGTGCAATTTTTTCTCAAATTTAAGGGGGTTAAAATAAATAAATTCATCATTTTTTTGTAGTAAATGTCATTTTCTAAAATTTTGAAGGTACTAAAATTGACACATTTTAAAATTTAAGGGGGTCGAATGACCCCCTTCCCTTTGCCCTAGCCTCGCCACTGATCTAAACTGACTTAGGCGGAGCCAAGAATTCAGAAATAGTTATAATATCTTAGGCGGGACTTAGGCGCTTCATTAACACCTAGCGCCTAGGCGGCCTAGACGGGCATCTTTTAGAACACTGCCTCAAATCTATAAATGAGGAAAGTGATTGTTATTCCAGTTTATACTTACTCTGTCCGTTCCAAGGTTCTATTTTGATTTTACACGAATGTTAAGAAAACGTAAATATTCTATGAAAAGTAAAGTATGAGAAAATAAAAAAGAGAAAATTGGTAAAAAAAAAAAAAAAAAAAATATATTATTGCGAGAATGACAAGTGGTCTCATTGTTTATTTTAATAAATAAAGGAAGGAGTATTAAATTGCATCCCAACTCCCCATTTAGAAAGTGTAATAATTTTAAGATAATTTATAATTTAACTTATATACTGTATATTGAATTCTATCAAAACAACATAATTATTGAATTTTATTTATTTATATATGATGTGTGTGAAATATGTTTCAAGCTAGTGATGTACAAACAGAAAAAATGCAGAAATTATATTGATGCATAATGACACGCCCCAAGGTCCCAGGATCCCCTAATAGAACCTCGAACCTGGATGCGCGTGACTAACGAGGATCAAGAAACTAACAAGAAACCGAATGATAACTGATTAACAAACTGACATGACATATATACTCAAGAGTAAGGAGCTAGCTCACAACACGAGTTCTAGACAAGAAATTTAAACCAAACATGATTATACACAGCGGAAACATGCCTAGCACATATGCTGGCATTACAAGATGTCTAGAGAATACAAGAGACAATAAGTCTACCCAAAAATACTGAGTTACAAAACCCATAATACAACGTCCTCACCAAAGTGTAAAAGGACACAAGCCCCAAAAGAATAACCACCTGCGTAGTAAGCTCCCTGCTATGACGAGCCTCACTGCGCACTATCACTAGCCTTCCTTTGATCTAAGGAAAACAATTAAACAAGAAACGGGGTGAGATAAATCTCAGTAAGCTATTAGATGCAACTACACATGTTATCATGCAATTCAATTAGATACTCAAGTAATCATATATCAAGTATCATCAAGTAACAAGTATATGAGAGGCTAAGCCACTCATCAAGTAGCACATAAGGCTAAACAAGCAAGTTATAAGGATATTGCTTCCTTCCTTATTCCTCTCAAGAATACCATTGTTGTCGTAGCTTGTATTACTTTGACAATTACGATCAATATCAAGAAACTGATAATTCAGTATATATCAGAAGACCCGGTAACCAGTGTCATTCCCAAAATCAAGACTCACGAGGTGTTCAAGAGTTTAGCATTCACTTAAGTCAGGCGTATTGCTCCAACCAAGGAAGCTATGCCCTTACTATGGCCGGTAGTAAGGGGTCAAGCGCAAATACATAGGGACCCGATTATCACTTAAGCCCCAGCTCTCGCGATAAGCGTGAACCTATATATTTCCGAACAAGCAAGGAGAACCAGATGGACTCACACAAGAATGTACAAGTAGGTATTTACTTGAACTACAGGAGAAGAACTAATCCAAAAGTAGTGGACTAGCTCAACAAGGAACATGCTTCAAGTAATCAAGAAGTCACCTTGTTATCAAGCAACTATATGCAATGTTTGCACATACACAACAAGAACATGTCTCATACAAGTTAGTGTTTGTTCATAGCACTTTCTAGTTCATTACCATACATATGTATTGGCATCAAGTCATGTACAAGATTTTATTATCTTATATTCAAGTCTTAATCTAATTCTTTGGATGTTCAAGTCACGTACAAGATTTTATTGTCTTATACTTCAAGTTATAACTCCAATCTTTGGACATTCAAGCATGTATAAGAGTTATACATTATACTCTTACAAGATCTTAATCCTATTCTTAGGATGTTCAATTCCAAGACTTTATGCTAATGCCCCTAAGGTGCACAATCATTGGTTTCAAGACAAGCATAACACATTAGTGCTTGTTCATAGCACTTTCAAGACATAAAGAAGAGTTGTTACTCTTACTTAAGTTCTCATTTTAATTCAACAAATACTCATGTTCAAGGCCAAGTTCTAATTCCCCAAAAGGTACAATTACACTTACTAGGACATCTTATACCAAGGCTATATGACTTAGAAGGGGTAAGCTTTCATTTCAATTGAGATTCAAAACACTTTTGTTGAAACAGGGGACTGGGCGGGCGCCTATAATGGACCGGGCGGCCGCTCAATAGAGCACTTTTGAAACCAAAACTTCTGATGAAATGGGCGGGCGCTTGGTGACTATGTGGGCGGACGCCTGGTACAATTTTCAGCAAACACAAAATTTCTTTCCAGGCCTAAACTTCTCAGTCCCAAGCGTAGGAGTAACTTCTACTAACATTTTTAACAATACCAAGGAGTATTATACCAGCTTAAACTAATACTTTCAAGTTCCTTTCATGATTTAACACAGAGGGTTATACTCCCTTTGTCCCAAAATTACAAGTACCACAAAAGTTGTCCCAAACACAAAATTAACATTCACAAGTATTAGGAATAACATTTATGCATGTTATTACAAGCAAGGGGAAGCTAATAACTTACATAGTCAAAAATCAAAGTTATCCAAACAAATTTCTGTTCGGCCTGGAACGCTCTATTCAACGCCACGAATATTTATCCGGGATTAGAATCAAGAACAGAGGGATAATTAAGCTCGAGGAGTCGAGAATAGGGTAAAACTCTAACCCTAACTTTGAAACAGAGGAAAGAACGAGAAGTTTTTCAAGGAAAATGATTCAGAGAAGGAAGCAACATAAGTTTTATCCTTTCAACTTTCAAAAATGACACTTAGGCCCCTCAAGATTCACTTTTAACAAAAAGGCCCCTAAAGTCAAATTTTCACAAATGACCCAAAAGTCAAAACTAGACATTTAACCACCTTAATGTTCTAAAGCAGTTAAGAAATTAACCCAAGTAAAACTAGCACATAATATACAAGTTCAAGAATTTAACAAGTAAGTCAAATATTTAACAAGAAATAGGATGGGCGTTACATCCTCCCCACCTTAAAGAAAATTCGCCCACGAATTTTACTTACCAAGATTTTCAAATAGGCTCGGGTATTTATCTCGCATCTCTTTCTCGGTTTCCCAAGTAGCCTCTTCAATTTCATGATTCCTCCAAAGGACCTTCACAATAGGAATCATTTTGGTGCGTAAGACTTGCTCTTTCCAGTCAAGAATTTCAACAGGTTGTTCCTCATAAGACAAATCAGGCTGAAATGGAATAGCCTCATACTCAAGAACATGTGACTCATCCGCCATATACTTGCGAAGCATAGATACATGGAATACATCATGAATACCCGATAAAGAAGGTGGTAAAGCAACTCTATAAGCCAACTTCCCAACTCTTTCAAGAATCTCAAATGGACCGATATAACGAGGAGATAACTTTCCTTTCTTCCCAAATCTCTTTATACCTCTACGAGGAGAGACCTTCAAGAATATAAAGTCACCTACCTGGAATTCAAGATCCCTTCTACGATGATCAGCATAACTCTTTTGTCTACTCTGAGCTGTGCGCAATCTATCTCGAATGAGTTTCACACTCTCAACTGACTGTTGAACCATTTCAGGACCCAAAAGTCTAGCTTCTCCCACTTCATCCCAGCATATAAGAGATCGACACTTTCTGCCATAAAGAGCTTCATATGGAGCCATTTCAATACTAGACTGATAACTGTTGTTATAAGCAAACTCAGCTAAAGGAAGATGAGTATCCCAACTGTCCTTGAAATCAACCACACAAGCACGTAACATATCCTCGAGAATCTGTATAAGTCTCTCAGATTGCCCATCAGATTGAGGATGAAAAGCTGTACTGAAATTCAATTTAGTACCCATGGCACCCTGAAGAGCCTGCCAGAATCGAGAAGTAAAACGAGGATCTCTGTCAGATACAATACTCACTGGAACTCCATGGAGTCGAACAATCTCCTGAACATACAAAGATGCCAACTGAGACAATGAATATCCCATGGAAACAGACAAGAAGTGAGCTGACTTGGTCAGTCTATCCATTATAACCCAAACAGCATCATGGCCTCGTCTGGTACGTGGCAAACCAGTCACAAAATCCATCGTGATATGCTCTCATTTCCACTCTGGAATTTCTAATGGTTGCAACAAACCTGCTGAACGTTGATGTTCCACTTTTACTTGTTGACAAGTCAAACATTTGGATACATACTCAGTAATTTCTCTTTTCATGTTGTTCCACCAGAAATGTTCCTTCAAGTCTTGGTATATTTTAGTACTTCCAGGATGAATAGTATACTTGGCTTTGTGAGCCTCTTCAAGAACTCTCTTTTTAATCTCAAGATCAACTGGAATACAAACTCTGCCTCGAAAGGTAAGAATTCCATCACTGTTGAAAGAAAAATCTGGTTGTTTTCCTTCATTCATTCCACTAATAATTTTCTGCAATTCAGAATCAGTTACCTGAGCTTCTTTGATCTGTTGGAGTAAATCTGAAGTAGCCTTTATATTAGCAAGAATAATTCCATGATTTGATTCACAAGGACTCCAATCACACAAGTCTTCTAACAATTTCCATTCACGAATCATCAAGCAAGAAATATAAGTCTTTCTGCTCAGTGCATCTGCCACAACATTTACTTTCCCTGGATGATACAGGATAGTACAATCATGATCCTTCAATTTCTCCATCCATCTACGTTGTCTCATGTTAAGCTCTTTTTGAGAAAACAAGTACTTCAAGCTTTTATGATCAGTAAAGACTTCAAATTTGGTTCCATACAGGTAATGCCTCCATTTATGCAAAGCAAAATAATCGCAGCCAACTCTAAATCATGAGTAGGATAGTTCTTTTCATAAGGAGATAATTTTCGAGAAGCATAAGCTATTACCTTGCCATCTTGCATTAAAACACACCCCAATCCTTCTTTAGAAGCATCAGTATAAACCATAAAATTTTTAGAACCACTAGGCAAAGCCAAGACTGGAGCTGTAGTCAAGCGCCTTTTCAACTCTTGAAAACTTGCTTCACACTTGTCATTCCACTAAAAAGAAATAGCTTTTCGAGTCATATTAGTCAATGGAGTAGCAATCTTGGAGAATCCCTCAATGAACCTCCGATAATAACTAGCCAAGCCCAAGAAACTACGGATCTCTGTCACTGTAGTTGGCCTTTTCCAGTTTACAACTGCTTCAACTTTGGAAGGATCTACTGCAATACCAGTAGCAGACACGACATGTCCCAAGAATGAAACCTCTTCTAACCAGAAAGCACATTTGCTGAATTTTTCAAATAATTGTTTCCCACGAAGAACTTGCAATACCACTCTGAGATGTTGTTCATGCTCAGCCCGTGATTTAGAATACACAAGAATATCATCAATGAATACCACCACGAAACAATCAAGATATGGTTTGAAAATACGGTTCATCAAATCCATAAATACAGCTGGAGCATTTGTCAAACCGAATGGCATAACAATAAACTCATAATGCCCATACTTGGTACGGAAAGTTGTCTTTGGTATATCCTCAGATCTGATTTTCAACTGATGATAACCACTTCTCAAGTCAAGCTTCGAGTACACTACTGAACCTTGAAGCTGATTAAACAAGTCATCAATATGGGGTAACGGATATTTGTTCTTGATAGTTACCTGATTAAGCTCTCTGTAATCAATACACAATCGCAGAGTCCCATCTTTCTTTCTGACAAATAACACTGGTGCACCCCACGGTGATACACTAGGCCTGATGAAGCCCCTTTCAAGCAATTCCTCAAGCTGTGTTTTCAACTCTCTCAACTCAGCTGGAGCCATTCTATAAGGTGCTTTAGATATTGGTGTTGTACCTGGTAATAACTCAATACAGAACTCAAGCTCTCGATCAGGTGGTATGCTATACTCAGAAGAGAACACATCTGAAAATTCAGACACAACAGGAATATCTTCCATCTTGGGAACAGATAAACTCTGGTCAAGCACACATGCGAGATACCCGGCACAACCACGAGATAAAAGTTTTCTAGCTTTTAAAGCAGAAATAACATGTATAGCACATAAAGGCCTATCACCTTCAAAGGTAAAATCAGGCAAACCAGGTATAGAAAAAGTTACTACTTTTCTATGACAATCAACAGATGCATGATGCACATAAAGCCAATCCATGCCAAGAATCACGTCAAAGTCCCTTATAGGTAACACGGCTAGGTCAGCAAGAAGGGCATGATCACCCACAAGAACCTCACATTTCTTGTAAACCTCAGAAGCAAACATGCAATCTCCCATAGGGGAAGATACTTCTAGCACATAAGGCATAGAATCAGGAAGAACATGCAAATGCGACACAAAATGAGATGCCACATAAGAATGAGATGAGCCTGGATCTATCAAGACTCGCGCTCTCGTACTAGAAAGTAATATAGTACCTCCTATGACCGTGGAAGACTCAGCTACACCCTGCTGATCTAGAGCAAACACTCGACCCTGAACTTTAGGTCGACCCCCACTATCTCTCTTAGTACCTGAGGCCTGTTGACTTGTACCCCCAACTTGACTTCCCTTGCATTTAGGACAATTCTTGATAAAGTGCCCAGTTTCACCACAAGATAAACATCTTCCTTGCTTTAGCCAACACTTGTCTTCAGAATGGCCTTCTTTCGAACAATAACCACATACTCTCCTGGGACCTTGGACTGTTGTCCTCGAACCAGTTGATACACTACCTTTACTTTCAGATGGCTGTCGGAATCGACGATCTTGGCGGCTAGATTTACCACCCTTAGAACCAGATCCCTGTGCTTTCTCTGATACACGACCTGTCATGGTTGTTCCCAAATTCACCTTGTGTTCTTCAATGTCATTTTCAATAGCATAAGCCTTCTCCACTGCTTGATGATAACTAGTAAGCTGTAGAGAAAGAAGTTGCTTCCTATACTCAGTCCTCAACCCCTTCACAAATCTCTGTGCCTTCTTGGTTTCATTTGGAACTAAGTGATCACAATACCTAGCCAATTCTGTGAACTTGGTTGAGTATTGCCCCACTGTCAAGCTTCCCTGCTCCAGATTAAGAAATTCCATCTCTTTTCTGTCTTGAACCACTGTTGGAATAAACTGTGACTTGAATGCTTTAAGAAAATTCTCCCAAGTCTGTGGTACCCCTTCCAGTTCCCAAATTTTATTCAACACTTGCCACCAATGTTCAGCGGCTTTCTCAAGTTTAAAGGTTGAAAAGGTTACCTTATCACCACCTGCACATCTCAAGGCTGTAAAGATCTTCTCAATACTCTCAATCCACTCTTCTGCCTTCTTAGCATCAAATTCCCCGTCAAAACTACGAGGTTTCAACTTCAAGAACCTTGTAAGTCGATTAGGATAATCCCAGTCTACATTATCAATCATCTCTTCTTGAGGAGTTACAGATCTCAGCTGATTACTGCCACTTGTACCTTCAAAACTCATTGTACCTGTAGGTAAACACTCGGCATTACTAACTCCCCAAGACTAACCCATACCTAGGCCATAGACCCTATCCAGACTTAGAGCAAACCAAGGTAGCTAAACAGGGTATCTAAACCAGGGAAGCTCTGATACCAACCTGACACGCCCCCAGGTCCCGGGATCCCCTAGTAGAACCTCGAACCTGGATGCGCGTGACTAACGAGGATCAAGAAACTAACAAGAAACCGAATGATAACTGATTAACAAACTGACATGACATATATACTCAAGAGTAAGGAGCTAAGATAGCTCACAACACGAGTTCTAAACAAGAAAATTTAAACCAAACATGATTATACACAGCGGAAACATGCCTAGCACATATGCTGGCATTACAAGATGTCTAGAGAATACAAGAGACAACAAGTCTACCCAAAAATACTGAGTTACAAAACCCATAATACAACGTCCTCACCAAAGTGTAAAAGGACACAAGCCCCAAAAGAATAACCACTTGCGTAGTAAGCTCCCTGCTATGACGAGCCTCACTGCGCACTATCACTAGCCTTCCTTTGATCTAAGGAAAACAATTAAACAAGAAACGGGGTGAGATAAATCTCAGTAAGCTATTAGATGCAACTACATGACATGTTATCATGCTATTCAAGTAGATACTCAAGTAATCATATATCAAGTATCATCAAGTAACAAGTATATGAGAGGCTAAGCCACTCATCAAGTAGCACATAAGGCTAAACAAGCAAGTTATAAGGATATTGCTTCCTTCCTTATTCCTCCCAAGAATACTATTGTTGCCGTAGCTTATATTACTTTGACAATCACGATCAATATCAAGAAACTGATTATTCAGTATATATCAGAAGACCCGGTAACCAGTGTCATTCCCAAGATCAAGACTCACGAGGTGTTCAAGAGTTTAGCATTCACTTAAGTCAGACGTATTGCTCCAACCAAGGAAGCTATGCCCTTACTATGGCCGGTAGTAAAGGGTCAAGCGCAAATACATAGGGACCCGATTATCACTTAAGCCCCAGCTCTCGCGATAAGCGTGAACCTATATATTTCCGAACAAGCAAGGAGAACCAGATGGACTCACACAAGAATGTACAAGTAGGTATTTACTTGAACTACGGGAGAAGAACTAATCCAAAAGTAGTGGACTAGCTCAACAAGGAACATGCTTCAAGTAATCAAGAAGTCACCTTGTTATCAAGCAACTATATGCAATGTTTGCACATACACAACAAGAACATGTCTCATACAAGTCAGTGCTTGTTCATAGAACTTTCTAGTTCATTACCATACATATGTATTGGCATCAAGTCATGTACAAGATTTTATTATCTTATATTCAAGTCTTAATCCAATTCTTTGGATGTTCAAGTCACATACAAGATTTTATTGTCTTATACTTCAAGTTATAACTCCAATCTTTGGACATTCAAGCATGTATAAGAGTTATACATTTTACTCTTACAAGATCTTAATCCTATTCTTAGGATGTTCAATTCCAAGACTTTATGCTAATGCCCTTAAGGTGCACAATCATTGGTTTCAAGACAAGCATAACACATTAGTGCTTGTTCATAGCACTTTCAAGACATAAAGAAGAGTTGTTACTCTTACTTAAGTTCTCATTTTAATTCAACAAACACTCATATTCAAGGCCAAGTTCTAATTCCCCAAAAGGTACAATTACACTTGCTAGGACATCTTATACCAAGGCTATATGCCTTAGGAGGGGTAAGCTTTCATTTCAATTGAGATTCAAAACACTTTTGTTGAAACAGGGGACCGGGCGGGCGCCTATAATGGACCGGGCGGCCGCTCAATAGAGCACTTTTGAAACCAAAACTTCTGATGAAATGGGCGGGCACTTGATGACTATGTGGGCGGGCGCCTAGTACAATTTTCAGCAAACACAAAATTTCTTTCCAGGCCTAAACTTCTCCGTCCCAAGGGTAGGAGTAACTTCTACTAACATTTTTAACAATACCAAGGAGTATTATACCAGCTTAAACTAATACTTTCAAGTTCCTTTCATGATTTAACACAGAGGGTTATACTCCCTTTGTCCCAAAATTACAAGTACCACAAAAGTTGTCCCAAACACAAAATTAACATTCACAAGTATCATGAATAACATTTATGCATGTTATTACAAGAAAGGGGAAGCTAATAACTTACATAGTCAAAAATCAAAGTTATCCAAACAAATTTATGTTCGGCCTGGAACGCTCTATTCAACGCCACGAATATTTATCCGGGATTAGAATCAAGAACAGAGGGATAATTAAGCTCGAGGAGTCGAGAATAGGGTAAAACTCTAACCCTAACTTTGAAACAGAGGAAAGAACGAGAAGTTTTTCAAGGAAAATGATTCAGAGAAGGAAGCAACATAAGTTTTATCCTTTCAACTTTCAAAAATGACACTTAGGCCCCTCAAGATTCACTTTTAACAAAAAGGCCCCTAAAGTCAAATTTTCACAAATGACCCAAAAGTCAAAACTAGACATTTAACCACCTTAATGTTCTAAAGAAGTTAAAAAATTAACCCAAGTAAAACTAGCACATAATATGCAAGTTCAAGAATTTAACAAGTAAGTCAAATATTTAACAAGAAATAGGATGGGCGTTACACATAAAGTATTGTACAATACTACATCCTAAACTTATTTTATGTACATAGTTTACTTTTTATCATACTTCTTCCAAGTGTTTGTTTTTCATACTTTTTCCGTTTCATTTCAAATTAAACAAAATTATCATGAGATATAGGGAAAAGGAGTATAATATTAAGTTGTTGTAAGTATGAAAAGTCGATAATTTTTTTTAGTGAAATAGTTGTTGTGAATATGACAAATAAATGAAGCTCATGAATTAAAAAACATTGAGTTTTAATAATTGAAGTAACAAATATACTTGATTGTTAATGTTAATATTGATATTTTATCTTTGTGGCATTGTAAGAAAATACATTGGAATATGTTACTCTCTGTTCCATAATACTCCCCTAATTTAAAAATACATGTAGGGAAAAAAAACAATTCTTGAACAAAAAAAATTTTGAAAAATAATTTAATTGTTTATTTTGAAGCTGAGATTGTAAATAATAATATTAAACTGCTATATCGCTCTTGTGTATATTTAGACATGCCCCCTTGCTGATAGAATTACTCCCAATGTCATATACTCTCTCTATCCCGGATTAAAGTTTTTAGCTTGACTTTACACGGAGATTAAGAAAAAGATGTTGAGTATGAAAAATAAAGTAGAAAAAAGTAAAAGAGAGAAAGTGGGTAGAAAGTTTTTGTTGTGAGAATGACAAGTGGGTCATATTGTCTATTTAAGGTAATAAAGCAGAACCTTAGTCTGAGACAAACTAAAAAAGAAAGTAAGAACCTTAGTATGGGACAAAAGGAGTATAAAGTTATCAAAATTGAAGGGATGAAAAAATAAATTGTGTGAAAGTTATAAACGGTCTTACGCACGAGAGGAAAAATGAGTTTGCTCCATCCCGCTCATGAAGAGCATACCATTTACTCTCTCAACCAGACACGTCTCACACAAGTTTTAGTCTTTAAAAATAAGTATAATACTCCTTGTCCCGGAAAATGTCCTACTTTCCATTTTATTTTGTTCTAAAATAAATGTCGCATTACCAAAAATAGGATATGAAGCTTGGTGGTCTTCCTATACTACCCATGTTAGTAGACACAACCAATGCAATGTCATGGGAAGTACTATCCCACCTGCATAAATAGATTGGGGCAATCAAAGAAACATAATTAAAAACTTAAAAACATTGACTTGTCAACTATTACGTTTATCTAGTGACATAGGGAGTATTAAAAGTGTAGTAGGTATTGTGATAATGAAAACTACTGTATGTAAAGTAGAAAATAGAAAATGAGGTAGAAAATAGTAAGTAAATATTTTTTGTTATTGTGATAAGTGGGTAGCATAAAATAACAAAATATAATCAAATTTTCATTTTGAAATAGTAAAATATGTTACTGGCAGGGGTTTTTTCGTCCCGAGATGGCTCGGGATCGATTTGAAAAAACTCGACTCGATTGAGCTCAAATTGTGGCTTATCTCGAGCTTGAACAGAATTTTAGCTAGTCAAATTCTCGAGTCAAACCTGCTCGACTCGTGTGTTCGACAAGGTTCGTTCGTGACTGACTCGGTTCGAGCTTGACTCGATAAACTCGTTAAAAACTCTAACTTTTCTGATTCGCGAGCAACTCTTTTCAAGTTAAGCTGAATGAATACAGCAGTTAAAAACTAGAAATTTTATTGTTCATAATTGACTCGAGCTGAGCTCGAACCCGTCAGGCCCAAACAAGTCGACACTTGTTTTAGGGAAGATTTTCCTCCAAAAAAAAAGTTCAACCTCGAACATGGCTTGTTAAAACTCGAGTTCGATAACGACTCGAGTTACTCGCGAGTAACTCGTGATCAGCTTAAAACTCGATTCAACTCGAGTTCGAACCACTGATCGAACCCGAACTCGAATTCGATAAAAACTCAAACTCGATAACTCGTTAACGAACTTGAGTTCGAACATGCAAAACTCAACTGAACTCGACTCGTTTATAGCCTTAGCAGCAGGGCAGACCCACTTGTGACGAGCGGAAGCGACGACTCACACTTGACTAAAAATGCTAGAAATTACAAATTACATACTTATTTTATTAAAAAGATTATAATAATGATGAAAATTATTATACTTGACATATATTTAACTACGTTTTTTGGATTTTTTTAAGAACTGTAGAGGGACTAAAAGTGTTTCAAATAATTAAGGAATATTAATTTTTATCTACGAATTTTTTTTGAGATATTTTATTATCTTACATTATTACGTAATTTTCGTCCATACTAATATTGAAATTAATATAAAGGTTATTAATTTAAATGATGTCTTTATAACTGAAATTTATTGAACATGATGTGACTAACACACGACTGCCACTCTTTAACACTACAACTGACACTTACTAAAAGCTCCGAGTTCTAATGTTTATAAATATTTGTGTTAGGATTTAAGGTCTAACAATTGGTTATCTTGCAAAGATCCAAGCACAAACTAGCAAAGAGAAAACAAAACTGAAAACAAAGAACACAAAGATTTACGTGGAAAACCCTTCTAAACAAGAAGAGTAAAAAACCACGGGCGACGAAGAACAATCCACTATAACCAATCAAGAGTACAAGGAGATTACAAGGTGATGATCAATCACACAATCTCACAATCCCTCAATAGTGTAAACCCTAGCTTTTTCTCTCTATTCCTCAAGGTATGAAAAACGGCACACAGTCTAAAATAAGAGTTTAATGTTTTTAACCCTAAAACTGACCTACCAAGAAACCCGACTATTTTCAGCCCGTCAAAGTGGGCGCTCGCCCAAAAGCCAAGTGCGCGACCGCCCAAAGCATCAGTCGATTCCGTCTTTTGTAACAGCGATGTGCGCGGTCGCCCAGAACCATCATGGGCGATCGCCCAAAGCGCCTGTTGTGCCGGATTTCGCCAAAACCAATTGAGAGTCACCCAAACTCAACAATTCTCCACCTTGACGATCAATCCCGAAAAAACTAGTGAACCAAGGGAACATCCCTATCCCTCTTCGCCGCCTCCGCCCCGTAGGGCATCAATGACTAGAAATACCCACTAAGTTCAAGCAATGCTCAAACTTAGCAATCTGCACAGGCTTAGTCAACATATCCGCCGGGTTGTCAACTGTATCAACTTTCTTTAGAACCACTTCACCATTCGCTATTGTAGTCCTCACAAAATGATACTTTATATCAATGTGCTTCGTTCTTCTATGAAAAGAATTCTGATTCTTCGCCAAACATATAGCACTTTGGCTATCACTGAAGACCTCAGGAGCACCTTGAACAATACCAAGTTCACGAACCAACCCACCAAGACATTTGGCTTCCTTGACCGCCTCTGTTATAGCCATATACTCAGCCTCGGCAGTAGACAACGCCGTGACTTCCTGCAATCCAGATTTCCAACTAACCGCAGAACCACCAAGACAAAACACATACCCCGTTGTAGATTTTCTGTCATCAAGATTTCCGCCCCAATCTGAATCAACATACCCAACAAAACCGTTATTGTTCTTGCCATATACAATGCATAGACCCGGTGTACCACTCAAGTATCGCAGAATCTACTTAACAGCATTCCAATGCTCCTTTCCCGAATTCCCCATGTATCGACTTACCACGCTCACTGCCTGAGCAATATCCGGCCGAGTACAAACCATAGCGTACATAATACACCCAACAGCATTCGAATATGGAACACGAGACATATACTCCATATCATCTTTAGACTTGGGACTATCTAAAGAAGATAACCGAAAATGAGAAGCTAAAGGATTACTTACAGATTTGGCATTCTTTATATTGAACAGTTCCAGAACCCTCTTTACATACCTTTATTGTGACAAGTACAAGAGTCCCTTCTTTCGATCACGCTCAATCTCCATGCCCAGAATCTTCTTCGCAGCACCTAAGTCCTTCATCTCAAACTCACTTTGCAACATCAATTTCACCTGGTTGACATCATTGATATCTTTCGCAGCCACAAGCCTATCATCGACATATAGTACAAGATATATCGATGTGTCATCACTACAACCCTTCAAGTAGACACAACTATCAAATTCGCTCCTAACAAAACCATGGGTAATCATAAAAGTGTCGAACCTTTTATACCACTGTCGAGGTGACTGCTTCAAACCATACAAGGATCTATTCAACAGGCAAACATGATCCTCCTTACCCTCGACTACAAACCCTTTAGGCTGGCGCATGTAGATCTCCTCCTCAAGCTCCCCATGTAAAAAAGCCGTCTTTACATCTAACTGCTCAAGCTCTAGATCTTGCATCGCCACAATGCTCAACAAGGCGCGAATAGATGTGTGTCTCACAACCGGTGAAAATATCTCATTGTAGTCTACACCTTCGACTTGAGTAAAGCCCCGAGCAACTAGCCTTGCTTTGTATCGTGCTTCCTCAATACCCGGAGTACCTTCCTTAAACTTGTAGACCCACTTGCAGCTGACTAATTTCTTCTTTGGTGGCGGTCTAACAAGTTCCCATGTCTGATTTTTCATAAGAGATACCATCTCTTCTTCCATAGAAACCGACCACTTTACATAATCATTACAAGATATAGCTTCCTTGTAAGAGACCGGTTCATTCACATTCACTGTTTTAGCAGCAGACAGTGCATAGGCCACCATCTCTTCAAATCCATATCTGACTGGAGGTCTCTTATCCCTCTTTCCTCTACCAAGATCACTGGTAATATCCACCTGCTTGTCGGTCTCCTCCTCTTGAACTGGAGCATCAATAGGAGTCGCTTCATCAGACACGTCATTAACATCTAAGTCAATTTCCACCTTTTCTGTACCATCTCCGTCTATCTCCACCTGTTTGTGTAACTATTCTGCAGAACCCTTTTCCTCACGGAGAAGTAGAGATTCATTAAAAGTGACATCTCTACTAGTCAGGAACTTAGATGTAACCGGATCCCATAACCTGAATCCCTTCACTCCAGTAGTATAGCCAACAAAGATACACTTTTTGGCTCTTGGCTCCAACTTGTTTCCATTGTTCACATAAGCATAAGCGGGACACCCGAAAATACGCAATCTCGAGTAATCTCCTAGAGAACCTGACCACATCTCCACCGGAGTCTTCATCCCAATACTAGAATTTGGAGAACGATTAGCCAAGTAAGCAGTCATACTAATCGCCTCCGCCCAAAATTCTTTACCCAACCTTGCTTGTGACAACAAACACCGAGCCCTTTCTAACAATGTGTGGTTCATCCTTTCTGCAACACCATTCTGTTGTGGTTTCCCTACGCAAGTTCTGTGTCGACCAATACCTTCATTCTTACAAAATTCAGTAATCTCCTTTTCGACAAACTCAAGGCCATTATCTATTCTCAGTTTCTTTATGGGTCTACCTGTCTGTTTCTCAATCAAAGTTTTCCATTGCTTAAAATTCAAAAGCACATCATTCTTATGTTTCAAGAAATAGACAAACACATTTCGCGAATAATCATCAACAAAAGTCAATAAATAACGAGAACCACCCTTAGATAATTTCCTAGACGGACCCCAAAAGTCAGAATGAATGTAATCAAGAATACCTTTAGAGTTGTGAACTCCCTTCCCGAAGCTAGCCTTAGTCTGTTTTCCAAGCACACAATGCTCACAAAAATCCATAGGCCCCGTCTTCTGTCCATCCAATAAACCGCGCTTTGAAAGTTCTGTCATCCCCTTCAAGCCAATGTGACCCAGTCTCATATGCCACAACTGAGTAGTCTCCACCTCAGTCATAGAACCCTTTGCAACAGACACATTACCAACAACTGTAGACCCAAGAAGCTCGTACAACGTCCCCACCTTCTTTCCCTTTAGAGCCACTAAGTCACCTTTGATAGATGATAGTTCACCATTCACAATGGATAAGCTATACCCAAGACTATCCAAGGTGCCTAGAAAAATCAGGTTCTTCTTCAATTCAGGAACATGTCTGACATTCTGCAGTTTCCTCACTACTCCATCAAACATCTTGATCTCAATAGTCCCAATACCAACAACCTTGCATGCAGCGTTGTTACCCATCAAAACCACTCCACCAGTAGTAGTCTTATAAGAGCAAAACCATGCCCGATTGGGACTAATATGATAAGAACAACCCGAGTCCAAAATCCAATTATCACGAATTTTGGTACCCGAATCACAAGCAGTGAGCGCATCACTGTCACTGTCATCACTGGTGTTGTCAAACACCACTCCAGCTTCTCCCTTTTTACCGGTTGTATCATCATCCCTTTTATTCCTTCTGTTGGGACAAAACCTTCTGATGTGTCCCTTCTCCTTGCAAGCATGACATATCACATCTTTAAGCTTTCCACTTGAACTGGGTTGACCCGAGTTCTTTGCACTCGTTCCCTTTCCTGCCTTCTTGCCACTTCTAGCTACTAACCCATCACCTTGAGATTCAGCACTTGGAGAAGTCAAGTGCGTCTCAATGACTTCCCGTTGTAGCAAAGCATTCTTGATCTCTTCCAAAGAGATCTCATCCTTCCCATACAAAACCGTCTCACGAAAATGCATATACTCAGAAGGTAAAGAACATAGCAATTTGACTGCCAATTGCTCATCATCAATCACAACATCTACATTCTTCAAATCCATGACTAAACCGTCAAACTCATCAAGATGTTTTTCCAAGGACTCACCTGACTTGAGTTTACATTCTTCGAGTTTCTTCATCAGTAGCAACCGATTACTAATGCTCTTCGTCATGTAGAGTTGTTCAATCCTAATCCAGAGTCCTGCAGCAGTCTTTTCGCTCACAACCTCCCTCAACACTTCATCTATGAGACTCAGATGCAAAAGAGACAAAGCCTTCTCGTCCATGTCATCAAACTGTTCATCAGTCAAGCTTTCTGGTTTCTTTGACTTACCAAGCAAAGCTTTGACACACTGTTTTCCCACCAAGATTGCTCGCATCTTCACTTGCCACAACCCGAAATTGACCTTGCGATCGAATTTCTCAAGTTCGTACTTCCCTGACATCTTTTACCGATAGGCAAAACAAGAACCTCAAACCAAGCTCTTGATACCAATTGTTAGGATTTAAGGTCTAACAATTGCTTATCTTGCAAAGATCCAAGCACAAACTAGCAAAGAGAAAACAAAACTGAAAACAATGAACACAAAGATTTACGTGGAAAACCCTTCTAAACAAGAAGAGTAAAAAACCACGGGCGACGAAGAACAATCCACTATAACCAATCAAGAGTACAAGGAGATTACAAGGTGATGATCAATCACACAATCTCACAATCCCTCAATAGTGTAAACCCTAGCTTTTTCTCTCTATTCCTCAAGGTATGAAAAACGGCACACAGTCTAAAATAAGAGTTTAATGTTTTTAACCCTAAAACTGACCTACCAGGAAACCCGACTATTTTCAGCCCGTCAAAGTGGGTGCTCGCCCAAAAGCCAAGTGCGCGACCGCCCAAAGCATCAGTCGATTCCGTCTTCTGTAACAGCGATGTGCGCGGTCGCCCAGAACCATCATGGGCGATTGCCCAAAGCGCCTGTTGTGCCGGATTTCGCCAAAACCAATTGAGAGTCACCCAAACTCAACAATTTGTATAAATAGCTAGCACTTTTTCACTATCACTGACACTTATTAAAACTATCAGTTTCAATGTTTATTAATGCCAATATGTCTGGCACTTTGTAACATTTGCACTGCAATTATTAAAAGTTTTAGTTTCAATATTATAAATGTCAGTATGTACTGTGGCACTTTGCAACAATTCAATGCGAATGCGCGCTTGTCAGTTACTTACAAAAATGTCACCGCTTGTTTTAAAACAAGTGTTAGTTATTTACGTAAATGTCACCACATATTTCAAAAATATCCACTTTTCTTAATCATTGGGAAAAACACGTAATTCATAAAAACCTACTCTATTCACAAGTATTTTACTAAAATTATAACATACTCCATCAGTTATAATGCAAAACTCATTAAATATAACTATATTTAATACTCTTTTACTCTCTCTTTGTTTCAAAATACATGTCATTTTAGACTTTTTCACATATATTAAGAAATGCAATTAATACATATTAAAAAGACTTATGTACCTCTAACAGATTCCAATTTTTCACGCAGTTAAATGCTTACACAAATGATAATGCTTACACAAGTGATAGCTTGCAATTAATGAATAAAGTTATTATAGGTAAATAAGAGTAAATATTCCTTGAATTAAGTAAAACGTCAAGTATTTTGGAAAAAAAAATTAACACCTAAAACCTCATGTATTTTGAAACGGATAGAGTACCAAAAATTCCTCCAATCAATTACTCATTGTCAAATACAAGTGCACAATCATTACACATTTAATACAAAGATATATAAGTAATTTTAACATATTTTTGTTGTAAAATTAAGACAATTAAACGACTTCAACTATCTTTTTAATCTGTGTAATTTCTTTTTTGACATTTTTACTTATATTTATGACCGGAATATTTGTGACCGAAGGGAGTACTGTTTACTGTTAGGATAACATCTCCACTAGTTCAAAATAGTACTACCATACATTAGTCCTTAAAGACAATCACTATAGTACATTCTAGTAGGGCTGAGCAAAACAATTTTGGAACCGGACCGAACTAATGAAAACCGGACTGGATCAATACTTTTGGTTTTGTTCTGGTTCTAAATTTCTTAAGAACCGATAGATTGGTCCGGTTCCGGTTTTCAGAAATTTAACATCGGTTTTGACCGGACCGGATCAATAATATAACGTATATTATATATAGTCTTATATATAATGTTATGCAGACTTCGGTGTATTACTTATGACCGCCCTCTTGCAAGAACGGACTAAAAGGGTCAGCTATATAAAAATCGTATTTTTCTAGTTATATAACAATATCTACTACTGTTTGTTAACAAAAATTATAAAGCTTACTGTTCTTGGTCTTCTTTTTGCTAATCAAGAAACATACATACAGTAGTAGTATATGTTTTTACTTGAACATAAATATATCATGAAAGTTAATGTACTGTTTTCAAGTTCATCTAATTCTAAATTGCACATAAATATATCATGAAAGTTAATGTACTGTTTTCAAGTTCATGTAATTCTAAATTGCAAATTGGGATTTCTTAGTTCTGCGCATCAATTAAGTGCATCTAGTGAAAGAAAGATTTTATTCTCTAAATAATTTTTCGGCCAAAATATGTTTAGCCCCCCAAAGTATCCACCCATTCCCACTTTACTACCCAAACCCAATTTTGTCCCAAAGTGACCCTCTAATTTGCCATTTGTCCTAGTTTGACCTATGACCCCCCTTGACCCCTAACGGCGTTAGAAAATTAACGGGAAATGGTCATGTGCATGTCATGTGAGGGTTCTTTTTATCATTTTTCTTGAAAATAGAAGGGTATAAAGGTCCATTTATATTGAGGGTGGCAATTACTTCTCCACCTAACCCCCACCATCCTCATCAGTCAACAACCACCACCACCACCCAAATCCGGCCACCATTACAGCCATATCTTGCCGCCACCACCACCATTTCTCCAAAGTCCAACCACCATCACCATTTCTCCAAAATTCCGACTACCACCATCACCATTTCTCCACCACCACCATCATCAACCTTCATTCACCGCCACCACCACCATAAATTTTCCAGAATCCGGTGACCGCTGCCGCCATTTTTCCAGAATCCGGTGACCACCGCCGCAATTTTTCCAGAATCCGGTGACCACCACCACCACCACCAAAAATCGATCAAGAGATGAAAAATCGATCAAAAATTCTAATCAAGATATGCAGTCCAAAATTCGATCAAAATCAAAGAGTTTCTAACTCAGATCTCAAAAATTGAAGCCAATAACTGAAAAATCGAAACCCTAATCGTTTTAAAATCAAAAATCGAAAATCAAATTGAAAACCGAATCAAATGGAGTAGCAGCAATCGCCTCCAGAGTCGGCGATGAATTCAGGCACGACGGTGAGGACTGCGGAATCGTCGGCGCCGGCAACGTGGAAAAAGAGCCGTTCGACTGGAGAAGGAACGAGAAGGCGGTGGAAGCTTCGTGACTTGCTGGGAAGATGAACGAATTTGAGGGTGTGTTGCTGGTTTGGGCTAGGGAGGATGAAGAAGGGAGATGGTGGTTATGGAGGAAGATGAAGAGGGATGAAATGTTGGGTGAAATGGAGGCGACGCATAATCTGGTGAAACGGGGGGGGGGGGTTTCTTTTTTTCTTTTTTTTTTTTCTTTTTATTTGTTTTTGATTAGTTTTATGTTTTTTATTTATGATTTTTAGTAACTCATAATATTTTTATTTATGTTGTCAATGTATTTTTTTTATAAAATAACTTTATTATTTTGATAATAATATATAATTATATTTGATATAAATAAAAAGTCTAATATTTGAAGATAATAATAAAATAAATATTAATTGAAAGTTAAAAAGAAAATGTCTAAAATACCCCTCATGTGACATGCATATGACCATTTCTCGTTAATTTTCTAACGCCGTTAGGGGTCGAGGGGGGTCATAGGTCAAACTGACAAATGGCAAATTAGAGGGTCACTTTGGGACAAAATTGGGTTTGGGTAGTAAAGTGGGAATGGGTGGATACTTTGGGGGGCTAAACATATTTTGGCCTAATTTTTCTAATACTCAATCTCTTGCTAAAGTTATGACAAAAGGAAAATTAATAACAAATGCATATTTCAGCGGAACCAGACCAATGGAACCGGAACCGATGTTTTGGTTCTTGTATGTATTGGTTCGGTCTTGGTTCCAAATTTTCGTAAAACCGAATTGTTGGTTCGGTCCCGGTTTTATAAAATTTTGACAAAAACCGAACCGAACCGGACCATGAACAACCCCTAGTACATTCTACTCATAATAGTTTTGGCCTCATTACTAACACCACCTGAGTATTAATGTAGAGCAAGTGAAATTTTCAAAAGCATAAACCTAATAATTAGTTTCAAATTGTCTCTTAATACTTCCATTTTAAAATGACTAGCCAAATTACTCTTAATTATAAATCAATTTGGACAATTTATTTTGGAACAAATGTATATTGCTATGTCTATTAGACTTAGATTTTAATCAAGTATATATAGCAAAGAGATTGAAACAATAATCTTGCAAATTATCACCTTTATTTATTTTGTTTTGCTTTTTGCTCAGCATTGTTAACTTTAGAGTGCCAATTAATTTTGTTGCTCAACTTCTGTTGTTTTTAGAGCAAAATGACACATTGATACTAAGATTTACAGGAGTTGTAATTGACATACAATGTATCAATTGTAGCAACTCCATTCTTAATGTTCCCACTTTGTGACGATATGCTGCATTTTTGGATGGACGCTAACGAAATGGACGAAAAGCCTAACGACCATCTTTAAAGTTTACAAAGACCACTCTGAAATTCAAAAATATTTCATTTGTCAGTATCATGTTGACTACTCCCTCTGTCCCGCTCGAAATAGGATTTTGGTAGCTTTTTTTATACTTTGACCATGTAATTTACATAAGAAATAATTTTCCTACTAGAAATTTAGAAATTGCTATTGAGAGTATTATTAATTGTGATACAATAACAATTTTTAAAATTTTATTTGGATTATTATATTTTCTTCAAAAGACTTGGTCAAAGTAAAATCAAGTTTACCAAAATCCTATTTCGGGTGGGATGGAGGGAGTATATTTACAAAAAAAAAAAAAAAAAAAAAAAAAAAAACAGGAAAAATTGAAAAAATCACCATATTAGTTCACCTAAATTTAATAATTATTGCCTTTCCATGTCAAAATAAAGGCTTAATTTTAATTGAGAGTAAAATTAGACATTTTTTTTTTTTTAAAAAAAAATATATACAATTACCCACTTTTGACTTTTATAAATAAAATCGAGATTGTGGGAGTGATAATTCACCCTCCCTTCCAAAAGAGTAACTACGTTACCTTTAAGTTTTTTTAAATTTTAAAGAATTATTTTAGAATGAATAAATAAGTAACATGTGATCCTTAAAAGTGCAACTTGTCAAACTACGTATTTGGTAGTATTTAAGATAGAGGGAGTGCTCTAATGTCACAATTTTGTGAACCAATATAGTGAGAGTGGGGTATGGTGGAATTGATTGGCTTTTAGGTGTTTGATGTGGAGGCTAACATTGAACATAATTTTTTAGGCAGTTGCATTAATAAAGTAAGTTAATATTATTGGTAAATGAATCATGAACAAATTATTTTATGGGTCAAAGATTTTTATTATAAGGTGGGGAATTTTAATTTTTAATTTTTTTTAACAACGGAAAAGAGTATCGAATCCTAATCCTTGTTATGTAAATTAAGTGTTTATGTTTTGTGAGCTAAAACTCATTAATTATAAAGTGAGGACTTGAAAAGCAAACTGACTTAATTATGTTGGAACAATTTTAATCCCTGAATGCCACACTTACTTTAGAATATGATTGAGGAAGAGATGAAGCGGAAGCGATAAAATATATACCTGTTGAATCCATGGATGATGTAGGGAGAAATAAGATGAAGAAGAAGTAGGGAATGAAGATCTTCTAAGTAATAGTGACTTCTTAATCTCTCAAGTACTTCAATAATGTGAAGAGAATTTAGGAGAGATAACAAGAATGAATAGTTGTTTCTAGGCTTGATGGAAGGGCCTTTAAATAGGAAACATTGTGTCACTTCACCTAAGGACTACACCCTTTCAAGAATCTTAGTGATATTATATTACCCTTTTGCCCATCACAATTAGGTAATTATATATCCAGGAATTCTACACATTTTATTATCAACTATACATTATAAATTAACATTATAATCATAATTTTATAAATGGAAGTCTAAATGACTTGTGTTGCAAGCCATGTCCTTACAATCTCCCACTTGGGTTGCAAAACAAAGTCCTTCCTTTAAATCATGAATATAACACAAATGACAACCCTAATGTGCGCACTTTATTGTCATTTATAACAATCTCGTCCATTAGCCATACAAGTATAGGACTAAAGGGGCAGTCGTTGTAATTGATTCGCAACTAAACCCACAATAATCACGTATACAAATCTAACTAAATGACATAGATCAAAAGTATAGATGTGTAGCATTGAATCATAATGAATATATACATATTCTTTCAACTAGTCCAACTTAACCAAATGAGATCAAAATTTTAAATAATAGAACAATTAAAGAAAGAACAACACAAACTCCCACTATACTAAATGTTATCAAAGTTGTTACACCCATATGAGCAACATACTCGTGAAACACTGAAGATGATAACTCTTTCATAAATGGATCCTCTAAATAGAGTTTGTTTCTATAAGTTGTATCCCTTTCGTTCATGTTGTACTCTTTTCTTTATAACAAGATAATTAATGTCTAAATCCATAAACTCTTGTTAGAGTACAGAACTGCTACCTGATAGTCATTTCTTAATTGGTCTTTCGACACTTGTTTTGACAAATTACAGTCCATTAAAACATATGCAGCCATATATTTAACTAATGTCGGAATACCTGATGATCTCAAGATGATCCGACTTCAAAACATAGCATGTAGTTCTTTAGTGTTTTGTAAATACTTCTATCATTCTTTTGGCTGCTACTTAATGTTCTTTCCGGGTTGCTTTGGTATTGACCAAGCATCCCAACATTAAATGTAAGATATACATATACATTAAGCTTCCTACTGCTGATGTAAAGAGGGAATTTTCCATATACTTGGATTCAAAATTTACTTTTAGGACACTGTTTGAGACTAAGAATGTCTCCTTTAAAATTAGGGGTGTCATGTGGTTTACATTTTTGCATGCTAAACCTTTTGTAATACCTTTCCATATGGCCTTTTGTGATAATCCTAAAACATCTCGTGAGTGATCACGGTGAATTTGGATTCTTAATACAAAGATGCATTACCAAGATCTTTCATTTCAAATAAGAAATTTCTTAGTTTCCTTAATAAGGTTCATATCATTACTAGTAAGCAAAATCATCATCCATATATAAGACCAAAATTATAAATTTACTCCCACTGAACTTATGGTACACACAATCTTAATCAAGATTCTTTTCAAAACCAAATAAAAATAACTTGATTAAGTACCATTGATTAGAAACTTGCTTGAGTCCACAAATGGATTTCTTTAAATTCACAAACTAATTGCTTAGTTTGATCCAAATCAACCATATATTCCTCAATGTCTCCATTAAGGAAAGTTGTCTTTATATCCATTTGATAAA
This sequence comes from Campanula takesimana, assembly GCA_026119855.1. Lineage (NCBI taxonomy): Eukaryota > Viridiplantae > Streptophyta > Magnoliopsida > Asterales > Campanulaceae > Campanula > Campanula takesimana. Next base: position 1,329,515 of record JAOWBW010000080.1, on the reverse strand, counting down.
CTTCAAGATCATAATATGCTATATGTGCCATAATGATCTAAAAGTGTTTTTAGAAGATACCGGAAAAGTGCTTTCTTTATAATTAATGTCTTCCTTTTGAGTCAAATCTTTAACAATTAGATGGGCTTTATATCTTTCCATATTACCTTGTGAATCCTTTTGGTCATAAAGATTAATTTAATCCCAATAGGTTTCACATCTTTAGGTAATGGGACAAGATCTCAAACGTTGTTATCCTTATAGATTTTAACCCTTCATTTATGACATTAATTTACTATATGAGAATTAGAACTATTAATGGTTTCATGAAAAATGAGAGACTCATCTCCCACTAAACCTAAGTGTCCTTTATTCTCGGCAATATACACTTCATAATTATCCGGATTTGCACTTTCTTCTTACTCTTATTGGATCTTCCAAAGGGCACCGGTTCTATCTTATTTTGAGGTTGTTGAATTTCTTTCTTATGATCAACATTTCCATGTTGTTCAATATTTATAGGGAAATCATATTTATTTTGAATTGTATGTTCTTCTTGAATGTCAAGTTCAAAACTTGATATCCAATTGGAACTATGGGAAGTGGTATATAAATGGATTCCATACAAATGAATTCCTCTTCCTTTTCAAATTCAAAATATTACTCCAAATTCTCCAACTAAATTCAACATCCTTAAAAGAACCTAGCATTTCTCGTTTTTCAAAACATTCTAACTTTCGGGTTGTAAAATTTATATATCCCCTAGTTCTCTCGGCTTACCCCATGAATAACTACTAATAATCTTACGTCTAACTTGCCCTTAGTAGACTTATAAAGTCTATCCTTATGCTAGACAACCCCATAAATGAATATGATTTAACGACGAATAAGGAACGCGTCCTTAAATCATTAAGGGTTTATATTAGTAGCCTTAGAGGGAGCTTTAATGAGAATAAAAGTTGCGGCTTTAACGTATCGCCCATAATGAGTGAGGTAAGAGAAGTATAAAACATACTTATTACCATATCCTTAAGGATTTCAATATGTCTCTATTACAATATTCATGCTAGGCGTACCTGGCTCAATGTAGAGAGAGATAATCCCACTCTTTCAAAATAGCGAGTAAAAAGGACCTAGATGTTGTTCCTTTTAACAATCATTCCAAAGATGTATACACCATCATGAATGACCCTAATGTTCTTAATAGTCTTCAAAGTTGATTTCCAACTTTGTCTTTATAAGACTTTTACAACGTCGAAACTCAATATTTTATGAAGCAAATAAATGTATTCAAACTAAGAGTTAGTCATTTTGAACATAATAACTATTGTTGACCTTTTCCATGAAGGAATGACTAATGGCCTACAAATATCCGAATGCATTAGTTCATTGAGACACTTGATGCTCTCGAGAATACTATAATGTTTGTAAATTTACTTTAAGGCATTTAATGCAAAAGTATTTTCCAAATTATCAAGTTTGTTTAAGATTTTCCTTTAACATAAGCTTATCAATTTTCCTCTTGGAAATATGACCCAAATACCTATGATTTAATAAAATATAAACTTTACTTGATAACTTTTGCTTTCTAGTTTTGGTTTCATTATTTAAGGGACACATTTATTGTTTGAATAATGTCAAGTAAATAAAGAACACTTGACAAAGTACTAGTACCAACAACCTTGGAATTTAAAATAAAAATCACATTTATAAAAGATGAACAAAATAACTTTTTTTGTTCAATAGTATGATAAATATCAAATTCCGTCTAAATGATGGTACAACAAATGTATTATTTATACAAATAACACTAAGCACTTTAACAATAACCAAAATTCCCGATGCCTTTCACTTCAACCGGATCCCGGCTTCCATATAGATGAATCCTTCATCTTCTCCAGGACTTCGGTATTTCAGGCAATCCTACATAGACATTCATTATGTGAGTTGTTGTAACATAATTCAACAACTATGTATATGTAGGAAATGAAACCAAATTAGCCTTTATCACAAATAATTCCAAATGACATACCTTTCTTAGCACGCCAAGCGTGATACTTAGGGCAGTCGTACTTCATGTGAGTGAGGTCCTTGCAAAAGAAGCATTCCTCTTTATGATCATGAGATGATCCCTTAAGCTTCTTTTTACTTGCAACCGCAATGTCCTTCCCTTTTCTCTTTGTCCCATGAGAAGAGGTAGATGTCAAACATCCCTCAATCATATCAAGGAATGTTTTAGCATCAACGTCCTTGGAGACACCGTCCAAAATGGTCTCCGGAATAACTATATTCATGATCATTAGGCTCACGCGGTTGGAGCGTTCCCACTTCTCATTATTTAAGCAATCTTCTTGAGTGCTTATATTAGAAAGAGGAAGAGGAAACGGTTCCCTTAATGCGTGATCTATGTCCATATAGCCTAAGATCATCATCAATTTATTTTTCCAAGTTTTAAAATTAGTCCCGTTAAGCATCGGTAAAGTACTCATAGCAGTAATCACGGATGAAGCAATAAGTAAATCTGTTGGGTTTTGAGAACAAAAAAGAATGAAAACAAAAACATGAATAAGAAACTACAAAATGAAAAATGATTAATTATATCAACGAAATCCATCAATAAGACAATCAACATGACATCAAAACTAATCTTTGGATTGCGAGTTGACTCATAAATGATTGCCTTAGGTAACAAGTAATTTGAACTTATATTTTAATAAATACTTAATCTTCATTTGGGCCGACATAAGTACCTAAGAAAATATCATAATGTTCATTTTATTTGTTACCACATGAATGCCTAAGTTTAGTCAAATGTCAAGATCTTCTTTGGAAAATTCAAGTCATTCACATATTAACTTAAACATCCAACACTTTACAATTTAAGGGTTTAAATAACGTAAATCACTTAGGCGACAATATTATTTAAACAATGAATAAAATTGTCAAAGCATATAATTAATCATAACTTTTTAGGTTTGAAATAATGTAGGTTTTGTTCCAATGGAAAAACAAAATAGTGCAAAACTTAGAAAAGTCCAAAACATGTGAACAGTAACTGCTCGGCCGAGTCTTATGAAGTGCTCGGCCGAGTACCTTAATCAGAATGTTTTGGTCAATTTGTCACATTATGCTCGGCCGCTCTAAACAAAACGCTCGACCGAGCTACTCGGCCGAGTCATATGATGTGCTCGGCCGAGCACCTTAATCTGAAACAAATGCCTTATTTGACATACAATGCTCGACCGTGCAAAACCAAATGCTCGGCCGCGCAAGTCTTGGTCCGACTGGGCATAGCAAAGACCCGACCGGGTATTCAAGAGAACCGGACCGAACTCGACCAAAGATCTGACCGGTTTATGCCATTTTTGGCGCCTGTTCATGTGCTCGGCCGAGCAAATCCAAAGACTCGGCCGAGCAGTTTGCGCCTTTTCATATGCTCGGCCGAGCAAAACAAATGACTCAGCCGAGCACCCCATTTTTTGCACTTTCTGAATTTGTTTAATTTATTCCCAAAAGGCCATGAATTGCAAGTAGATCCACATGGTATGTACTTAAAACATAAAACCATGTTATTTAGGGATAATCTTGCCTTAAAATTAATGGAATCAAGTGAGTAGATCCACATGGTATGCACGAAAACATAAAACCATGTTATGAAGGGATAGTCACACTTGAACCATTTAGTTTTAATGAACAAAACATTCAAACCTTTTCTGAATTTTAGATGATGATTATCAGTGCTCTATGAACGAATTAGAGTCCCTAATCAACATCAAAACTTAATGATTCAACAGGGAAAATGAATCAAAATTGAAAGTATACACTTTCCAAAAAAAAAAAAAAAAGAACTCAAACTTAAACTAAAGATGAGCGGGGCTCTGATACCAATTGTTGGAACAATTTAATCCCTGAATGCCACACTTACTTTAGAATAGGATTGAGGAAGAGATGAAGCGGAAGCGATAAAATATATACCTGTTGAATCCATGGATGATGTAGGGAGAAATAAGATGAAGAAGAAGAAGTAGGGAATGAAGATCTTCTAAGTAATAGTGACTTCTTAATCTCTCAAGTACTTAAATAATGTGAAGAGAATTTAGGAGAGATAACAAGAATGAATAGTTGTTTCTAGGCTTGATGGAAGGGCCTTTAAATAGGAAACATTGTGTCACTTCACCTAGTGACTACACCCTTTCAAGAAGCTTAGTGATATTATATTACCCTTTTGCCCATCACAATTAGGTAATTATATATCCAGGAATTCTACACATTTTATTATCAACTATACTTTATAAATTAACATTATAATCATAATTTTATAAATGGAAGTCTAAATGACTTGTGTTGCAAGCCATGTCCTTACAAATTATGGCTAACTCAAAGTGTGTATCTTAATAATGAAATTTAAACATTTTTGAAAATATAAGGAGTCATATCTCACACTTAAGTTGATTTATCCAAGAAAGAGTCAACTATATAGTCCTCTTCTTGAACATTTGTTCTTTATCGTCGCGAGAAACATCTTCAACCCACTTTTTCGAAAGAGGTTGCTCAACCCATTTGCTGCAATAGTCAATGGCTACCAACGTGCGACAAAGTACTGACCCATACCCATGATAGCTACAACCATCCGCCCGTGCACGGCGCACCGGGTGCTTTAAGACGCACTTTGCACGCAGTGATCGGTGGACCGTAATTGTTCGTACTGTCTCGGAACCCAATGGATTGGTTTGGTGACGGACGAGCACTCGTTCGCGATGGATTGGGCTGGTTCGCTGAATCACCTTTCTCTATCAAATGCAATCAGAAGGCCCAAATTCAGTGGATTAGGATTGTGACTATTTGCAGAATGGTCACCAGAACTCTTCAAAATCTATATAAAGCTCCTTAGTCTATCAGTTCAATTCATTTCAAACACCGATCGTTTATATTTTTTTGATTTGAAGTGTCACTATCAGAAATTAAGCAATTATTTATCTTAAAAAAGATTGTCAAAAAATCGTGAGCACTAATACGGGGAAAACTCTCTTGCGTTGTTAGAGTATGACTTTGAAAAAGAAGTCAAATTTGAAAAGAAAAAGGAAACTAATTAAATCCTTTTGAGATTTAATTAAGGACTTCTTCTGTCTTCTGGTTTAGGTCTCTAGCCTATAAATACTAGTTGTAAATTAGTAGTCTCTGCGTGATTAAATGGCATAGAGAGAGATCAATAATTCTAGATCTTGGGTTTTTCATAGGTAGGAACTTTGTGATCAAAGTTCCTGCAAACATAGATTAATAATATTTGTTTCTCTTTGCCTGTGGACGTAGCAAATAGATTGTTGGTGAACCACATAAAATCTGTGTTCTTACATGTTGACTTGCGTTCATTATTATCTGCGATCTCTTGGGTCTGATTTACTAACAAGTGGCACCAGAGCCTGGTTAGTTGAGAAAGATCAGGACATTCCGCTGCAAGTAAAAGAGATAGATTCCAGGATGGACAAAAAAAATTGATAAGTTTGATGGGAAGAACAAATTTATTTTATGGTAGAAGATTGTGCATTGGATGTGCAGATCTCGTGCAGAAAACGTGCAGAAAACGTGCAGTGCACGTGCAGTCTGCGTCATAGTTATAAATACCGTCCCAGACAACGCACTGGTTTTGCCATTGGGACGGGACACACCGGTACCAGAACGTACCGGTGTACCGTACCGGATTTACCGCACATTTTAGTATTTTTTAAGATAATTATATATATAGCATATGTTCAACAAAAATTTACAGAAGCTTGTATTTTATCATCAAACTATACCAATACTAGCATAAGTTTAGTATAGGTTGCTTACAAATTACAGTTCTGCAGCTTCAATTTCTTGGACTACATAGGCTGCTTCCTGTTTAGCGACTTGACGACCTTGAAAGTTCTATTGCGTTGAATGGATGTTGATTAATCGTGAAGTATAAATCTAGGGCATAGCTTAAAAAAAAAAAAAAACACAAGTTTAAATATATTTTTATTAGGTCCGACAATTAAAAATTGGTTTAAAAGTCTTTCTTTTCGCGCACCGACCGGTACGACCATCTCGGCCGGTACGGTCCAGTTCGGGCCGGTACGGTCCGGTTTAGACCGGTACGCGGTGGTTCAGGACGGTACAGAAATTGGGACGGAATTAAACCTGTATCGCACCGGTTTTCAACTGGGACGGGACGTACCGGTCGGTACGGGACGGGATTTATAACTATGGTCTGCGTGCAGTTTTCGTGCATCGTACGTGCAGTTTTCATGCAGCGCACGTATAGGGTCCGTGCAGAAATCTGGGTGTTTAGGTTAGACACATCTGGTATTGTATTCTGTTGCCTCTGACATATTTGAGTTTGGGATTTTCCTGATTATTTTGAAACTCTTCACTGTAGATGATCGAGAATCAATAAATCTGAGAACAATCAGTGATTGCTCATCTGTGCTAGCAATAGCAAATCTGGTAGATCTGAATCTGGAAGTTCATCTGGTGTTCGTTGGTGATCCAAGAACGCATCTGGAATGTCCTGGTGTCTGGTATCTGCATCTGAAGTCGAAGATCTGAAGCTAGAGTTTTATGATCAAAATTGAGCTATCTGGTATAATCTAGAGATCTAATATTTGTTGTAGTCTATTCTAGTGATCTTGAAGTAGATACAAAATTTGTATTGCCCGAGGCAATAATCTGGTTAGATTTCAGAGTTGTACATCTGACTCCGCATCTGAAGAATTCTGAGTCGGCTGCAGCGATGGTGAGCAGTGACAATCTGAATGAGGATGGTGATTATTCCCTAGTAACTGAAGAAGAAGCGTGCAAGGAATTTGCATGAGTTCTAGATTCGGGTGCTTCGTATCACATGTGTTAGCGCAAGGAGCAGTTTACAACGTACGAGCAGAAGGATGGAAACCGTATTTATATGGCTAATGGATCTGTCTGCGAGGTAGTTGGCATGGGCACCGTAAAGGTGAGAACTTCGGGTGATAAATTTCTCACATTGAACAAGGTGAGATATGTTCCACAAGTAGCAAAGAATCTGATATCGCTTAGTCGGTTGGACAAGAAGGGATACAGTTTCAAAGGTGAAAGTGGAGTTCTGGATGTTGTAGACACCCCGCCTTGGACCTCTCACCCCGATTGCATACATAGTATTTTTATTTAACTTGTTTTTGTTAGTTTCTGTTACTTCCGTTAAGTTCCTGACTGGCTTTGTTAAGTTTGAGGGCTAAATTGAACAACAGTTCTAACTTTCCAGTCCATTCTGTCAAAAAAGCCATTTCAGAGTCGGGCGCCTCCGTTAGCTGAAGCCAGACGCGTGCGCATCCCTCCCCATAGGCAGGAGGCTCGCGCTTCTGGGCGTCAGTTACAGATTCTCTCCAAGAATCCCTCCCTTTCTCAAATTACATGATTTTTCCCGGGAATCCCATCTTTATGACTCTGTTTTGGAACCAAAAACATCATCATTACACCTATAAATACCTCTCCATTCCACCATGGAAAAGGAACCCAAGTTCTCTTCTTTACAAAAACTATACACAAGTTCTTACATACCATCTTCAAGTTAACCTTTGAAGTCTTCATCTCCTTTCCAAGTCAAGGTACAATATTTTCTCTTTATTTCTTATTTGACTTTTATGTCTTTTTAATGTATGCAATCCCCATCAAATGGGACATAACCAAATGATCACTTCATTACATTGAAGTTGGTTAAAGGTCATCTCCCTACATTTTTATTCTCTTTTAATTCCCTATTTTCTCATGATGTAATTGTTAGCACAAGTTTATATTAATAAAAGAAGGACATTTTTTTTTATCATAGAACACCTTTAGTAGCAAGACCGGCTTTAGCCGGGTGGAGTGGGGTTTAAGTACTTCCCACTCCGTAACCTAACCCCCGAACCCGTCTCACTCGAATCTCTGGTTATCGTAACAAAACTTAGGCTAATTAATAGGTTTTTCTTATGTTCCTTTAAAAACATAGGTGACGACTCTACTTTAAAATCAAATAGACATCCTAGGATAATTCACGCGCTCTAGCCAAGCCGTGGTTTCCCCCGGGGTATCTACAGATGTCTACAAAGGTTCAGATGTGATTCTAAAGGGAGAGAGAAAAGGTTCCTTGTATATCCTCCAAGGTTCTGAGATGGGTGAGGGTGTTGAAAATAAGGTGGAGCAGTGTTTTACCCTAGGCGGGAGTGAACTGGGCAAGCCACGGCTAGAGATCAACACACACCGGTTTTATCAGTCATGGTTGGCATGATCCAATGTCGACTGGATGGGCCATAACGGAATGACTGTTAGTTGCCCGTTGGGGCGATTCTGAGTGCTCGTAGGTGCACGTCTGGGTATCCAGTGGGATACATGCATGCAGAATATCTGATTGTCCAGAGGACAAAGTTGTTTGTTTGGTGAGGAAAATTCTGAGTGTCTTGAAGATACATAGCGCGCGAAAAATCTGGTTGTCCGGAGGACAAATCTAGTGTCTTTAACGAAAGATAGACTGAGGCAAAGGTTAAAAAATATGTTTCTAGTACGAGGGATGTGGGGCTTGTTGGGTTTTGCACAATCATGCGCAGCGGAATAAACCTAAAAGCCTAGATCCATTCAAGATGATTAAATTAATACGGAGTTGAATTTAGAATACTAACCGTGATGGAGCTTTAAAATTTTTGGATCTTGAAAAGATTTGATCTTCTCCAAGCTTTTCTTCAAGTCTTGATCCGCACGAACTAGAAGATGATTAAGCAATCACCCTCTATGGATATCCACACGCGAACGAATATCAAGAACTCTTTCTTGATCCGGACTGCTAGATCCAAAATAGGCTATATGAAATTAGGGTTCTTGATCTTTGATTCTATCTTTGATCAAGAATATTGTTTGTCCAAACAACTAGGTTTCATATGCTTAATGGCTGGTGAAAAGATGCTTATATAGGTCCTAGTACTTAACCCTTAAGGACCTAGGAAACCTAATTCCCGTCACTTAAATTAAGCTGCAAGAAATCGGCCCAGACAGCATTGGCACGGTCGTGCACTAAAACTGGCACGGTCGTGCCAATCGATCCGCACCTGCCTTCCCCAGCTGATGAATATTGGCACGGTCATGCTTTATATTTGGCACGGTCGTGCCAGACCAAAAATCTGCCTTTTTGCCTTTTAACAATTCATTCCATTGTGTGTGACCCCATAGGATTATATCAAGTTAGCAATGAGTCCAAACACATTTTGTTCTCATAAATCATGAGCGAACCCTAGCAGGCCATCATGATTAACCAAATGATACAACTTTATCAAAGTTTGCTTATCCTTCATAGAACATATCACAATCCTTTTGTCCACGATGTCATTGAGCGTAAGCCATGGTCAATGGTCAACTTACAATGCTCAATACTTTTCTCGATTCCAAATAGTTTGATAATACAAATTACATTGATCATATCAATTCATTTGAGCACGGCCATCCATTTCATCAACACTATTCATCAAGGGGCCCAAGCTTGACATCTCTCATGAAGAGGGACAAATCTCATATTGACTTATTACACTTTCCTACATAGTTTCGATCATGCCAATCATATCCTTGATAATTACTTGGTTAAGAGTAACGTTTAAATATGTCAAACATGATCTCCACTATGTGGAAGATCGTAATAATCTCAGGTCTAAGGATTCTAATGATATAACTATTTAGAGGATTAATTATGACATTTTGACCATGACATAAACCTCATAGTTGGGTCATGTTGTTGGTAGTGGTGCCCTAGGCACGTTTAATAAACGTTATAATTGTTATCATTTATTTCATATCAATAAAGAGATGTTTTGATTATTATTGTTGTTCATGTTTACTTATAATAATCTCCGTCCCTAGTACTTGTTAAGCACTAGTATAAAGGCTAAATGATCATAGGATGATCATGTTAGATTTATGGGTACTTGTTTGGAACAAGGTACTGAACATGACCCGCTCTATGAGATTTATGTCATGGTCTATGTCATACATATATCTCATATTAGTTATGTCATTTGAATCCTTAGACATGAAGTTATTATAGTCTTCCACTTGATGAACATTATGTTTGACATATTCAAACGCTACTTTTAACCGAGTGGTTATAAAGGGTATGATTGGCATAATCGGATTCACGTAGGGAAGAATAATAAGCTAAATGAATTTGTCCCTCCTCGGAGAGATGTCAAGCTTGGGCCACTCGTAGGAATGATGTTGATGAAATGTTCGGCCGGACTCAAGTGGATTGATTGGATCAATAGCATTTGAATTATCAACATATTCGGAATCGAGAAAGTATTGAACAAAACAAGTTGACTGTTTGACCATGACTTGTGTTCAATGACATCGTGGACAAAGGGATTATGACATATTCTAAGAGGAATGCGAACTTGTATCTAGTTATACTACTTGGGTAGGTATGACGGTTTGCTAGAACCTAATCATATCTTATGGGATCATGTTTGAGCCCATTGCCAACTTAGTATAATCCTAGAGGGTCACACACAATAGAACGAATCTTTAAAAGGACTACATTGGAATTTTGGAAATTCTGGACTTTCTGGGAAGTGGGCGACCGCACATAATGGACTGGGCGGCCACACAATTATCTCAGAAATGTACCAGTTTTGTTTCAGATAGTTGTGCGACCGCACAGAGGTTTTTGGGCGGCCGCACAGTACTGTCGGGTGGCAGATTCCTAATTTGATTAGGAAACGAATTTTGGACGGATTTTGACACAAGTTTCCTATTTGGAATAGGTCATGCTTGTGTATAAAAGACCAAATTCGGCCAGCACTCTAAGCTAATGATTTTGTGAGTCTCAAAGAGTTTGAGAGAGGGTTTATTTTGTTCCAAGACATTCTTGGTTGAGGAACAAAATAATACACAAAATAAATTCCATATAGTTCTTTTGATTGTGAAAAAGTGTTTCACAATTTGGTCTAGCAACCAAGATCAAAGAAGCTCCTTTGATATTCGTTCGAAGTGTGGATACCGCTAGAGGGTGAAAATCATCATCTTCAAAGTTCGTGTTCAAGCTTTGTGATCGTGATCAAGTCTTCAAACCTCCACCAAAGACCAAGAGAATTTGATAGCCATCAAGGGTTAGTTTATTCCTTTATTCCTATGTTGTATTTGATTTAATCATATGAACGGATCCATGGCTTTGGGTTTCAAAATTTTAAATGCTAAATTCCGCTGCGCATGTTTGATCGAAACCCAACAGTGGTATCAGAGCCCCGTTCATGTTGATTAATTCAATACTTGGATCATGTTATGTGTATATAAATTGTTTATTTGCCTTGCATGATTTGAATATTGGAATATATATGTGTTATGTGATTTTATGTGGTTTATTGTTTTACAACTTTAATCGCACGATTCAATCGCAATAAATAAATTATGGTGGATTCAGAATTGTTGGTTATTAATTTTTGATTGGATCAAAGTTTTAATAATCGGGGAAAAACGATTTTGAGACAAAATTTTCGAACTTCAAAATTCTGTACATTCTGATCAGTTTGTGCGACCGCACAAAATCTCGTGGGCGACCGCACATGTTTGGGCGACCGCACAGTGAATTTTGGGCGGCCGCACATGAGGATCAGATTGTCTGATTTTTGGTTGAAATCAGAATTTGGAATTTTCGAGAGATCCAACAAAACCAGTAACAGAACCAGTCCAGACTTGCTGATCTGGAATGGGTTTTGGGTAGTTGGTTTATGTGAGGATCTTGGGGTTTGATTTTCCTATTTGTTTTAGTCTTGTGATTCTAAGATTGGTTCAAGTTTTGGATGGCTAATCTGCGTTCATCGAGATTGTGTTTCCCAAAATTGATCGCAATCAAAGTTTCAAAGATAAAACGAAGTTAGAATTATGAAGAGTTCATAATTGCTAAAATTGAGAAACAAAGTTCTTGATTCAAAGTTTGGAGATCCATGTGGAATTGTGAATGCAATTGGCCTACGTTCATCGAGACCATCTATTGCTTAGTTTCGGCCACATGGACTACTTTCTTGGTTTCTTGAATTAGTGCGGGATTGTGGTTGCCTAATGGCTTAGTTCGACCGCACTTCTTGTTGTCTTGATTCGGAAATAATAACCGAAGTTGAAATAGTCTCATCCTCATAATTATAGAGAAACTAATGACACATAAATATCATGCTTAAATTAATGAGATTAATTTAGTGACTAAACTTGATGTGTAACATGTTTATATTATGTGCTCATAAATATGTTATATGCTACATGTGATGAACCTTCAAAGAAAGTTTTAAGTCTTTTATTGCCATGCCATGATTAAAACACTTGTTAGTACATGAGTGATTTTAATGTAGATTCGCCCTAGCGAGGTGCATTAAATTTATTTATGTATGAGCAAGATAGATAATGTGGGCACGCCCTAGCGGGACACATTAACTATGCGTTTAAAATGGTTAGACTTAATTGGGCGTCAAAACAGTTTTGGGCCTAGGCAAAAGATGAGGTTTAACATGCTTTTTGAAATTGGATTTCTTAAAGAATCTCATAAAAGGAACTAAGAGTCATATGAGATATGATTGACAAGAGTTGTCTACCTAATTAATTTGATTTTGTGTAATCCGCCTTAGCGGACTTGAAATTAAATTAAAGTTGGATCTTAACACATTTAAATTATATTATACATTGGATGTATATGAAGGTTATATAATTTAGTGGGAGTATTTTGTTTGAAAAATACATTATTTATCTCTTTAATGAAGATCGGTACTTATTAAATTTTGGAAATTTTGCATATTTGTAGATAATGACTAATAACACTCAATCAATGTCGTTGCGATCGATCCTTGAGAAGGATAAGCTCGAAGAGAATGGTACTAACTTTATGGATTGGATCCGTAGCATAAGAATTGTTCTTAGGCAAGAAGATAAGTTGTACATTCTCGATGGGCCTCTCCCTGCTGAACCACCGCCTACTGCCCCTAGGGTAGAAAGAGACAATTACAAGAAACATCGTAATGATTCTAGAGATATAAGTTGTCTCATGCTTGCTGCTATGTGTTCAAAACTCCAACAAAGTTTGGAACATTTGGAAGCCTATGAGATAGGCGTGGAGTTGAGAACCATGTTTCAAGAGCAAGCTAGGCAAGAGAGGTACAAGACCATTGTTGCATTCACTACTAGTAAAATGAATGAAGGGCAACAAGTGAGTCCTCACTTTCTTAAAATGAAAGGTTATGTAGAGCACCTTGAGAAACTTGGCTATCCAATCCCATTGGAGCTAGCCACGGATCTCATTCTTAATTCATTGCCTAAAAGTTATAATCAGTTTGTGATGAATTATAACATGCATGGAATGGATAAGAATCTCTCTGAGTTGCATGGGATGCTCAAGACTGCAGAGATGAAAATTGTGGAGAAAGGTTCTCCCGTGCTCTTGGTTCATGATGGGAAGAAGGCTGGTGCCAAAGGAAAGGGTAAGGCAAAAGTTGTCAAACCCAAAATAAGCAAGGCAAAGGTTGCCAAGGCTTCTGAGGCAAAACCTGATTCACAAAAGGATGCAATCTGTTTCCATTGTCAAGAAATTGGTCATTGGAAACGTAATTGCAAGGCTTTCTTGGAAGAGCAAAAGAAGAAGAAGAGCAGCAAGGCTGCGTCGACTTCAGGTATCTATATGATAGATATTCTCCTTTCTACCACTGATTCTTGGGTATTGGATACCGGATGTGGTTCTCACATTTGTCTAAATGTGCAGGGACTAAAGAATAGGAGACTGCTTAAAGAAGGTGAAGTAGATCTACGCGTGGGGAATGGAGCAAGAGTTGCTGCATTAGCCGTAGGGACTTATGAAGTCACTTTACCTTCCGGATTAATTCTTGTTTTGAACAATTGTTATTATGTTCCGGATTTAAGCAGAAATATTATTTCAATTTCTTGTTTGGATAATGAAGGTTTTAAGTTTCTTATTGAGAATAAGAAATTTTCTATTTATTTAAATGATGTGCTTTATGGTATTGCTAATTCATTTAATGGCCTTTACATCTTGGATGTCAAGAATGAAAATAATGTCTATCATGTAAATAAGAAATCTAAACCTAATGATGTAAATCATACTTATTTGTGGCATTGCCGTCTTGGTCATATTAATGAGAAGCGTATCTCAAAACTCCATGGGGACGGACTTTTGGGTTCATGTGACTTAGAGTCATATGATACTTGTGAGTCGTGTCTTCTTGGAAAAATGACTAAGACACCTTTTACCAAGTTAGGTGAAAGGGCAAGCGACTTATTGGGGTTGATACATTCCGATGTATGCGGACCATTAAGTAGCAATGCTAGGGGAGGATTTCAATACTTCATAACCTTCACTGATGATTATAGTAGATTTGGGTATGTTTACCTAATGAAACATAAAAGTGAAGCATTTGAGATATTTAGAATATTTCAAAATGAAGTAGAAAAACAACTTGGCAAAAGTATAAAGGCACTTCGATCAGATCGAGGTGGTGAATACTTAAGTCAAGAATTTGATGATCATCTAAAGAATTGTGGAATAGTTTCACAATTGACTCCGCCCGGAACACCACAATGGAATGGTGTGTCTGAGAGGAGAAATCAGACTTTGTTAGACATGGTTCGATCAATGATGAGTCAAGTTGATCTTCCAATATCCTTTTGGGGTTACGCCCTAGAAACCGCTGCTTTCACACTAAATCAAGTTCCAACTAAATCGGTTCCAAAGACTCCATATGAGATGTGGAGTGGAAAGAAACCTAGTTTATCTTTCATGAGGATTTGGGGTTGCGAAGTTTATGTCAAGAGACTTATCTCTGACAAACTAGCACACAAATCTGATAAATGTATTTTCGTGGGATATCCTAAGGAAACTAAAGGATATTACTTTTACAACCGAGAGGCCAACAAAGTGTTTGTTGCCCGAACTGGTGTCTTTCTAGAGAAAGAGTTTCTCTCCAAAGAAATCAGTGGGAGTAAAATAAATCTTGAAGAAATTCGAGACCCAGAAAATAACATTGAACCAATAGTGGAACAAGAACAAGAACCACAAGGAGTTGTGGAACCTGTTCAAAATACACAAGCATCTCGCAGATCTAGTAGGTTACGATCCGAGCCCGAGAGATATGGATTTCTCGTAACGGATAGTAATGAGGTAGAAATCATTGAGAATGATGAACCGTCATCCTACCAAGAGGCGATGTCTTCTCCTGATTCGGACAAGTGGCTTGGAGCCATGGAATCCGAATTGCAATCCATGCAAGACAATCAAGTTTGGAATTTGATTGATGCGCCCGAAGGTGTAAAAACCATAGGGTGAAAATGGGTCTTCAAGAAGAAGACTGACATGGATGGGAAGGTGCATACTTACAAAGCTAGACTTGTAGCGAAGGGTTATAGGCAAGTTCATGGTATTGACTATGATGAGACCTTTTCACCCGTAGCAATGATTAAGTCTATAAGAATTTTGCTTGCCATTGCCGCATATCATGACTATGAAATATGGCAGATGGACGTCAAAACCGCTTTCCTGAATGGAAAACTCCAAGAGGATGTGTATATGACACAACCAGAAGGTTTTGAACAAGATTCTAAGGTATGCAAATTGCAAAGATCCATCTATGGATTGAAGCAAGCTTCAAGGAGTTGGAATCTGCGTTTTGATGAATCGGTCAAAGAGTTTGGTTTCATCAAAAACGAAGATGAGCCTTGTGTATACAAGAAGATTAGTGGGAGCATAGTGCTATTCCTTATTTTATACGTGGATGACATATTGCTCATTGGAAACGACATTCCTACACTTCAGTCTGTGAAGACTTGGTTAGGAAAGTGCTTCGCGATGAAAGATATGGGTGAAACCGCATATATTCTTGGCATTAAGATCTATAGAGATAGATCAAGGAGGCTACTTGGTTTAAGCCAAAGTACTTACATTGACAAGGTCATTAGAAGATTCCGTATGAAAAATTCTAAGAGAGGAACTTTTCCCGTGTTACATGGAATTTCTCTAAGCAAGACTCAATGTCCTAAGACAAAAGATGAGCGTGAGAAAATGAATGATGTTCCATATGCTTCGGCAATTGGGTCCATCATGTATGCCATGATTTGTACTAGGCCGGATGTATCTTATGCTTTGAGCATGACAAGTAGATACCAATCCGACCCTGGCGAAAATCACTGGATAGCTGTAAAAGCGATTCTTAATTACTTGAGAAGAACTAAAGACTCGTTTTTGGTCTATGGAGGAATGGAAGATGATCTCGTTGTAAATGCTTACACGGATGCAAGCTTCCAAACCGACAAAGATGATAGCCGATCGCAATCGGGTTTTGTGTTTATGTTAAATGGTGGAGCTGTAAGCTGGAAGAGTTCCAAGCAAAGTACAACCGCTGATTCTACAACAGAAGCTGAGTATATTGCTGCATCGGATGCTGCAAAGGAAGCTGTTTGGATTAAGAAGTTCATAACTGAACTTGAAGTGGTTCCTAGTATTGCTAATCCAATAGACCTTTATTGCGATAATAATGGTGCTATTGCTCAAGCAAAGGAACCAAGAGCACATCAGAAATCCAAACACATACTTAGGCGTTTTCATATCATTCGAGAGATCGTTGATAGGGGAGACGTAAATATATGCAGAGTACCTACTGATGACAATGTTGCGGACCCGCTAACAAAGGGACTTCCACAAGCTAAACATGATGGTCATGTTAGGTCCATGGGTATTAGATACATGGGAGATTGGGCCTAGGGCAAGTGGGAGATTGTTGGTAGTGGTGCCCTAGGCACGTTTAATAAACGTTGTAATTGTTATCATTTATTTCATATCAATAAAGAGATGTTTTGATTATTATTGTTGTTCATGTTTACTTATAATAATCTCCGTCCCTAGTACTTGTTAAGCACTAGTATAAAGGCTAAATGATCATAGGATGATCATGATAGATTTATGGGTACTTGTTTGGAACAAGGTACTGAACATGACCCGCTCTATGAGATTTATGTCATGGTCTATGTCATACATATATCTCATATTAGTTATGTCATTTGAATCCTTAGACATGAAGTTATTATAGTCTTCCACTTGATGAACATTATGTTTGACATATTCAAACGCTACTTTTAACCGAGTGGTTATAAAGGGTATGATTGGCATAATCGGATTCACGTAGGGAAGAATAATAAGCTAAATGAATTTGTCCCTCCTCGGAGAGATGTCAAGCTTGGGCCACTCGTAGGAATGATGTTGATGAAATGTTCGGCCGGACTCAAGTGGATTGATTGGATCAATAGCATTTGAATTATCAACATATTCGGAATCGAGAAAGTATTGAACAAAACAAGTTGACTGTTTGACCATGTCTTGTGTTCAATGACATCGTGGACAAAGGGATTATGACATATTCTAAGAGGAATGCGAACTTGTATCTAGTTATACTATTTGGGTAGGTATGACGGTTTGCTAGAACCTAATCATATCTTATGGGATCATGTTTGAGCCCATTGCCAACTTAGTATAATCCTAGAGGGTCACACACAATAGAACGAATCTTTAAAAGGACTACATTGGAATTTTGGAAATTCTGGACTTTCTGGGAAGTGGGCGACCGCACATAATGGACTGGGCGGCCACACAATTATCTCAGAAATGTACCAGTTTTGTTTCAGATAGTTGTGCGACCGCACAGAGGTTTTTGGGCGGCCGCACAGTACTGTCGGGTGGCAGATTCCTAATTTGATTAGGAAACGAATTTTGGACGGATTTTGACACAAGTTTCCTATTTGGAATAGGTCATGCTTGTGTATAAAAGACCAAATTCGGCCAGCACTCTAAGCTAATGATTTTGTGAGTCTCAAAGAGTTTGAGAGAGGGTTTATTTTGTTCCAAGACATTCTTGGTTGAGGAACAAAATAATACACAAAATAAATTCCATATAGTTCTTTTGATTGTGAAAAAGTGTTTCACAATTTGGTCTAGCAACCAAGATGAAAGAAGCTCCTTTGATATTCGTTCGAAGTGTGGATACCGCTAGAGGGTGAAAATCATCATCTTCAAAGTTCGTGTTCAAGCTTTGTGATCGTGATCAAGTCTTCAAACCTCCACCAAAGACCAAGAGAATTTGATAGCCATCAAGGGTTAGTTTATTCCTTTATTCCTATGTTGTATTTGATTTAATCATATGAACGGATCCATGGCTTTGGGTTTCAAAATTTTAAATGCTAAATTCCGCTGCGCATGTTTGATCGAAACCCAACAGTGGTATCAGAGCCCCGTTCATGTTGATTAATTCAATACTTGGATCATGTTATGTGTATATAAATTGTTTATGTGCCTTGCATGATTTGAATATTGGAATATATATGTGTTATGTGATTTTATGTGGTTTATTGTTTTACAACTTTAATCGCACGATTCAATCGCAATAAATAAATTATGGTGGATTCAGAATTGTTGGTTATTAATTTTTGATTGGATCAAAGTTTTAATAATCGGGGAAAAAACGATTTTGAGACAAAATTTTCGAACTTCAAAATTCTGTACATTCTGATCAGTTTGTGCGACCGCACAAAATCTCGTGGGCGACCGCACATGTTTGGGCGACCGCACAGTGAGTTTTGGGCGGCCGCACATGAGGATCAGATTGTCTGATTTTTGGTTGAAATCAGAATTTGGAATTTTCGAGAGATCCAACAAAACCAGTAACAGAACCAGTCCAGACTTGCTGATCTGGAATGGGTTTTGGGTAGTTGGTTTATGTGAGGATCTTGGGGTTTGATTTTCCTATTTGTTTTAGTCTTGTGATTCTAAGATTGGTTCAAGTTTTGGATGGCTAATCTGCGTTCATCGAGATTGTGTTTCCCAAAATTGATCGCAATCAAAGTTTCAAAGATAAAACGAAGTTAGAATTATGAAGAGTTCATAATTGCTAAAATTGAGAAACAAAGTTCTTGATTCAAAGTTTGGAGATCCATGTGGAATTGTGAATGCAATTGGCCTACGTTCATCGAGACCATCTATTGCTTAGTTTCGGCCACATGGACTACTTTCTTGGTTTCTTGAATTAGTGCGGGATTGTGGTTGCCTAATGGCTTAGTTCGACCGCACTTCTTGTTGTCTTGATTCGGAAATAATAACCGAAGTTGAAATAGTCTCATCCTCATAATTATAGAGAAACTAATGACACATAAATATCATGCTTAAATTAATGAGATTAATTTAGTGACTAAACTTGATGTGTAACATGTTTATATTATGTGCTCATAAATATGTTATATGCTACATGTGATGAACCTTCAAAGAAAGTTTTAAGTCTTTTATTGCCATGCCATGATTAAAACACTTGTTAGTACATGAGTGATTTTAATGTAGATTCGCCCTAGCGAGGTGCATTAAATTTATTTATGTATGAGCAAGATAGATAATGTGGGCACGCCCTAGCGGGACACATTAACTATGCGTTTAAAATGGTTAGACTTAATTGGGCGTCAAAACAGTTTTGGGCCTAGGCAAAAGATGAGGTTTAACATGCTTTTTGAAATTGGATTTCTTAAAGAATCTCATAAAAGGAACTAAGAGTCATATGAGATATGATTGACAAGAGTTGTCTACCTAATTAATTTGATTTTGTGTAATCCGCCTTAGCGGACTTGAAATTAAATTAAAGTTGGATCTTAACCCATTTAAATTATATTATACATTGGATGTATATGAAGGTTATATAATTTAGTGGGAGTATTTTGTTTGAAAAATACATTATTTATCTCTTTAATGAAGATCGGTACTTATTAAATTTTGAAAATTTTGCATATTTGTAGATAATGACTAATAACACTCAATCAATGTCGTTGCGATCGATCCTAATTTGGGCGGCCGCACAGTACTGTCGGGTGGCAGATTCCTAATTTGATTAGGAAACGAATTTTGGACGGATTTTGACACAAGTTTCCTATTTGGAATAGGTCATGCTTGTGTATAAAAGACCAAATTCGGCCAGCACTCTAAGCTAATGATTTTGTGAGTCTCAAAGAGTTTGAGAGAGGGTTTATTTTGTTCCAAGACATTCTTGGTTGAGGAACAAAATAATACACAAAATAAATTCCATATAGTTCTTTTGATTGTGAAAAAGTGTTTCACAATTTGGTCTAGCAACCAAGATCAAAGAAGCTCCTTTGATATTCGTTCGAAGTGTGGATACCGCTAGAGGGTGAAAATCATCATCTTCAAAGTTCGTGTTCAAGCTTTGTGATCGTGATCAAGTCTTCAAACCTCCACCAAAGACCAAGAGAATTTGATAGCCATCAAGGGTTAGTTTATTCCTTTATTCCTATGTTGTATTTGATTTAATCGTATGAACGGATCCATGGCTTTGGGTTTCAAAATTTTAAATGCTAAATTCCGCTGCGCATGTTTGATCGAAACCCAACACATGTCTAGTATGTGTTCCCCAACACATACCCATAAGTTTAACTTGTATCCCATACACATGATCATCGAATTAAACTTATACTAGTTCTTCATAAGTACTAGGGACGGAGATTATTATAACAAAACATGTAACAATAAATAATAATCCAAAACGTCTTTTTATATAAATGAAAAGTGATAACAAACATTCTCAAACAACGCGCCAAACAACATGCCTAGGGCATTTACACCAATAGGGCTTAAGGTCGAGTCTATATCAGCAGTTCGTGCATTTAAATTATTAGGGGAGATTCAAAGTCCAGGTGGAGATTATTAGAGTATGACTTTGAAAAAGAAGTCAAATATGAAAATAAAAAGGAAAGTAATTAAATCATTTTGAGATTTAATTAAGGACTCCTTTTGTCTCCTTGTGAGAGCCCACGCTTTGAACCTAATCGAAAATCGGTTTCTCATAATGGTTTCCCTACTTGATTTTCGGAAATAGAGTCACCACCTCATTTTATTTTAGGAAAATAAAGATAAAACCTTTTTTGTTTGAGAAGTGGGTTCGGGGGCTAAGTTACGAGTAGAGAAGGTGTTAGGCACTCCACTCGCCCTTTCAGTCTCTAGCATGCTTCCGCCTATACTTGATTTTAATGTGCCTTTTTGAAAATTCCTTTTGTACCCTAACTTATGAAAATGTGTGTTTATGTACAAGGTGTCTCCTAGTCTTGGTCGGTTCATTTGAATCACAACTGGGAATCGGTTTGGGTGGATTTCCTGATTGGTTTTTGAAAAGAGTTATGAACACATTTAGACAAGGAAACATACAATAGGGAGAGGGGATTATGTACATGAGGGATTATAAAAATTATACACACAAAAATTGGAGACAAATCCCATATAAAATAAATGTCCAACTTGAAGAGATTTGTTGATTCAGGACCATCTTTTGTTCATGAGCTAATGTACCTGTCCAAACCTTATCCAAATCCATAGAAAAAACTTGTGATTTTCACCCAGAATTTTATAGAACACATATGAATTGTTCCTTAATTTTTGGATTATTATTTCAGGCTCAAATCATGCAAGGAACACAGAAGTAAAATCTGTCCAGAACTGGAAAATATGGCATGTCAGACTTTCATAGAAAATTTACTCTATCATAGCTTATGAATCATAAGAAATACAAAACATGAAAGTTGAATATCACATATCAAATATGAAGTGTGGAAATTTTAAAGTTCATAAAACATGTTTAGTAGGTTCGATAGGCTTCTGAAATTTAGATGTCAGAATCTGGAAATTTTTAATATGAGAGTAAGCACTTGATTTAAGAAACGGAAAGAGGCCTTTTCTAAGGTCACAAAAATATTTCAAAAGCATGTATATTTTCCTTATCTGTTTATAATAAATTTTATGTTTTGACCTCAGTTTGAAAATAGAGTTTTGGTAGAGTGTTAGACATGAAAACACAGAGTGGTCAGAAATGTAGCAAACAGGGCAGCACATCTGAGTTATGCACAATATCTACCAAAACATGACCTAAACATAGAATATGACCACGAAACTTGACATGCATAATCTTCAACATTTAAGTAACAACTTTTATTCTTTGATCTAAGTCCATAAATGAGGTTATGATGGAGTAAAAATCACATCAACAGACCTAGGTTGAACAGAGTACATGAACTGGTTACAAGTAGCATGAAAGTGGACCTCAAAACATAATCAAAACTCAGAACAAGTCCATTAAACTTATAATATTTGTACCAAACATGTTATTTACATTATAATGAAGTCATTTATGAACAGACATGAACAAAAACTTGAATAATCATGAAAGAAGCAAAAGTGGACAGATTGTAGGTTCATGAAGACATCAACATTTAAGCATGCTATTCTTGGTCTAAACCATGGAAATGGACATGGAATGAACTTGTAACTCATATATACACATTAGATCAGAAGTTCCAACACTCATGACATATTTACATGGAGATTTACAAGATCCAAACAAAAATTACATGGAAGAACATAGGGGTCTAGCCATTCTAATGGCTAGACCCTTAACCTTAGCCTACAAACTTCTACATTAATTACACTTTAAACTTACAAGAGATGGTTCTTACCCTCTTACCTAATTTAGGTTGGTGATATGTGCTCCCTTTGTCTCCAATGAGAGACTTCTTTTTTGTTGATTTGATGTTGTTGTTGTTGAAGTTGAGTGGATGGAGATTGAGTTGCTTGTTTGCTTGAGGGTTGTTTTGTGGTGTTTGGATGGTGGTTTGGTGGTAGAGATGTGGTGGTGTAGTGGTGGAGTATTGGTGGGAGTATAAACTAGAGATGATGAAGAGAATGTGTAGTAAGATGGAATGTGTGTAATGAATTGTCCCTCTTTTTCTCTTGGGTCAATATGGGGATGTTTATGGAGGAGGGAAGAGGCTTTTTTGGACCAAAATGCCCTTAGAGTGAGTGGTAATGGGATGATGATCAGCTTCCTTCGTGATGAATGTGATAGTGGAGCCAAAGTAGTCATCATCATGTTGGAAAACCATGGAGGAAGCAATCTGATACAGCCAGGCAGAGGGAGCCGTACAGCTCCACAGGAGAAGTACAATGGCCTTTTCTGATTTTGGTCAATATTTGCTCGCCACGTGTCATCTCGCCATTGGACCACCAAAATGACTCACCCAATGGTCCTTCTACCAGATGGCCACATTTATGACCATGTAAAATGGGTTTGTGAATTCTTTCCGGCTCCATTTTCTAGTTCCGTAATGGTCTGCAACTGCTCTGGCGCGTGCGCAACGGTGTTCCGGTTGTTCTCGGGCCCAACACGAAAGTTGCTCCTCATAATTCTCTGGTAATAATGATATATCTTAATTATGTTAACAAGTAAGGAATAACACAATATAATTTTAAATGAAAAGGATGTCCGGTAAAAGGCTTTCTTAGGGGTGCGGGGCCCGTCATGGGTCCCGACGCTCGATTTTTGGAAAATACACCTATTTGCTCGGTTTTGAGTCCAGATCACAATATCGAACTCGATTTCTTCATCCGATGCACCGATAAGGCGGTCAGTAGTCCTAAATCGCCCTATCTAGGGTTTTAGGTCGATTATCGCGTTTAGGCCAATTTAAAGGATTGGTTTGGGGGTGCGAGATCGGGGTGTCTACACTTCTGGTTTATGTCTCTAGCCTATAAATACTAGTTGTAAATTAGTAGTCTCTGCGTGATTCAATGACATAGAGAGAGATCAATAATTCTAGATCTTGGGTTTTGCATAGGTAGGAACTTTGTAATCAAAGTTCATGCAAACATAGATTAGTGTGATCATCTTCTTGTAATTTTTTCTCCGCCATAATAATATATGTTTCCCTTTTGTCGTGGACGTAGCCAATAGGTTACTGGTGAACCACGTAAAATCTGTGTTATTACTTGTTGATTTGCGTTCATTATTATCTGCTATCTCTTGGGTCTGATTTACTAACAACCGTCAATTGTGCTAACTTAAACTCAACCTCCGTTTATTTTAGTTTGTTTTATTTCGCATTTTCTAAGAAAGCTTTTTCTTTTGTTATTTTCCCTAAAAAGAAACAAAGTTTATGTGAAAGTTATTTATGTTATTAGGTGCGGACACAGACTCAAAGTCAAGAGGTTTCACGAATTACGTTACACAAAAAAATCAGTTCTTTTCTTTTGTTTTGCCAAGGTGGTTGATGGAGAAAATCTCCCTCTAATTAAATTACCTAGCAAGTGTACTAGTTACCGGTATAGTAGTATGCACAAGCATGGGTCGAAGAGGTAAAATAATATATGAACCTAGACCCGTTTGATTTCAGTTACGTCCTCAATTGGATCTAAGAGGTAAAATAATGGTCAATGTATCAATCACCCACATTAATGGCCCAATTGATACCCACAAATTCTAGTCAAAAGTATCTTAACATAAATCTGAAACCCTAGAAAGAATTACGAATATTTTACCACTCTAGAATGATATTGAATTATGAATTAAGATCTATAGCATAAAGATCATGTATTGTTACTACCAATTCATGAATATAAGAAGTTAGCTACTCATAAAATCAAGAACAAGAAATAAATTAAAGAACATCAAAACCTGGATTAATTGATGAATCCTTGATTACAATCCTTGAATCTTGAATAAAAGTCTGTACAAAGTATGACTAAAATAAATTGGATGGAGTGTTATATTTATACTAGGGCTAAGGAGGTGTGAAAATATGAAAAAAAAAAAAAAAAAAAACAAAAAAAAAACTAGGATTCCTTGTTGAAAAAGGATAAATAAAGTGCTGTGGCCGGATTTCCCCAGGAGCCCTTGGTATTTTTTAGTTTTCAGAAAAGTCCTTGAAAAATTCCCCAAAGACCCTCCGAAAATTCCAGGAAAGTCCCTAGAATTTTGGAAATTACAGAAAAGCCCAACATATTTAGAAATTCCCCAAAAGTCCCTGGCCAAATTCCCCAAAGGTCCCTCGCAGGAGCGCGCTCTCGATCCGGAAGGGTGCGTGCGCCCTCTCATGGCAGAATGCTGGGAGCTCTAATTTGGTGTGGGTGCGCGCGCCCCAAGGTTGGTGTGCGTCCGCACCTTTTGCTTCGCGACTTGTACAATTTACGCGCAATCTTCCGGAGGCCATAACTTCTTCATACGAACTCCGATTTGGACGTGTAAACTATCGTCGGAAAGCTCTTTTTGAGTACTATCCAATGGAATATATTTATCAGTGGTAACATCTCTTAATATTTATTTTCTGGTTCATTCTTTATCCTTCTTTTTCGTACTTTAACGCCTACGAATCCGTGCATCCTTTCGCTCCTTCCCTATACTCATAAACATTCTAAAAACCATCAAAACACCCAATTTTGAGCATCTAATAATTCATAGAAGTATGTGATTTGGATGGGTGAAAACACATCCATCAAATACCCCCAAACTTATCTTTTGCTCGTCCTCGAGTAAAACAAAACAAATATAAAACTATAAAACTACAAAAGATAAAAACAATAAAAACAAATATTTTTGGGATGTTCTCAATACATATGGGAGTCGTTAGCCAAAAGTCTCAGGGTCCTCACACAAGTTCCATTAAATAGGTACCATTGAAAAACCAAATTCCAACACATACACACTACTAACTCGTTTGATTTTCCACCGCAGCATGATAGGATGAGTGATATTGGTGATCAATGCGACCAAAATAGGATTAGATTATGGGATCACTTAAGTTAATGCTCTTATTCCACAAATGATGATGATGATACACGTTAACCCAATCAAGGACACTCATAATCATGTATACATAGTTGTCAACCCAGTTACCGATATTGAAAAAAAATATTGCATAAAGTTTAAGCACAACAAACGTGCGAGGCTAGGTTCACGGTTATAAATGAAGGTAAGGACATATGAAGTTAGGAAAGTGGACTAAGAAGTCTTCTACAATATGTATATCCTCACAATATGTTAAAACTCTCCGCTCACCCAATTCCCACACTGTCTCACCCCCAAACTTGAACTTTTATGTAATTACATAGGGTGAGACGTAATTCCCTATTCCTTGTGGCCTTTTCCTAATCACCCCTTCTATAAATTAAGGGGACAAGCTTTTTCTCATTTTTTATATATATATATATATATATATATTTTTTGAATTTTAACTTACACAAGACAAATGTGTGCTTATTTAATCACTTTGCACACTACTCCATGATCACAATATTTTTGTGCTTGCCCCTTCCTTTCATTACATACACCCATTTCATATCTTTGGCCATAAACCATGATTCTCCAAATCATTCTCCCAATTTGTAACCATAAATTCCCATTATTCCCTAATCCACTTCCTCGTCAAGGTGGGTCTAACCTATTCTTAATGCAAATTGGTAGGAAATCGGGTATCAAAAGAAGGTGAACGGCGGTTTTTAATGTGCCATTCTTTCATGCATTATTAAGCTCAAAAGGGTGTTCTAGCGATGATTTTATTTAGTGACTAGATAGACAAAATAAGGCCAACAAAATGGTTGAGAAATAAATGTCATAAATACTGAATAACCTATTGACTTGTTATTGACAACCATGCAACGATGTTTTAGGGTCCCCGAGCATACACCAAGTGATCCCATAAATTATTCCTACGTTGGTAACATGATCATGAAAATAAATGCAAGTGAGAGGTGGTGCAATCATGCCTTTAGTAGTGTTAATGCAGTCCCAACTCTAGGTTAAACAATGGCACCCATAATGGTTAATAAAAATAAACCCTCAGATCATCACCGACCATGGCCAACATACCAAAATATAAAGAGAACAAATTTTAAAATTTTGTACTTTTTTGGAGGGTGACAACTATATACACTCTCCTATAAACCCACAAACTCGGAGAGATGCCTACCCCCAAACTCAAAACATGCTATGTCCTCATAGCATAAGGAACTAAAGCATGCCTTGGGTTCAAAGGATGGCATGACACAACAAAACAATAAAAGACAAAAACTAAAACTAAAACATACCTAGTTGGGTTGCCTCCCAACAAGCGCATTTGTTTAAGGTCGTTAGCCCAACCGTTGCCTCGTTTGGACTTCACCTTTCTTCCTTTGTCCCACTTTGCATTCTCGCGGGTCTTTATCTTTAGATCGAGCCCCATATATAATCCCCTTTTTCTTTTGTCGTTTAACACCAAAGGGAATTTTTTGCATCTTCGTTTCTTGGGCTCTTCCACTTGTGGCCTCTTACCACCTTTTCCACCATCACAGAATGGAGGGGGTACAAGAAAGATGACCAAGTTTTCTTTAGAATGAAGGTCCTCATCCTCGTTGGGAACTTCCATATTATCCCACTTCTCACCACCATATAAGGCAAACTCAAGCTCTTCAATGGCTAACTCATGCCATGTTTTCTCCACCGTTTTTGTTTCCTCCACATTCTCTGTACAACCACTCGTATTATCAAAAGAGGAACCATCTTTAGAGTCAACATTGGAGATTTCATAGACATAATTCTCTTTTGCATCTTCCAAAGGTTTCTCTTCGAGTGACTCATCCGTAGAGGAAACATTAGAGATTTCATAGACAAAATTCTTTTTTGCGTCCTCCACGGTTTGCTTTCCATATTGTGGTGGTGGTTTAAAATATGGCTCAAAAAATGAGTCCTAGACACACTCTTCCCCGTCAGCATTTAGATACCAAACCAGGGTTGAAGGTTGCTCCTCCGCTTGAGTCTGTATAGGAGTGGTATCCGGCTCACGGTTCCTCAACATCTCTAACATTGTGATCATGTGTTCCTCCATCTTGTCCATAGTCTCCTCCCATGTTTTTTTTGGATGTTGTGGAGGTATTGGGCCACAGTATGTTGGCTCTTGATTATTCCAAGTCATGTTTGAATGATTTTCCCACCCTTGACTATAAGAGTATGGGGGAGGATCATATTGGGGTTGCCATGACTCAAAATAATTTCTTGTTTGAACCTGTGGATAATACTCAGAAAAATATGTCCTAGATGGACAATAATTAGTAGCATGAGAATAAGACCCACAATTCAGACACGACTCATACATGTTGTACTGGTTCATTCTATGAGTCTTTGAGTATACAATAAAGAAATAAATACTAAAAAAAAACTAACTAAAAAAAAAAAGAAAAACAAAAGAAAACTATTTATAGTATCTAAACAAACTTGTTAACCTAATCAAGTCCCTGGCAATGGCGCCAAAAACTTGATAGAGAAAATCTCCCTCTAATTAAAGTACCTAGCAAGTGTACTAGTTACCGGTGTAGTAGTATGCACAAGCAAGGGTCGAATCCACAGAGACTAGATTGGAAAACAAGAATGCAATTAAAACAGAAAAATAATTAAATGGGTTTTGGTTTTTGATTGTTTATTAAACTACTAAAGCAAGAAATAAGATTAAACTAAAAAAATAAATAAAACAAGAATTAATAAAGATTAACGAATAAATTCACGAATTGGGTTTCACAATACATTCACTTTATGCTATTTTTACTAATGAAGACATCAATATCACTCTAGGATTCATTCACAAAATCAAGAGTTGGGACGGTTTGGTGTGCGATTTGCAACTCAAATATTCCTCTTTTATTACACTTCAAGTTACGTATATATAATAATCAAAGAATTCATGAAGATCAAAAGAATATATGAACCTAGACACGTTTGATTTCAGTTACGTCCTCAATTGGATCTAAGAGGTAAAATAATGGTCAATGTATCAATCACCCACGTTAATTGCCCAATTGATACCCACAAATTCTAGGGCCAAAAGTATCTTAACATAAATCTGAAATCCTAGAAAGAATTACGAATATTTTACCACTCTAGAATGATATTGAATTATGAATTAAGAACTATAGCATAAAGATCATGTATTGTTACTACCAATTCATGAATCTAAGAAGTTAGCTACTCATAAAATCAAGAACAAGAAATAAATTAAAGAACATCAAATCCTGGATTAATTGATGGATCCTTGATTACAATCCTTGAATCTTGAATAAAAGTTTGTACAAAGTATGACTAAAATAAATTGGATTGAGTGTTATATTTATACTAGGGCTAAGGAGGTGTAAAAATATGAAGAAAAAAAACCTAAGATTCCTTGTTGAAAAATGATAAATAAAGTGTTGTGGCCGGATTTCCCCAGGAGCCCTTGGTATTTTTTTAGTTTTCAGAAAAGTCATAAAAAAATTCCCCAAATGCCTCCAAAAATTCCAAAAAAGTCCCTGGAATTTCGGAAATTACAGAAAAGCCCAACATATTTTGGAAATTCCCTAAAAGTCCTTGGCCAAATTCCCCAAAGGTCCCTCACAGGAGCGCGCGCTCGATCCGGAAGGGTGCGTGCGCCCTCTCATGGCAGAATGCTGGGAGCTCTAATCTGGTGTGGGTGCGCGCGCCCCAAGGTTGGTGTGCGTGCGCACCTTTTGCTTCGCGACTTGTACAATTTACGCGCAATCTTCCGGAGGCCATAACTTCTTCATACGAACTCCGATTTGGACGTGTAAACTATCGTTGGAAAGCTCTTTTTGAGTACTATCAAATGGAATAGATTTATCAGTGGTCAAATCTCTTAATATTTATTTTCTGGTCCATTCTTTATCCTTCTTTTTTGCACTTTAACGCCTATGAATCCGTGCATTCTTTCGCTCCTTCCCTATACTCATAAACACTCCAAAAACCATCAAAACACCCAAGTTTAAGCATCTAATAAGTTATATAAGTATATAATTGGATGGGTGAAAACACATCCATCAGTGGTTCACTTATTAATAAAAATAATATTATTTTTATTTGTCAACAGAAATAAAGAGGTTCACTTCCACCCTTTTTAACTTTCTGGTATCCGCCTCTAGTTAGGGATGGCAACGGGTCGAATACGGTCCAAATATTGCAAAATCCGTATCCGACCCAAGACAACCGTAGCTTGTACCGAACTCGTCCGTATCCGACGATGGGCAAATCCGAATCCGCCCGGCTGCCCAGTTTAATTTTATTTTTTTGGGCTTGGCCCGTCTCTTTCATTGCCTTGGGTTTTAGGCCAACCTATATTTCCACAGTTCATAAATCACATGTTCAAGGTTAGGGGAGTAATAATGATTGAAAGTAAGGGTAAAATAGTAAATAACCTAATATAAATACTATCCGGGTCGGATACGGGCAGATCTTGTTGGGATAAATGCCTTTGAAGTTGGGATTCAACGTAGAGGATTATACAACAAGGAGTTCGTAATTCCGAGACAGATGGATTTGAGCTAAGGTCATAATTGCCGCAGCAAACACGAGATGTTGCCAAACATGCATGTGTCACGCCAAGGAATGAGTGGGCCTAAGAGAACTTCTTGTTTTGGTTGGCTGTTAGTCTAAGGATTGAAGTCCTTATGGTTTGGAGTGTTTAGTATCCTAATTCAACAGGATTAGGAAACTTAAAGGTGTTAGTTTACGTGTATGTATACACGTATTAATATACTCCTTCTGTCCCAAATTAATTCAAAAGTTCAATTACTCAGAGAGAAAGAAAGATCAATAATTCTAGATCTAGGGTTTTGCATAGCTATGAACTTTGTGATCAAAGTTCATCCAGAGCCTGGTTAGTTGAGAAAGATCGGGGCATTCCGCTGCGGTAAAAGAGATGGATTCCGGGATGGACTAGAAAATCAACAAGTCTGACGGGAAGAACATGTTTATTATCTGGTAGAAGATTATGGATTGGGCGTGCAGATCGCGGGCAGAAAAAGTGCAGATCGCGTGCAGAAAATGTGCAGTCTTGGTGCAGGTCGCGTGCAGTTTTGGTGCAGATCGCGTGCAGTTTTTTTCATGCAGCGCACGTGCAGTCCGCGTGCAGTGTCCGTGCAGAAATCTGGGTGTCTAAGTTGGACACATCTGGTATTGTATTCTGTTGCCTCTGACATATTTGAGTTTGGAATTTTCTTGGTTATTCTAAAGCTCTTCACTGTAGAGAATCGAGAATCAATAAATCTGAGAGCAGTCAGCGATTGCTCATCTGTGCTAGAAATAGAAAATCTGGTAGATCTGAATCTGAAAGTTCGTCTGGTGTTCGGTGGTGATCCAAGAACGCATCTAGAACGTTTCGGTGTCTAGTATCTACATCTGAAGACGGAGATTTGAAGCTAGGGTTCTGTGATCAGAAGTTCGCTGTATGGTATAATCTGAAGATCTAACATCAGTTGTAGTCTATTCTAGTGATCTAGAAGTAGATACAAAATCTGTGTTGCCCGAGGAAATAATCTGGTTAGATTTCATAGTTGTACATTTGACTCCGCGTCTGAAGAATTCTGAGTCGGCTGCAGCAATGGCGAGCAGTGACAATCTGAATGAGGATGGAGATTATGCCCTAGTGACTGAAGAAGAAGCGTGCAAGGAAGTTGCATGGGTTCTAGATTCAGGAGTTTTTTTTATCGCATGTGTTCGCGCAAGGAGCAGTTTACAACGTACAAGCAGAAAGATGGAGACCATATTCGTATGGCTAATGGATTTGTCTGCGAGGTAGTTGGCATGAGCTCTGTAAAGGTGAGAACTTCTGGTGATAGATATCTCACATTGAACAAGGTGAGACATGTTCCATAAGTAGTAAAGAATCTGGTATCGCTTAGTCAGTTGGACAAGAAGGGATAGAGTTTCAAAGGTGAAGGTGGAGTTCTGGATGTCTACAAAGGTCCAGATGTGATTCTGAAGGGAGAAAGAAAAGGTTATTTATTTATCCTCCAAGGTTCTGAGATTGGTGAGGGTGTTGACGAGCAGGTGGAGCAGCATTTTACTCTAGGCGGGAGTGAACTGGGCAAGCCATGGCTAGAAGATCAACACATACCAGTTTTATCAGTCATGGCTGGCAAGATCCAATGTCGACTGGATGGGCCACGTCTGAATGACTGTTAGTCGCCCGTTGGGGTGATTCTGAGTGCCCGTAGGTGCACGTCTGGGTGTCCGGTGGGATACATGCATGCAGAATATCTGATTGTCCAATGGACAAAGTTGTTTGTTTGGTGAGGCAAATTCTGAGTGTCTTGAAAATACATGGCGTGCGAAAAATCTGATTGTCCGAAGGACAAATCTAGTGTCTTTGACGAAAGACAGACTGAGGCAAAGGTGGAGAAATCTGTTTCTGGTACGAGGGATGTGGCTCAAGGTGGAGTCTATGTCAGTGTTTCGTACATCTGAATTATTAGGGGAGATTCAAAGTCAAGGTGGAGATTGTTGGGATAAATGCCTTTGAAGTTGGGATTCAACTTAGAGGATTATACAACAAGGAGTTCGTAATTCCGAGACAGATGGATTTGAGCTAATGCTCTTAGATAAGGCCATAATTGCCGCAACAAACACGAGATGTTGCCAAACATGCATGTGTCACGCCAAGCAATGAGTGGGCCTAAGAGAACTTCTTGTTTTGGTTGGCTGTTAGTCTAAGGATTGAAGTCCTTATGGTTTAGAGTTTTTAGTATCCTAATTCATTAGGATTAGGAAACTTAAAGGTGTTAGTTTACGTGTATGTATACACATATTAATATACTCCTTCTGTCCCAAATTAATTCAAAAGTTCAATTACTCAGAGAGAAAGAAAGATCAATAATTCTAGATCTAGGGTTTTGCAAAGCTAGGAACTTTGTGATCAAAGTTCATCCAAACATAGATTAGTGTGATCATCTTCTTGTAATTGTTTCTCCGCCATAATAATATATGTTTCCCTTTGCCCGTAGACGTAGCCAATAGGTTGTTGGTGAACCACGTAAAATCTGTGTTCTTACTTGTTGATTTGCGTTCATTATTATCTGCTATCTCTTGGGTCTGATTTACTAACAGGTCTCATGAATCTACCGAACCCGTATCCGAACCCGCTGGATTTTGGAAAGTTGTTATCAAACCCACCCATCACGAGCCGGATTGTCTCGGATACGGATTGGGTTCAGCAGAATTGTCATCCATAGCCTCTACATGTTATGCTTTTTCATCTTAAGCAAAACCTCATGTTTTGGTCACTAAAGAACACTTGTTTTTCAAATGTCCTCACTGAAGTTTTTTCCCTTTTTGAAATATCATGATTCAAGTACGGTTTTTTTTT
Organism: Campanula takesimana; assembly: GCA_026119855.1. Taxonomy (NCBI): domain Eukaryota; kingdom Viridiplantae; phylum Streptophyta; class Magnoliopsida; order Asterales; family Campanulaceae; genus Campanula; species Campanula takesimana. The sequence continues at coordinate 1,296,518 of JAOWBW010000080.1, read as the reverse complement.
TTGCAATGTCCTCACTCCGTTAATTTGACCGTTGATTATCTAACTGATCATGGTCACGTGCAACATTTTCAGTTATACTTAACGAAATAAGTAAATGAAAAAAAAAACAAGCATCAGAACTGAACCCAACTCCATCTTTCCCCCTTCTCTTCCCTTCCTTTTCCTCAATAAAATTCCAGCCCACCTTCCCCCACCACCCATTTCCCTTCTGCCTCACCGTCTCTCATCCGCATCCACCCGTCTTCCCTCGCTTTCAGAAGAATCGAGCAAATTCCCCCTCCCGTCTATTTCATGTAGCCTTTTTTACGTTACAGATCCGATGGGTTTTGCTGATTTGGAGTATTATTTAATGTGCTTTGTTGATTTGCTTAATTCTGAAATTCTGGCCAGTGATGTTGGTGGTATGACTTTTGTTTTGGTTTTATAGTGTGGCTATGGCAAATGAACAAATGGCTTGATTGTGGGTGTGTCTTCGTGGGTTTAAACAAAGAATAAAAGAATAATACTAGAGGCACAAAAAAGTCACAAAAACTTACTCACAAAATCGTAAGTGTAATAATTTTATTGGTGTTTTTAATTAGAGTGTGGCGTGTCCATTATCGATACAACCAATAAAATATCACCACCTCATGTTGTGAGTGTTAGAGTCAATTATCCCACATCGGGAATTAACTAGTCAAGCATTGACTATATAAATATCATAGGCTACTTCTCCCATTGCCAATTGGTTTTGGGATGAGTTGCCAGGATCTTTATATAGTCAATGCTTGGCTAGTTAATTCACGTTGTGGGATAATTGACTCTAACAGTGAGCAAGATTTTGTGACTTTATTTTGTTCCCCTAGCATTGATCTTAAACAAAATCAAAGAAAGAGGGTTTTTAGGTGATCAAAGGTTGAAGATGGGGTTATAAATCAAAGAAAGAGGGATTTTGAGTGATCAGAGGTTGAAGATGGGGTTATATCAGTCATTTCCAACATCAAAGGCTGTCATTTGACTTTAGTTAAATGATGATATTGATGGAATCGTCAAATATGTAACAAGTGTTAGTTACGTAATGACATGTCGACCATCATTTGTTAGAAAACTGACGGTCATTTTAACGGAGTGAGGACATTGCAAAAAATTCGTGCTTGAATCGTGACATTTTAAAAGAAAAAACTTCAGTGAGAACATTTGAAAAACAGATGTTATTTAATGACCAAAACATAAGTTATGCCTTTCATATTATTGTATAGGATCGAGACAGAGGTAGCATATAAGGTAATGAATAATCATACATTAAATATTTTTGGTCACTGAACAAAATTAATATTCTTCTTTCAATAAAACAACAAAATTAATATTCTAGCTACAATTGAAGGTAGCATGCACGATCTCGTGCAGTTACTTGATACTCTCTCCGGTCCAAAATAACTGTCTTTTTTTGCATTTGCATCACTCTTAAGAAATGTAATAATTATCATGACTTAGTGACAAAAGTTCCAACTTTACCCCTATTAAGTGTGCAACTTTCTCACATTAATGTCTCACACTAAGATAATTAATAAAAAAGAACAAGTTTCAATGCAAGGATAAATGAGACATTTAGCTCAAAAGTGATAATTATTTTGGACCAAAATTTTGGTCCAAAAGTGACAGTTAATTTGGACCGGAGGGAGTAGTTTATTTCATTAAGGCATAATTCCACAAGGCCCCTTCTCCCAGATCATTATTCCATAAAAGTCCACCTGAGATCCAAAAGTCCACCTCCACCCATTGTCCAAATCAAAATTCCATAAAAGCCCAAAAACCCATCACACACTACTCAGGTCAGGCTGCCCCCAAGCCCAATGCCCAGGCCCGATGTCCCGACCCGCCCCGGATCCAGAACTCAATGCCAGCAACCCCTTTTAATTAAAAGCAAAAATGTTGTTCCCAGGTTTCGAACCTAGGTCTTTTACAATAACAACCATGTCTTTACCACTAAGCCAATGCATTGCTTGTTTCTAATTTTGCAATATTTATTATTACTAACTGAAATCTGGACGAAACTAAATTACAAAACTTGAGATTTTACAATTAATTAATGAAAAACTTGAATATTCACAAAAACACAATTTTTTTAATATATGTTAGAATATTAAAAACATGATTTAAGAATATAAAATATCTAAAGCTTTTTATTAAAAAAATATGAAAGACCTAAAAAATAAATTAAATTATATTTGCGAAAATACATTATTTCATAATATTTTATAAGTTTTTAATTATCACCCTTCCGTTAAGGCATTTATTTACATAAATGACACCAACTAAGTCTATTATATACTGAAAATATGAGAATTATAAGAAAATAAACTAAATAACTCTTATACCTTAAATATAAGAGTAATTCTAGTCTTATATTTTAGGTATATAATTTCTTTAAAAAATGGGGATTTAATGTGAGAAAATTACTCTCATATCTAAAGTATAAGAGAAGAACTAGTCTTATACTTTCGGTATAAGAGTTAATATTAAAAATATATTAGAACAACTTGATTAATGTTTCACAACATTTAATAATAGAAGTATCATTCTTGCCAAAATAAATGTCAGCAATTAAAACTTTCCAATCAATTAATGAAATTCTTGATTATTCACAAAAACATTAAATTTGTAAAATAAATATCATTTTACATTAAAAAACATGATTAATTAGGTCTTATAATTTGTATCAAAGTCTTGTAAATTCTTATTAAACATGTAAATTGTCTCATATCAGAGTCATGAGAGCCATTTACAATCATATCCGACTCATGAGTCTCTTAAATGTCTCATAAGTGATTTTTTAAGTCTTATAATTTGTATCAAAGTCTTGTAAATTCTTATGAGACATGTAAATTGTCTCATACCAGACTCATAAGTCTATTTACAAAGGTCTCATACCAGACCCATGAGTCTCTCAAAGGTTTCATAAGTGCATTTTTTAGGTCTTATAATTTCTATCAAAGTCTTGTAAATTATTATGAGACATGTAAAAAAGTCTCATATAAGACTTATGAGGGTCTATTTACAAGGTCTCATAGCAGACTCATGAGTCTCTCAAAGGTCTCATAAGTGTATTTTTTAGGTCTTATAATTTGTATCAAAGTCTTTGTAAATTCTTATGAGACATGTAAAAATGTCTCATATAAGACTTATGAGGGTCTATTTACAAGATCTCATAGCAGACTCATGAGTCTCTCAAAAGGTCTTATAAGTGCAAATAATGACAATTTGGTAATAAGGACTTAAAGAGTGTCATTTTATATAAATAGTTTACTGGAGGGTGCTAGTAAAAAAAAATTAAAATTAAAATTCGATATTGCACAAAATTATAATTTAATTTATCTTTGGGTCTTTTATATTTTTTTTCTAATAAAATATTTAAATACTTTATATATTTTTTTTAAATCTTGTTTTTCGTTTTTTTTTTTTTTTTTTAACAAAAAGTTGATGTTTTGGGAATAATCAAAAATTTTATAAATTGATTTAGAATCTTGTTTTTTCTTCACTTAGTTTCATTTAGGCGAAATAGTAATAGAATATATTGCAAATTTTGTATCAAACAGTAGGTTGGTGTAGTGGTTAAGTTGTTAGTTTTCACAATAAGTCATGGGTTCAATTCCCATACCCAACATTTTAATTTTGCATCCAAACAGTGAGTTGGGCTGGGCATGGGCAGGCATGGGCGGGCTGGGCAGGGCATGGGCAGGGCTGGGGCGGGTTGTGGGCTGTGGTGGGTTTAAATGGGATTTTGATCTGACCTTGTGTTTTTATGGCATTTGGATCTCACCCAGGGGGCCTAGAGTCCAAAGCCCTTTCATTAATGGATGAAATAAATTTAGAGAAGAACAGCCACTGCATGCAAGTTGCTCAGCAGGTAGGTGGGTTGAGTAATTGCTGATTTATAAGTTTTAAGTGATTTGTGCGGTTTCAATTTGTTGGGTTAATCTCACTTTACTACCCCCAAGGTTTATATGGTACTCCCTCCGGTCCCAAATATAAGCAAAAATAACTAAAATCACACCTATTAAGAAAGTAGTTAAGTTAGTTAATTGTCTTGATTTTATAATAAAAACATGTTAAAATTACTAATATATCCTCATATTAAATGTGTAATAAATGTGCACTTGTATTTGAAAATGAATAATTAAATAAGGGCAGTTTTGGTAAGAGAGTATTAAATAGTCTTGAAATCCCTTAGAGTTGCTTATATTTAGGTCCAAAAAAAACTCACTTTTGTTGCTTATAATTGAGTCCGGAGGGAGTATATCATTTTGGAAGCCTATAGTTTTAATTTTCTCACTTTAAGGTCTAGACATTCATTTTTTTTTATCGATTTGGGGCCTAATTAAGAATTCTGTTAGAATTTGGACGGAAAATGAAATGTATTATCCGACCCTTATCCTTTTGGGCGGTTTTGGTTTTTTCTTTTTTTCTCGCGATTAATTCAGTAATGGTTGGAGAGAGCTTCACAGTTTCTAAAGGCAAAAACAATCAATACATGAGAAAACCACTCAAACTCCAACAAGACATTTCTGAATTAGATCCATATCCCAACAACCCATTTCTTCCCTCCTATGTCACGTCTACCATCGACAACGGAAGTTCTGGTGGAAGTTTCCGCACTATCAAGAAGAAACTAACATGAATGATGTTTAGGAACTAGAATGTGTGGCGCCATCTCAAGTGTCGATGTGAACGGCAATTCAGACTAGGCTAATTTGGCAGAGAAGAAGATTAGGAAGAAACAGAAGAAATTAGCAAAATAAAAGATATATTTTTATGGACACCATGATTTACAAACTGAGGTTTGAAACCCTAGGTATGAATTTATATATTCAAACTAAATCATGGAATTAGACCGATTAAACAGAAAATTTGAATGAATAAAAATTTAGAACTGAGAATTTTGAATCAATTACATTATACTGCATGCAAGAAGAATTTCATCGTTTACTTTTAGTCTCAATCGAGCATGCCTTGAATCAGGGTATTTGGGAAGAAAGGAGTTCAAAGAGATCTATATGTGTTGGTCATGTATAAAGCAAAAAGTCTCAAAAATCCAAGAGAAAATAATTGTTGGTTGACACATACTTAATTCATGTCCAAAATTTTAACAAAAATATTGTCTAGGCCTTGAATTGATAAGAAAATGAAAGCCTAGGCTCTAAAATGAGAAAAATGAAACAATAGGCCCCCAAATGGTACAACGTGTAAACATTGAGGTAGTAAACTGAGATTAACCCCAATTTCTTTGTGAAGAAATGGAAGAATTACGATCGAGAGTCAATCTCGTAAAAAAAACAATAAAACAAACCATATTTTCATCACTCGACTTTACTTTACGGTAGTTTAAAATGTCATCACTCAATTATACTATATTTTAAAATTTTATGAATTAATTAATTCTTGTAAATCTTGTAATTAAATTTTCCAAAACATTAGCCAAATCCAAAAATTAATAGATGCAGATTGAAAAATTAAATAAATTAATTAAACATGATTTTTTATTTTTATTTTTGGAATTTTGCGAGTCAACTCTTTTAGAGTTGAATCTTTTTCATAGGGTTTATATTTTCATTCTAACTATGAATAACATAAATATTCCAATATGTACCATTGATTCTAGTATGACTATTATTTATCTTATAAATTATATAATTAAAATTTATACTCATATTTTAGAATTAGTTAGAAATTAAATGGTATCTTCTAAATAATGAGTCAACTTAACATTATTTATAAATTTGTGAATGATTTGCCTCATTTTTTTTAATAAATTATCTTTTAATCACCTTTTCAATTAATCAAAGAATAAAAAACTAGTGTAAAATTTATTTTTAGAGGAACATTATTTGATAAATTTTAGGAGGTGTAAGTGCGCTTTTATAACTTATTTTTTGATATTTAATTAGAAGAAGATTTAAATTACAATAAAAACAATTATACAAAGTTTTTTTACGAAAATATAATTTTCATGAAATTTAAATTGCAATAACACCTAGGGTTCGATCCCTCTCCTCTTCGCATCCTTATGGCGTAGACATCGTCAAAAAAAATTGCAATAACAAAATTTGTGTACAAAGTTTATTCGATAATACTTGGGGCATAAAACTTTGCTCACAAAATCTTAAGTGTAATGATTTTATTGGTGTTTTTAATTAGAGTGTGCCGGATCCACTATCGATGCAACCAATAAAATATAGTCATAGTAAACAAAATTTTGTAAGTTTATTTTGTGCCCCTACCGTTGCTCAAGTTTATTTTTCAATTATCTCGTAGTTATTTTACTCCCTCCGTCCCGGCCTAAGGTTTTTAGTTTGACTTTACACGGAGATTAAGAAAAAGTAAATGTTGTGAGTATGAAAAAGTAAGTAAGAGAAAGTAGGAGAGATAAAATGGGTAGGGAGTTTTTGTTGTTAAAATGACAAATGTGTCCCATGGTCTATTTTAGGTAATAAGTAACTAAAAACTTTAAGCTGAGATTGAACAAAAAAAGAAAGCTAGAACCTTATTTCGGGACGGAGTGAGTATTCATTTCATAAACCAACACCTTTCTAGGAAGTTACAATATTCTCTCTGACAATGGAATGAACCTCTCTCCAATTTCACTTGATCATCATATTCACAGAAATATAAAATAAATCTCCATTGAAAAATCAACTCCAATCTCGAACAATGGCTCAGCTCGCTGAGACCTACGCCTGTGTACCCTCCACCGAACGCGGCCGTGGAATCCTAATCTCCGGCGACCCAAAATCCAATTCCATCCTTTACTGCAACGGCCGATCAGTCCTCATCCGGTACCTCGACCGGCCATTAGATGTCTCTGTTTATGCCGACCACGCTTACCCGGCTACCGTCGCCCGGTACTCCCCGAACGGTGAGTGGATCGCGTCGGCCGATGTTTCCGGGACTGTGAGGATTTGGGGGACTCATAATGATTTTGTTTTGAAGAATGAGTTTCGGGTTTTGTCTGGTCGGATTGATGATCTTCAGTGGTCTCCTGATGGGATGAGGATTGTGGCTTGTGGTGATGGCAAGGGCAAGTCACTGGTTCGTGCTTTCATGTGGGTTTGTTTCATTTCTCCTATTTATTTTTAAATTTCTACTGCTTTTATGATATTGATAAGCTTGTTTGATTTGATATTCTTGATTTGTTCAATCGCCCAATGTGAATTGTAATTGCATTGCAACCTGTTAGAAAATACGGTGTGCAAAAGTGCTTTTTGCCATGGTAAATTAGGAACCACTTTTGTTTGAATACCTAGTTTACAACCATTAACCAGTAACCAGCAATGCTGAAATCTCATTTCACAGCTTTCTCAAAAGTCTTCAGTTTCTATTTGGGTAGTTGATGCTAGTACCACCTCTGTCCCAAAATGGATGTCCGAACGTTCATTTTTGGGACGGAGGAAGTATAATCTTTTTGATTCGAGATAGGCCGGGAAGTTCTTTTGAAGTATACCTTATAGCTTAGAAAGATATAGTGGCGGCCCCTATATAATTTTCGCCAACTCTTTTCTCTTACTGTTGGTCGATGGTGTTTGTGCAGTCTCTTGTGCATGATCGCCCTAAAAAAGATGTTTATTTGAGCGTCTACCTTTGAGTTTGTTTTAGAATCGTAGATTAGTTGAGGGATCCCTATGGGAACTCTCCCTTAGAAATTTCAGAAAGTTAATGGGAATTTGCCATTGCGTCCCTGGAGAATTTAAGAGCCATGCGAAGTTTGAGACGCCTCCTTGGTGATTTTAGGAGCTTACGTGAAGGCAAATGGAACTTGAACTTCACAATCCTTGAACAGCTGTCAAATTGACCCTCCAAATGCTTTTCGGTCCGGCTTTAGGTGACAGCTGGGAAAATCTCCTCATACATACCATTTCTAACCACACAACATCGTCCTTTTTTAGTTGCCTTCAGTTCCTATGGAAGTTCATCCTATTTGGCCATTGTTTATCGAAGAGTTTAGTTATTCATGAAGGTGCCTCAAGCTTCACAGTCGTGCCTGAAATGCCAAGGGGGTCCCTCAAGTGTCCAAGGGTTCTCTCAAATTCTCAAGGTAGGTCCCCTGTCAATGGGTAAACGGTTTGGTGTAATGAGTATAAAATTAATGACTTGGTACCAATCCAGTTCCTGTACTCAGTTTGTTTGTGTGGGATCATGCACGAGAGAAGGCATGAACCATGTCCGTGGGTTGGATCATACAATAAAGGAGTTGCCAAGTTGGTGGAATGGAGGATCATATGGTACTGGGGCTTTTATGAGATGAAAGAAGAAAATTTGAGTAGCGTAAGAGCCGATTTGATAAGGATTATGGACTTCCATGCTTTGTGTTTTTTGGTCACGGCTTCTTGTTGTAGTATTTTTGTTTCCGCATTGAAGTCTGCAAGTTTGTATAGCATTAGCTATAAGAAACTTTGTATACTCATCTTGAGACTAAAAAAACACATTTAAAGCTTTCCTGAAGCTTCATAGTTGTTGGAACTTTATGGGGCTTGGATCATGAAACATAATCCAGAGGGTGCGATGAATTTCTTAGGAATTCCAAGTGTCCACAATGAGCACGTCTGCACGTGTACTTTGGTGAAGGAAAGGTGGCTCGTGGCTGGGTTATTTTCATTTAGCCTGCCTATTACCAGTTTTTCATTTCAATTTCTCAGTTGAACGGAGGTGTGCATAGCAAGTAATCTGCTCTAAATCTAGCAGAGAACCACATGGAATCCTTGTTTTAGGAGAAGATTTCAGAGACTGAGAGCTGGAAATTATATACTTCCTCCGTACAATGATAAGTGTCACGTTTTCTTTTGTGGTCCGTCTCAAAAGAACTGTCACGTGTTTTAATAAAGAAATAGTCTTAATGCAATATTACCATGTTGCAAACAATGAACACATTTCTTTAAAAGTTTGGCAAGTCAACTACAACACCCTTTATGGGACGGAGGGAGTACGACTTTTTCTCATAGTTTTGTGAAGCTGATTCGAATACTCTTTATCTCTTACAATACAATATGATAAGTTAGTTTGTTGTTCACGGACAAGTATATAGATTTTATTAACTCCTGAAATTGCATTCTTTGCTGAGCCACTTTAAGTGCCTAAGGACACTTGACAAATTGAGGAAGAGAACATAATGAGATCTTGAATAACTTAAAGTTGGGATCCCAACGTTCCCAGGATCTGGTGCAATGTCGACCGGGTGTCAATGATGGTCGATAGAAGGATTGAGGTGTTGTAATCTGACTTCCCCATCCCTCATTTACCGGTTTCATGAACTTGGTTGAGTTATCTGAAAAGAGACGACTCAGTTCAATTTTTTAGCCCTTGATCCGAGAATGAAAGAAGACCAAATAAAGGTAAAATTTAGTGCTACATCATTGAAACTTTTGTTGGCAGATGTGTGTGTGCGCGACAGAGAGTAAATGATATCCCTCTTGTCCATATGTTTTCCATTTCTTCTTACCCCATCCCAAATAAAAAACTAGTGTTTGACTAAACATACAAATTAAGAAAACAGTTGAAAATCCACTATTTTCCTGAATTGCTCCTCAAAACGTAGGTGGCATTAGCTGAATTCAAATAGAAGGGAATATACGAAATGAGCAAACAAAATTTTGTGAAGTTTAGTATAGTCAATTTATTGTTAAAAAAAATAAAATAAAAAGGAAACTCTTATAGGATGACCTAATATATATCATCACCTCATATTATATTTGGGGATCTTAATATATCTCACATTAGAAAATTCTTATATGTTAATTTACTTGCAAATGTCCCAGAAAGACTTCTAGAGGTCACTTTACCAGTAAAATGTTTCTACCTATAAAAATGGTTTTTTTTTTTTTTTTTTGGGGTCCCATATATTTGTTCTCCGAATTACGTAATGTGGTGCACCAGCCAGTCTGATTCTTCGAATCCCAAATTCTTAAGTGTTCTTATGGCTTAATCATTTGTCATTTTTCTTGACTCATTATCTCTAAATTTGAAAATGATTGTGGCTATTTGTTTAGTATTTTTATATTTGTTATCTTTTATCTCACCCTTTTACCGCATGCTTGGCTTGGGCTCGACACCCAAAATGAGTAGCCATTGAAACATTCTACGTTGGTAGCAATTCATGTACTTCACCGTGATTCCATTTCTTACATTGAAGAAATCTCTTATCTAAACTGTCTTAAACAGGTGGGATTCTGGGACTAATGTTGGAGAGTTTGATGGTCACTCAAAGCGAGTTTTAAGCTGTGCATTTAAACCAACAAGACCGTTTCGTATTGTCACATGCGGTGAAGACTTCTTGGTGAATTTTTATGAAGGACCACCATTTAAGTTCAAGCTTTCTCATAGGTTTGTGAATGACTTACTTTCTTGATTGTTTTAGCTCATGCTAGATCTGTTGATATCTTTAACCACTCTCTTTCCGTGCTGAAAAATTCATGGTTAGGTTTACCATTTGGCTGTCCTCAACATTGTCAACCTAGGTCTTTTTTATGTAATTTTTTTCCTCTGTTTTTTGTTCTTTTCTTTTTTTCCCTTAACGAAAAAGAAAAGTAGATTCTAATAACAAAGAAATAGGTGCAAATGAAGGACGAGTAGTCCCTCAAATGAAAGGAAATACAACTACAGCAGAACTTTAGTCCTAAAATGATTTGGGGTCGGCTTACATGAATTGTCATTTGGAATTGTCAATTGAGGCAGGTCAAATGTAAGAAAACAGAAAAGGTCAAAATAGTAAAGTTCGCCAGTCCTGCTGCATCTCTGAAAGGGACACAGCTCTAAAAAAGCACCCTTGTGGATGTCCAATAGATCTCTAAAACTTTGACTGTGGTTTTGGGTCATCTTCTTCTTCTTTCCTTGTTTTCTGTTCTTTCTTGTTTTTGTCCATCATTGATTCACAACTGTAATGGGGTATCTGATCAATCCCTACCCCTTCCCAAACGTGCTCTCACGTTACACTTAATGCGACTATGGTTGCATGAATCTTCAGACTAACCCTCAGTTCCAACCATAGTAAAGATATACAACATGTTTTTCATTTCAGTCGTGAACCTGTAAAGAGTCAAATCTCGAGTAAAACATGTATGTTGCAGGCATGTCACAGTATTTTCGTGAAATTCATGAGGTATTAGGAGATTCTTCTGAAACGAGGAGGTCAACTGCTGGTTCTTAGTTCTACTTCGTGTTTTTTTTGGGGGGTTGCTTTCCTTCATTGTTTTTCTCCATTTAAAATTAAGTTATAGTTCTCATAATTTTCTTTTTTATGCCTCCTAAACCAAAGAAGCTTTGAAAATGATAGAGGACAGGACTTTGCTTTGCTGTAAGGTTAGTGGTTTGTTTTTTTATCTCTTTATAAATGGATATAATATACTCCCTCTGTCCCGGAAAGTTAGTCCCTCTTTTTTCGTTGTTACTACGAATGAACTTTGAGCAATAATTTAGGCTATATTTAATTATCCTAATGAAAATTTACAACTTGTTATTGATACACCATTATAAATACTACCAATTCCAATTTTTTGATTCTCAATAAGATAATTAAAAGTAGGCTAAATTATTGCTCAAAGTTCATTTGTAGTAACAATGAAAAAGGACTAACATTCCGGGACATAGGGAGTAGTTTCCAGTAAATGCCCCAGTTTATTCATCTCAACTGACGCTATTGATCTGAATTTTCAATATATAGATGAATATTTCCCTTATAATTCTGGAAATTTGGTCATATTCTGAACTTGTGACTTTTTCCTTAAATTTCTAAGAATTATATCCGAATTCATATTTTTTGTCCAAACCAGACAACTAATGATCTCGGTATATGTTACTATGGTTCCAAGAATATTATCTTACACTCCCATGGTGCTCTATATCCATTCACTCGTATTCTTATGCTGTTGACATGCAGGGATCACTCAAATTTTGTCAACTGCGTAAGATTTTCTCCAGACGGCAGCAAATTTATCACTGTAAGCTCTGACAAAAAGGGAATTGTGTTTGATGCAAAAACTGCAGAAAAAATTGGAGAGTTATCCTCCGAGGATGGCCACAAAGGTAGCATATATGCTGTTAGCTGGAGTCCTGATAGTAAACAGGCAAGTCTTATACTTCAGAAGCTTTTATTATTTGTTGTTTACATATGCTGGAATTTCCAATATTGAGGGAATATTTAGGCTGTCCAGAAAATGTTGTTCACTTTTTTTTGTTTTGTACTCCCTCCGTCCTATAATGAATAACCAAAAAATTTCAAACTTTGCTCTTGGTCAAAAAAAAAATTATGAAAAAAATTTGATCATTCATTTTGGGAAGGGGTAGTATAAGGGGTAGTATATACTCCCTCCGTCCCAAAATGAATGTCCCATTTCCCGTTTTTGTTTGTCCCAAAAAGTTAGCCCATTTCCAAAATTAAGGCTTCAAAATCACAGAATTTCTAAAGCATATAATGTAACCTTAAAATGTTTGAAAAGTCAAATAGGACTATCAGTTTGGGACGGTGGGAATAATTAAATAGGCTAGATACCTCGAGCAATTTAGAAAGAAGAAAAATTGCTTAACGCTTAATTTTCATTTGATGTTTAAAAACTAACACTAGGAATGTGGGAGTGCTGGAACAACCATCCATACTAACTATTTTAATCTACTCTCGCATAAGGATGCCAATGCTATTATAGACTATTGCTGAACAATATTCACGTTTGACTATTCAAACTTTTTAAGGATATGAACTCTTCCTTCACTAGCCATGTTTTGCTTAGGTACTTTTAAGCCCAAATTGTAGAAATAGGAAGAACTTTTTGGGACAATTAAAAATGGCAAATGAGAAGATCATTTTGGGACGGGAGGGAGTATATGATTTGTTGTATTTGTAGTTTCTGTGAAGATTAATGGACTCCTTGTTCATCTGATTGTATATTCTATCCTTTTCTTTTTTGTATATAATTTTTTTTTATTCAAAATAAGATAAATTTGCATGCACTCTAGTTTCTTTTTCTACTGTTGCATAATGCAGAATATGCAGATGTTTTGGTATGAGACCTTCGCATGAACTACAAACTAGGGTGTCCTTTGTCCCTCTGTACACTATTATGGTCGGTTCTCACTTCTCAAAATGACATTCCATTAATTCTAGGAACAGAAATACCTAATTGTAAGATTCAATAAAGTGAATCATCTATAGAAACAAAGAGTCGCAATTATTTCTAAGTGAACATGCATAAACCAGACTAAATTTTGTCATGGGCTAATTTATGAAGGTTTGAGGCACACCCCCCCCCCCCCCCGGCGTCTCTTCGAGCAATTATTTCCTATTACGTGCTCTTAAATATAAGTTAGTGCATCATAGTCTCAAGTCAACCAAATAGTGGATTAGCGTGGTGGATGAGATTGTTGTTAGAGGAACAACATGAAAGAAGAATTTATGAGATGATACAATTAACTGGTTGACAGGACTTTAGCTACTCGTGAGTAACGATGTGAACCATGAATCTCTTTGAACCCACACATGTCGAGATAGAATGATCCGAAAACTCCCTCCTCTACAATAAACCTCTTATTATCCTCAAGTGTTTGTTCTTCATAGAGAAACGTGTGTGTTTTTAAAAAAGTAAATGACTTCCATTTGTTTAAAATTGTGATTTGATGTTTGAAATAAGAATCATGCCCAAAAAACACAAATTTTGAAGTCTGGCGATTCCAGTATAGACAGTACAGCGGTTTGGATGAATAATGTGGAAGAGTTTTACACTTATCAAGTGAAGTCGATGGTGCAGTGCTGTATACTCTATCAAGATCCACAGGCAAAATCCTGTGTGAAGACTCAAGACCTTGATGATACTATGAAGCAGGAGAAAGAACACAATAAAACAACCATCTAAGTAAGAATCCCATGCGGACCCAAGAGATTTACTTACTTTATCCATTTCAACGATGATGGTGGGTAGTGGGTACCTTATTTACTGGTAGCCTTTGTCACTTTTCTGAAGAATTTTGTCAACACTCAACCTCCTACCTTCTTGTTTGGGTATAAAAGGATATGGTGTTTTGGTTTAATGATTGATGAATAAATGAATAAAGGTTTCTTGAATTGATTATGGTGATTGTAGTAGATGGGAAGAATAAGAAGAAAGAGAACAATGTGACCAAGTAATAAGATTTGGAGTGCTAGAGGGATAAGACATTTTCTTGAAAGCACTTACTTTATTTGAAGTTTTCTAGAATATTATTTTATTTCCTTCATTGGCCCAGGACGCTCTAAAATATTAAAATTTGCCAAGACAAGTGAGGCAGTCAAAAGGGTTTCGAGAATGGCCAACAAGTGACATGACACCGAGGAGTGGAAGCCTTAGAGCTAACAGTGGGAGGAGAAGGGAAACAAGCCGCTTGAACGCAGATGGTTCTGTCCCGTTTTGATCCCACCTTTCCTCTTTGAAACCTATTCAAATCGGACACTGACCTTCTCTTGACCCAAACGCTTCTTATATCAATTCTAAATAGACTCCCTGAAGGATTAAAGAAACAAAATGAAGAACAACAAGCTGAAAATTAATGAATTAATTAGCAAATACTCAAAATAAATAGCAAACGACTCTACTAAATTCCTCAAAAACCAAGCTAAACCTTAAAATATTTAGTGGTGCATTGAATGGGGCGTCTCAAATTTTTGTCTTCATTTAGTATCACTATTTGATGCTATTAAGAGTACATGCTTCTCTCTCACCCACCCCATCTTACAAACTGATCATTTATTTTAGCCCTTCTCCATATTTTACTTTTGCATGATGCGTTTTTGGCCATTTTATAGGTGCTTACTGTGTCTGCTGACAAGTCTGCAAAAATATGGGATATTTCTGACAATGGGGCTGGAAGTGTTGCTAAAACATTAACATGTCCTGGCTCGGGTGGTGTTGAGGACATGCTGGTTGGGTGTCTCTGGCAGAATGACTACCTCGTCATCGTTTCTCTCGGGGGTACAATGTTTTTATTCTCAGCGAGTGATCATGATAAACCCCCGGTGGTGATGTCTGGACACATGAAGAATGTTAATTCGTTATCGGTGCTTAAAGGTGACCAGAAAGTTATTATATCTAGCAGTTACGATGGTCTGATAGTTAGGTGGATGCAAGGCGTTGGATACTGTGGTAAACTAGATATGAAGGTGACTGGTCAGATAAAATCTTTTGCTGCTGTTGGAGAACAAGTTATTTCATCTGTATTTGATAATAAGGTAAATATTATCTAAACTATGTGTGCTAATTTGTACTCTTTTGTCTATTTGTCAACTTGGAAGTTGGAAAGAAAAAATTGTCTTTTTGATG
The DNA here is from genome assembly GCA_026119855.1 of Campanula takesimana. Classification (NCBI taxonomy): domain Eukaryota; kingdom Viridiplantae; phylum Streptophyta; class Magnoliopsida; order Asterales; family Campanulaceae; genus Campanula; species Campanula takesimana. The sequence goes on along the minus strand of JAOWBW010000080.1, from coordinate 1,281,210 downwards.
TGTATTGTCCTTTTTTACATTCTGAAACACGAGTTTGTCACATTTTTTATGCCCGGTTGAAAACCACTAGCTGCATTTTGAACCAGTTTCCTCTTAACCAATACCCCCTCCGTCCCGGAAAGATAGTCCCATATGACTCTTATGGTCAGCACAAGTGATCTTTGACCAAGTATTAGTGTCATTTTAATCATCCTAGTGAAATTCTAAAAATTGTAATTGATCAATTATTAAGTGATTTATCAATAACAATTTCTATATGATAATTGTTCCCTACTTTCGATCTTATGCTTCTGTGACATCTTCAGCATCTTTTATTTGCTCGTCTTGATGAAAGGGATAATTGTGAATTCATGACATGCCTTTAATGAATTATAGATCAATGCACATGCCACATTTATATGCACAAATCACTTTATCTTCTCAATTTTTATTATTTTTTTATTTTTGTAAACCTCAGATTTGGAGGGCATCTCTAAACGATGATCATTGTGGGGATACAAATTGTGTTGATATTGGCAGTCAACCAAAGGACTTAAGCCTTGCTCTTCTCTCTCCTGAACTGGCTCTGGTTTCAACTGAATCAGGTGTCGTCCTCCTCCAGGGCACAAAAGTCTTATCAGCCATTGACCTTGGCTTTACAGTAACAGCATGTGTAATCGCACCAGACGGAAGTGAAGCCATTGTTGGTGGGCAAGATGGTAAATTGCACATATATTCTGTCAAGGGAGACACTCTCACTGAAGAAGCAACCCTCGAAAAACATAGGGGCGCTATTACAGTCATACGTTACTCTCCGGATGTGTCCATGTTTGCCTCAGGGGATGCCAATCGAGAAGCTGTTGTGTGGGATTGTGTCACCCGAGAGGTAATTTTATGACTCTCAACCAGCTCTTTAATATTCTTAACTTTAATGTCTCCATCCCGGAAAGATAGTCTTATGGACTTTTTATAGTCAACTCAAGTGAACTTTGGCCAAAACATTAATGTCAATCTAACCATCCCAATACAATTCCAAAAATTGTTCTTGATAAATCACTTGATGATTTATCAAACAATTTTTAGAATTTCACTAGGATGATTAGATTGACATTTGTATTTGGTCAGAGTTCACTTGAGTTGGCCATCAAAACTAAATAGGACTATCTTTCCGGGACGGAGGGAATTTTGTCTCGGTAGGAAGAAAGTTGATATTCTTTTAATAGAAGCTTACAAACTTCAACAATTCCTATTTATTTTCATAACTGATTGCAAAATATACTTTGTTTTGCTGTTTTTCATGGTAGAACAGTTTGACCACCACAGTGGCGGAGCTACCCCATGCCAAAGGGGGCAATTGCCCCCATTGATTTTTAAAAAAAATACAAATTTACTAGTGCATTTTTTTTAAAAAAATTGGGAGTTTAGTGCATAGTTGTTAAAGGCGAAAGGCGGGAGGCGGGCGATACGTACCTGGAAAAGGGCGAAAGGCGAGGCGGGCGAAAGGCGGCAAAAAGGCGAGCAAGGCGGAAAATTAAAACAAAAATATATTAAATATTAGAAAATATTATATTTCTACTTATTATGGTATCCTAACATAATTTCGACCTCAAAAATGAGAATTATAGGATACTGATGTTTAAAAGAAAACAAAATTAAAAAAGATGCTTGGAATCTAGATTAAAGAAGAAGAAAAAAATTCAACAAGGGGAGGGAGCAAAATAGAAAACGACTGAAAAACTAAAATTAAGTAGAAAAAAGAGAGCGATTATAAATTAAAGGAAAGAACTGGGAATAAAGAATGAAATACAGAAAAATATGAAATCGACGCAGAGTTTGTGTAGTCGAGTTTGTTGAAGAGTGTCGTCGTCGTTGGAGGGTTCTTGTCGTAGTTGCGCAGATTGCGGTAAGTATTATCGACTTCTCGCTTCTTATCGTTTGGAATTTAGGGCTAGATTTTACAAAGGGGCACCTCACTTACCTAAATTGACGAGGTTTCCTAAAAAAAAAAACACTCGACAAACCCAATTAGCGCCTACCACGTCTCTCACTTTCGCTTCTATTCAAACATCATACGACTTTGTCCAATAAGGCCATCGACCGACCGCCTAATTTCACAAAGGCGAAAGGCGGCCAACCCTCTAAGGCGCCAATATGGCGAGGCGGGCGAGGCGGGCGGGCGCCTTTAACAACTATGGTTTAGTGCAATTTTTTGAAATTTGCCCCCTTTGAAATAAAAGTAATAATGCATTAGAATTTTTTTTTGCCCCCATTGATGAAAATACAGTTAAATTTTTTTATTGTGTAACTTTTGCCCCCATTGATGAAAATTCCTGGCTCCGCCTCTGGACCACCAAGCATTATCACCTACTCCCTCCGTCTCAAAATAAATGCCGCACCTCTACTTTTTGAATCAACTTGATTTAACTTTGACCATAGACTGATAAACCTTTATTAACTTTCAGGAAATTCTAAAAATGATTATTGATGCTTCATAAAGAAAACAAAATAGTATGGATAACAATTTAGAATTTTATGAAAATGATTAAATGTTTAGTAACTTTTTGTCAAAGTACCAATTAAGTTGACCAGAAAAAGTCAGAATACGACATTTATTATGGGACGGAGGGAGTATTAAGCAACAAATCAAAATCATTGCAGCTAGATTGTTGAGATTATATTCCATGAAATAAACAAAAATGCTGACAAATCTACCCCCATGTTATCTTCTTGGCAGGTAAAGCTTAAGAATATGGTATTTCACACGGCTAGAATAAACTGCTTAGCATGGTCCCCTGACAACACAATGGTAGCTACTGGTTCACTTGACACGTGCGTTATCATATATGAAGTGGACAAGCCAGCATCAAACCGTATTACTGTAAAGGGGGCCCACTTGGGTGGGGTATATGCAGTTGCGTTTACTGATGAAAGTATAGTGAGCTCCGGTGAGGATGCCTGCGTGCGCATATGGCGGTTAACTCAACAATAATAAGGACGAGGAGATATTTTTAAGGCAGCTTTTCACTGGTAATTACTTTGTTGTCTTTGTTGTCTTTTTCTTTTTTGTTTGAAATGGTGTGTAGTAGAAAATGGTTATTTGTGCATATCAAGGTTGGATTTGCCTGAAGATTTGGACGAATCAGCAAGAGCAGAGTTAACAACAAATGTTTGTAGTCAGTTTTTACCAGATTTAATGAGCTGGTGTTGTGGTTAAGTTGGTTGTGAGGGAACTAAGTGGGTCCCGGTTTTGATGTCGAATGCAACTCGTCTCCTGAATGGATGCTCAAAACATGTTGGAAGAAGGGAATGATTTGGGGAAAACCTAAAGTGGCTTGCAAAAGTGAGCTTGAATTGTAGTTTTGAGATGATGTGGGAATAGCTTAAGGGATTTGAGTGCATTTGTTCCGGGTGGTTTTCGTTGTTGCTGATGGTTATGCGAGACGTGTGTCGGCCCCGTCTTTTTAAATTTTAAATTATTTTATTTTATTTTCAATAAATGAAGTCATGTTGTGGTGGTTTTATTTTGAGGACATGAAGTCCATTTTGGTTGTGTTTGATTTGTGTGTTTCTGCATTCAACAGTCTCACATTCCTAAAAAAAAAAGTTCACATATACCATTTCCATACCATACTAGTTGTAAATATTCTTTTGTTTGTTCCACTTGATTGAAGAGTAAGTTTCCCTTTTGGGTAGTCCTCCTTTAATCAATTTACTCTCTCCCGTCCCGTCTTAAAATGATAATCGCATTTCTCTTTTCAGTTGGTCCCAAAAAGTAGGTCTTATTTTCAAAATGAAGGCTTCAAAATCATTAAATTTTCAAAACTTATAATAATGTAACCTTAAAATATTTGAAAAGTCAAACGTCACTATCATTTTGGGGCGGGGAGTAGTATACTAACATTCCTTTCTTGACTAACTTGAATCAAATGTTCTCTTTCTTGTTTTGACTTCAAATGTTAGGAAGGCAAGAATTAAGCAAATTGTCACCCACTTTTTTAATTTGTGTATATTTATACATGAGCACAAAGAGAATTCTTGAATTTTTATTTGGCTAGAGAAGAATCATACAAGGCAAACCTAAAAACTAGGGGTGTAAATAGCTCGGTTTAGCTCGGTTTGGGGGTATTTAGAAGCCGAACCGCTAGTCATCGGTTTGAAGAAATCCCAGACCGAGCTGAACCATAATAAATTTCAAACCGAGCTGAGCTAAACCACCATGGTTTGGTTCGGCTCGGCTTGAACCGCGGTCTGATTATGCTGTTCAAACTGCGGTTTAAACCGCGGTCTGAACCACAATCCATTTTTCCCAATCAAGTTAATCATTTGTAAAGAAAATAAAATGCAGGTAATCATTTATTCCCTCCGTCACAAAATGATCTTCGTACTTTTTTTGTTCGCAATAACAGAGAAAAGAAGTATGAAGATTATTTAGGGACGGAGGGAGTACGTGAACATGCCTTAGAAAAGGCCAGTCATTTACTCCCTCTGTCCCAAATGATCTTCATTCTTTTTTCTTTCACAATAATAGAGAAAAAAAAGTATGAAAATCATTTTGGGATGGAGGGAGTACATAGATTCTGATATTGGTTAAAGTTAATTACTGAAGTGCTAGTATGAAGTGCTAGCATGCTACCATACCAGAAGCCAAGTAAGATATAGGAAAAGGTGAAGTGAAGATCAAAGGGTTTCAATAAAGGGTAGATATCAATTTTGAATTATAAGATCAATGGTCTATATTCATGGTTCAATAGATTGGCTTCCTAGCTCGGCTAAACGGTTCAGCTTAGTGGCTCGGTTTGCCGGTTTAGCTCAACGGTTTGACTTATCGGTTTGAAACCGCGGTTCGGTCTGGATTAGCTCGGCTCGGTTCGGTTTGGTTTGGTTTGAGGGGTTAAACCGCAAGCCAAACCGAGCTAAGCGGTTTGCTAATTTTTGAGACCGAGCTAAACCATTTATGTTCGAAAGCTAAGCTAAACCCCACGGTTTAGCTCGGCTCGGTCTCAAACCGCGATTTGAACCAAACCGCTGACATCCCTACTAAAAACTACAGAGAGAATGCAAGCATATAGATACAACCTCTTCCCTTATTCATGATAACTACATCGCTTTCATATCATCCATTTTCATCTGATCATCCGAAAGTGCGAATTTAAGCATCGGGTACGTTAACACCGTCAGATCATGGGGCTAATCGCAGATACAAAGGAACATTGGTCGTCGGATCTGGTTCTGAATCCCAAACAGAAAACGCGCTTGAACATCTCATCCATCTCTTACTCATCATTGGAAAATGTCTATCGATCACATCTCTTAACGTCTCCGTCTTCTTAACCCACTCTAACCCTTTCTCCGTGTACGTCTTTGCATTAAAATTCGTAGTAAAAAACCGATCAGCTTCTAACCTCCTGCAAAACTCACCATCATACATAAACATTCACTTCACCATATTCTCATCATAAAACTCAAATGTGTAACAAGAAGACTTAACGAACGTACAAACCTTGAAGCAACGAGTACAAATATGAAAAAGGCGGTCTCGCTTATGGCGAAGCCTTTTATCTTCTTCTCGGCATGTAACCCTACTAATAGATCAAGCTTCTCAACATCATCTCCATAGACTTCACCGAGTGCTTCAATCACTTCTTCGTCATCCGTTAAATCTTCCCACTTGGTTATAGGAATCATCAACAAGTTCCTCCTAAACTCGTTATAACGAGCAACATTCCTCTCTCTGTCTCTATAAACTAGTCACATAAACACGTTAAAAAGTTAGATTTTGAACAACAAATGAACCAACATATCAAATTTCAAACATTTTGCGTTATATATACATATATATGTATATTTAGACGAACTTTCTAAAGAAGCCATGTCGACTGGATCTGGTCGGTCATCTCCATCAATATCATGAGCAAGAAGGTTCCTCATCCATGATGGATAGTTCCATAACGTCGCAGCTCCACATGCTTGATGACCCATAGATACAAGCATTTTCTCCATCCCAATTTTCGCCAGTTTTTTCTCCCCGTCTTTCCCAATCATTTCCAACATATGCACCCTGAATCGGGAGATTGTAAAAATTTAAAAAAATAATAAAGAAAAATAACTTAGACGGAGACAGAAAGATTTTTACTCTTCTTCAATATGTGGACATTTGTATTCATCATCATGTGTAGATTTTATGCTCCTTAGAAGTACTTTATCCGGTAAGAGCGAATGCATTCTGTAAACGCTAACGAACTCTTCTGTAAGAGAATATGGAACTCCATGATCGCGTGGCCTTTTAAGACCAACTAATCCGCTTAATATAGGTCCAAATATGTGTCCAAACATGTCCTTGATCTTCTTCCCAAGCAGACCATACCTGCAGCAAATTTAACGGAGTTTCATAAATTCGTTATCCCCGTTAAGTTTCACGACACAAATCTATTTCTAATCTGGTTACTTACCAGTTGAGCCTCATTGCTGCCAAAAGGGTATGCGTCTTTAGAAGTTCAACAGTCCAATCTATAGTATGAATCTTAGCTATGACAGCAGAAGTTACTAATCTGGCTCGTTGGTAGAGTTTTTCATCGTCGAATAAAGGGTAATTTTCCTTCAAATTTAAGAAACGAAATTCGACATTAAGCATCATAACACATAAATAAACAAGAAAACGCGTAAAAATATTGAAATAAGATCAAGGATTACTTTGAGCATATCACAAACTGCATTATGTTCTTTAACAAACAAAGCTTGTAACAGAGAGAATCCTGCCCAACAATTTCTAACGTCGCCGGAGATTGGAATGCCTTTGTCGTCGTGGTCAAGAAGTCCATCTTCACAAATCTTTAACTTGCCATCTTTGAAAGCTCTTACTCTTCCCATCCCTTCTTTGTTGTTTCCATAGATTACGCTTCCGTCCCTACTCAGTGGCGGAGCCAGGAAATTATTGAAACGCAGGCAAAATCATACTCCCCCCGTCCCAAAATGATTTTTGGTTGTCCCAAAAAGTAAGTACCATTTTCGAAGTTAACGCTTTGAAATCACTCAACTTCCAAAACTTATAAATAACCTTAAAATGTTTACAAAATCAAGAGTTGGAGTAAACAACAATTATCTGAATATCGACATTTTGACATATTCCAAATCTAATTCAAGTATTCAAACAGAATGCCTAGCCATTCTCAAAGGTTTAGAGTGGGCAGTAAACAACAATTATCTGAATTTCAACATTTTGACATACTCCAAACAGGCATGCGACTTCATCAACAAAAAAGCCAGTGGGGATTATAATCTGGAAAATATTCTATCTGATATATCTGTCTTAAAATCTATGTGTAATAATTTTCTTATTTGTAAGGTAGATAGAAATGTAGTTAAATTGACGCACAACAATGCAGCATACGCCAAAAATATGTACAATAACTTTATAGGCACTGAGCCTATTTTCCTAATAAATAATTAGAGTATCTTTTTGGAAAAAAAAATGAGGAAAAATATTCATTTATTGAGCTAAAATCCTTAATTTTAGTGTTTATTCTCTAAAAAAATTACGCCAGTAATTCATTTCCTATTGAAATCAAATGGGGGCAGCTGCCCTGCCCCAATTTTCTAAATCTCATCAACAATAAAAAAAAACCACACTTATAAACATGTTACTCTCTTCGTTCATAAATAAGTGCCCATTTTTAATTACGTCGCTAAATCAAATATCATATGCCAATGCACATGTTTCTGATTTTTTTTTTAAAAAAGTACATAACGGACATTCATTTAGGAACAAAGGGGTTAAAATGTTACTCTGATACACTAACTAGCTAGCTATGACGTATGTACGTACCACCATGGCGTCCTTGTGTTGATAAACCCAGTACCGAGGTGTGGTGAGCCGCCTGTAGCGACTTGTTTGCTTCTCAAGAACTTAAACGACTTCAACGGACATGAATCGGCGACTTCTTCAGGAGCTTTAATGATTTCCACCTGCATGTACACAATGCAAAATTATCAAGATTTTGATATAAAATTGAATTTATTTGGGAGATGTTTGATATTGAAGAAGTTAAATACACATCCGTCCCGGGAAGTTTGTTCCCATTTAACTTTCATGTGATCATTAATACCAATACATTGTCAAAGTTAACGTGAGTTGACCATAAAAAGTCAAATGAAACAAATTTTCCGGAACATGTAAATAAATTACCTGGTGAGAGTCCTCCATATGATCAATCCAGTCATGGATCATGAACTGAATCCAAGAGCAAGCTATCATGTTGAACTGCTTTCCACAATCCACATATTTCCTTCTTTCCAATAATTTTGTGGCTACTATACTTGGGTGAGGCTCCATCAACTGCATCCAGTTTTTCAATATTTTTGTGTTAATCATCTTGATTACCCTTTTTTTCAATGTGGAAATTAATTATGAATTTTAAAATTAATTACCACCTCCATCACAAAATGGGTAAGTGGTATACTCCAATGTCCCGAATAAATGTAACCGTTTTTCGGACGTTAGTACGAAGGAACTTTGAGCGATAAATTTAGGTTGATTTAATTATCCTAATAAAATTGTGACAAAAACTTGTATGAGAACACCATGACCCATCTCATAGTAGAGACGGGTCATTTTTGACCCATGAACCACAGGCAAAAAAAAAAATGTTTTTTTTTTTTTAATATATATTTTTTTCGGTTTGCCAAAAGTAATAGTTACTATAACTAAATGTAACAAATGTGTTACTTATATGTAACAGTTACGAGTTTTTTTTCAAAAGTGACATGCGTACTTTGTGCAATATATCAATTTGACTCGCGTACTTTGGAAACATCAAATGTGGGTTGCGTACTTAATATTTTTAAAATTTTGATACCACTTTTTTAACACCCGTTAAAAACATAACGGGACTTCCATAACATCCGGCAATATCCATAAATTCCGTGAATTTGTGGTTGTGTGTTGGCTAATGTGCGCAGGGGTTAGAGGTTTAGACATTCATGGTAAGTTCATTAAGGTTACGGCCATTGGAGTGTACTTGGAAGAAACGGCTGTTCCGTTGCTCGCCGTTAATGGGAAGGGCAAGAGTGTTGATGAATTGACGGAATCCGTTCAGTTTTACAGGGATATTGTTACAGGTAAGTTCGTTAAGGTTACGGCCATTGGAGTGTACTTTGGAAATATTAGTGTGTGTATGTGTGAGAGAGAAAATGAGTGTGTGTGAGATTGTCGGAAAAAATGGAGGTGGCCGGAATTTATGGAGATTGCCGGAAGTTATGGAAGTGACTTGAAGTTATGGAAGTCCCGTTATGTTTTTAACGGGTGTTTAAAAAGCGGTATCAAAATTTTAAAAACATTACGTACGCAACCCACATTTGATGTTTCCAAAGTACGCGAGTCAAATTGATATATTGCACAAAGTACGCATGTCAGTTTTGCAAAAAACTCGTTTGTAAACATAAAAGTAATGCATATTATAGAAAAGTAATAATTCAACAATTTACACTTTAGAACTAAAAACACTTGTGTTATTAACATTGTAAAAATAAGAAAGTAACAATTTTTATAAACGAATGTTACATTTTACTTGTATAATAACTTTGTAAAACAGTTACGTTTACTTGTATAATAGTATATCTATATGTTTTCAAATAATAAGTTACAATGGGTTCAATTTATCATGTTACATGTAAAAGTATTACATTATCTATAGAAATCTGTTACAATTTCATCTACTAAATTGTTACATTTACTTGTACAAATAATTACATTCATGTATATAAGTTGTTATTTTTCAAATGTTACTTTCTTTTAAAAAATAAAATCAAAATACTCAAAAATAAAAAATATTCTTGAAAAACACTATTACATTTCAGTATAACGATAATTATATTTAGTTATTGTTAGTGTTACACGTATTTATGGTTAGTATTACAGTTGAAAGATGAGTAAAATGAGCTATTATTTTTTGTAAAACTGGTGTTACGTTTACTTATAAACAATGTTACTTTATGGGCTCGTTTGGTATGCGGGTATTTGAGGGTGGGAATGGGTATTTCATTCCTAAATAACATTTACCTTTGTTTGGTATTTTTTAAGGAGGATAGGGATAGGGTATTTGTTTCCGATGGGTATCAAATACCCATCAAACACGGTTATTTGAATCCCACGATTAGAGGTGGGTATTTCATATCTATACCCAGATAATCGAGCGATCCCGTAATCCCTTACGGCAGCTGGAAATATTTCGTGAAAATACCCGCCCAACAGCTTCGTGAAATTTCAATTTGTGATCAAATCTCCTCATCTCTAATCTCTAATCTCTCTTCCTCTTTTATCTCTTTCCTTTCCTCTATTTATTCAAGATTCTAAGAAATAAAACCTGGAAAGTTTCAAGGAGCCGGGCACTCAAGAAGTCTATCATATTGTTGGTGAAGAGTAGCAAAAGAGGTAAGATTCAAGATTTTCTGTAATCACAACCCCATCCCAAACCCTTTTACTAGTTTAAATCTCTTATCAAACAAATTTATTTTCTACTAATCTTCATAGCTTAAATTACTTTCTTTAACTACATGAAGTGATTATGTGAAATCTGATTGTGAATTTTTTGTTGCTCTGTGGATTTGATGCATCGTATATCTGCAATTTATGGTGTTTTTTTTTTTTTTTTTTTTTGGTTTGTTAATCTTACTGTTTTACTTGTTTATTATGGGTCAATATGCAACAAGCAATTTCTTGGTCCATTATGTGACTGAAAAGTTCACTTGTGATTCTCTGCTCTACAATTATTGGGAATAAATTTAGTGAATTTAAAAATTATGCAGAGAGTTATATTAAAAAGTTCATAATATTAGAAAGTTCATGAGTAGCATTACATTTTGTTATTGATACTCTTTTGTCCCACCAAATTGTGATTTTTAATTTCTCTTTTTATAGTATTTCTATTCCCATCTCAAAATAGATGTCCAACTTTGTTTTTCCTTCTCAAAATGGATGCCCAAATTTATTTTTGATGAAAACGAAGTTGAACTTTTATTTTGGGACGGAGGGAGTAACATTTCATTTCACTATCATAGATTGTCATAGATTTTGTTAAAACTGAAGTTTGATCATTAATGGATAGACTATTTTTCACCCAGCATATCCACTCAAGAAGTCAATCTTATTGCCTATTTTTCTTTCTTTGCTGCTTGTGCTGGAGTAAATGAATCAGAAAACTACTCATATAAATTTCTCTCTAAACCTTTGATGTATGTTCAAATTTTTGGTGATGTTTTTTTAACTTTGACCGTATCCCAATTTGTTTGAATTTGAAAATGTGTAACAAGAAATTTTGACAAATTATAATTGGATTCAACTTGTTGCTACCTTTATTTTGTAAAGAAACAGTACCATGTTTAAAAAGTGTTTATGTTTCATTATTTTGTTTGCACAGATATGGCTCGTTTGCCTTTGGCTCGAAAGAAAAAATGTGTTGTCATTCTAGTGAGCTATATGGATATGCTTAATAAATTAATATTGTTGTTCCTGTTACTACTCTATGCAACTGCATAAAGACACTATCATCGACACATACGGAAGGCAAAGTCGATGAATAGTTTGTCACTAAGAATGGCTTTCCTTAACAAGATGATCTATGAAAGTGACAAGGCATGTATAGAGCAAATACGAATGGATAGACGCACGTTTAAGAAATTGTGTTCTATGCTTCAAACAACTGGAAAGTTGAAACGCACCAAAAACATGGAAATCGAAGAGATGGTCGCCTTCTTTCTACATATTCTTGCCCATCATGTTAAGAATCGAGTCATAAAAATTAGATTTATGCGGTCCGGGGAAACTATTAGTAGGCACTTTAATGCTGTTCTAAATGCGGTTTTACGACTTAACCACATCTTACTGAAAACTCCTGAACCCGTGCCCGAGGACTCGACAGATGGAAGGTGGAAATGGTTTAAGGTAGTAACACATATTTATTACAAACCACTCTTATTTTATCATTATGGACTTGTTAAAGAAGGTTGCTAACTGGACTTTTATTTTGGTTAAAATTATAGAATTGTCTAGGAGCTCTTGATGATACTTATATTGGAATGAGAGTGCCAGAAGTTGATAAGCCTAGATATCGATCAAGAAAACATGAAATCTCCACAAATGTGCTAGGTGTTTGCTCACCAGATATGCAATTCATCTATGTTTTACCTTGGTGGGAAGGATCCGCTGCGGATGATAGAGTTCTTCGAGATGTTGTTAGTAGGACAAATGGCTTAGTGGTATACCAGGGTAAATTGTTTCTAAACTTAGACATCGACTAGATCTACATATTTGAAACTTATTTCTTAGGGAGGTTAAAACTACTAATTTGATTTTACTTTTTATTAGGTTATTACTACCTTATTGATGCTGGATATACAAATGGAGAGGGATTTTTAGCACCATATACGGGGAAACGCTATCATCTAAATGATTGGAGAGAGGGTTATCAACCAACCACTCATGAAGAATTTTTTAATATGAAACATTCATCAGCTAGAAATGTGATAGAAAGGTGCTTTGGATTACTTAAGTTGCGTTGGGGAATTCTTAGGAGCCATTCTTTTTATCCGGTTAAAACTCAAAATCGAATCATCATCGCATGTTGCCTTCTTCATAACCTCATAAGAAGGGAGATGCCCACTGACGAACTTGAGCAAGAATTAGATAGTCAAGATAACCCGCTTGAACTCCACGGTGATCCAATTACAGTTGTTGAGCCATCAAATGAATGGAGCACATGGCGAACAAATTTGGCAATACAAATGTTTAACCAATGGAATGCTAATCACGCTGGATGATGAGTCTTCAGAAGATAAATTTTTATTTAGATTTGCTAGTATTTGTTTTCACTATATTTGAATAAAAATAGTGGTGGATTTTGACAGTCACTATGCCTTTTAATTATCCCCAACTCTTCCCTTGTTTTCACTATATCTACATTGCTATAGTTATATGTTCTATGTTTCTTTTCTTTTCTTTTCGTAGTGGTTAAGCATTGCATTCATGATTTATTGAAGGCCTTGCTTACAAATTACAAATAACTACTCCCTCCATCCCAAAATGAATGTTCAAAAAAAATCCAAATTTGCTCTTGATCAAGAGAAAATTTGAACTTTTATCGAACATTTATTTTGGGGCGGAAGGAGTGAGTAATAGTAAAATAAACAAAAAAAAAACAAATTTCAATTTTTTTCCAGACATTATTTTGGGACGGAGGAGTATGTGATAGTAAAATATGCGGTTTGTCTTTAAACTAATTTCGTCTTCTTATGCTAACTCTTAACATCTGTGATATGACTTTTTCAGTTGACATAATGTAACTTAAAATCCACATTTCTATTGGGGAATTTTGGTATATCTGTGCAGTTCATGCCCATACAATTCTGATAATGGTGAGACACAACAACCATGCATACGAATAATATGAAAGCAATTAATAAGAAACGAACACAATATTTGTTAACCCAGTTCGTCAACAACAATGACTACATCTGGGGGCACTGCCAAGCCAGGATATTTCACTAATATCATAATCTGTGTCTGTTTACAATAAAGCCTACCGCTCTATATAGCAAGGAGATAATCTCTCCATGTAAACACTCCCATCACACATAAAACCCTAGACATGCTTCAACCCATCCATGGAATGCCCCTAAGGGCACCCCCAAGGTCTAGCACTCACTTGGCTCTCTTTGTGACTCACAGATTCTCTCTGGCTATTTTTCTAGTGTGTACACAATGTTTATGGCCATCACTTGGTTTATATAGGCAACACGTCCAAAACCTAAACTAAGTAGGAAACCCGGAATAATTAAATTCCTAATTACACTTAAACAAGGAATCCCAAGGAAAATTAAATTCCAACCTAGTCAAACAAGGAATCGTATTAAATCCTTATATGACTCAAATTTAATTTCCTTTTCCTTCTAGGTTTTGTCTCCACAACCCAATAATCTCCCACCTGGAGACTAAACCAGATCACGTGACTACCATCTTCGTCAAAACTCCCACCCGAGAATGACTATTCACACATTGTCATCGCTACATTCGACTTTTGCCAAAAGTCTCATCACTAGGCTTCACAAAGCTCATACAAACGAGTTGAAGCGAAACGTAGGTCTTCAACATAACTGCCGGAAACTTCTCTTGCTCTGAGTCTTCACTTCCCAAAGTGATCCTCTATGCAATCATCTCCGCTCGTCTGTTCCTTGTTTCTATCCACGAACCCCTATGCGAACGCGTGCCTTCACAGTCTTGGTCTTTCTGTGTACCAAGGCAACCTATCTGCAACTGATTCTGGATAACGCTCATGTTGGCCAAGTTGTCTCTCTCGCTAGCGCTAGCCTTCTCACAACTTTCTACCAACATACCGTTCCTGGCGAAATTTCTCCCACCATGGCGATCTCGGCCCCCGCCATCCTCGTATTCCAGGCAACAACCCATGCGAAATATGTTGTATGTGGTGTACAACATCATCTGCCTCACAAGCTACCAAGTTAGCTACCACGGCAATTCTCCACATCTCACAGCCGAAGGCAACCACACAACCTTCCTCCTAGCTGCTTAATGGCCAATCAAGTATCTCTTCCATCTTTGAATTCTCATGCACATCTAGCAACTTCTGCATACCCCATACGCTTGCTCTACATATTCTGTACCCTTCTGCACGCTCTTTGCATGTATTCTGCACAAAATCTGCACTAGCACAAAATCTGCACGTGCGCTGCACGAAATCTGCACGTGCATAGCACGAATTCTGCACACATCTGCTGCACGTATCACGTATGCCTATTGGATGTGCTTATACATGATCTGCACACCTATGCAATCAATCATCTATCAAATTCTGGAAAACTTGAACCTTTCTCTCTTGCAACTTTCATAATCTAAATCTGTTGCCCAAATTCGTACCAACGAATTTCTCTGTTGATCAATCTCCACCCATTATCACTGCACCCACAAATGCTTAATAACAAGATCCTTCTAGATCCCTGCAAACCTTAGCAACAACCAGATTTTGCAACCCTGATCTTGGATCCATGTACTTCTACGATTATGTTACCTGCAACCTTGATCTGAATACCTGCAGTCCCAAATCCATATGAATTTATGAAACCTTGATCCTATTTGGTCTTAGTAGTCATAAAATCAAAAGAATTTATGCAGCCCCTAATTCTGATTCGCGTTCCTGCAGCCACATTCAATCAACTCGGACAGCCCTGATCTTCCTAACCGGAAGCCCTGATACAAGTTGTTGGGGAATTGTGGTATATTTGTGCAATTCATGCCCATACAATTCTGATAATGGTGAGACACAACAACCATGCATACGAATAATATGAAAGTAATTAATAAGAAACGAACACGATATTTGTTAACCCAGTTCGTCAACAACAATGACTACATCTGGGGGCACTGCCAAGCCAGGATATTTCACTAATATCATAATCTGTGTCTGTTTACAATAAAGCCTACCGCTCTATATAGCAAGGAGATAACGTCTCCATGTAAACACTCCCATCACACATAAAACCCTAGACATGCTTCAACCCATCCATGGAATGCCCCTAAGGGCACCCCCAAGGGCTAGCACTCACTTGGCTCTCTTTGTGACTCACAGATTCTCTCTGGCTATTTTTCTAGTGTATACACAATGTTTATGGCCATCACTTGGTTTATATAGGCAACACGTCCAAAACCTAAACTAAGTAGGAAACCCGGAATAATTAAATTCCTAATTACACTTAAACAAGGAATCCCAAGGAAAATTAAATTCCAACCTAGTCAAACAAGGAATCTTATTAAATCCTTATATGACTCAAATTTAATTTCCTTTTCCTTCTAGGTTTTGTCTCCACAACCAAATAATTTCAAACTAGTTAATTGACTGTTTTGGTTTTTGGTCTTAGTAGCTGTAATTTGAACATCTTTTTGTGGATTGTTGCGATATTTAGCTTTTTGTGTATTGGTTCCATATTTGTTAATGATATCAGGTTTTGGTTTTTATGTTAAAATCTTTGTCTTGTTATCTATGAAGGATAGCAATGGATACCCAGTCTACAGAGCAACCTATAGGAAGAGGTTTGAATAAACGTCAATGGAACAAGACAGAAGATGCAAAATTAGTAGAAGCATTACTTGATTTATCAAGTGATAGTTATTGCAAATGTGATAATGGAACATTTAAGAATGGATATCTTGCTCGTTTGGAGAAAATGCTAGAAGAAAAAGTTACCAGGTTGTGGGCTTAAGGCGAAGCCATATATTGAATCACGTGTAAAGCTCTTGAAAAAACAATGCAATGCAATCACTGAGATGTTGGGCCCTAGAGCAAGTGGTTTTGGATGGAACAACGAACAAAAGTATGTTACTGCAGACAGAGATGTATTTGATGCATGGGTTAAGGTATTTATTTTCATTTCAATTAAGCCTTTTTTTTCAGTGTGAATTGCTTGTTCCTCACTATGTTGTTTTCTATTGTACTAGAGTCATTCAAATGCAAAGGGAATGCTCAATAAGCCTTTCCCTTATTATGATGAGCTAGCACAAGTTTTTGAAAGGATTGAGCAACTGGAGAAGGTGCTGAAACCGCAGCAGATGTAGTAGACGAGATTGAACGAGATGAGACTATCAACATTGATGACATAATTAATCAAAATGGGCTTGATGATATTGATGTGTCTGTCCCTATAACTCAATCTTCAACTAATCCAGTTTTTGGTGGATCTTCTAATCAACATCAAAGAAAAAGAGTTAGAGATAATGATAGTTGGTTGACTGGTTTAACTGAAATAGCAAGCAAGCTCGGAAACTTGTATGAAGGTGCAAACGAAAATATAGCAAAGCTTGCTAGTTGCTTTCAGTTTGAAGCTGAGGCCGCCGAACGAAGGATGAAGGTCTTTGATGAGATTCAAAGTATTCCTGATCTAACTGACATGGACCGTATTAAAGCTGGAGAGATAATAGTTGCTGACTCCCATAAGGTTGACTGCTTGTTCTCCCTTCCAAGTTATTTCAAGAAACCGTGGTTGATGAGTTTGCTTGAAAAAGCAAACTAAATTACTTCATTGAAGGCCTGCTATCTCTTTGAATGAATTTTTATTTTTGTTTAATTTACTTGTTATTGTGGATTTTGATAATGGTTTTTTTTTCTTTCAGTTGTTCAATAAGTAATTTGAGATTAGTATTATGATTCTCATATTTGGATTGAAATAAATTTAATATTTCATTAAATTATTAGTTTGATTCTACTTTAATACTATCTTATTTATTATTACATGTGACTAACTATTGAAATTGAGTGGGATTTATTGATGAAATTTTATAAGTTATCAACTATAATTCTTTGTTTGATAAAAATAGGCTTGAAGATACATAAGTTAGTGAAAAAAAGAAAGAAAACTTTTAAATATTACATCATATTTTGTTAAATGGAAATTTGTTTACCAGATAGTTAAAAAAGCAAAACAAACATAAGAAATGGTAATTTCATATCCATTTCTTGACTTAAACTTAAGCACATGCCAAACATGGGAATGGGAATATCTAATTTCATTATTCCTAGGAATTTGATACCCAGTTATCATATGCCCATTCTCACACACACATTCCCGTGTGCAAAACGAGGCCATATAAGTAACACAGCTGTTACATTTAGATATACTAAGTATTACTTTTGGCTAACGAAAAAAAACAATAAAAAAAAATGATTTTTTTTATGTGAATTTTTTTTTTGGCCAATGGGTCGCTACCACGTGGCAGATTTTGAGTGGAGCATGGGTTGGGATCCTACGCTTCGCGGAGAATGTTGTACACGGGTCATGGATCGACCCATCTCTTCTATGAGACGGATTTAGGTGTTCTCACAAGAGACCACCTCTAAAATTGTAAAATTTGTTATTGATACACCAATATAAATACTATCAGTAACAATTTTTAAATTTTTATTAAAATGATTAAATTAACCTTAAATTATCGCTCAAAGTTCCTTTGTACAAACGTAAAAAAAAAACGATGATATTTATTCCGGAAAGAGGGAGGGAGTAAATAAAAACAATTTTTCTAACCCTAGTGAAAATTCTTCTACAGGACAACATTATTAAATTATTGGAGCAAAATCCATTTATGGAGCTCAACCACAACCTAGAAAATTTATGTACTATGTCTTTTCGGTGGTGTCAACGTTGTATGGCTATGGTTGTCCCTAATACATCATATTCACGACAACTACACGCAGTGGCGAACCTAATAATTTTTCACAATGGGGGCAAAATTGCATGAAATATTTAAAGGAGGCAAAAATAAATACTTGTGCATTTATTTTTTTAAACAAAGGGGGGCAAAGTCTAAAATATTGCATTAATACTCCAAATTTTCAAAAAAAACTACACTAGTAATTTTATTTTTAAACAAAGGGGGCCCATTGCCCCCATACACCCTTGGTAGGTCCGCCCCTGAATACACGCACACATAACCGTATATATCGTGGACTCGGTACTCAAACTATTACTAATTCAGTCCGAAAATGAATGTCTGAAAATTTTCTAAAATTATTATAATCAAAAGCAATTTTGAAAACGGATAGGACATTTATTTTAAGATGGTTGTAGTAAATCAAATTATATAATCGGATTGTTGTCCATTTTGATCAGTTCCTTTAATTATTTCTAGCTAGCTAGTAGCAATCAATCAAAAGTAGGGCTAGTCTTGTGTGCGGCGGCCGCACCCCATGCGGCGCCGCCCACATACCCTTTTTTTTTTTTTTTTTTTTTTGCCCCCACAACCTTTTTTCCACCCACCAAAAGTAACACTTCTTATAACGAAATGTAACACTTTTGTTTTTCAAATGTAACACTTTTTTTTCAAAAATGTACCACAATTTTGATGCAATAGATTAAAGATAACATAAAAATTAACGACTAAATTAATGTAACACTTTTTATAAAGGAATGTAACATTCTTTTTTCAAATGTAACACTTTTTTTTCAAATGTACCACCCATACTTTTTTGCCTTCAACAAAAGTAACACTTATTATAACAAAATGTAACACTTTTTATTCAAATGTAACACTTTAAAAAAAAAAAATGTACCACAATTTTGCTACAATAGATAAAGATAACATAAAGATTGACAACTAAATTAATGTAACACTTTTTATAAGGGAATGTAACACTCATTTTTTCAAATGTAACATTTTTTTTCTCCGAAAATAACATAGGATTGACAACTAAACTAATGTTACATTTTATAAAAAATGAATGTAACATTTTTTTTCTCAATTGTAACAGTTTATATTCCTTAATGTAACATTATATATGAAATGTAACAATTTTTTATTGAGAAAGTAACAATTGAAATGCAAAACCATTTTTTTTTTGTTTGTAAAACTGTTGTTATAACATACAATAAAGTGTTACTTTTTTAAGACCAACTTGTTACTTGCTTCATAAGAACGTGTTACTTCTCAGGG
Source organism: Campanula takesimana (assembly GCA_026119855.1). Classification (NCBI taxonomy): domain Eukaryota; kingdom Viridiplantae; phylum Streptophyta; class Magnoliopsida; order Asterales; family Campanulaceae; genus Campanula; species Campanula takesimana. The sequence continues at coordinate 1,261,748 of JAOWBW010000080.1, read as the reverse complement.
ACGAGCAGCCCGATTTTTTTTGTGTGTTAAAATTATTTTTTTAAAAAAAAAATATCAAAATATATCATGACCTATGTATTTTTGTTCGTCTTGTCGAGACGAACACACCGGTATTTTTAGATTTTTTTTTCGACTTCAAAATCTCAAGATATAGCATTTAAAAAATTTTGGAGGTTTTTTTTTTAAAGCCAGCGACGCGAGGGAGGGAGCGCGTCCGTCTCACGCGCCCGTCTCATGGCGTGAGACGGCCGCACTGAAGAATTTGTCTCAAAAGTATAATTTAAATGTTAGTATATTCTTTTATGGTTCTGAAAGGGAAATAAATAACTAAAACCAAAATGTGAATGAAATATAATCGTTTAGGATTAGAGCCGTCAATTCGGAACCGTCCCGCTATATATATGGGATGGGACGGGACAATATATTCTAATCCCAAAAAAATGTGTGACTATTCTGAAAATGTTTACTCTCCCACCCCATCACTGAACGAATGTCCATTTTTTAGATTTTTTTTATTCCAAAATGAATGTCTATTTTTGTGAAAAACTTAGTCCCTAAATTTTTGCCACTTTATAACAAGCATATTCATGCATTATTGCCAATTATTTGTCTAAAACAACACTCATGGTGTAAAAAAAAAAAAAAAAAAAAAAAAAAAAACATATTTTAAATGTCTTTTAAATAAAAATTTAACCTTCATTTAGTAGGGGAAGAGGTAATGGATTAAATATTACTACCTCTGTCCCTAAATGAGTGTCCAAATTTCATTTTAAGGGACACTGAAAATCTTAATTTTTTGAACAATTTGGTAACAACGGTTCATATATAATCTTGTAATCTCCTTTCCAAACCTTTAGTTTTGCACATATAAAGAAACCGGTGAAAAAAATTTCGAAAAAAAACGTTTAGGGAGAAAGTTATGTTAAAAAAAGACACTCATTTAGGGACAAAGATTTCTTAAAAATGGACACTCATTTAGGGACAGAGTGAGTAATATATATCATTTTTATTCGCTTTTTTAGCATTAGTATGGCAAATATAAAATGAATATTGAAATTGGTAATTAAAAAATCAGTTAGCGCCAAAAAAAATTATAAAAAAACATTTATTTTGAAAATATCTTTTTTTTTAAAAAATGAAACTCAATTGAACATAAAATACTACTACCTCTGTCCCTAAATGAGTGTCCAAATTTCATTTTAAGGGACACTGAAAATCTCAACTTTTTGAAGAATTTGGTAACAACGATTCATATATAATCTTGTAATCTCCTTTCCAAACCTTTAGTTTTGCACGTATAAAAAAACCGGTGAAAATTTTTTCGAAAAAAAACGTTTAGGGGTAAAGTTATGATAAAAAAAGACACTCATTTAGGGACAAAGATTTTTTAAAAATGGACACTCATTTAGGGTCAGAGAGAGTAAAATTTAAAGTGTCATTTAATCACCTCCTCAACCAAAGAGGTAGAGGTTGGGACACCCATTAATTAGTACTGACCTTTTCTCACTTAATTATGATGTCATTCATTTTGTATGTTCTACTGTATTCGTTTTGTACTTGTCTTCCTATACTATACTTATGATGTCATTCATTTTGTATGTTCTACTGTATTCGTTTTGTACTTGTCTTCCTATACTATACTAAGTCAAGAGACAAATGTCATGTTGATGACACATTTTGTCTTAGTATATTGATTGTTCTATTTTACTCCCTCCGTCCCAAAATAATATTCGCATTTGACTATTCAAACTTTTTAAGGAAATAAACAATTGATTCATTAGTCATGTTTTCTTTGGGCACTTCTAAACCTAAGTTGTAGAAATGTGAAGAATTTTTTGGGACAATGAAAAATAACAAATGCGAAGATCATTTTGGACGGAGAGAGTATCACGGATTTTGCCGTTTCAGATTTTTACTTTTGTTTTTTGTTATTATAAATTAAAGTTTTTAGTTGCTTTATTACTTAAAATAGATAATGAGACTCACTTATCATTCTTACAGAAAAAAAAAAAAAAAAAAAACTCTTCATTCACTTTCTATCTCAAAGTTTACTTTTCATACTCACAATATTTACTTTTTCTTAAGCTCCGCATAAAATCAAACTAAAAATTTTAGTCTAAGATGGAGGGCATATATAAACTTACTCGAATACATCTATCATACCTTAAGTACCTAAAGTTTCTTTATTTGGTCATATTTTTATAAAAATAGTCTCATTTATAATCCTATTCTCTTTCTTAGTAATATACCACAAGTATCTAGAATATGTGTATCTGTTTCAAAATAATTGTCTATTTTTTACAACATGATTTGGAAATGTAGCCATGAAAGCATTTTCGATGTTTCCTTTGTTCCCACTCGAAGGTGTAAGTTTAAAATAAGACTATCTTTTAAATTGAACGTATAATTTTTTTTAAATACTTGAGGTATATTACTTATAGGGACGGATTTAGAAAGTGTAATGAGACTATCGTTACGGGAGAAATGGTACATCCCACCCTAAACTTTGGAAACGCAGTATAAGTGATCTAGATCCTAACAAACAATTCATCATTTTAAGAAATGTAGAAAGCATGTTATATCTACAACACACGGGGCAGGGGCGGACCCAAGCATGGTCAAAGGTATTCCGATGATCTCCTCTAACTAAAGAATGTGTGTAGTTTAGTGGTTAAGTTGTTGAGAATTTGAGCAAGAGGTTGTGGGTTCTAGTCTCATATCATGCATTAATGCTCTAGGTCCGCGTCTGACACGGGGCTTGACAACACCTTTTTCTTTCTTTAATATGCAAAGTAAAGTACATAGAATTTAATTAAATCTCGTATTAAAGTTGTAATTCTTCCTTCACCCCATAAAAATAGTCTCACCTATACTTATTTGGTGACCTTTAATTTAACTATATTTTAATGGTAATTTATAGTACTAGTATGTATATAATAAAATTGTTATTGGTAGTATTTTTAATGTTGTATCAGTTACAAATTTTAAAATTTTATTTAAAAAAATAACATAAAATTATTATTGATTAAATTTTAATCCAATTTATTTAAGAAAAAGTGGAACTATTTTTTATAAGACGGAGGGAGTAGCACAAGTATGTGAACGAATTAATCAGTAGCGGATCTAGGATTTATGGTCTGAGTCAAATCTCTATTTGCTTCCCTCTGTACCTTATATGCACAAACTTCCCTTTGGTTGTCCCATTGATAAGTCATACTTTTTTTAAAATAGAAATTTTATATATTTTGTTATTCAATGCGACTCACTTGTCAAACTCATTACAACTATCTACTATTATTCTTGTGCATCCTTTATTTTTATGCACATTGTTACGAGACGGAGGGAATATTTTTACTAACCCCATGAGTAGAAGTGGATGGAGGCATATTGCGACCAAAGAACGTTCCTTGACTTCCCACACGATCATCCGTCGGATGGTTACAACTTCCGTCAGCCGTCCGATGTGAAAACTCATCAAGATCATAATTATCGCCAATATTTTTGGACCCAACATGCAAAAGATTGTATCTTTGGTGCAAATGCCTTCTAATTCCCAAATATGCCATCCCAAGTAACACCGGTAGCCTATGCCATAATCCAAACTTGTCCACCAAGTGTACAATCTATATAAACCACAATCATCATCACAAATTCAACCAAAATGATAAAATACATATGTAAGTGTGTGTGTGTGTGTGTGTATATAAAGAGAGAAAGAGTTCGATCGTGATCATGTGGTTGTATGGTCGATAAGTGGAACCGATGCAGCGGCTAAACACTGTTGCTGCGCTATAGTCGTCAGTCGTGATGTGACCACAACATCTTTTTTTAATTTGAGGGTTAAGATTAAGACCCACTGATTATTAAATTCATCTCAACCGTACAATATAGCATCTGACAACTGCAACGTAACAGCATTCTAGTCGCTGCAACGGTTCCAAATTCTCTCATTACTAAGCGGACCGTAGCTCTATTGAACAAGAGTGTGTGTGTGTGTGAGAGAGAGAGAGAGAGATAGAGAGAGAAGAGAGAGGACTAACATAAAACAAGAAGGTATCAAGGTAAGAGAATTTGGAAATGACATGATGGAGTTGAGGATGAATGAAGGAAGAAGGGGAGAAAGAGAATGCCATTTTGGTTTGATTTGGATTTGGATTTTGGATGTAGAAAACAATGAAGTGTAGGTTGTATAGCCTATAGGTATATGTATTTATGGATGATGTTTTGTTTTGTTAGGAGTGAGGTGAAACAAGAGAGGAAATGGTCACATAAATAGAATTTTTTAGTCAACTCTAAATTAAGGACAGTAGTGAGTTGGACGGATGGAGATGTATTTATTAGCTTGTTGGTTGAGTTGTTTGTATAACAACCTTTCAGACCTTATATGTATAATCCTTCCGTCCCACTCGAATTAGTATTTTTATCAATCTAATTATACTTCAACCAATAATCTGAAGAAAAATAATTATTTTAATGAAAATCTAAAAATAATTAATTGAATTTATTAGTAATCGTGATACAATAACAAATTTTTATTTTTTATTAGCATCATTATTTTTCTTCAAATTATTGGTCAAAGTATAATTAGATTGATTAAAAATCCTAATTCAGGTGGGACGGAGGGAGTATATATTTAAAAATTATGTTATTAAATTCAGTTTTTTAATTTATTAAAAATAATACTTTATAATTATGAATTAAGTTTAATCAAATTGATTAATAAACTTAAATTGAGACTATTTTCTAAAGCGGCAAGAAGTTTTATTTTATTTTTTCGGTTATGCTCATGAAGAGAATCACATGATAATTGATTGCGCAACGTGGTTAGCTTTCTTTCCTTGAGTTCTTTCTTCGGATTCAAAAACATCCCCTCCATCGTGAAACTCTATAATTCGTTAGATTGTAATGGACGACATTTTTTAAAGAAAAAAAACTTTGTCTCTGAATATTTCCATTAAAATTTTTTCTCTATTCATTATATAGTTGCAAAATCAGAACTAGATTAGAAAGTAGATTGTAAAGACTTTTATACACATTTGTTATCACAATTTATAAAAAGTAGAATTTCTTACTTTAATTTTTTTTCAAAAAAAAAAAGTGACATTCATTTTAAGACAGAGGGGTAAGATTTTGTGAGGAAAAAGTAGCTCAGCTTCTTTTCTGTTCTTTTGTTATTTCTTTTTTTTTCCCCTCAAAAATACCAAAGATCTCTAACTCAAGCGGTAGCGAAGTATAAGCTTTCTTGCCTAAAGTCCCTTTCCTCGCTAGTCATTACGTAAAACTCCCTTGGTGATCCAAAACAAAAATCTCACTTTCGTATTTAATTTGTTTTGAGTAATAATTATAATAAAGACACTAATTATATTATAATTCAAAAATATTCAAACTAATAAAACATCACTTATAAATATGAAAGAAGTGTGATTATTTTAAGAAACATATACTTTTAAATGTGTGGAAAAGTGGGGTTAATTTACTGTCCACTGATGATATTTGGATAAATATTTTGCATCCTGATATTTTGTTTTGAAACACTAATAATGCAGATGCAAAGTAATTTTTGGTTTAAAAGTGATAATCTCGGAATGCAACGAAATTTGGCATGAACATGGAAAATGTGGTCTAGATATTGAATCGCGTCGTCTGGGTGACTAGACGTGAATTTAAGCATCCGGGATAACTTGAGGGGAAAAACCGTCATTTTACTATTTTAGGTATTTTAATTTCTTATTTTTGATTTATTTTATTTTATTTGTTGTTAGTGGCAGTTACATTGCCTTTGATGTTTGTGAGTCACTTTTGGCACACTTTATGCCATAAGTTAGGTTCAAGGCTCCAGTTCGGTAGCTCTTACCACCCACAAACAGAAGCTATTAATAGGAGTTTGGGAAATCTATTCACAACTTAGTTAGGGACAGTCCGCGAAAATGAGATTTGACTTTGGCTCATGTTGAGTTTGCATACAACCAGTCACAGAATCGCTCTACGAGTAAGAGTCATTTTCAAGTAGTTTATGGCCGGAATCCGATAAGTCCTTTGGATTTGGTTCCTTTACATATTATAGGGCAGTTTAATTCTAATGCGGAAGAAACATGCGAAGCAGATTCAGGAGCTTCACGAGTAGGTGCGACAACGTCTTATTGAGCAAAATGTTAAGTACCAGCAGCGGGTTGACAAGCATCGAAATAGGGTTGTATTTGTTGGGACCGCGAGCACCCCCACCACTCCACATTAGTATGATATTGTCCGCTTTGGGCCCAGCCCGCACGGATTTGTTTTTGGGTCATCTCCCAAAAGGTCTCATACTAATGGAGTCTGTGGACACCTATATATATTAGACAATTCTTCTTTCAATTGCCGATGTGAGACTTGGATTGACACCCCAACAAACCTCCCCTCAACTCAAGTACCTCCAGCGAAACTTGTACCGCCGCTAACACCATCTGCGGGACACTCCGCCCGATCACCTTTATCGGGAAGACTTTCGACACAAGGGTCTTTTTCGCGAGATCACACATAGGAGAATCCCACACATCTCGCACGCGGTCCACTTCGCATCGGGCCCATCAACCAACGTGGGCTCTAATACCAGTTGTTGGGGCCGCGACCACTCCCACCACTCCACATTAGTATGATATTATATGTTTTACATGTTTCTTATTTGTTATAGAGATAACAACTTGGATTATTATATGTTTTACGTGTTTCTTATAATAATCCCCGTCCCTAGCACTTATGAAGAACTAGTATAAGTTTAATTGATGATCATGTGTATGTGATACAAATTAAACTTATGGGTACTTGTTGGTGAACAAGTACTGGACATGACCCACTTTGAGATTTATGTCATGGTCAAATGTCATAATTCAATCTCATTTAGTTATACCATTGGAATCCTTAGACCTGAGATTATCATCGTCTTCCACATGATGAACGTTGTGTTTGACGTACTCAAACGCTACCCTTAACTAGGTGGTTATAAAGGCTACGATTGGCACAATTGGATTCTTGTAGGGAAGAATGATAAGTCAAGATAGAATGTTGTCCCTCTTGTCTCAAGAGAGATATTTGCTTGGCCACTCGAATAGTGAGATTGATGAAATGCGTGGCCACGCTCAAATGAATTGATGAGATCAATATCATTTGCTCATATCAATCTACTCATGATCGAGAAAGCATTGGACACTTAAGTTGACTCAGACCGTAGCTTATGTTCAATATGATATCGCGTGACAAAAGGATTGTAATATGTTCTATAAGGATAAACGAACTTCGTTAAGTTATATTAATTGGGTAGTCATGATGGCTTGCTAGAGTCCGCTCATGATTTATGTTATCAAATGGTTTTGATCACATTGTCAACTTAATATAATCCTATAGGATAACACACAAAAGAACGAATTGCAAAAAGGGCTAAATTGGAATTTCGGAAAACCTTAAAATTGGATTTTAAGGGAAAAACAGAAAAATGGAGAATCTAAGGGGGTGGTCCGGTCGGACCCTAGGTGTGACCCGGTCGGACCTAGGTGTCCGGTCGGACCATAATGCATACCCGCCCGGACCTCAGTTCTAACTGTTGTTCGGAATTTTGACCTCCGAGTTTTGACGGGATTTTGATTTTGGAACCTAAACTAGTTGGGATCTAAAAGTATAAATACCCCTCTCAAACCCCTAGGTCAAGTGTGATTATTGGAATCAAAATTGAAAGCCTCCAAGAGATAAAAACTAGTCTTCTTCTTCCTCAAAAACAAGAACCCTAGTTTTCATACAGCCTCCATAGTAGAAATTGTTTCTATTGGATCTAGCAATCCGGATCTAGAATTGTTCTAGATATCCGTTCGTGTAACGCCCCGAAATTTGGATCAAATTTTGTGGGTCCCAAACCTGGAGTCCGCTACTCTTTCCGTTACAGCATCAATACTTCGTCCGTCTGCGTCTGCCTTTTCTTTATTTTATTATACATACATATATATATATATATATATATATATATATATAGAGAGAGAGAGAGAGAGAAAGCCCAAAGAGAAATAGCAATTTCTCCCAACCTAGTTGTATTTAAACTTTTAGAGTAAGCCCAATTAAATTACTGAAGTCCAACATATATTTCAAACAATATTATGCATACTTTATAAATGATTCACTTTGCAACAAAAAAAAAAAAAAAAAACCCTTAACCAGATAATGATACTCATAAATAAAACAAGTTAATCAACAGGACTATAATTGAGACACCTTCAACCTCATCCTTTCTCAAATGTTTTAAAATCATAGATTCTCATAGAATTATAATCTATGTTCGATAAGCTTCTTACATTAGTTATTTTGTATATTACCCAGACCAAGGATAGTCACCAAAAATATATTCCCTCTGTCTCAAAATGATAGTCCCCCTATTTTCATGGGTTTTACGAAAGAACTTTGAGTAATAATTAATGCTACTTTAAATTATTCTAATGAAATTTTTGAAATTGTTCTTGATACACCATTATAAATACTATTAATATCAAATTTTAGATTCACATTAAAATAATTATAAGTAGCATTTATAACTGCTCAAAGTACCCTCGTAGTAACAACGGAAAAATGTGGACTATCTTTCTGAGACGGAGGGAGTATATTTACTCCGATAAGTGATATACAAGATCACACCTTTTTTTTTTTTTTCCACACGATCAATTAATAATTCATGCTTCGTCACATGGTTACATATCAAAAACTCTATAGTCCACCAAGATCTAACGACCACTTATAACATCATAAAGTTTCTCCATCATATAAACAATGTTGGGTTCTAAACCCACCTACATAACCCAAAATAAAAATTTTACTTTTTTTTTCTCAAAATGATAGTCTCTCTTTTCATTTTAGTTTGTCCCACAAAAGTATTCTCATTTCTAAAACCGAATATTAAAAAAACAATTAACTTTTTGAACTACCCACAACAAAGAAAACTCCTCACTCCACTTGCGTCATTCTTCTTTAATCATTAAAATAGAAATAATCCACTAAAATGATTTTTTTTTACTTCAAACAGTTAATTATTTATATAAGAAAATTGGCTCAGGGCCAACAAAATTGTGATACATTTTCCTAGCGTAGTTTGCATTATCATGCGCAAATTTAACTATAGATCTACTTACCTTACATATTTTAAAATCACTACAATTGGATATTAAGGTTTTGATATCGAGAAGGACCGCGTCTTGTTCAAAACTTGGAGTTTGTTCCTCTTTGATGTACGAGCAGGCTATAGAAGAGTCTGTGAGGATTGTTAAGTTGATGAAATTGTGATCAGTTGCCCATTTTAATCCTTCATAGATGGCCAGACATTCTGCTTGGGTACTTGAGGATGTGTTGCAAGATTTACTGCAATTTGCTATTCTGCCATTTCTTATGTCCCAGAGTTTCCAACCTAAGCCAGCCCATCTAGCACTCTTTTTCCAGGACCCGTCTGTGATTAACACACAACTGTTTTCTGTATCTTGATCCCCATTAGATGTTCCATTTCTCTGATGTCCGTTGTTTTTGATGTATTCCTCAAGAGTCCTTCCATTACTAGAATCAGGACTCCTCTGTTGTTGGTTTGCTACATTTGCAGCACGAATCTGGGGTAAGCCAGTGTTTCGGCAGTGGCTAGTACCACCATTGATATTCCTTGTTGCTTCTTTGTCTTTGATTTTTTTGTAGGTTTTCTAGGGCTTTGGGGAGGATTGTGTCAATGTCTGGATGTGCTGAATTGAAAATGATATTGTTCCTGTTTAACCAAATTTCCCAAGCAATTAGCACCACCAAAACAAGGTCTGGTGGATTTACTTGTTGAACTATCCATGTCGTGAGCCAGGTGATCAGAGGTTGATTTGATTCTGGTCCGACAAAAGGATTTTGAAATGAGGCAATATTCCATACTTGTTTGGAGATCCAGCAGTTAAAGAAAAGATGGTTTTCATCCTCTTCGTGGCTTCCACATCTTGTACAAAGGTTGTATGTTGTGCATTTCCAGATGTGCAAAGCTTTTTGCGTAGGAAGGGCTCTAGATAGAAGTCTCCAAAAGAAAACTTTATGTTTTGGTTCTAGGGGGCCGTTCCAAATCTTTTTCCAGGTGACAAATGTCTCCGGATTTAGGAGGTTTGTGAGGAGAGGTTTGGTATCTTTATGGTTTTCTAGGTCTATATAATATCCGGATTTAACTGTGTATTGGCCATTTTGTGAGTGTTGCCAGATCTGGTTATCCCGTCCTGATTTTGGAATGTGGATGTTGATAATGGATTCTACTATATCAGAAGGGTAAATGACTTTTAATAGGGGTACTTTCCAGCACTATCGGGATTGATTTAAAAGGTTAGCTACCAGCAGGTTGGGTAAACTTTGTTGGATTTGGTCTGGGGGTTATAGTTTGGGAACTGTGGAATCCATCGGTCATTGAAGGCATGAATCAGTTGGCCACTTTTGACTCTCCATAGTAGGTTCGGTTTTAGTAGGTCTTTCCCCCAACTAATACTTTTCCAGCCCCATGATGCTCTACCCGGGATCGTTGAGCTTAGGAAATCTCTTCTAGGGTGGTATCTGGCTTTTAGAGTTTCGCTTAGCAATATGTTCGGGTTAGTAAATATCCTCCAGGCTGTTTTTGCTAAGCATGCTTGGTTTAATGTTCCCATATGTCTAAGGCCCAGCCCTCCTTTGTTTTTGGGAATGCAAAGACGAGGCCAAACTATCCAATGAATTCCTTTTGTCTTATCCAGACCAAACCATAAGAACTTGTTAAAAAAATTGTGGAGTTCTTTGATGAAGTATACTGGGAACTTGAAGTAGAACATGGCATATCCCGGTATAGTAGATATTACATGTTTAACTAGAATGGATCTTCCTACAAGACTTAGGAGTCTTCCTTGCCAACCTTGTAATTTAAGTAACTCTGGATATGATGTCTAGAAAGATGTCATTTTTCTTCCCATAGAAAAACTGTTTTAAACCCAAATATTTCCCATCTAGGGTAGAGTTTGTAAGAGATAGGATAGAGAGGGAGACGTCTTTGAGATTTTGTTCAGTTGAAGGGGAAAAGTAAAGGTCGTTTTTTTGAAGATTTATTTTTTCGCCCGCTTAATTGCTAAACGCATCAAGCGTCCATTTGATGAACCAACAAGCAGGGGTGGTTAATTCAAAAGAGAGGAGGCAGTCATCTTCAAAGAGGAGGTGTTTGATGGGCTTAGCAGAGAGACCCAAAGTTAGGCCAGGAATGATGTTGGAGTTATTGAAATGGTTAAAAGTGGAGGACATTGCTTCCGCACAGAGGATGAAAAGGTAGGGCGAAAGAGGGTCTCATTGTCTGATTCCTCTAAGAGGGATGAAAGGAGGGGTAGGTGAACCATTGATTAGGATGGAATAAGATACTGATGACACACACTCTTTTATAATAGCTATCCATTTCTGGCTAAAACCCATCTTTTGAAGCACAAGGGAAATAAATTCCCAGTTAAGCCTGTCATAGGCTTTGCTAATATCTAATTTGGCAAAACAAATAGGCTTGTTTGGGTTTTGATTCTTTTTTACAAACTCTGATATTTCATGACTGAGGAGGATATTGTCAAAAATAAGTCTTCCAGGAATGAAAGCGTTTTAGTTATTTGGGATGAGGGAAGATATGTGTGGTTTCAGTCGATTAACCAGGGTTTTTTAGATGATTTTGTAGAAGGTGTTGCAGAGGCTGATTGGCCTAAAATGTTCTGGAAGGCTGGGTTGAGCTATTTTAGGGATGAGGGCTATAAAGGTTTCGTTTATTTTGTTTAGAGGTTGCCCGGAATTTAGAAAGCTTAGAGCAGCATAGGTTACCTCATGTTTTATCTCGTCCCAGTTGTATTGGTAGAATTCCGTCGTTATACCGTCTGGACCAGGCGATTTATGTTGCCCCATTTGAAATACTGCTTTTTCTATTTCCATAGCTGTGAAGTCTCGCTCTAAATCTTCTTTTTGTTCTGGTTGGAGTTGGCTTTGGATGTGGCTGATAGTGTCTATGTTAGGTTGGAGCGGATGTTGTGGGATTTGGTTGCTTGGATGGCTTGGTTTGTTGAACAGATCTTTATAGTAATCTGTTATGGTCTCCCTGATTTCATCTCCCTCTTCTGTCCAGCTTCCATCCTGCTTCTGATTTTTATGAATCCCTGATCTTCTATCTTTGAGAGAAGCCATCTCATGGAAGTAGCTAGTATTTCTATCTCCCAAGTTGTACCAGTTTTGTTTTGCTCTCTGGTTCCAGTAAATGTGAAGAGCTTCAAGTTGGATATCAAGATTCAATCTTTCTGATCTGATGAGTTGAAGGTGATCTCGATTTGGAGGCCTGTGTAGGTTTCTTTCCAGGTTTTTTTTGAAGTCTAGTGATGTTTTGAGTGGTTTTTGTGATGGTTGACTTTAGGATACCTATGTTTCCCCATGTCCAATTTTTTAGATGTCTGAGAAGGATTTGTTGTTTGGTTTGTAGGTTATATAGGGGGTTTGGTTATGCTGGGAGATCCCATACTTTTTTTAGAATATTTTTGCTTTCTTTAAATAAAAGCCAAAAATTTTCAAATTGGGTTCGTTTTGGATAGGTTTTTTGATCATGGAGATTTAAGATGATTGGGCTATGGTCCGATCTGGTAATAGGTAAAGTATAGGTATAGGCTTTGGATATAATGAGTTCCAGTCAAGATTGCAAACAGCTCTGTCTAGTCGGACGAATGTATGATGGTTTGTCCAAGAAAAATGACATCCTCGGTTAGGTGTTTCCAAACAAAAGGTATCATCTAAAAATGATCTAAGATGCTTCCATCCAATTAGCGGGTTTGCTGAGTTGCTTAGTTTATCACTAGGGTGAAGGCCTTGGTTAAAGTCACCAATGATGCATATCGGACCTTGTAGGTTTGCTATAGTGTAGGTAAAACGTTCCCAAAAACTCTTCCTTTTTTTGTTGTTTCGGGTGACCATAGATGAAGATATTCCACCACCACACTCCCTTATAATCTGAAATTCTAGTAATTATATATCTTTTGGTAGAGGCCATTACAGAGACATTGTGTCCTGTATTCCAAAATAGAGCTAGGCCGCCACTTTGACCTACTGGGTTTACTATATGGCTATAAGGAAAGTGCCATTTTTTGCCCAGGTTTAAAACACTAGTACTAGCCATTTTGGTTTCACATAAGAACAGAAAATTTGACTTATATAACCTGACCAAACGGGAAATTTCTAAGGTAGTAGCAGGCTGGCCAAGGCCTCTACAATTCCAGGATATTGTACTCATTTGGGTGAAGGAGGTTGTTTTGGATCAACCTCCGCAATTCCATTTTCAGTAATAAGAGCTATCTCGCCCAAATACACTTTCATGACATCCGAATAGGTAGGGCAGAAGATGGTATACTCACTGGGTTGGGTGGAAATTGTTGCTTCATCGTCTTTTGTTATGGTGAATTTGCAAGTTCTGGATGGAGATCCATCTGGGTTGGGTGAGTTGGTTCTTTGGCGTTGGCTACCTTGCACACGGGAGCGGATATGAGAGTCTCTTTTGTGGGAATTTTGTTTATGAACTGGGATTTCTTTGATTCGGCCGGTGTTTTTTTCCTCGCTAGATTTTCCGTAATCATTCTTTTCTGTACCTTCTTCGAGCTGTTCGTCTGGTGTTCTCGAGTTTTCTAATGAGTCTTCTTCTTCAGATGGGCTTTCTTGTTCTTTGGAGGGGAAATTTAGTTTGTGTTCGGAGTTTTTGATTGCAGGTGGGGTCTGTTCAGACTTGGTTTCTTGATTAAGGATGGCCATTGTGTTCGCTACTACTTCTTCCACCGAATTATTGTTGTCTTCTACTGGATGGGTCTCCGACATTGGTTGGTTGGGGTGCAGTTGGTTTGAGGTTTCCCCTGTTTTTTTCTGCTAAGGTTGATCTTCATCGTCACTGTCGTAACCGGCATCTTCGTCTTCAATTTCTTTTGCTTTTCTTTTCCTCTTATCTTTTGAATGAATTTGAGGGTTTTGTTGTCGCCGTTCTTGTGGAGGAGGGGATGTTCTTATTGTGATACTTGATACTCTTGTTCTTCTTCCTCGAGGGACAGACCGAAACCATTCTTCTGCTTTTGGCCTTTCTTTCCATTTGTTGGGTTGGTATTTGGTTTGATTTAGATCTGCGATTGCTTGGTAGTGGGCCTCCAAGAGGTTTTGGAATGAAGTCTTGAGATTGGTTGGGCTTATTGGGTCCGATTTATGGACCATTTGTTGATATTGGTTCTGGTAGTCTATAATTTGGGTTGGTGGTTTATTGATGAGGTTTATGTGGGTTGTGTTTATGTATGGGTTTGGTTGTGGTTTGTTTGAAACTTGGGTTGTTGGAAAATATGGATGATTTGCAAAGTGGGTGAGCTGAGGTTTGTGTTTGCTTGTCGGGCTGGGTTTCTTTGTTGGGCTTTGGTAATGGACATGGATTGAGTCGAAGTGGTGGGCCAAATCGTGGACCGATGGTTCAGGTGGCAGTGAGTTGTTTGTTGTGGTGGTCCCCGGAGCAAAAGGAATATTGTGTTTTGCCAAGAAAACTTTCAATAATTCTTCTTGTACTTCCTCGTCTATTTTTGTCCATTCTTCTTTTGCCTGGGCCTTGTGAATGACGTCAACAGTCACTCCCATTATTTCTTCCTCTTTTTCGACTGGTGATGGATTTTGAGGGTGAGTTTGGGGTAGTGGTGGGGGAAAATTATGGTGGTTGGTTGATGAGGCATTGGTTGAGTGATTGTGAGTTGGGATGATATTTGTGGTCCTTCTTTGGGGTTGATGGAGGTAGGCTCTATTTCTGGGTTCATATAGGTTTGGGACTTGATCACCTTCGTCGGCATAAAGTTGAACTCCATGGTTTAGGCTTATTTGACTCAACATTTGGTCCATATCTGTTATTCTGGTTGTAGGAGGGTAAGGGCAGAAAGGGAAGGAGTGACCAATTCTCCCACAGTCTCGACAGAGTTTAAAGACTTTTTCGTAGCGGCAAGTGATCCAAATTCTTCTGAGACCTAGGCGGAGGCAAAAGCCAGGTACCAGAGGTTGTTGGGGGATTATACGGATTTTGACACGGTTGAAACGAACATTTCTAGGTGCATTATTTTCCCAGTCAACTATTATCACGTGTCCTAGAAGTTGGGCCATGCTACGTGCCGCATTAGGGTTTATAAATTCTTGAGGTAGACCATGAAATTGTACCCAAATGGGAGTCTCTAAGACCATGTAGTTTTTATAAATTGTGAGAGGCCTCCACATTTCAAAGGTAAAAAAAGCTCCTTCAATAGTCCATGGACCATAATCTACGATAAAGATTCTATCTTCTGCGTAATGATATTGAAAGAAATAAACCTTACCGTGTTTTCCGACTACTGTCACTCGTCCTCGGAGTGTCCAGCATCTATTCACTGCATTTTGAACACTGTGTGCGCTGAAATTTCTCGTATCAACCATGTAGCCTATTAAGGTCTGGTTTATGTCCTTTATTGCTTTAAGGTTGTCTTCTTCTTCTACCCTTGTATAGAAACCCCGACGACGATTCCGGTTTGGTGTTGGTGGGGGGACTTTCATAGGGTTGTATTGTTGGGTTTCGGAGTAACATGCGCAGCGGAATATAGCATTTAAAATTTATGAAACCCAAAGCCCATAGATCCATTCATATGATTAGATCAAATACAATAATATGAATAGAGGAAAAACTAACCCTTGATGACTTTGAATTCTAGCTTTGATCTTGGTGGAGATTTGAAGCTTGATCACGAAGAAAGTAAGAACACGAACTTTAAAGATGATGAGCTTCACCCTCTAGCGGTATCCACACCACAAACGAATATCAAGGAGCTTCTTGATCTTGGTTGCTAGACCAAAATTGTGAAACACGTTTTCACAATCAATATGAACTATATGGAATTTTTCTTTGTGTATTATTTTGTTCTTCAATCAAGGATGTCTTAGAACAAAAATAAAACTCTCTCAAACTCTTTTGAGACTCACAAAATCATTAGGTAAGAGTGCTGGCCGAATTTTGTCTTTTATACACAAGTAGGACCTATTCCAAATAGGAAACTTGTGTCAAAATCCGTCCAAAATTCGTTTCCTAATCAAATTAGGAATCTGCCACCCGACAGTACTGTGCGGCCGCCCAAAACCCATTGTGCGTCGCACAACTATCTAAAACAAACTGGTACAAAAATGAGCCAAGTGTGCGGCCGCCCAGTCCATACTGTGCGGTCGCCCACTTCCCCAGATTTCTAGAAAATTCCAAAATTCTAATATAGTCCTTATTTAAGATTTGTTCTATTGTGTGTGACCCTCTAGGATTGTACTAAGTTGGCAATGGGTTCAACCATGAAACCATAAGGTATGATTAGGTTCTAGCAAACCGTCATACCTACCCAAATAGTATAACTAGATACAAGTTCGAATTCCTTTAGACTATGTCATAATCCCTTTGTCCACGACGTCATTGAACACAAGTCATGGTCAAACAGTCAACTTGTTTTGTTCAATACTTTCTCGATTCCGAATATGTTGATAATTCAAATGCTATTGATCCAATCAATCCATTTGAGTCCGGCCGAACATTTCATCAACATCATTCCTTCGAGGGGCCCAAGCTTGACATCTCTCCGAAGAGGGACAAATCCATTTGGCTTATTATTCTTCCCTACGTGAATCCGATTATGCCAATCATACCCTTTATAACTACCCGGTTAAAGGTAGCGTTTGAATATGTCAAACATAATGTTCATCAAGTGGAAGACTATAATAACTTCATGTCTAAGGATTCAAATGACATAACTAATATGAGATATATGTTCGACATAGACCATGACATAGATCTCATACAACGGGTCATGTCCAGTACCTTGTTCCAAACAAGTACCCATAAATCTAACATGATCATCCCATGATCATTTAGGCTTTATACTAGTGCTTTACAAGTACTAGGGACGGAGATTATTATAAGTAAACATGAACAATAATAATAATCAAAACATTTCTTTATTGATATGAAATAAATGATAACAATTACAACGTTTATTAAACGTGCCTAGGGCACCACTACCAACATGTATTCCCTCCATATCTTCACAAGATTGGACATCTTGGTCTGACCCAGAAGCTGAGCTCCATCCTATTTCTCTCGTGTTTTGGAAGTCGTTCATCGGAAAACAGTTTGGTGGTGGTTTTGAGGTCTAAGAGAAACTTAAGCGCAATGTGGTTAAGGTATTTTTTCTTGATTTAGGTGTAGTTTTTGGTGGTTAAAGAGGTGTTTTTGTCTGGCTTAATATTGAAAAAAGGGGGAAAGAAGGTGGAGGAAACCCAGTTTCCGGTTAGAAATGGTTTATTGCGGCTGAGGGAGGTAGTTGGCGGTAGGTTTGTGTTAAATGTGGGCCGAGAGGTGGTGGCAGATTGCCTTAAGTTGATGGGACAAATGAAGTTGGTTTCAGACTATGCCCAAAAAAGACAGGGATCCTCTCAACGTAGAGAGAGAATTTAGCCAAAAAAAAATCCACTAAAATGATTGAATAGCCAAATTGGAGTCTCATTTAAGATGAAGGAAGTACTACTTGACCGAAATTTTGATTTATCATATCCTTTACCATTTAAATAACTTGGTCTTCTAATAATGCATAACTTTCCCAATTCCACTTGCTACAAATCTCAAAAATACAATAACTTAACCTGAAAAGTCAAATCTAAAATACTCCACAAATATTTTCCAATGCTTCTCCTATTGTCTCAAGTTGTTTTTATTTAGGGTTAATTACAAATTAGAGCCTAACATCTCGTATGAGGTCCCGAAACGGGACCTGACTTTTTATTTTTAGCAAATTAGGGCCTGAATTGACATTTTTTTTGCCCAAGTTAGGGCTTTTTAACGATTTTCATCCAAAAAATCCGTTAAGTTAACATGTATGTTGTCCATGACTTTGAATGGGAGGTTTTCTGTCATTTCGCGTTAAGGCTAGTTCTATAAAGCGTGAAAATGTCCTCGTATGGTCAAATTTAACGTGAATTGACTATAAAATTCATATGCAACGCACGTGTTAACGGAATTTGTTGAAAACTTCTTTAACTTTTCTACAATTTCATTGTAATGAAGCCCCATGCATCCTTAATCGATATCTAACCAACACAAAATGATTAAAAAAAAAAAAAAAAACCCTTTCCTTCTAAGTCATACGCAACGCACGTGTTAACTTAACAGAATTTTTGGATGGAAATCGTCAAAAAGCCCTTATTTGAGCAAAAAACGTTAATTCAGGCCCGAATTCGCTAAAATAAAAAGTCAGACCCCGTTTGAGGACCTCATATGAAATGTTAGGCCCTTATTTGTAACTAACCCTTCTATTTATTACCTTAAATATTGTATGAGGAGGAATACACATAACACTACTTCTCAAAATCTAACAAATTAAAATAGGGTTAATGACAGATTAGGGCATGAACTCCAGGGGGTGCGTCTAAAAGGGGCTTGGGTTTTTTTTTCCGCTAGATCAGGGCTCAATATCTAAATTTTTCGGCAGTTAAGGGCTTTTTGACGGAAATCGTTAGAAAAGTCAGTTATATACTTGATTATTTAAAAAAATATATTTTTTAAAGAAAAAATATAGCTATTAGATTAATTTGTTTAATAATTTTGATAAATTTATTTTATATATGATAATTACTTATTTTATTATATACTTGATTATTTTAAAAAAAAAGATTATTTTTTAAGAAAAAATATTTATTTCATTTTTAAACCTTTTGAGTTTCTAAAGGGTACATTGACGATGCATTTTTATTTTTATTTTTTCATTTTTTTCCTGTTATTTTGTGGTGATTTGATTGAATTTGATTGGTTCCTGCTGGAAGTGAAAGGCCAACGGATTCTGTGTTCTTTTGGAGGCATGATTGTCAGGTGGGTTCCTAATTTAAGGTTAGATTCTTGTCTTCTCCTCCGTTGCCAATCACTTGCACATTCTATTACAGACTCAAACTCAAGCTCCGACGAACTTACTTCTTCTTCCGCTGCCCCCTCCACCTCTCCTTCTCCCGACTTCTTTCTCGAATTAGTCACCCACAAAGTTGTTAAAACTTTCAGCAATCTCAAACAACAACCCAATCTTGTGTTATCGTTTTTCACCCAATTGAAACAACACGGGTTTCAGCATGATGTTTCTACTTACATTGCTTTTATAAGGGTACTTTGTTATTGGGGAATGGATAGGAGGTTAGGTTTTGTCTTAACTGAGGTTATTGAGAATAATGGGTTTTTGAATTTTGATGTCGAGGACTTGTTCGAGGCAATTGTGGTGGGAATCAAGGCTGATGACAGGGGAAACAGTCCGTTGTTTCGAGCGATCGATGTGTTGGTTAAGGTATATGCTTGTAACGGTATGTTTGATGATGCTGCTGATACATTGTTTAAAATGAAAAGATGTGGATTTGTACCGAGTATATTAACTTTCAATTTTCTTATGAATCGGTTGATCGAGTGTGGGAGAATGGATATGGCAGTGGCATTTTATTTCCAATTGAAGAGGATTGGTTTGAGCCCGAATGTGTATACTTATGGCATTGTGATTAAAGCATTTTGTAGGAAGGGTAATTTGGAAGAGGCTGTTGATGTGTTTAGAGAGATGGCAGAGGCTGGAGTTAAGGCTGATGCTTTTACTTATACTGCATATCTTGAAGGGCTTTGCTTTGATGGAAGGTCAGAATCCGGGTACGAGTTGTTAAGATCGTTGAGGGAGGCAAAGGAACCCATTGATGTTTATTCTTATCTTGCTGTTATACGTGGGCTTGTTAATGAATTGAAGTTGAGTGAAGCAGAAGGTGTCTTACTTGAGATGGAGCAAGCAGGGATTGTCCCAGGTGTGCATTGCTATGAAGTGTTGATTAAAGGGTATTACAAGAAAATGAATATTATCAAGGCTATGGATTTCCACCATAAAATGGTCTCAAAAGGTATCAAAACTAATTGTGTAATTGTAACTTTAATCGTTAAGTGCTTTTGTCAGCTCGACATGGCATTTGAAGCTGTAGACTGGTTCATGAGTTGTAAGGACTTAGGAATCTTCCTTGATGAGGTAGCATTCAATGATGCTATTGATGCCTTTTGCAAACTGGGGAGAATGGAAGTAGCCCAGATTCTGTGCACTACACCACTTTGATAAATGGGTATTTTCTAAAGGGAAATCATTTTGATGCGATAAACCTCTTTGATGAAATGATTGGGAAGGGCTTGAAAGCTGATATTATTACTTACAATGTGCTCACTGGTGGGTTCTTGAGAAGTGGCCTGGGAAAGGAGGTGATTGGCCTTTTGAGTGATATGATTGCACAAGGTATTGAGCCCACCACTTCTACTCACAAGATTATCATTGAGGGCTTATGTGTTGGGGGAAGGGTAAAGGAAGCTGAACGGTTTCTCAGCCGTTTCAAAGAGAAAAGAATGGATAACTATGTTGCCATGGTAAATGGGTACTGTGAAGCGAACTACACAATAGATGCCTATAAACTTTCTCTTCGGTTGTGTAACAACAACAACAACAACATTACCCCAGTGCCGCAAAGGCTCCCACCTATGGTGGGGTAAGGGGGGTCGGATGTACGCAGCCTTACCCCTGTATAAAAGCACAGAGAGGTTGTTTCCAGATGACCAATGATGAAAATTGCGTCGAAAATTGCATGGACTGACTGTTGCTTCATCACAAAGAAGCGCAGACAGTTTAGTGACCCATTTTGCTTTATTCCATCATATTCCCAAGCCAAAAAATAGTGAGTCTTTGGCTCCATCGGAAATGATGGAAAATTTCTCTTCGGTTGTGTGAGAAAAGAATTTTGGTGAAAAAGACTTCTTGCATTAAACTTCTCACTAACTTGTGTATGGAAGGCAAAACTGAGAAAGCTCTTTTTTTGTTGCGAAAAATGTTGGCTGTAGATAGTGACCTCTTTCAGGAAATGGGCAGCAAACTTATATCTGCGTTCTGTCTTGCAGGAGATATGGATAAGGCAAGGTGGGTGTTTGATAATATAATTGAAAGAGGGTTAGCACTACATGTTATTACATATACGATCATGTTAAAAGGTTATTGCAGGGTGAATTGTTTAAAGGAGGCCCAAGATCTTTTCTACAAAATGAAGGATAAGGGTATTGAATCAGATTTAATTGCTTATACGGTTTTGATTGACGGTCATTCTAAATTATCAAAAAAAGCTAGAATGAAAGAAACAAAGTATGTGCCCAGTTTCTTGAGTGAAATGAAAGAGAAGGAGATTGTTCCTGATGTTTATTACTACACGGTTTTGATTGACAGTCACTGTAAATCAGGCAACCTTCAGGATGCTTTTTACATCTTCCTTGATATGATCGATAGAGGTCTTCAACCAAATTGTGTGACGTACACAGCTCTAATATCTGGCTGTTGTTCTCAAGGCCTCGTAGATAAGGCTGAAAGACTTTTTGATGAAATGCTTTTGAAGGGGATCCAGCCGAACAACCGCACCATGTTAGCATTAGAACGTGGACACGATACTGCGAAGGGCATGAAACCGCATTTTCAGGGTTAATAGTGTGGCCCTCTTACAAGTGAAAATGATGAAGTTTATGTATTGTGTTCAATTACAGAGCCTGATTTCAAGGGAGATTCTGTTGCTTAACCTTTAGGTATGTTAGACCATTGGATTATTTAATGGCGTATAATACTCTTTCTAGATAACAACAGAGATACTTATCCAAGCTCTATATTGATAGTTTACTTTCGTACTTTGGTTTCTTATTACTTCTTACTTCCATGTTCTCTTGAAGTAGTATTTTTTGAAACTCTTCTTTGTTTTGTTCATAGAAAATCTCTTAACATGCATTTTTTTTTTTTTTTTGTCTTACCAGCTAAAGTTGAAGAATTGTGTTGGCGGCCCCCCAATGCAATTCTTTCAGAACTTTGACACAACATTACATAAATGACAGAGTCAAGCACTTAAAAAGACCATGGAGTAAGCTACTCCATCCTTTGTCTATCTGTTGATAGCGAGCTTTAACAGGTTAGGGTTTCTCTTTTCTCCCGCATTTGAATATGTGGGTTGTGGTTTGATTTTGTTTACTTAATTCTGATGCAAGTGTGTGCTCTTTGGACTTCTTGAATGTTTATTTTGGATTTTGATTCAATAGGGGAAAAAACGGTGCCAGGCTTTTCCCGCAGTTTAATTGACAGAGACAAATACAGATTACTATGTGTTCTTATAGAAGGTGAATTTGATGTCCTGCAGTTTAATTGACAGAGACAAATACAGAGTACCATCCTTGATTTTAGTTGTGATTTTGCTGATCTAACTTTCTTAATTATTTATGTAGAATTTGCTTTAAAATTGCAATATCCATGGTCAAAAGCACGGGTAATCGAAGCAGTCAACCGTGATCATGTTAGTCTTAGTAAAATAGAACCTCTATTAAAATGAAAAGGGAGGGGGGGGGGGAGGAGCAATAGTGGTTGAGTTCTATTTCCATTCTCTTGGTGTTAACGTCTCTGTTCGTTTTAGACATAAAAAGCATTGGTTCGTTTAGTTTTATTTCCGCGTTGATTCTATACAGTCACTCACTCCTCCCCAAAGCAGTTTCTGACGTTTTCTTCTCTCTCCCAACTGCGGTTCCACCTATCTTTCTACTAACTGGTCAAGTATACGCTTATGTTTGAAAGAGGGTAATTTGATTTATCACTCTTTCCCTTTAACTGTCATTACTTTCTACCTTTTATTGAAAACCAGATATTCTGCATTTGATCAAAACCCAAATGTAAGATTCATATGATTACTTAGTTTGAGTGCTAAGATCATAGTTTGTGAATGTGCGTTTCAAGGTATTTTACTGTGAGATCTCTCACTCTGATATTCATTCTGCCAAGTGCCAAGAATGACAGGGATTTCACTTATTAACCCATTGTACGTGTGTATATCTTTTTTCTTTTTCTTTTTTTTTCTCTTTGTGTTTATTAATTAGATTTGATTTTAGTCTTAGTAGCAAGTGATTGAATTACTATATTTATGCAGGTATGAAATGGTGTGAGAGGTGCAGTGATGAACGTACATTCAAAGTTGGGGACAGTGTTAGGGTTTGATGCATTGTGGGATCATGTCATTCTTGCAGGGCTTGCGTTAATGATCTGAACGTAACTCTCCCAAAAAAGATCCAAAGCTACAGCTTCCCATTCTATGATGGAACAATCGCCAAGCATTTCATGCTACGTTGGCCCGATATACTCCCTCTTGATGCTGGTGCCCTTTCACTTTATGCTGGGAACACTACTTCTTTGACTCGACAACCTAATACTGAGCATTGGTGTGGTGAGTCTCACTGGACTTTGACCACGTCACTGTGAAAATGGCCAGGACTTTGGTGCCAATTTATAATAGCCGTCGCCGAGACAAAGAGTGGTTCAGATTGATTCTCAACCACCACAAATAGCGGCTGAAATCGATTCTTCCCCAATAACCGTTTCTCAATTTTAGTGGCCAACCAAAATGAGTTTATAGAAACTATAGTTTGAGTGAAGCTTGAGACTATTTTGGGTTTGAGGACGTGAATTAACTGGTATGTTCACCCTTCCCTCTACTCATGTTCTTTTCTTTTGATGTGGATTTATTTGTATTATGTTGTGAAATGAAATAGCTTTAAGCATGTACTTGGAGGAGTTCTAAAAGCAAGGGCATTGAGGATCTTTTGCTGATAACATGTACTATCTTCCTATTTGTCATTTTTCATTATCCCAAATACTTCTTTCAATTTCCACAATTTAGACTTAAAAGTGTATAAACATAGCATTGCTCGTGTAGTAAGTGTTCATATCCTTAAAAAGTTTGAATAGTCAAATGCGAAGAACATTTTGGGACGGAGGGAGTATAATTTAGCTTAATGGTTCTGTTTTTGTACTACCTTTGAATGATACACGTGATTGAATATATCAATTTAGGATCAAATCTATCAATTTGAGATATGTTGCATATTATTCATTAGTGTACTGAAAATATTATGTTAGAAGTGTTATCATTTCTTAATTCTTACAGCCTCCGTCCTGAAATGAATATCCATCAAGAATAAAAATATGACGAAGGTAAGAAACAATCTATTTAACTGTGATTTTTTTATTTTTTTTGAGTATCAAGAACAAAAATATTAAAACAAAAATAGACATATATTTTGGGACGAAGGCTTAATAATCTATTTAACTGTGTTTTTTTTTGGAGTAAATATTACCTTTATGTCTAAATAACGCTTGCCCATCAAGCAAATAAAAGTTAAGAGACACACCATAGTTATTAAAGGCGCGCCTAGGCGCGCGCCTAAGCTCCGGGCACAGAGAGGCTCAGTTTTGGAGCCTGGGTGCGCCTAGCTCCGGGCACAACAATTGACCATCAATTAAATTGTAATTAAAACCTAATGCGTGACTATTACTCTTCATCTCCCATGACTTTCTCATGTACATGCACCATAACTTTGTATAAGAGTAGCAATCACCAGGAACTCCTTCAAACTAACAACTGCTTATCATTTTATAGGATTTAGACTTAGAGTCCTTCTGTTTGAACTTCTCTTTATGCTTGTTTGAACATCTATTTATGTTTGTTTCTTTTATGACTTATAACGTATGTTTGATTTACTACTTGCATTTGATTTATTGCTTATCTTGATGTTGTATAATGTATACTATATACTTTTAGCATTTTAAGGCATTTTGCGGGCATCGTCACCCGGGCGCGCGCCCGCCTTGCGCCTTGCGCCTAGGCTCCGGGCACACCTTTTGCGCCTTGGTGCGCCTAGGTCCTTTAATAACTATGAGACACTAATTTGCTCAACCTTTTAACTTACTTGAAAATCTCACATGTTGATGGCTACTGATTCCACAGAAGTTCATGATATATACTATTGTCTCTTTTCATAATTGATTGAAGTTATTTTTGATGGGTTGAAAACCCAGAATGTTATGAATATTGTCCAAGTAAAGAGGAGTTTGAGGATCCTTTGGTTTATCTGCAAAAGATTGCTTTGGAAGGTTCAAAATATCGTGATGCCGATTTTTGATATTTGTGCCAATGTTCCCATGTCCCTATAATACACAAATATGTAATTTATGTACTCACTTCTTCTCGGAAATGATTTTTGGTCCAAACCACCCGATCCTACGGTCATCAAATAGCCAGTTTTTTTCCTCTTTACTTTAGACCGTTCGATTAATTGTCTACCCTTGTTAGCCTACGACTTACGTTGGACAGTTACCATATCGATCTCTCTTTCTATACGATCTCTGCTATTCCTCAACCTCATTACGGCAACTCCATCATCTCCGTCATGAAATGAAAGAGGAGTGCACAACACCAACTGGATCGCAAGAAAAAGGTGGTTTTGGGAGGCGAAAATATGCTGCTGAATCAGAAATTAGTTTTCAGGCAGGGACGGAGAAGTCTGTGATTATACGTTTCTTTGGAGGTATGTAAAGTTCTATCCTATTTTCCCACTTCCCTTTTTGTATTTTGGTACGAAGGAAGTTCAGCTGGAGCTCAATTAAATTTTAGCATTGTAGGATACTAGTCCTAAGAGAGAGAATATAATATGGGTCTAATATTGGCGTTACACAAGAACGACTAAAGAGAAACGGAGTGGAGGAGTGAGAATAGGGACTAACTAGGTTTCAGAAGAGAACAAGTATTACAGGAGAAAAGTGCACGTAGTTACTGTAGCTGAACTTGACATCTGAGCCATGTTATTATATGAGTCTGAGTCATACAAATTCCGTACAGCACGTGATATGTCATGAGTGATTCGTACCGCACGCTGGTGGTCTCCCATTGGTTTGCTCGTATGGACCCGCGGAATGGCGCTGCGTGTCCCTTGTAGGGACCAGTCCGCAATCCTCCTTTTTACCCTAGCTAGGCCACGTGTACTCCCCCAATAGGGCCACGTGGCTAAATCCACTATTCTAGCC
The DNA here is from genome assembly GCA_026119855.1 of Campanula takesimana. Classification (NCBI taxonomy): domain Eukaryota; kingdom Viridiplantae; phylum Streptophyta; class Magnoliopsida; order Asterales; family Campanulaceae; genus Campanula; species Campanula takesimana. Next base: position 1,235,775 of record JAOWBW010000080.1, on the reverse strand, counting down.
TCCAAACCATACCTCCTTAATGGTTCCCAAATGCGGAAGAGAATGGGTGCCGATGACCTTGTTCAAATCATGAGACTGCTAAGAGTATAACCTTTACTCCTACCGCAGTGCAATAGTGTTAACGCGGAAGTAGAGATGGCACGTGCTGCGGTTGCAGTTTATAAGTATCCCACAAGCATCAATATCCCCAATTTAATTTAGTTTTCTTTCTCCAGCTACTACCTTCAACGTTATCTCGCAAAAGGTAATTGTTTCAATTCCCACATATTTTAGTGTTCCATCTTCAATCTGCCAGTTTGATTTAGTTTACATCATGTTTTAGTTTGTATAATCAATTTCAATATATTTGTGTTTTCATCACTTATTTCTTGATCCGTGCTGCTGCTACTTCATTTTTAACTGATGTATTGCTCTTTTTTATGTCAGTTTCCGCTTATATTGAAGTCCAAACTCAGGTCGGTCGTCGCCAATACTTGCTGCTAAATAAGTATTTCAAAAGGTATTGTCTGAAATTGTCATTCAAGTAGCATGCCTTGGTTATCCCAATAGTTACTGAGAACCACAAGTATATAGAAACTGACGTGACTGTGAGGTAGTGGATGCTAAATTGCCAAGGGTGAAAGGCTAATATTTTGGAAATGAGAAAAAAAAAGTGTAAATAATTACTTGAATGCTAAGTGTATAGAATTATAATGAATGTTTTGGTTGCTTGGTGGTCAACTGGTGGTGAATATTTGGTTTCTAGTTAATATTGTGAGAAATTTACTATTTAAGGTAATTAAATCTTGGGTTGAGAGAAGTTTACTATTTAAGCGGTGGTGATTGATTTTTGATTGAAACTGTTGATTGTTGATGTAGTCTTATGCAGTCAGATTCCATTTTTGTTTTAATTTCGTAGTTTGTGAAGTTTTGATATTTATGAATGTTTTTTCGATCTTTAAGACTTAACGGCTGATACTTTTTCTCTTGGTATTAAAACAGTTGTTGTGTGCTCATCTCTCAGACAAGTGCATAGCATACATATGGTTGATATTCACGTTCGTGTTGTGACTGCTTTCGCTCCCTCTGCCAAGGAAGAGGCAGTACTAGTTTATTCACCACCCCGACCTCTCTCCTGTTAGAAATTGGGGTTGGGTGAGAAGATAATCCTGGATATTTGACTGAATCGTGTATAATCCACTTTCCAAATAAAGTATTTCGACCCTTTATAGCCTGAGTTACACGAAATCTTTATTAGGATAAGACAATCAAACTTTCTGTTTCTGGGCAAAGAATACAGATCGAAAACTTAGAGAATTGTTTGGAATATTTCCGTACCTTCAAATGAGACCAAAATCTGTTTATAAACAGATGGCAATTAGGAGCAGTAATGATGGTTGGCATCTAACAGTCATGATTGTTAGCATCTAACAGTCATAATTGTTGCTCAACCGTGGTGTCTATTGGTTTTGGCGGGAAATACTGGTAATATGTTTGGAGCACCAACTATACCGTCTGGGTCGGGTCCCTGCCCCCAGACTCCAGCGAGGGGCGGCTTCCCCTCGACCCCCGCCCGGTCACTTGGGAGCGGGACCCCAACAAGGGGCGCTGCTTATTTATCGTGGTCGAATACATATTAACTCAAACGAGTGTGTACTCCACACTTTCCCTTACTCGTATCCGAGTCTAATATGAAATCGCATTGGTCTTTAGTAAATCACAATTACATAAAATAGCTGATGACACTAAAATCACCAACATCTCCTCAATCTCCATTCACAACCACTATCTCCACTTGCTTCTGCGGACTCCCCCGTTGTAATCCAGTTGGCACTTGAATCTGATTAGTCATCTCTACTCGCCTCCATTCACTAGTTTCAGGTATTGCATTCACATTCTTGAACTAAGCAATGATTTTCGTGTTTCTTTGATGATCCAATTCAGTGTTTTTGGATTTGGAAAATAGAATGTTGTATTTGTTGTTTCAACTGGTTGATGAAATTCTTGAATTTTGTTAGTAGAAAGCCCACTTGATTTGAGAAAAAAACAATGGTGCAAAGAGTGTTATATGCGACCTCCGGGAGCTGGTGAAAGCGCCATTGCTATTGGTAGGAGATAAAGTAACAATTTTGAGTATTTTAACTGTTCTCGTACAGCCAATCAACATAATCTGATGACGATCTGATCTTAAAGTTTGTGGAGCAACTAGAGAATAATGAAAAACCAAAAACAGCAAAGTTGAGTTCAAGACCAAACAATTGTCTACTTTATGTACTACTGAAGATGTTAGAAGCTTTTGAAGTAGATGAATTAAACTACACATGCTGGATATCTGTTTCGTTGCTGTTATTTTGTGCTTGCTTAAAATTTTACACTGCGAATTCTTATTTTTATGGTGCGTAGATGTTAAATTGCTTTCAGGACGATTGCATGACTCTTTATACTAATCTTGTAATCGATCGTACCTTGTGTTGTTATACAGACAGAGTGGTTCTACTTCTACAGATGGACAAACGGTAAACTCCAGATTTGTAGCCACAGTACACTTTTTTGCTTTTGATTTTTTCTGTTTTATAAATAAATATGATAAATTGTTACCTTGGACAAGACAGGGTGTAGCTTTAAGCTCTAGTGTAAATGTGGCTGGAAATTTACTCATTTCAAGCGTTGATATTCTTTATATTGGCTTGGGGTAAACTTTGGGGTTCTAGTTAATAGGGGACACTAACACTACTTTGAGATGTTTCATGACTTATTCTGATATTATTTTTTTCTCCTTACAATTAATACTACCTTGATGCTTCATCAGTTGTTCTTTGATGATTTTGACCTCCCATCCCATATATGAAAATTTATTTTACAATTGTTTAAAGAGCATTTGACACCAAAACATCAGTGAAATTTAGTGTCATTTGTAAAAAACTAAGTGATGAAATTCTCAGTTGTTATACTCAACTCATATGTGGACAATTGAGAAATGAATGTTCTTGTTATTATACTTAAAGTCATGTGTGAACAAATCAGAAATATATGTATTAGTTGTTATTCTCAAACTCATGTGTGAATACCTAAGAAATGAATGTCTCATTTGTTATATTAACAACTGAGAAATGCATGTCTAGTTATTACAACTGTAAAATCACAGAAATGTGAAATCTCCAATTATGAAATCAAACAACTGTGAAATCAGTTGAGAAATGATTTTACAAGTGAAAAATAAAAAAATGACACAAATGTGAAATCATACAACTATGAAACCAGTTGAGAAATGATTTTACAAGTGAAAAATGAAAAAAAAAATGACATAACTGTGAATTCACACGATTATATTTTTTATACTGCTCCTTCCACACCCACCATCTCCCCTTTTCTTCCTTAACACATGCCATTCCCACTTCCCCTTCTCCATCTTTCTCTCTCCGACTAATCATCACCATCATAACCCAACAACACCCGACATAATCGTTTATTCGTCTATCTCCTTGCTTTCTTGCACCTATTCCACGGTAGGACCGTTATCACGCCCTTCCTCATTAACAAACTTTCCAATATTCTTACTCCTAAGTTTTATTTTACTTACACATTAAGGTTCAACATAAAACCCATCACACAACTTCTCAATGTTTTTGTATTATCGACATTTTTTAGAATATGTATTTTATAAATTTTTGTTTCTTTTGTGGTACATTTAAATTTTCCATATTATTTTTATCATTTAAAATGAATATGTAATATGGTAACGTCGTGCATCGCACGAATGTACTACTAGTTTCATTAATTCTTAATGACTTCATTAGATGAGCTAACAGTAATTAACCTTAACTAAAAATATTTAATTCACTAATCATATTTGATTTGTCTTAATTCAAAATTAACCATTACCGAGTGTTCCAACCCCGTCAAACTTTTGACTAACAAGACTAACCAGCATACAATATTTTAGTTATAAGGGCTAACTGGTCATTCTCATAAAATATTAAAATTTAACCTAATGTCAATTAATTAATCAAATTACTTGATTAAAAAGGTAAAAAAAAAAAAAAATGTTTTGGTTATTAACATGTTCTAAAATTTGGCTCCACCTTTTAAATAGTGCTGAAAATCAATAACACCTAAGTAAAAGTGACAAAAATCAATGACACTTATTAAAAGGGTAAATTGCAATTTAGTTACTTGAGTTTGTCACGACGTTTCAATTGATTATCCAATTTGTGTTTGTTACAATTTGCTTACTGAATCTGTCGTTTTGTTGCAATCAGATGTAATTTTGGATGGCCCGATAAAAAAATAACGAAAATAAATGAAAAACGTAACAAGTTTCTTTCAAAATTGCAATGATGACCCCTATTGTTCAAATTATCTCATTATGCCCCTAGCTCTTAATGAATAGAAACCCTAAAGCCCAAACTAGATTTCAACTTTTATCCTCCATTCCCCCTCATTTGATCTCTCTCTCTCTCTATCTCTCTCTCTTTTTCTCTCCACAGTCCATCACCGTCGCCTCTACGTCGTCGGCTATGCGACGTCAGCTTTCTGCTAATATGTCCCCTCTCATTCTCAATCTGGTTTTTGAATTTGATTGTCAGATCTGTGTTTTGAATTTGAATTTCATTTTTGGGTTTGAATATGTGCATCTGTGTGTGTACGTGTGAGTGTAGTGATTTATAAATTTGCGTTTTTTGAATTGCTGAATTTGATTTTTAAATCTAGGATTTGAAAGGGATGTTGGTGTGACAACTAGACTTGAGTGAGCTTTATAAGTGTGTGAGTGATGCTTGATGTTGCCGGAACTAATGGAGGGTGCATCGCCGTTGATGGTATCGACTTTAAGGTGATGTTTGGAGGTAGGAGAGGAACGACAGAGACAGTTGGAGTAGTGAGCGGAGGTGTTTAGGGGTGGGGTTTGGGACGATATTGGTGTTATGGGCGAAAAGAAATTGATTCCCTATTTTCCTAATACAAAGATAAAATGTTGAATAAAAACAATTATCATATTATTTAAAATAATTAAGCCCATTCTTATTATGAAAATAATTTAAAAATCATATCAATTCCTTTCAAAAATATTACTATTGAAAAATAAATTACTGAACAAAAATAATTATCATATTATTTGTTAAAAGATACAATATACTCCCTCCGCCACTCGAAATAAGCCCCTTTAGATTTTAGTTTTAGGATTTATTTTTTCCTTATGTTAGTTTTTTAACATTCATTAAAAGCTAGGGGGCATAGTGGGATAATTAACTTATAGGGGGTGATCATTGCAATGTTGAAAGAATCTTGTTACGTTTTTCATTCATTTTTGTTAATTTTTTAACGGACCATCCAAAATTACAACTGATTGCAACAAAAAAACGCATTCAGTAACCAAATTATAACGAACACAAATTGGATAACCAATTGAAACATCGTGACAAACTCAAATAACTAAATTAAAATTTGCACCTTATTAAAAAGTGTCAAAAATTCAGCGGCACTTATTAAAAGTGTCAAAATTAGCGGCACTCAACAAAAAGCGCCAAAAATTACTAAATTAGCGGCACTTAATAATAAACGACGAAAAATATCAGCATTTCCCAAAAAAAAAAAAAATCAAAAGTTTTCAACATTTATATAAGTGCTGATAAATAGTAGGTGCAAATAAGTGTTGGATTGCAGTGAAAATGTTCATGTCATTTGAGTCAATGCTCATTGACAACGAAAGATATTGTTGTAGTTAGTATTTGTAATTTTTCATTGTTTTGTAAAGATAAAAGGTAAGTAAGTTTAGTTTACTTATAAATATGTTGGTTACTTGAATTTTACATTAAGCATCAAATACCTAGTGAATGTTAAATAATTAACGGGAAATGTTAAATACTTAACAGAATCTTGTCAGTTTGGGGTTTTGTGGCAGTAAAAATTGTTCAGGGGCATAATTTAGTAATCCAAAATAGTGTAGGAATGTTTTCGTTAACTGAATGAAGAAATTGATTGGCTTTTGAAAACCCTAAAGCGCCTTGGGCAATCTTTCTTCAATGCATCATTCATCCGATTGAATTGGACCGAGAAATGACGTCGAACACGGGAGATTACTCCGGCAACGACTCCGATAATGGCGTCGATGAGGACTTGGAAGCGTATAGGAGGGTTTGTATTCTCACCGGAACAAACCCCGACGACCTCCGTCCATCCACCGCCACTCCCTCAATCCCCCTCCCGAACGACGACGATAACGACAATGACGACGACGATTCAGAGTCAGATTCATTGGAGGATGACCTCGAATTTGTTCGCGGTTTGCGACAGCGGTTCTCGATTGATGAGGAACCTCAGCCCTTGTGTACGATTTTACCTGATGAGTGTGAGGACGATTTCCAACTTCTCCGCGTTATTGAACAGCGGTTCTCTCAGTACAACGGTAATAATCTTGGCCCTTTTTACTTGTATATACTGTTTTTGAACAATTTGAATTGCTTTTCGCTCGTTCTAAGATGGGGCATAGAATGTGTGTGTGTGTGTGTGTGTTTTCGTCTTTAAGATGACATTGTTCAGTATTTGTGCCAAGAAATGTTTGTCTCATCAATTCTCATGCTATTGTATTGGTAGTACTTTATACATTGGTTAACCTATTTGTTTACTTTTGTAAATTAGCAAATTTGGCGAGGTTCTTTGATAATTCTGGACGGACAACCGAAATTATATAACTGATTATGTAAGACTGCTATGTCCTTTATTTACTTTCTAAGCACCTGAGAATAGGACATAAGATCATTGTTATGCATCCTGAGACCTAAGTGGGGATGCCTGCTACCTTTACAGTTATTGCTTCTTTTATTTGCTTCAAGTAATTACGTTCACATAAAGAAGTTTTAGGATTTTTCTATCAATATTGTTGTGGCCTACTTGGTTAGAAACTCACTGTAGTTCTTTCGATCTGGTTCACGATCAACAACTAATGTAATTCTAATTTTTCTTATTTAATTTTGGAAAATGTAGCAAACAGTGTGAGCAATAGCACAGGGTGTTCTCTGCAGCAACATGAGCAGGTTGGTGCTACTAACATAGATTCGGAAAAGGAATCTTCCAATAATTTGTTTGTTGAGAGAACTAATAATGGAGAAGGGTTTCCAGATTGTGTAGATGCCAGTACCAACACCCAGAATTTGGGTTTTACTAGTAACAATGGTCTTGAGGAACCACCCTCTGATTCAGTTGAATGGCACGAGCCTGGAGCTGAAATTGTTGCTGTTTGTCCAGATAGGAATTCTAGCTTTCCAATATCTGCACAGGCATTTGTAGATGCAATCAAGAAGAATAGGTCCTGTCAGAAATTTATTCGAATGAAGATGATGCAGATTGAAACAAAAATGGAAGAAAACAAAAAATTGAGAGGGCGCATTAAAATCCTCAAGGACTTTCAGGTAGCTTGCAGAAAAAGAACTGGACGAGCGTTGTCTCGTAAAAAGGATGCACGCGTCCAGCTAATATCTGTGCCCAAGTTGAGAGCTAATGCAAAGGTCAGTCTCTAAACTAATAGTTGTATTATGTATAGACGTTTCTGTATCTTTTTTTTTTTTTTTTTTTTTTTCAATATTTAGCTGCATTAGACCAGTTTAAGGGGCCTTCTAGAAGATCAGGTTGTGTTATATCGGCATTTTTGTTTTGTGACATTAATCTTTCAAGATTAGGATAGGCAGGTGATCATTCTGTAAGCAAGTCAATGGGGGGGGGGTAGAAAGTAATAGCCCCAAGGCATGAACATCACAGTAAAAGGTTGAATGCATAAAAGCTTACCCAATTGCAGCAGGTAGCACTAACATGTGGGGTATGCCTGAAAGGCTACCAATTGAGCTATGCATAAGGCCCCTTTCTTATATTTCCACATGTGAGTTTCAATTCAATGAAAACTTTCATGAATGAAATTGGATGGAGCCATTGATCAACAAAATTGACAAATGATTTAGAGTAGATCTCGTATTTATCCTTACTGCAAGGATGGTGCCTATGATAGGGAATTAAGGTGGGTTCTGTTCCCGGGATGTGATGAAATGGTCAACGGGAATTCAATTCAATTCCATGGTGTCTATGAGAGGGAATTGAGGTGATTTCATGGTTGGTTCGTGAAATATTGAGGAGAATGAAACGGACTCACAAATAAATACAATTACTCCTGTGAACAGCCAAACAACTAGGTCTAAAAGTAACAGTTTCACTAGTAGGAGAGACTGTTTGTGTTGAGAATTTTTTTCCCTTTCCTCCCCATAGCACCCCTCCCCTCTAAAAAAAATTAAAAATAAAATCCTTATTTCAAAAGCATCTCTTACCCCCTCCCATCTCTTTTCTACAAAAATGATTCCCGAAATTACTTATTTCCATCTCGTTGAAGTGCAAGGTACTTTATGAAAGTGTGTCCCTAAGATACTTACGAATTGCATGCAAGGATTGATTTGACCTGATCACCTAACATAGATTTTGATATCTCTCAGTGTGCCCCCTGTATGTGAAGGTTGTCCTGACGCTTACAATTTGGATCCGTTGTGGCGTGGATCAAAGTGGATCATTAGGCCTGCACTTGTAGCATGATACCATCTTGAAGTCACGGAGTCCGTCCCAAAACTTGCTAGCTCTTGAAATATTTGATGTCTTAATACACCTATTAATCAGTTAGCTGCAAGAATCGATTTGAACTGATGTGGGTTTGATACTTTGATGTCTCATCTTCTTTTTCTCTTCCAAAGAAATCTGATGTGCAAATCCAGTACGGATTGTGTATATAGTTGCCTTTAGGAAAAATGGAGTTTGACCCTTGAATTTTGTCATGTTCGGTTGGAATAAACAGAGGATTTTGTTGGAAGTGAGGTTATTGTGTAAGGCAGTTGTGATGCAAGTCAAGTGGCGGGGAGGCGTTGGTGGATTTTTTTTTCCGGTTTTAGTTTACATTTTTACATTTGATGTTTAAAGCAATGGGAATTGTATTTTTGGTGCTGGATGCGAAGGTACAAACCGTGCAATGGAGGCTGGCGAAGATGAGATATAAAGGAGGAGGAAGAAGAGGCTTGGAAGTAAATGTATAGGGTTTCAGGGAAGGGTAGTTTATGTTTATCAAAAAATAGGTTTGAATATTTTGACATACACAAAAGATTCCCTAAGCATTTAATTTAGATGCATTTGAGAATAACGACTCCCTCCCCCTGAACTCCCGGTCTTACCTCTATACAAGGGAATGTGCCATTTTCGGTGGACAAAACATTGCTTAAGAAAGTGTCTTCCGAATATTTTGCATGAGAGAAATTAAGAGCCCAGAGACGGAGTGTGAGTTCGTGTATCGAACTTGCAGCAACTCTGCGACTGTGCAGCGTCTCTTTTCTTCTTCAGTTCTAACTTTTACGTCAACATAAGGTTTGACTATTATTTTCATGTCTCTATTTAGGTTTTCTCAAAAAAAAATCTGTGTAAAATTATGATGAAGTGATGGTGTTATTGCATTATCTTTATAAATATTAACTCCCTAATTCCCAGCTCAATGTGCACAATTATTGTTGGGTATAGTAATTAACGAGTGTGTGTGTGTGTATATATATAGGGTCGTGCTCCTGTGAGAACCTAAATATTGTGAGAACCGTGAGAACTTGGATACATTAGGTAAAAAACTAATGTATCCAATGGTTCACTTGGATACATCATTGGATACATTACTTGGATACATTAGGTAAAAACTAATGTATCCAATGTGCACTTGGATACATTAAGTTCTCACGGTTCTCACGATATTTAGGTTCTCATTTGAGCACATACCTATATATATATATATATATATATATATATATATATGGTTGTGCTCAAATGAGAACCTAAATATCGTGAGAACCGTATATATATATATATATATATATATATATAGGGTCGTCCTCAAATGAGAACCTAAATATCGTGAGAACCGTGAGAACTTAATGTATCCAATGATGTATCCAAGTGCAAATTGGATACATTACTTGACTTGGATACATCATTGGATTCATTACTTGGATACATTAGGTAAAAACTAATGTATCCAATGTGCACTTGGATACATCATTGGATACATTAAGTTCTCACGGTTCTCACGATATTTAGGTTCTCATTTGAGCACCTACTTATATATATATATATATATATATACTCCCTCCGTTCCAGAAAAGTTGAAACATTTACTTTGGAGTTGGGAAATTAAGGATATAATATTATATTAAGAATGAAAGGTAGAGAGGAAGAGAGAGAATTAGTGGGGGTGGAAAGAGAATGGGTGGAGAATAATGAGTGGTTGGGAGGAAGAGAGAGAATGAGTGGAGGATTATAAAAGTAATAAAAAGCTTCCATTTTTGGATTGTTGCAACTTTTGTGAAATACCCTAAATGGCAAAATGTTGCAACTTCCTTGGAACGGAGGGAGTATTCGATAGTATTGTGAGTGGAAAAGAAGTTGTGAGTGTGATAGTGGGATATGGTTGGCAAGTGAGACCCACAATCTAAGTGTGCGAGTATGACAAGGGGGTATGTTAAATATAATACTAATAATAATAAAGGATGTCCGTTTTAGGAAGTGGGACTTATCAACGACACTCCCCAAACATGTAAGTGTGCACAATGAGTTGGGACGGAGTGAGTGTGTGTGTGTGTGTCTGTGTGGGTATATATATTGCAATGTAAACGTGTCCCAGATGCGTCAGTGTTGGCACTTTTCTGAATCTTTTGTGCCGCAGGTGTCTGTTTTGTAGTTACGTGGTAGATTTTCAGGTGTTCAATTATCCACTATGATGCTAGACTTTTGTTTGCTTTAATATCTGATTCTGATATACAACCAAACTTATCACTCTGGCAGGTGGATGAGAAAAATCCTTCTGCTCTCAACCATGGCCCACCTGAGAATTCTCAGGTTGCTAATTATAAGATGGCATTACAGAGATTTCCAGTTGTATTGAGTCGAGCGACGTGGTCGAAACAAGAGAAGGAGAACCTTCCGAAGGGAATAAAACAGCAATTCCAGGAAATATTACTCCAGAAATCAGTTGATATCTTCAGGTATTTTGAGTCTCTTGTGATAGATTGATAGATAATTAGAGCAAGTACCCAAACACAATTTTTATATACTCCCTCCGTCTTGCTCGGATTGGGACAATATGCCATTTTGGGTGTCCCACTTGAAATAGGACAACCCCATAATGGAAATGTTTTATTTCGTGGGACCCATTTTCTCACTCACATCAACTTTCCCCTTATTATTCCCTACCCCACTTTCTCTCGCCTACATCACTTTTCATACTCAGAACACATACTCCACTAACACTTTTCCGTTAATCCCTGTGTCGGGAGAGAGAATCCTATTTCGAGTGGGACGGAGGGAGTATTCCTTATCCTCTCACATTTTTTTTTTAAATCCAAAAGCAAGTTTCTGGTCAATTATTTCTTAGCAATCTTCTCTCTGCTTTATTTCTTAAACCCTTTATCATATCTGATTCATATCATCTTAACATGTGTATACTTGGCAGTGAAGCAGATAGAGATTCAAGTGATTTTGATAGCATGATTGTATCAATCAGGGAACATGATATCACTCCTGAAGAAATCAGGTCATTCCTTCACAAGGTTAATTGGGAGCAAGTGGCTTCTATGTACGTCATGGGACGAACTGGTGCTGAATGTGAATCAAGGTATGAGAACAAAACCTTAAGTAAACATGGTGGTTGTTTGATACCCAACAATAAGCATTCCATTCTATTATATTTTGGTGTAAAACTCATATTATGACAATGCGACTGGCATTAAATTGAATCATGAAAACAAGCACTTGATGCACGTTTGATAGGCCGTCTTAGTGTACGATAGGATTAACAGTCCCGTTATACGAGTGTTTGTACGAAAAGTAAATCTGTAATTCATATTTTATACTGTTTCCATCAAACACAAATTTATATTTCTAGTCTGGACTATTGAGACCCTCATTGCTAATCCTGGGAGTAATAATCCCCTTGTTTTCAATACGAGCTAATCCCGTCTGCCTACAAACAGATCCCTTAGGCCTCGTTTGGTACGCGGGAATGAATATGTGGGAATTGGCATGTCATATCTAGGTATTTGAAACCCAAGAATGGTGGAAATAAAAAATACCCATACCTATGTTTGGCGTGGCCTTTGCTTGTAAAGAGTGGGTATAAGATTACTGATTTACATGTATACCTGGGTATTTTTTTTTTAATATTATCTTACCATCATGATGGATTAGTTACATAATTTTCCTTCTCATCAGTAATTTAGATTTCTTAAAATTCAATAAAAAAATTGACCTTCTAAAATCTGCAATATTTTGCGGGGAAAAAAAAACTGCTATTTTAACTATTTGTCCATGACCCATGTTGATCAATTCTAATAAGAAAATAGGATGCAAAATAACAAAGAAAAATAGACATATATAATCAGTGAATTAAAGCACAATACAACAAATTAGTAAATGATTAGTAAAGAACGAAACATTTATGGGGATCAAAGTTAACATCCAAGTTCATAAACCAACCTTTTCTTTTTGTCTCTTTTTGAGCAATCCATGGAGTTAGAGTGAGTGGCTTCTTTCTAGATCATCAGTATGATATTCGGTAAACAAAGAATATTGATATTTTGGAGTTTGACTTGGAATCAGGAGAGCAAGACAAATGATCGAGAGAGTACTGATGTCGACGATGTGAAGATTGAAATTTTAATGATCGCAAAAAATAATTTTTGTGTCCTAATTTCCCAGTTTTATACAATCCTTAGGAATGGATATCAGAAACCCACCACGTATAGTGGGATTCAGATGCCGTTAATTGATGGGTATTTGATACATGTAGGAATCTAATACCCATACCTTTATCTGGTGTTATAATTAAACCAAACATGATTAAGTGTTATACAGGAATCAAATACCCATTCCTGGACCTAAATTCCAGTACGCCAAACGAGCCCTTAGTGTTTTATCTATTGCAGTATGACTTTAACCGTTAAACAGTTTGATATAAGAATGTTAATGTGAAACACACCCAATAGTCAGTTTGACTAGTAGTGGGGGAGATAAGGTCAGTCAAACTTATAACAACATCTCTAAATAAAGAAAGTAGAACAGAGAAAATAAGTGCATTATGGGCTGTGATCATATTATTGTCATATGTTTTATGTTAGTCTCAGCGTCATCTTTGTACCAATGAATTTAGAAGCTATTGTTTTCATTCAGTTCTTTTTTACTTTGGAAAGGAAGTTTCACCTGTTTGGTCGTCATTGGGATTGCTATGCACTAGTATTAATACACCCCTTTGGTATTGTTGAACTTGTGGCTATAAGTGTCAAGTGTGTGGAAATTCTATATTAGCATTGCCGTAGTACGCTTAATATAAGTTTATTTTCCAATAAAACTATAAGAAATATACTCAAACGGACTAGTACCTGGATTAATATTAATATAAGCCTACTTGGGCTATGTGCTTAGAACTTTTATGATTTGCCGAGCAAGATATTACATTTTTAACCAATCATGTACGCCTATAATTAGTTTATTTTTCAAAAATAATAATCTCACTTCTTTTATGTGTTTGAGATTTCCGTATTTCAAAGGCGATATACTTTTAGCATAATATTAGAAGTTACGAATTATAATCTGAAAACTTGTAGTTATCAAATGAAGCCAATTTTTTTTTTATGAACATGGTCATTTATTTCAAATTGAGGAATACACACACACACACATATATATGCGAAACGAAAGAAAGGGGGTACCTTGTTAATAGTATAGCTTAAAGGTACATTCGTAAGTGGAATATACATTAGGATATTTGACTTTTCAAGGTGTGACTTTCTTCTGAGATGGAGCAAGTATGCTCTTAAACTAGACTATTTAAGCTTGATTTCACCTTTGTGTGGATTACATAGGAAAGGAAAAAAGCAGCAAAATTCTTAATAGCACAAGCTATTGGTAATGAGTCGTTCTTGTGAAAAACGCGTTTTACACTAGCCTTAGTGTAAAGCGTGTTTTCCACATAGAAGGGTTCTTGGGCAGGCACTTTCCGATACTGTAGGAGGCACTTTTCAATATTTTTACAGCATGCACTCTTTTTACCCTAAAGCAGGCATTTTTTTTGGGACTTTCACAGCAGGCACTTTTTTACCTTAGAGTAGGCACTTTTTTTGGCACTTGAAAAAAAAAAAAAAAAAAAACTCAGCAGGCATGTTTTAAAATTCAAGCAGGCACTTCTAATATTCAGCAGACATTTTTATATGTGCCTACTTGAATTTTAAAAATGCATGTTGAGTTTTTTTTTTTTTTTTTTTTTTTTTTTTTAATATATATATACTTTTATAAGTGCCTGCTGAGAAGTGCCTCTTGGAATATTGAAGAACGTCTCCTACATTGTCAACAAGTGTTTGGTGAGTTTTTAAAATTTTCAAAACAAGTGCATGCCCTAGTATTAAAAAGTGCCTCCTGTAGTATTGCAAAATGCCTCCTACAGTGTAAAAAAGTGCCTGGTGAGTTTTTGTAAGTAGCAGGCAAGTTTTTCTAAGTTCTAAAACAAGTGCCTGCCCTAGTAATAAAAAGTGCCTCCTGTAGTGTTGCAAAATGCCTCTTGTAGCGTTAAAAAGTGCCTGATGAGTTTTATAAGTTCCAGTTATTTACAGCAATGCCACCGCGTCTTTTAAGCAACGTTCCGCTTATTTACAAAAATGCCACTCCGCATAGAAAAAACACGTTTTACACTAAAACGCGTGTAAAACGCGTTTTTCCCAAGATTTTCTGATTGGTAATGGCATTTGACTGGAACAGTTCAAAACAGGGTTTATCAACTTATGTCAGTATAACCGAATATGCTTGCTTGCAATTGGATATAATTCTCTTCTAAGTTACAATCGACATTAAGGTATACACCATACTATTATTTGATGCTATACATTTGAAATTAATGCAGGTGGTTGAACTGTGAAAATCCTTTAATTAACCACAACCCCTGGACTAAACTGGAGGATAAGAATCTTTTGCATATTGTCCAGCAGAGGGGTATAAGTAACTGGATTGACATTGCGCTTTCACTTGGGACAAATAGGACTCCTTTTCAGTGCTTGGCGCGTTATCAGAGGAGTCTGAATGCATCGATACTGAAGAGGGAATGGAATGAGGATGAGGATGATAAATTGCGTGCTGCTGTGGCTGCTTGTGGCGAGAGTAATTGGCAAGCTGTTGCTTCTGCAATTGAGGGACGGACTGGTACCCAATGCTCTAACAGGTCAGTTGTTAATGATTATATTTTTGTTTGTTTAGTGTGATGGCATGTCTCTGAAGGTTTATCTTTTCATGACTATGATTTGAAAAATTATATACTCCGTCCCACAATAATGGTTGCTTTGGTTAAACCTATTCGAACTTTGAGCTATATATTATGCTAAATTATTTATCTCCATAAGAATACTAAAATAGTTATTGATAATGTTTCTTTTGGTGATTTAATAACCATTTTTATTTTTTATGTGGATTAATTGTTTAGCATAAAATATTAGTCAAAGTTAAAGTAGGTTTGACTAAAATTAACTATTATTGTAGGGTGGAGGGGGTAACAAATTTTAAATTCCTCTGATACCTGCACATAAATAGTGTTAACTTATTGTGTCTCATTGGTATGGGTTGTAGTAATGGCTTATACACCGAAATTAATTTTAGCTAACTTGGGAAGTTCCAGCTAGCTGTGCTGAACTCACGATTACCTTAGCACAAAATTAAGTAACTGCTGCTGGAGTTACACCCTGGTAGCCCACTGGTGAAACTAAAATGACTTACCGGCATACTATTATGATCCTTGCACATTTCCTGTAGAACGGTGGTACTCAAAGTTTGATATTTCTCTTCATAATTATTTGACCACAGATTTAATAATGAGTATATTCAAAAGGATGTATTCCCTCCGTCCCAAACTAATCGCTACTATTGGTTGACCATATTTGAACTTTGACTAACATTTTATGCTAAACTATTAATCTCCATAAAAAAATTAAAAATGGTTATTAAATCACCAATAGAAACATTATCAATAACCATTTTTAAATTTTTAGAGATTAATAGTTTAGAATAAAATGCTAGTCAAATTTCAAATATGGTCAACCAAAAGTAGCGATTAATTTGGGACGGAGGGAGTAAGAATTTGTTTCATTATCTTAAGGTACTGGTGTCTGGTACTTTAGGAAATTTAACTTTTTTCTATTCAAATAAATTTTGCCAATGTAACTTAAATCCAGAAAGGCTTGAAAAGTAAACTAAATTGTGATGGAATCAATAACTTAAATCAATATACTCCTGTCAAATGGGACTAATTTCTTCCAATGGTTAAGAGTATTTGAATATTACATGTAGTTCACGTGAAAGCACATCATTTAATATTTATAGAGTACTAATCATTGTAAAGTAAAGTTATACATACACACAAAACACACACACATATGTGTGTGTGTGTGTGTTAATTGCAAGCTTTCAGACTCGTATGATATCTCATCTAATTGTTCGGTTGCTTGTTGTCTTTGGAACCGATTGTTTGAGGTGACTGATGAAAATTGGGCGAGTCCTAGAGCATTGAATTCATTATACAGATTGGCTTCTGGGGCAATGGTAGGGAACAAGGATGTAGTCCAACTAAGGAAATATGGGGTTTTAGCTGTTTTTGGTGTTTATGGATGGAGAGGAATAACATGATCGTGTATGTGTGTGTCTACGAGTGGTGCCCTTTGGGGGTTGCGTATTTCTGATTTAAAATGTGACAGGGCTGCTGTGATTGTGTAGTTTTTTTTTCTTCTGACATATTACTTGCTAAAATTAAAAACACCATTGGTATGACCTGCACCATCTCTCTTTCCCCCCCCCCCCCCCAAAGGCCCTCAAAAAGAAAAGAACGGAAGAGGAAAGAGGTGCTCCAATTCCATTTCTCTCAAGTTGAACTTTATAGGTTATTGCAGATATCAAGGGTAACCCGTGCGGGTCTGGGAAAGAGAAAAAAAGATTCCTGTGACTCTAAATTAGGGGACGAGAGTCATAAGAGTCTCAGAGTCCTTTGGCTTTCACGGTTACTTGTAGAAGGGAGGGGAGAGTGAGGATTAGTACATGCTATGATGCTCGGACTCTTTGGTTTACCCTACCGGGACCCTTCTGAACAAGACTAAAATACGAGTGTACGACACGGGTACAACTGGGTAAACCAAAGATTCCGAGCATCACAGAGTACATGAGCTTTTTCTGTCACGAAGAAGCATTTTAAGTGTGTTTCAGTCTTTTCGGGTCACTGTTTGATGGCATACACTTCTGTTTTTTGGGGTGTTTGTTGTCGGGCAACATAGTACTCCCTCCGTCCCAGACTAAGAGTCCTACTTTCCATTTTGGTACGTCCCAGACTAAGAGTCCTATTCCTAAAATGGCAAAGAATCTTTACTATTCACCCCACTCATTCTCTCTCCTATTTTACTTTTATACTCACAACACCAATCAATTCACTATTCTCTCCCACTCATTCTCTCTCCTACTTTACTTTTACACTCACAACATTTACATCACTTCCAATATTTATTAATAAGCGTGCAAATGAGGGGTAGGACTCTTAGTCCGGGACGGAGGGAGTATATAGTAGTATTTTAAAGAAACTCAAAAAAAAAAAAAAAAAATCACAAAGATTGCTTTAATGTTCCAATTTTATTATTATGTGCTTAATAGAGGTCAGTAGCTGACTTGGCCATTTGCTTTAATTGAATGCAGATGGATGAAGTCTCTGAACCCAATGAGGCAAAAGGTTGGAAGGTGGTCTTTAGACGAAGACAAGCGTCTGAAAATAGCTGTTATGCTTTTTGGGGCCAAAAACTGGCATAAGATAGCTCAATTTATTCCTGGACGGACTCAAGTTCAGTGCAGAGAAAGGTATGATCTGAACTATCCTCGTGCATTCTTAGTCTAAATAGTTTATTTGACTAAATTTCACTTCTAATTTTATGACAGATGGGTTAATTGCTTGGACCCCTCTTTGATTACGAGTAAATGGACTGAAGAAGAAGATTCAAAGTTAAGAGCAGCTATTTCAGAACATGGATATACTAGCTGGTCTAAGGTTGCTGCATGTCTTGCCCCACGTACCGATAGTCAGTGCCGGAGGTACGATGTTTTGTACTCTCTCCGTCCCAAAATACTTGTAGTTTGAGGAGTTGATTTTTGTCCCAAAATGTTTGTAATTTCACCATTATCCATGAATATTTACCCTTGTTTACCAAGTATGCCCCCTTATTTATGACAGTGAGGAATACATAGCACAAGCATTTAATTGCGTAGGTAATTGACATTTTTAAGGGTAACTGAGTCCTTTTTACATGTAATGATTATATTTTTTAATATGTGTGAGAGCCTCTAGAATTACAAGTATTTTGGGACGGAGGGAGTACTTACTAGAAGCCAATCGCCTTTGCACCGCAACCCAACACTTTTTTAATCCTTGAACTGTATTTATACTGAAACGTTTACATTTCTATGTTTGATTGTGTGTATGAGTAGGAGATGGGCAGCGGTACATCCTGATGAAGTGTATTTGAGCCAAGCTACTAGAAAGCTTCAAAAGGAAGCCTTGATATCCAACTTTGTCGATCGGGAATCAGAACGACCAGCTCTTGGGCCTGGTGATTTTATTCCTCTTGCTATTGGATCAATTCCTGGGTCAGAAAAACTGGGTCGTTCCAGAAAAAAGCGAAAGAAGAAAAGGAGGTAAGTTGTTCAACTTTTTGCCAAAAAACTTAAGCAACTACTCCCTCCGTCCCAGAATGTTGTTCCCTCTTTTTTTTTTGACGTCAGTGCGAAGGAACTTTGAGCAATAATTAGGTTACAATTAATTATTTTAATGGAAATCTAAAACTTGTTATTGATACACCATTATAAATGCTATAAATAACAAGTTCCGTATACTCCCTCCGTCCCACCTCACTTGAGATCCAAGAGGTAGGCACAATAACTAAGGAAAAAGATTAAAATAAGAAAGTGTGGTAGAAAATGAAGAGAGAATGAGTGGGGTTAATAGTAGGTTGGTTGAATGAATTGTGTGGTGGAAAATGAAGAGAGAATTAGTGGGTTAGGTAGATTGAATATAAAATTATAAAAAGATTACCATTTTGGGGAGTCTCAAGTGAAGTGTGACGGACCAAAATAGAAATAAGTCTCAAGGGAGGTGGGACGGAGGGAGTATTCATTAGTATATTTAAATTAAACTAAAATTATTGCTCAAACTTCCTTCGTACTAACATCAAAAAAAGTGGGAAAATCATTGTGGGACAGAGGGAGTATATTAGTTATGTTTTACTCCCTCTGTCCCGAAAAGTTCGTCTCATTTTGACTTTTTATGGTCAACATAAATGAACTTTGACCATACATTGGTGTCAATTTAATAATCACAATGAAAATTCTAAAAGTTGTTATTGACAAGTCACTTAATAATGATTTATCAACAATAATTTTTAGAATTTTGCTACATTGATTAGATCGACACTAATGTTTGGTCAAAGTTTATTTATATTAACCAAAAAAAGTCAAAATGGGACAAACTTTCCAGGACATAGGGAGTATTTGCTTTTCTTGAGAACTTTGTTCAATATATATTAACTATGTTTTATATGTTGTGTGCAGACCTGTGCCTGAGCAAAGTGAGAATGAGCCTCCATCAGGGTATGCTTTTATTCTAGTTATGCCACTCATATTTATGATTTTTTACAAGAAATTATTAGCTTTCTGTTTGAATATGCTCTTAAAGTTTTTGTGTTTTAGGTTTAACTGTTTGTTGAAGCACATAGCCTAAATCCTGTTTATGGAAATGACTTTTGCCCTCTGTGGAATTGCAGATGTGTTCCAACACGTAGATCCAGTAGACTGAGGAAGGGATCTCGTAAATCTTCTGATGAGGTTTTGAGGTTAATTGATGAGGATGAGGTCGGTGATGTTGATGTCTCAAAGAAGAAAAGAGAGAGAAGAAGATCACGCTCAGTGAATGGGAAACCTGCTCCCTCAAACCATGATCTTCCATTATCTTGTTCAGATGAGACTCCCTTGCCAATAACTAATGGTGAAGAGGGTAATGTTCGCAGAGATAAATCCAAGAAGAAGACAGCGACAAGAAAGAAGATGGCACCTAGGGTACAAACGAAGAAATCAGGGTATGATTCATACTTGAATGTACTCCCTCCGCCCCAGAATAATTGTCGCACTTTTTCTTATGTTAGTACGAAGGAATTCGAGCAATAATTTTAGTTTAATTTAATTGTCCTAATAAAAATTTTAAAATTGTTATTGATGGTGTTTATAATGATGTATCAATAACGAGTTTTATAATTTTATTAGGATTAAAATTATTGCTCAAAGTTCCTTTGTTCGAACGTATAAAAAAGTGTGATTTATCGGGGATAGAGAGTACTATATTTGGTTTCCTAATTAGGCCCAGTGAACACTCATTGCCGATAGACGATTAACACGGTTTCTGTTTTACTCCTTTGACAGCATCAGGGAAGAACCTGAGGAAGCTAACACACTTTCTGAAGTCGATGATATTCCAAATCCAAGTAGAGGGAAACCATGCCCAAGGGTTCCGGAAAATTCTTGTCCAACATCCATTGAAGTTGCAGAATTCACAGTTGAGGAAGCCCAAGAGACCAATGAATTCATCGAGGTTGAGGCCTCTAGTGTAGATGACGACTTGTTCAAATACAAAAGAAAGAAAACGAAGAGGCGTAAGAAAATTGTTGGGACGGACCCAAGACAATCTGATGATGTAGATGTTGAATGTAATGATATTATGAAGAAGAGTAAGTCTCTCGAACCGTATTCATGTACTACATCTCCTGACCTTCCCGATCAGAATACGAGGTCGGAAACAGCGAATCGGGAGGATGATGATGCGCAAGATCGTGATATTAATGAGGAGAGACCACTAAGGTGCTCAACACCAGATATAGTAGATTGTTTGAATCCGAGATTGTCTAGTGAGCCTAGACCAAATACAAGTAAAAAGTCGAAGGATAAAGATGGAGCTATCTCTAATAAGAAGAAGAATAAAAAGAAGACGGAAGATGAGAACGATATGACACTTGCTTGCTTCCTTGAGCAGAGAGGGAAACACGTAAAACCCGTGTTTCGTTCTCCTCGCCTAAAGTTAGGTGCAATTTCTGATATAGTTGAGTGGTCCCAAAATTTGGATTTGCCTCCTCCGACATGTGATATTT
Organism: Campanula takesimana; assembly: GCA_026119855.1. Classification (NCBI taxonomy): domain Eukaryota; kingdom Viridiplantae; phylum Streptophyta; class Magnoliopsida; order Asterales; family Campanulaceae; genus Campanula; species Campanula takesimana. Next base: position 1,214,542 of record JAOWBW010000080.1, on the reverse strand, counting down.
CAGAAAATCAAGATTCAGATTATGAACAAACTCTGATGCAGTCGATGCAGAAACATGCAAAGGGTAGAAAAAGAAAAGTGTTTCAGACGAGAGATGAGGATGACATAACTCTTGCCTGCTGGATGAGTAAGTTGAAGGAGAGAAAGCTACAATGAAAAAACGGCTTTAAAATTTTGTCGTGTTTAAGTTGCTAAAGAAAGCTGCACTCTTGGGGAAAACATACAAATGTAGTTCCTTTGAAAGGAATGTTGTGAAACATTTTTGTTAGAAGTGCAATCATATCCCATTATTTGTACCTATTGTCGCTTGGGGGCGTAAATGTGTGTTTTTGGCTGTACCTTAAAAAGTTTTGTTCCAAATGTGTTTGCTGAAGCTGGGCTAAGAACCGGTTTTTGAAATGCTCTTTAGAATTGGCTTGAAAGTTGCATTTTCAGTTTTGCCTCTCGTGATTCAACATCTCATTCTCCTTTTGAGAAATCTGGATGTTGGTCCGACAATATATGCGTCTGTTCTGCTTTGCTTTGTGTCACAAAACAGTTTGTACTTTTAGAAAGGCAGATGCCGATGCCGAGCGAGCTTTCCTCAAGTACTTGTATATAATGTCATGCTTTTCATTTTCGTTTATCCCAATATTTCAAGTAGGTGGGTGGGTGTTTGCTTTTTCAAGTATCAAGTGCTGAAGTGAAGACTAAATCCTGATATTTTACAACTGTTTAATTATTTGACTTGTATAAATATGGGTAAATATACTTGCACACTGAAATGAATGAACCTACCTTTCTACATATTCAATCTAAGGGCAACTCCAATTCCAATGGCCTCAAAGTACTTGTATCTCCAATGGCAATTTACAATGTCTTGGGGCTTTCTGTTAGAAGACCACGCGCCCGCCCAAAAGAAGAAAATGGGCTGAATTGTGGCCATTTCCACCTGCCAAAATGACAGAAAGTTGTCACTTCATATCCTCCAAGTAAACAATGACAAGAGCATTTTCAAATTTGTCTTAAACTTAAACTTAACCAAATAAATGTTGTCTTCTCTAACTTGGGGAATCAAGTATATCTATTCGCTTGCAGATTTTTCATTTTGAAGCTTGGTGAATGATTTAGGTTCCCAGCTCAAGAACAAAAGCATAATAGGTACTACCTTTGTCCCCAAAAAATTGACTTTGTAGTCCCAAAATGAATCAACTTCTTTATCCAAAATGTATTCCTAAATTTTTTTTTACCTTTTTCTTTTCAAAATTCATTTATACTTGCGTAACTAACATTTTGAATGAAAGCGGGTAACATGGATATTTACAATTTTTTACTATTAAAAGTCACATTTTATCAGGGTCTTTAAATCATTTTGTACTAAACTTGATTTTCTCCAATGTTTCAAAAGACATGGCTCAACTCAAATAATAACCAAGTAGCTACAACTTTTGGATATTACTCTAATCAACATTGTGAGCTTATTTATCAGGAAAATAAGGTTAACTAAAAAAACCCATTTGATAAGGTAAAAACACCAATCCCAGAATGCGGGTATAAAGATCAAGCCAAAAACCATCTTTAATTACCAAACAGAGTAACCATCAAGAAAATTCAAAATTGAAACAGCCTACTCTTATAAAAAAAAGAAAAAAACATCAAACATGGAGGTAAAAGTATCCAACAATTCCAACTTAAATCTAAAGTCTCAAGACTGTCGTCAACAAAACGGACATTACGTAAACACTACATTCGGTCTCCTGTCTAATAACGTCCAATGCCCCACACTCTCACTACTCCATCTGTATACCCGCTGAAAAGGGTGCTTCCATCAGCACTCCAGCTCAAACTTGTGCAGTAGATCACCTACATGATACAAACAATGAAAAAGAATCAACAACGAGGTTCACATTTCACAAGTACGCAAAACAATCAATAGCACTAAACAAGTCTCTTCATTAACATCTCTCCCACCAAACCCAAAAAAACATACCCCCTCCCGTCCCAAAATGGATTTTACACACTTTTTTCGACATTGCTACGAAAGAACTTTGAGCAATGATTTTAGGTTGATTTAATTATCCAAGTGAAAATCTAAAACTTGCTTTCGATAGTATTGTTGATGGTGTATCAATAACAAGTTTTAGATTTTCATTAGTACTATTGAGTCAACCAAAAATTATTGCTTAAAGATCCTTCTTAATAAGAGCGAAAAAAGTAGGAAGATTATGTTGGGACGGAGGGAGTATAAAATAGGATGATAGCTAATATAGTTGCCAAATGTCAACTACCTCGTGAACAACTAAGGTGATCCAATATAATCTCAAAAACATGTGGGACTTCAACAGCATCCAAACCAAAACAGATGATGCTATTGAATTAAATTGAACTAAACAAGCAGCAGCAGAAAACTCATCTAGTAACAGCATAAGTATCTTCTGGAAAAACATCTATACATTTAGCAATTAATCAACCATCAAAGCCTGTTATTTATAAGAGAATCACAAGTGTCATCATATTCACGCGAAGAATTCAAGAACTTGAGCCTTTCAAATCAAAAGTGTTATCCTATCATCCACCAAAAAAAATCATTTCAGTTTTGGATTGACACTCAGTAAGATTTTGACATACTATAAAGCTTGCTAGTTAACAACAGCTACTGATAATTGAAGTTTAAAAAGTCTTGTAAATGAATGACAATTTTTTGGTGAAAGCAAAAGAGAGGTGTCAACTAGAGGGCAAAACTCAAGGAGCGATGCTAGGGGCACAAAAGAAGTTCACAAAATCTTGCTCACACGATGAGTTGGCGATATTTTGTTGGTTGCATCGATATTGGACCCGCCACACTCTAATTAAAAACACCAATAAAATCATTACACTTAGGATTTTGTGCCCCAAGTATTATTCAAACTGAAGTTTGATACTTGATGCTTACCATAGCACCTATAACCACTAAAAGAAAACAATCCAAACCATGTACATCAATCTGCCTGTGATTACCATACCTGAACTCTACAACCTAGCAGATATCAATATTAAGGATTCCAAACACAAGTATTTACACCCACTTACACCCACACTAATTAACTAGATGACCAACAACTACACAAACTACGGGCAATGCTAGGGGCACAAAAGAAGTTCACAAAATTATTGATACAAAATGAGGTGGTGATATTTTATTGGTTGCATCGATTGTGGACCCAGTACACCGTAATTAAAAACACCAACAAAGCAAGGACACGTCATTTTGTAAACCAAATTTTGTGGCACTTTTTTGTGACACTCTTCAAACAATGATGCAAAAAATGCATTATCGCAAAAAAAAAAAAACAAAATGTGTACATAAGATCAAAGCTATTGAGATGAAACAATGCCCTAAATATAGCACCGGTACTGAGTAAAGTGACCTAGGTGAGTTAAAGCGTACAAACACCCACATACAAGCATAGTTACATAAACGCAGAAAGGCGACAGGCAACCAACAACCACCTGCCCCATTAACTATTTGTCCAGATGACACTTAAGCATTGGCTATTTGTAAGGGGCTCATAGCAAATTCAAATTCTTTATGCATTTGTTAGACTAAATGAAAACAAGTCTTCAACTTTAACGGTAAGCTCTATTAACAACAATAAGATTAACAAACAATGCATAGCAAAACGCAAATAAAAGATATGCACATAAAACCAACGAGACAAAATAGAATTAATAAACAAATAATAGACCTTAGTCTTTCCAGCATTGGTTTGGGTAGCGGTGCCTTCAGCAGCCATCTCAGACTCCTGCTTGAGATCAACCCTCAAATCAACAACAATGCTCTTACTCTCCAAATCCCAGATCTTTATACTAGACTCTGTTGCAGCACAGAGCCAGTACCTATTGGGACTGAAGCACAAAGCATGAATAATGGAACCAGCATCCAAAGAGTAAAGCTTCTTTCCCTCAGCCAAATCCCACAACAAAATCACTCCATCTTTGCCACCACTGGCACACAAAGAACCATCTGGGGACACGGCAACAGTGTTGACATAGCCGTTGTGACCCGCCAAAGTAGACCTGAGCTTGCAATTGCTCAAGTTCCAGATCTTCACGGTCTTGTCCCATGAAGCTGAAACAATCGTCGGCGCCAGGGTATTAGGGCTGAATCGAACGCAGCTAACCCAATCGCCGTGAGCGTCACCGTCCTGAATGGTGTACTTGCATTCTCCGAGTGTGTTCCACAGCTTAATCGACTTGTCACGGGAAGCGGACACGATCTGACGGTTGTCAATCGAGAAGGCGACGGAGAGAACGTCCTTGGTGTGGCCAACGAATCGGCGGGCTGTGGTGCCGGCGGCGAGATCCCAGAGACGAAGCTCGCCGTCCCAGGAGCCGGAAAGGGCGAATTGGCCGTCGGATGAGAGAACGACGTCCTGGACGAAGTGAGAGTGGCCGGTCAAACGGCGGCGAGCGACACCATAGGTCTTGTCCTCCTTGGTGAGAGACCAAACGATGATGGATTTGTCACGGGAAGCGGTGACGATCATGTCGGAATTGTCGATTGGGGTGGCGATTGCGGTTACCCAATCGGTGTGAGCCCTCATTGTTCCTCTCAAAACTAGGGATTCTGCCATTTTTGCACTCTCCGAAGGTTTTCTGGGGTTATTGGTAGTGAAGAAGAGACGAAGAGGCTTATAGCGAAAATGCAGAGGCAAACCCTAATGGATGATATGTTGATTTTATAGTAATGGATTTAGGGTTTTGGGAGATCGTGGGTTGGGTTGGTCAGTTAGGCCCGAATACTTGAAATGTGGGTGTAATAAGTTTGTCAATCAAACCTTCAAATGTGTATATTTTTTTCCTCTTTGCAAACAACACAAACTTTCATTAATTAACTATAAAAATGGCACTCCACAACGCTCGAAGGCTCATCCCAAAGTGAAGGATTTGAAAAGCGTACAATCATCGGAAAAAATGCATTTCTTCATGAGAAAGTCTAACTCTTCTAAAAATAAAAAAGTCAAACCTTGAACAAAACCTCTGTCGAACGCTCTTACTAAAGATAACCCAACACGGATAATATTTGGCGTTGAAGACGCGACAAATTAACGCATTTGGGTCGACAATAAATGTCCGACCAGGCATCCAAAGCAATTCAATAAAGAGAAATCTGGACATCAAATAAAGGCTTTCAACATGATGGAGAGAAGACAAAGGCTTCCAACGAATAGGAGGAGACAGAGGCCCCCAACGAACGGGAGAAGACATAACGAGAAAATCGACTTGATCGCACGAGAAACTTGACGGAGGGAGGAGCGCTTGCTATGGCTACTTAGACCAACACTATCGAATCGATCTTCATCAAATCTATAATCACCAAATTTGATTCTTCAAAATCAAAAATTATTGAAAAACACAAACACTAAATCACAAATTCGTAAATAATAATGGAAAGTAGTGGCCAAAATCTGACGAAGAACGCCGATCTCGACCACATAATTTGAATATGACGGCAGTGGTTACAAAAGAAAGAAGGAAGAAGACACAGGAAACAGAGAGTTCTAAAAGAAATGTTGAACTTTTCAATTTATCAAATGTGCTCATTATATTCAAAACTTTATTAAAAACCAACTAAAGTTAGTCATGTGGCATCACATTAATAACTTCTATTAAAACCCTGTTAATACTTGTTATTGCCAAAAAAAAAAAAAAAAAAAGGTGAAAAATCTTATGTCTTCTTCATCCACCAATTCTTTCTCTCTCTCTCTCTCAAATCCCACCAACCCCTCCCCCTTCCCCACCTTCAGTTACCCCTTCCTCCATTACCCTTCTCACTAATAAAGTCTGAGGTTTTATCCCAAAACCAATTGGCTAGTTGATTCCCGATGTGGGATAATTGTCTCTAACACGCCCCCTCACGTGTAGCCGGGCTTTGCCAAGGCTTACAACGTGGACTTGTTACGGGTGGCGCGGAGCAACATCGTGTACCGTTTGGCCTGCACGTATAACGGGTCAGCTCTGATACCATGATAAAGTCTGAGGTTCCATCCCAAAACCAATTGGCAATGGGAGGAGTGCCCTAGTGTAGGAGTAGAGATCCTAATAGGAGAAGAAAGGGAGAAAAAAGGTGAAAAGGGAAAATTTTGGCTAGGACTAATATTCGGCCGAATAAATGTTGTCAAAATTATGTATTTCCGACGTAAGAGGTATTCAGGCGAATATGCTTAGGCATGCGACCGAATATGCACATGGACGGGAAATTGATGTTTTTCTAGGTCTTTTCGGGAATTCTTTTCATTCTAGGTTTATGACTATTCTAGGTTGGCTATATCAGCAGGGTTACGCCCTATAACTCATTGTAACTCCAAATTTACATATTATAGTGCAAGATCCTGGCTTGGTAGTGCCCCCAGACGTAGTAAAAAATATTGACGAACTGGGTAAACAATTCTTTGTGTCTCTTTACTGTTTTTGCTTCTTTTATCGTTCTTGCTTGTTGGGTTTGCGTATTATATTCTTGCGATCTGTTTGGTTTGGAGGGTCTATACCACAACAACTGGTATCAAAGATTTGGTTAGGCGAGCCAAGGGTTTATTCGAGCAGTCAAGAATGGGCAAGGATAAACAAGCAGTAGAAAAGTTCGATGGTTCTGATTACGCGTTTTGGAGGATGCAAATAGAGGATCTCTTGTATGGTAAGGATCTCTATAAACCTCTATTGGGAGTCAAACCAGAAGGCGAAAAACATGAATATTGGGATATCCTGGATAGGAAGACCCTAGGGGTGATTAGATCTACTTTGTCGAAGTGGATCGCGAAAACCACCAAGAATGCTAAGACCACGAATGTGCTACTTGATTATCTTACTGAGAGATTTGAAACACTATCTGCAATCAATAAGGTTGATTTGATTCGCAAGATGGGGAATCTCAAGATGCAAGAAGGAGGATCATTAGCTAAACACATCGATGAGTATATGGATGTTATAGACTCATTGGTTGTGTTGGAGATTACTTTTGGTGATGAAGTTCATGCTTTGGTTTTTCTAGCATCCTTACTAGGAAGTTGGAGCGGGACGGTGACTGCGTTAAGTGCTTCAGCGGGTAAGAATAAATTGAAGTTTGATGATGTCAATGATCTAATTCTTAGAGAGGAAAATCGTATGAAGAAGTTGGGGACACCGTCTACTTCGGGATCGGCTTTGGCTACGACCAGTAGGGGAAGGCCGGGTTCTAGCAACAAAGGGAGAATGGAATTAAGGGAAAGTGTAATCAGTGGTAAGGGTAAAGCCGTGGAAAACAAAGAAAGACCAAGGGTCGCAAGAGGATTGGTTGAGTCCTATCATTGTAAGGAGTTAGGACACTACAAGAGAGATTGTCCCATGCGGGGGGATAAATCGGTGAATGTGATAACTGAGGGTGAAGATGTACTGATTCCGAGTGTTAGTAGTGCGCTAGAATCATGGGTGTTGGATTCGAGGGCATCATTCTACTCATGCAAGCATGCAGAGGAGATGGAAAATTATACTTCCGGTGATTTCGGAAAGGTCTATCTGGTGGATGGCGGGCATTTGGAAATCAAGGGGAATGGGGATGTCAGAATAGGAGCATCGGACGGGAAGGTCTTACATCTACACGGGGTCATACACATTCCGGGTTTAAAAAAGAACATACTATCAGTTGGGCAGCTGGATGAAGAAGGTTGCACGGTAACTTTTAGCTACAAGAACTGGGTCATTACCAAGGGGGGTTCTGAGGTTGCTCGAGGTAATAAGGATGGTACATTATATTTGTTGAATAACACCAATGATAGTATCGCGGTGGCGTCAGCCAAGGGTGATACGGATTTGTGGCACTGTCGATTGGGTCACATGAGTGAAAAGGGGATGCAGGTACTTTGCTCAAAGAGAAGACTATCGGGTTTGAAGACAGTCGGCGTGGGGATTTATGAAGACTGTATGTTTGGCAAACAGGCGAGGAGTAATTTCTCGAGGACTGACAGGGCTTTAAGGGAAGCAAAGTTAGAATTGGTTCACACGGATTTTTGGGGACTGGCCCCGGTAACTTCTCTAGGTGGTGTGTCATATTACATGACCTTCGTTGATGATTCTACAATGAAGGTCTGGAAAAGGGAAAGATGAAGATTTCGAGGTATTTAAGAAGTGGAAGGCCTTGGTAGAGACACAGACGGGACTCAAGGTTAAAAGCTTGAAGTCTGATAATGGTGTGGAGTATGAGCTCGGGGAGTTCAAGGAATACTGTGATACGAATGAGATTCGCATGGATATTCCAGACTCGGGTGGGAGCAAGATGGTTCATGATAACCAAGATCAGGGGGTCACTGAAGATGAACCACATACTTCAGGACCGGATATTCCGCTGCGCAGATCTAACAGAGAGTGTGGATCGGCTTAGGCTCTATGTTTCTCAAGCAAGGAGAAGTTGAAGCTATGTATAGCTTCAACGGGGATTGGATAATAGAGGAGGAGGACAGCACTACCATGACCGAGGTGAGCACTAGGAAGGCACTAAGGATGAGTTGAAGATGGATACGGGGCTTGTATACGCGGATTGATCTCTAGGTGGGAGATTGTAGGAGTAGAGATCCTAATAGGAGAAGAAAAGGAGAAAATAGGTGAAAAAGGAAAATTTTGGCCCGGACAAATATTCGGCTGAATATGGGTACTAATGCGGCCGAATATTAGTGTTGTCAAAATTATGGATTTCCGACATAAGAGGTATTCGGGCGAATATGCTTAGGCATGCGGCCGAATATGCACCTGGACGGGAAATTGATGTTTTTCAAGGTCTTTTCGGGAATTCTTTTCATTCTAGGTTTAGGACTTATTCTAGGTTGGCTATATAAGCAGGGTTCCACCCCATAACTCATTGTAACTCCAAATTTACATATTATAGTGCAACATCTTGGTTTGGTAGTGCCCCCAGACTTAGTCAAAAATATTGACGAACTAGGTAAACAATTCTTTGTGTCTCTTTACTGATTTTGCTTCTTTTATCGTTCTTGCTTGTTGGGTTTGCGTATTATATTCTTGTGATCTGTTTGGTTTAGAGGGTCTATACCACAAAACCTGGATCTTTATATAGTCAGGCTTTGGCTAGTTAATTCCCAATGTGGGATAAATGCTCCAACACTCACATCTTTCTCCTCTTTCACGTCACCAGTCATACTCTCGTCCCAAGTTGTAATCAATTTATGGGTTACAAATCTGAATAAAATACAAGATTCTTTTGCTCGATGAATGATGGTGGATGTTGGTGCTTACAATCAGACATCAATAGAGGTGCCTAAATTATGAGTGTGTGTGTGTGTATGGTTATCAATGATTTATGAATTTTGATTTTATGATTTCTTAGATTTTTGAGATGTTTGTGATTTATTTTAATTTTGCGTTATAAGCTAGTGATTTCTTGAAAATTAGTGTGTGCGCAAAAGATTTTGTTTTCTAAAGAAATTGGAATGTGTTTGTGTGCAGAATGAGTGTGTATGTAGTGGTTTTGGTGTGGAAATTTGCTGTTTGTGATGATAATGGTGTTGGTGTTGTTGTTTTTTGTGAAAATGGTGGTGGCTTTGGTGGGGCTTGGTTGAGATGGTGGAGTTACGGTAGTGGTGGCGGTAGTTGGTTCTCAAAGTATAATGAATGTCACGAAATATAACTAAGGTTAGTCAGTGTGGCCACATGGCTAACTTTCGATACATTTTTAATCAATTTTTTTATGGAGTAAGCACATTTGAAAAACTGAAAAAGTGCAATGAGAACATTTGAAAATAAAGGCTGAGTGAGAACGTTTGTAAATGGGCTAAAGTTCAATGACAAAAATGTACGTTTATGAAACTATCCACCAATTGGTCTATATCGACAGATTAAAAATTTATCCCTCAAACAAGCTTAAAGATTATTATTATTGTTGTTTCAAAGTAAAAATATTCATTTTTACAATAAAAAAAATCATCTTAGAATAAAGGGTTAATTGCAATTTAGACCCTGAAGTACCATACCACCCTTCCAAGCGAACCATGACTGTCTTTTTTCGCCAGATCAGACCTTGGGGTAATTCATTTTCGCCAGTTAGGATATTTTTGACGGAATCTATTATCATTACTTTCATCAATTTTTTAAATTTACCAAATTTTGATTTTTTTGTTTAAAAAAACTATTTATTGATTTTGTTAAACCAATAAATTTTCTTTTCGAGCATTCACTATTTATATATTTTATCTTATATAAATAATCATTTTTTTTCAAGAGAAAATAAAAAATTAACTATTTTATTTTCCTTTTTATTACTTCTTAATTACTCTCTCCTTCCAAAAATATTTTTTTTGGCTATTAATTTTATTTTTTTTGGCTCGTTTGATAGACCGGTACGTGTAAGCATTACTCCCTCCGAATTAGAATTTTCTCTCCCGATACGGGGATTAAGGAATAATAGTATTATATTGTGAAAAGTGATAATGAAATTGAATTAAGAGATTTAACATTTATGATTAAGCACTAATCATTTACCTAAAAACTGTCCAAATATAAATTTGAGTACAGTCAAATTTGTTAATGAAATTCAAAATACAAATTTTACATTTCAACCAAATTATCATCACCATTCTCTCCACCATTACTACCACCGGCCACCACACCACCGCACCGCCACCACCTAGAGCCATGCCAAACACCGCCACATGAACACACACATATATTAATGATAGCCATACCATACACGAGCCCCCCCCCCCACTGATAATCGACATTAAAATTCCACCTTTAACTGGAAGGTGGTGATCCAATCTGCTCTCCCTTCATTTTTCCAGTTTGGTCAACCACAAAGTAACTTTGTAAGTAAAAAGTCAAATCTTAAATCTAAATGCATAATAATGTAAGATTAGAACAATCCTAAACCATCCACCACTGCACCGCCACCACCTAGAGCCATGCCAAACACCGGCCAAACACCGCCACATGAACACACACAGATTATGCACACATGCAAACCAGAAATCAAAAATCGAAACTTCAAAAATCAAAATTAAAAAAATCAAGATTTTAGAGGAGAAAATAGAATCAGGTAATAATGGTTTGAGGAGGGAAGAAAGAGAAATCAAGATCCCTTCTTCATCGGTGCACAAATTGGGAGAATCGAAACCCATCTTTGAAGCCTAAATCGTGAGGCGTGCGAATCTGAAAGACTTGGTACTCAGATCTGGAAGTTTTTAAAGCTTAAATCTTGAAAGGAGTTGAATCTTGGTAGAAAGAAGGAAAAGATGTTTTGGTAAAGAAAAGGGGGAAAGGTTGGAGTAGATGAGTAGTGGAAGACGATGGGTAGAAACGCCGTCGATGATGACGACCGGTGATGACGGCGACGACAAAAAATTGTGAGCCAAGATGGGGAGGTGAGAATTTATATTTTATCCTTACCCAGTTAATCTGGATAGGGAAAGAGGATTGGAAAAGGTTTATAAGTTTTGAGTTTTTGTTTACCCCTCCATTTAGTTTTTAGATATGCTATTTAACATCTTTAATAGTTAATCTTAATTCAAACTACCTATTTTCGTTAGTCACGTGCATGGCACATGCCTTTTAACTGAGTTTTTAACGAATTCCATAAAAAAAGTCCCTAACTGACGAAAATGAATTACCTCAAGGTCTGATTTGACAAAAAAAACATATCAGGGTTCGCTTGGAAGGGTGGTATGGTACTTCAGGGTCTAAATTGCAATTAACCCTAGAATAAATGAAGTAAGTTGCATAAAATTATATGCACGCCCTCTAAATCAGTCTATATGAATATATGATCATTGTTGTTTAATTACAAAAATATCATTTTAATGAACGACAATTTAGACCCTAAATCTCTAATCACTAAAATCAAAATCATAATCCTAAATTGATTAGGGTAATTCCAAACACTTTCAGTGTTAAGATTTCGATTTCACCAGTGAAACTAGTGCGATATACTATCTTTCATTCTATATGTTAACTTCTTCCTTGCTCTCTATTCAATACACACATTCATACACGAAAGTCACGGTTTTGTGGTTTATATCTTTTGATTTTTTGTCTGTATATCCTATAATTTTACTTTACTTTGTCTGAGATTAAGAATTACATACATTCAAAAGATATAATGAAATTGAATATGACAAGTGCTATGTATTGAGTTGTTTTACGCAAGCTAACCCCACATACCACTAGAACCTTGCTAGGTATTTTTTTTTAAAGGAGCCTTTCGTCGTTGGTGTATTTCAAGTTCTTTTTGTAACATCTTCAAAGTAATATCACGATGAACAATGTTCATCTTTTTCTCAGTCTTAAACCTCTCATGGTCTTCTTTTATTGATACGATCCCTATAATCGAAATCTAAAGGAATAAAAAGTAAAAATATATACATAACTGCCGAACGTTTTGTCATAATTTATCTCTTGAATTCAAGATGTCCTGATTGAAAGTTGGTTGTAAAAGGGTTAAGTGTGCGTTATGTTGACTGAATGTTACTATGAATAAGTTAACTGGGTGTAGCTACTAAATTAATTAAGTGTTTTATTATTTTATTAGTGGGTGTATAATATAACCGTAATTATCAGTTTATTGAATGCGTAGAAATTTATTTCTTAGTTATCAATCCTCAAAATGAATCTTTATTTTAACCAAGTTATCAACAATCGTTGATTAATGGTTGATTGTGGTATTTTGCTCTAACTTTTCTCACTACATAATCTCGACTACATCCATTTCTAAGCACTTCCAATTTTGAAAAAAAAATAAAAAATTATCCGAAATAATTATCATTTTAGGCCAAATTATTCTGATTTCTCTTTTACCCTTACATCTGAATTTTTCCTACTTCATTCCGGAAATTGGTTTATTGAATAATATTCATTCCGACCCAGCTCAATTGAGACTTATTTTTATTTTGGTCCGTCTCAGCTCACTTGAGACTTCCTAAAATGTCCATCTTCTTATAATTTTATATTCAATATACCCCACAACTCATTCCCTCTCTTCATTTTTCACAACTCAATTTATTCAACCAACACTACTATTTACCCCACTCATTCTATCTCTTTATTTTCTACCACACATAAATTACTTTTCCTTCATTCTTATGCACAACTCTTGGATCTTAAGTGAGGTGTGGCGGAGGAAATATATGATAAACAATATGGGTAAATTATGTACTTTATTCCTTAATGGTATTAATTATCTTTTTTAAATTGCGAAAGTAAAAAAGAAAAAGAAAAAAGACCAGGTGAAGTACAATTGATAATCATATTTGTATTTAATGAATATGTTACCCATGTCCACATCTATCCTCGCTCATAGCTTTGGATAGAAGCAATTATAGATCATTTGAATTTGAGCTCGAATGTGACCCAAATCTAGACCGTTAGATCAATTGATTAATTGATAATATAATTGTCTTTTGATATCACACACCAACAACCTTATTAAAGATGAGATCTGAGCTATTGGGCGACAACTGTTGCACACTGTCCAACGATATAAAACTCAAAACTGACCCTTTGTTCTCTATATATGTAGATATGCATAAGTTTAATAAGTTCATACTTAAATTATGAATGAATTTTTAGGCATTAACTTGTAAAGGCAAAAATTATATTTTGGTCACTGAATTTTAGGCTAATTACAAATGTTCTCACTTCACATGATATTTTGTGATTACCATCATTGTACTATTGAAAAATGTCAAAATTGTTATAAATAATTGTTATGTGGACTGTAGCATACTATAGCAATGTACAGTATCACATTGTAGTATAATGAGTAATGTACCAATAGTATAATGTACTATGCGTAAATAGTATTCACTGTTTACGCACAGTAGTAAGTTACTTTTATAGCCTATAAATAGGCATGTAATCGGAAGGATTACTACCCAATTGAAGTTGGCAGAACCTTACTCGTTTCTCCATACTCCTTATCTTTCTATCTCTTAAAGTCATTACACTTTTGTATTCTACAAACCAAACCCTATAATTCCGGTTTACAACACGTTATCAGCACGAAGTGCTCTAAGTTACATATCATCACATACAGTAAGAATCTCTCTATAATATTGCTCTAAGTATTATGTTAATTTACTCGTATATCACCATTATGAATCGTGGTGAGATAACGGTCTTACTATTATTTCGTTATATATGTTACTCGTATATCACTATTATGACAGGTTCTACCGTCATGGTGAGATAACGATATGAATTTTATTTCATTACTAACTTTACTCGTATACCACCAAAAGATTAACTATACCTGACTGGTGAGAAAACGAACATTATTTATTTAATGCTTTAAATGTTGACGCTTGGAAGGGTAATAACCCCAAGCTAGAGACTTAATATATTTTATCTACTTGTTATAATTTTTTATCAAATTCTCATCAAAAATAAAAATGGTGGTGGATGATATGAAATGTTATATTACAATAATCAAATTTTAAAGGTTTCAATTGTAAAAACCTCAAAAGATAAAGGACACAAGAATAAATCAACACGGCTGCAGTGTGAACACACTCAATGATTGGGTGGTTGTCTTTTTAGTAGCACAGAAAATAGTTTGGAGGCTTGGTGTCTCCATGTCAACTTTGGCTGCAATTATTAACTACCAGTGTGCTGCAATAGTTGAGCTACCATTTAGACTATTCCTAGCATTTATTATGAATCATATTTTATAGATATAAATATGACTTTTACGTACAACTTTCAATACATTCCCTATATAATGGCTCAGCCTTTTCAGTGAATATCAAAAACCAAGAGCACTTTACTTTATTTTATGGTATCGGAGCTATACTTCTACAAAAAAAAAAAAAAAAAAAACAAACTATTCATACCACTATTCAGCGTGCAAAATCTCAGAGAATTGAAGAAAAATCACCATACCACTATTCATATTATTTATACTATTCAGCCTACCATAATCTACAGAGAATTTAAAAAAATAAAAAATAAAAAAATGAATTTATGTGGAGAAAAATCTATGTGCTAATGTACTGATATATTTTTTAGATATGTGCTAGATGTATGTAAAGGCATGTGCTATTCTTTGCTTGTGATTAAATTTGCACTATTATTTACATCATACTACTATAATGATTTAAGTAAAATAACTATCTTTGTAAATGATTTTTTTTGTTTAATTTTGAAATAACTTTATTTAATAAAAAAAAAAAGAAAAAAAAATCTCAACGGCTATTTTAACGGATAAAGATAGTATTTTTAATATAAATACTTACACTCTTCTTCCATTATTTTCCTAAAATTTCTTACAATTCTATACACTCTACTTCAAAATGGTCACAATGCTTTCGATTTCTGCTATCATAATGGTACTAGCATATACAATATTGGTCTTCACTGCCGACTACACCCCATATGATTTCTATCTATATGTTATCGGTCTTTTCTATATGTATTTTTTCCTAACAATAATAATTGCACTTGATATATAAGCATTATTGTTCTAGCCTTCTCATGTTTTGAATAAAATATGCTTCTAAATGTTATAATAATGTGCATGTTTTATTTTATAGTTATTCTCAATGAAAAACCTTGCAAATCCGGCTTTTAAGAGATTGGATGTTAGTGGGGAAAAAAAAAACTACCAAATATGGTGCATAGATGTTGAATTATGATTGATTTTAAAACATTTTCTTCATATTTTATTATCTATCAGCTCATACCTATTTAATTTTCTTTTAGAACAACATGAACTTTGGATTACAAATCATGAAGAACATGGATGATTTATGCTTGGTAGATAGTGCAACCACTCATACTATCTTAAATGATAGAATTTTTTTTGACACCTTAATAGAGAAAAAGGGAAGTGTCACTACAATTGCAAATGACAATATTCTTATAATGGGCTCTGAAAGAGCATCAATAACTCTTCCTATGGGAACATAATTAGTGATAAAAAAAATGCCCTTTTATATCCTCAATCTAAAAGAACACTCATTAGTTTTAAAGACATTCGGTCTAATGGTTTTCATATTGAAACCACAACTGAGGATAATAAAGAATGTCTACTCATGACAAGGTTGACAGGATGCCAAAAACATATTGTTGAAAAACTTCCATCCTTGTCTACAGGATTGTATTACACATACATCCGACCTTCTCATAATCATGTTGCAATGAGTTTAAAGTTTAAAGACCCAAATTCTTTTAAACTATGGCATGATCGTTTAGGATACCCCAGGCAAAATATGATACGGCGTATTATCACTAATTCAATGGGGAATAATATGCCTACAAGAAACATTCCTTTAACAAATGAGTTCATATGCGAAGCATGTGCAAAAGGGAAGCTTATTGTACGACCATCCCGTACTAAAGTTGGAATAGAATCTCCCAAATTCCTTGAAAGGATTCATGGAGATATATGTGGATATATCCATCCATCATCAGGACCATTTCGATATTTCATGGTCTTAATTGATGCCTCCACTAGGTGGAGCCATGTCTGCTTATTATCAACTAGAAATTATGCATTCGCTAAGTTTATGGCTAAAGTCATTGAACTTAGAGCACAATTTCCTGATAATCAAATCAGATCTATTCATATGGATAATTCCGGTGAATTTACATCAAAATCTTTTGATGACTATTGTATGGCATTAGGAATCAAAGTGGAGCATCCGGTCCCTTATGTGCACACTCAAAATGGTCTAGCTGAATCTTTAATTAAACGTACTAAATTAATCACTAGACCATTATTACAAAATTTCAACCTACCATCATCATGTTGGGTACATGCGGTGTTGCATGCCGTTGATTTAACTCATATCCGCCCAACTGCTTATAATAAATTTTCGCCTTTGCAGATGATGCGCGGTAAAGAGCCCAATATTTCACATCTGAGAATTTTTGGTTGTGCAGTTTATGTTCCTATTTCTCCACCAAAGCGTACCACTATTGGCCCTCAAAGAATGCTAGGTATATATGTTGGCTATTAGTCTTCATCTATTATTAAATACCTACAACACATGACAGGAGATCTATTCACTGCTCGATTTGCTGATTGCATATTCGATGAAGAGCAATTCCCGGCATTAGGGGGAGATAAAAGCTCAAAGCTTAAAGAATGCCGGGAAATCTCTTGGAATGCCCAAGAGCTTAAGTATATGGATCCACGCACAAACCAAACTGAACTAGAAGTTCAGAAGATTGTTAAATTGCAACAATTGGCAAACAATCTACCAGATGCTTTTAATGACCACAAAGATGTGGTTAAATCATATGTGCCTGCAAGAAATGCAGCTGAAAGGGTGAAAATCCCTGAACATATAAGTATATCTACAAATGATCCTCAACACCAAAAGCGAGGGAGGCCTATTGGTGCAAAAGATAGGAATCCACGGAAATCAAAATGTAGCAAAGAAATATCATTGCCACAAAACCTTCTTGAAAATGTTCATTCTGCTAATGAAAATCCAAATGCACAAAACAATCATTCTGGAATTGCAGAAAAACCGAATCATGATATCATGATCAATGATGATGATTTGGTCGATGTAAATATAGAAGTTGCAATGAATTGCATAAATACGGGAGAAAAGTATAAAAGAGATATAATGGTTGTCAATGATTTATTTGCCTCTATAATTGCTCATACTGTCTTCAATGACATTATGGACCCAGAACCCAGATCAATGGCAGAATGCCAAAAGCGTTGAGATTGGGTAAAATATAAAGAAGCAATAGAGGTTGAGCTTAGCTCGCTTAATAAAAGAAAGGTCTTTGGGCCTGTAGTCCGTACACCCCAGAACGTGACCCCTGTTGGGTACAAATGGGTGTTCGTACGGAAGAGAAATGAAAACAATGAAATAGTAAGATATAAAGCGATATTAGTGGATCAAGGGTTTTCTCAGAAGCCTGGCATTGATTTTGACCAAACTTACTCTCCTGTTATGGATGGCATTACATTTCGCTACCTAATATCTTTGGCAGCAAGTACAAATTTAGAAATGCGATTAATGGATGTGGTAACTGCATACTTATATGGATCATTGGATGCTGATATACATATGAGACTCCCCGAAGGCCTTGAAGTTCCCAATATAAAGAAAAATGAAAATCACAATTCATACAGCATAAAATTGCAAAGGTCATTGTATGGCTTAAAACAGTTGGGTAGAATGTGGTACAACCGACTAAGTGATTTCCTCTTGAAGAAGGGATACAAAAACAATTATGTATGTCCCTGCATTTTCATAAAGAAGTCACAAAATGGCTTGTGCATTATCTATGTTGATGATATAAATATAATGGGAACATGCAAAGAGATTGAAGAAGCAAGCTCATATCTAAAGGCAGAATTTGAAATGAAAGACTTGGGTAAAACTAAGTACTGTCTTGGCCTACAAATTGAGCATCTCCCTGAAGGAATTTTTGTACAACAGTCGACCTATGTGAAAAAGGTACTGGAAAGATTTTATATGGATAAATCTCATCCACTTAGCACGCCAATGATTGTAAGATCACTTGATGTGGATAAGGATCCATTCAGACCTAAGGAGGATACCTAAGAAGTATTGGGACAAGAAGTTCCTTACTTAAGCGCCATTGGCGCATTACTATATGTTGCAAACTGCACAAGGCCTGATATTGCATTCGCAGTAAACTTGTTGGCAAGATTTAGTGCTTCTCCAACAAGAAGACACTGGAATGGAGTTAAGCATATCTTTAGGTATCTTCAAGGTACCCATGATCTTGGTCTACTTTATAAAAGAAATCAAGATATGAAATTGGTGGGCTATTCGGATGCTGGTTACATGTCTGACCCCCACAATGCTAGATCTCAAACTGGCTATGTCTTTCTCCATGGTGGTACCGCGATTTTATGGAGATCAATTAAACAAACTCTTGTTGCCACTTCTTCAAACCACTCTAAGATCATAGCTCTGTATGAGACTTCACGAGAAAGTGTGTGGCTAAGGTCATTAGTTCAACACATTTGTAGTTCCAGTGGGATCAGATCAGACAAGCTTCCCCAACAACGATTTATGAGGATAATTCAGCATGTGTTACACAAATGGCAAATGGATTTGTCAAAGGAAATTTGACAAAACATATTGCGCCTAAGTTCTTTTATCCTCATGAGCTACAGAAGAATAACGAGATCACTATTGAGCAAGTTCGCTCTTGTGACAATCTAGCGGATTTGTTCACTAAATCTCTCCCAACCTCTACTTTTGAAAAACTTGTTCGTGGCATTGAAATGCAGAGACTGGGAAAAATATCATCGTCAGGGGGAGCATCAAATACATAGACATCAAGGAGTGCTATCTTCAGGGGGAGTGTTAAATTCAAGCAGTTTCCAAGCATGATTTCAAAAGACAAAAGGCTGTAATCTTTTTCCCTTTACTAAGTTTTTTTTTCCACAGGGTTTTCTTAGTTAAAGGTTTTTACTAATGCATCCTATGTACGTGATCCTGCTTAGAGTGCTACGTCTAAGGGGGAGTGTTATAAATAATTGTTATGTGGACTGTAGCACACTATAGCAATGTACAGTATCACATTGTAGTATAATGAGTAATGTACCAATAGTATAATGTACTATGCGTAAATAGTATTCACTATTTACGCACTACCCAATTGAAGTTGGCAGAACCTTACTCGTTTCTCCATACTCCTTATCTCTCTCTTAAAGTCATTACACTTTTGTATTCTACAAACCAAACCCTATAATTCCGGTTTACAGCAAAAATGTCATTGTTCTATCAATATTCGTTCAAACTTACAAAGAAAAAGTTAATTGATCGACCTCACATGACCAACTTTTGTTAATAAAAAACACAAGACTTATCGAGCTCGAGCTCACTTGTTTGTTCAAACTCGAATCGAAATGATCTCCCGAGTTGTTCGCGAACAACTCTAGCCGATATCAAACTCGAGTTTTAATGAGCCGAGCTTGAGCTTAGTTTTTTTTTTCTATAAAAATGTGTTCTTAACGAGCTTATCGAGCCGAACTGGAGCTTTTAACGAGTCGAACACAGTCGGCTTGATAACGAAACGAGCTTGACAATCGGTTCGTCCTCTAGTCGAGTTACAACTCGAGCTTTCACTAGCCGAGCTCAAGCCAGCTCGAATCATATAACAATCATACATGCACCCTGTTAATGATATCTTAAAGAACAATAAGCCGGTTAAACTCCAAAGTTGTTCTTGATAAATCACTAATATCCTTAAGACGATAGATTGCCGTTAATATTTTGTCAAAGTTTATTGTGTTAAATATGAACAATATAAACGAGATGAAAGGAGTAGAAACTGCTTCTTTCATCCTGAGAATTAGTCAAATTTGACTTTTATATTCGTCACAAGTGAAATTTGACTAAACATTAATGCATGTAAATCCAAATATTTGGTTATTGGAATGATTATTATTGTCTATTAGAAGTTAGCTTGTGTTAACCATAAAAAGTTAATTTTGAATATCCTTTTGTAGATACCCTAGAAAAGCCACTAACTTGGCTAGAGCGGCGGGTTATCTTAGGATGTCTATTTGATTTTAGAGTTTGTTAGAGTCGCCACCTATGTTTTTAAAGGAACATAAGAAAACCTAAGAAATAACCTATTTGTTCACGAAAACAAGAGATTCGGGAGAAGCGGGTTCGGGGGTTAGGTTACGTAGTGGGAAGTAGTTAAACACCCACTCCGCTCGGCTAAAGCCGGTCTTGCTAGCTACTTTAGGTGTTCTAATGTAAAAAAGTCATTCTTTTATTTATATGAATTGTGCTAACAATTACATCAAAATGGAAAGGGTAAATACAAAGAGAAATAAAATGTAAGTGCTTCTATTTATCAGTTTATGCTAACAATTACATATCGATTTATGCTAACTATTACATTAAGAGAAAAAGGAGAATTAAAGTAGAGTTTGAAATGCTGGAAGATAACATTGACCAAACTTCAATATTGAAGTAGTCTTTTAGGTCATGTTCCTTTTTATGGGGATTGTATACACTTTAGAAGGAGTAAAAGATGAAGAATGTAAATAAAAGAATTTTGTTTAGAAAGAGATGAAGAGAATTAATAAAACAAGAATAAGAGTTTAGAAAAATAAAATGGACATCATACCTATGCTTGAAAGAGGAAGAACCAAATTGCCTATAGTAAGGACCTTGAAGATGAATTTTGAGCTTTTGGAGAGTAATGTTTGGGGTACAAAAAAGTCACAAAAACTTGCTCACAAAATCTTAAGTGTAATGATTTCATTGTTAGAATACTAGGGGCACAAAAAAATCACAAAAACTTGCTCACAAAATCATAGGTGTAATGATGTTATTGGTGTTTTTAATTAGAGTGTGACGGGTCCAATATCGATGCAACCAATAAAATATCACCACCTCACCTTCTGAGCAAGATTTTGTGACTTTATTTTGTGCCCCTAGCATTGCACGTGTTTTTAATTAGACTGTGGCGGGTTTACTATCGATGCAACCAATAAAATATCGACAACACATATGTTATGAACAATATTCTGTGATTTTGTGATTTTGTGATTTATTCCGTACCTCTCGCATTGCTCATTGGAAAATCTAACTACCACACTTTCTAATTTAGTCAGGGCTATTTAGGTAGTTTGACAGCTATAGAGATATCCAAATTGGGTGATAAAAATAGTCAAAAATATATTCATACCTAGAAAGAGGGGACCAAGAGTAGGAGTCATAGTTATGGGTTCGTTATTATTGAACTTTTTATTTTGATTTGATTCACCACTAACATCCCAAATTTTGCATTTGTTATTTGATATCATTAATAAATGCAAAATTAGGGATTTATTTTTAAATTTATTTTTTTTTGTTTTTAAAATTTGATGTTTAATAAATTTTTCTCCTTTGTGGGAGCCGTTGATTTCTCTCCTTGTGGGAGCCGTAGTTTTCTCTCCTTGTGGGAGCGTTGATTTCTCTCCATCATTGAGAGTTTGTGTTTGTGTGTATGTTGGTTTGTTTTTGTAGGGACAATTGCAATTCAATCTTTAATGACGAATCTCACATCATCTCCACACAAAAAAGATGCCATTGCTCTTACTGCTCAAGGATGTTTCGAGGGTTTTGAAATATTTGGTGGATGTTTATTCGTCAACCCAGATTCTCCATGTCAAGTTTTCAAAGCGAAATATTATCCAAAGGGGGATTTTTTTAATGCCGAATCGAGGCAGTTTCCAAGTTTTACTTGGAGTATAATCTGTATGTTTCAATATTTACATCGAAAATGTAATTGTTGTAGGTTAAGAAATGGATCTATTATGGATGTTTGGGATGAGCCTCCGGCATTTGTGGAGTGCCGTCTATTTTCATATTAATGCAATTGAATTGAAGTTGTTGTTTTCGAAAAAAAAAAATATTAAACTTTTTTTTTCTTCCAATTCCTACTTGTTGGTAGTGGTGCCCTAGGCACGTTTAATAAACGTTGTAATTGATATCATTTATTTCATATCAATAAAGAGATGTTTTGATTATTATTGATGTTCATGTTTACTTATAATAATCTCCGTCCCTAGTACTTGTTAAGCACTAGTATAAAAGCTAAATGATCATGAGATGATCATGTTAGATTTATGGGTACTTGTTTGGAACAAGGTACTGGACATTTGGAACAAGGTACTGGACATGACCCGCTGTATGAGATTTATGTCATGGTCTATGTCGTACATATATCTCATATTAGTTATGTCATTTGAATCCTTAGACATGAAGTTATTATAGTCTTCCACTTGATGAACGTTGTGTTTGACATATTCAAACGCTACCTTAACATGGTAGTTATAAAGGGTATGATTGGTATAATCGGATTCCCGTTGGGAAGAATAATAAGCTAAATGGATTTGTCCCTCCACGGAGAGATGTCAAGCTTGGGCCTCTCGTAGGAATGATGTTGATGAAATATTCGGCCGGACTCAAATGAATTGATTGGATCAATGTCATTTGGATTATCAACATATTCAGAATCGAGAAAGTATTGAACAAAGAAAGTTAACTGTTTGACCATGACTTGTGTTCAATGACATCGTGGACAAAGGGATTATGACATGTTCTAAAAGGAATGCAAACTTGTATCTAGTTATACTATTTGGGTAGGTATGACGGTTTGCTAGAACCTAATCATATCTTATGGTTTCATGTTTGAACCCATTGCCAACTTAGTATAATCCTAGAGGGTCACACACAATAGAACGAATCTTTAAAAGGACTAAATTGGAATTTTGGAAATTCTGGACATTCTGGGGAAGTGGGCAACCGCACAGTGTGGACTGGGCGGCCGCACACTTAGCTCATTTTTGTACCAGTTTGTTTCAGATAGTTGTGCGACCGCACAGTGTATTCTGGGCGGCCGCACAGTACTGTCGGCTGGCACTTTCCTAATTCGATTTGGAATGTCTTTTGACACAAGTTTCCTATTTGGAATAGGTCTTGCTTGTGTATAAAAGGATGATTTCGGCCAGAGCTTCAGATATAGCCTTTTGTGAGTCTCCAAAGAGTTTGAGAGAGGTTTTATTTTGTTCTAAGACATCCTTGGTTGAAGAACAAAATAATACACAAAAGAAAATTCTATATAGTCATATCAATTGTGAAAGTGTGTTTCATAATTATTGGTCTAGCAACCAAGATCAAGGAGTCTCTTGATATTCGTTCGAAGTGTGGATACCGCTAGAGGGTGAATTTTATCATCTTATAAAGTTCGTGATTTGTTCGTGATAAAGCTTCAAGATCTCCACCAAGACCAAAGAGAAAAGTTCATAGCCATCAAGGGTTAGTTTTATCCTATATTCATATTGTTGTATTTGATTTAATCATATGAACGGATCCATGGCTTTGGGTTTCTTAAAATTTTAATTGCTATATTCCGCTGCGCATGTTACTTGGAAACCCAACAGTGGTATCAGAGCCCCGTTCATGTTGATTATTTCAATACCTAGATCATGTTATGTGTATATAAATTGTTTATGTGCCTAGCATGATATGAATATTGGAATATATGATGCTTATGTGTTTTGTGATTTTATGTGGTTTATCGTTTTGCAACTTTAATCGCACGATTCAATCGCAATAAATAAATTATGGTGGATTCAGAATTGTTGGTTATTAATTTTTGATTGGATCAAAGTTTTAATAATCGGGGAAAAACAATTTTGAGACAAAATTTTTGAACTTGAAAATTTTGCACCTTCTGATGGCCATGGGCGACCGCACAGAAGATTCTGGGTGGCCGCACACTTTTTGGGCGACCGCACAGATCTTTTTGGGCGGCCGCACAAAGGGATAAGAAGGTCTGATTTTGGTCAGAAATCTGGAATTTTTCGAAAAATTCAACAAAATCAGTAACAGAACCAATCCAGACTTGCTGATCTGGAATGGGTTTTGGGTAGTTGGTTTGTGTGTGGATTTTGGGGTTTGATTTTCCTATTTGTTTTAGTCTTGTGATTCCTAGATTGGTTCAAGTTTTGGATGGCTAATCTGCGTTCATCGAGATTGTGTTTCCCAAAATTGATCGCAATCAAAGTTTCAAAGATAAAACGAAGTTAGAATTATGAAGAGTTCATAATTGCTAAAATTGAGAAACAAAAGTTCTTGATTCAATGATTGGAGATCCATGTGGAATTGTGAATGCAATTGGCCTATGTTCATCGAGACCATCTATTGCTTAGTTTCGGCCACATGGACTACTTTCTTGGTTTCTTGAATTAGTGCAGGATTGTGGTTGCCTAATGGCTTAGTTCGACCGCACTTCTTGTTGTCTTGATTTGGAAATAATAACCGAAGTTGAAATAGTCTCATCCTCATAATTATAGAGAAACTAATGACACATAAATATCATGCTTAAATTAATAGAGATTAATTTAGTGGCTAAACTTGATGTGTAACATGTTTATATTATGTGCTCATAAATGTGTTATATGCTATATGTGATGAACCTTCAAAGAAAGTTTTAAGTCCTTCATTGCCATGCCATGATTAAAACACTTGTTTATATATGGGTGATTTTGATGTGGGTTCGCCTCCGCGAAGTGCATTGATTTTATTCATGTATGAGCAAGATGAGGTTCATTAATTTAATGTGGGCTTGCCTCCGCAAGGTGCGTTAAATTGAATGGTTCCTATGCGTTTAAAATGATTGGAGTTAATTAGGCGTCAAAACAGTTTTGGGCCTAGGCAAAAGATGAGATTAAACATGCTTTTTGAAATTGGATTTCTCAAAGAATCTCATAAAAGGATCTAAGAATCATATGGGATATGATTGACATGATTGTCTACCTAATTAATTTAGTTTTGAGCGGTCCGCCTCCGTGGACTCAAAAGTTAAATTAAAGTTGGATCTTAGCCCAATTAAATTATATTATACATTGGATGTATATGAAGGTTATATAATTTAGTGGGAGTATTTTGTTTGAAAAATTACATTATTTATCTCTTTAATGAAAACCGGTACTTATTAAATTTTGGAAATTTTGCATATTTGTAGATAATGACTAATAACACTCAATCAATGTCGTTGCGATCGATCCTTGAGAAGGATAAGCTCGAAGAGAATGGCACTAACTTTATGGATTGTATCCGTAGCATAAGAATCGTTCTTAGGCAAGAAGATAAGTTGTACATTCTCGATGGGCCTCTCCCTGCTGAACCACCGCCTACTGCCCCTAGGGTAGAAGAGACAATTACAAGAAACATCGTAATGATTCTAGAGATGTAAGTTGTCTCATGCTTGCTGCTATGTGTTCAAAACTCCAACAAAGTTTGGAACATTTGGAAGCCTATGAGATAGGCGTGGAGTTGAGAACCATGTTTCAAGAGCAAGCTAGGCAAGAGAGGTACAAGACCATTGTTGCATTCACTACTTGTAAAATGAATGAAGGGCAACAAGTGAGTCCTCACTTTCTTAAAATGAAAGGTTATGTAGAGCACCTTGAGAAACTTGGTTATCCAATCCCATTGGAGCTAGCCACGGATCTCATTCTTAATTCATTGCCTAAAAGTTATAATCAGTTTGTGATGAATTATAACATGCATGGAATGGATAAGAATCTCTCTGAGTTGCATGGGATGCTTAAAACTGCAGAGATGAAAATTGTGGAGAAAGGTTCTCCCGTGCTCTTGGTTCATGATGGGAAGAAGGCTAGTGCCAAAGGAAAGGGTAAGAAAGTTGTCAAACCCAAAATAAGCAAGGCAAAGGTTGCCAAGGCTTCTGAGGCAAAACCCGATTCACAAAAGGATGCAATCTGTTTCCATTGTCAAGAAATTGGTCATTGGAAACGAAATTTCAAGGCTTTCTTGGAAGAGCAAAAGAAGAAGAAGGGCAGCAAGGCTGCGTCGACTTCAGGTATCTATATGATAGATATTCTCCTTTCTACCACTGATTCTTGGGTATTGGATACCGGATGTGGTTCTCACATTTGTCTAAATGTGCAGGGACTAAAGAATATGAGACTGCTTAAAGAAGGTGAAGTAGATCTACGCGTGGGGAATGGAGCAAGAGTTGTTGCATTAGCCGTAGGGACTTATGAAGTCACTTTACCTTCCGGATTAATTCTTGTTTTGAACAATTGTTATTATGTTCCGGATTTAAGCAGAAATATTATTTCAATTTCTTGTTTGGATAATGAAGGTTTTAAGTTTCTTATTGAGAATAAGAAATTTTCTATTTATTTAAATGATGTGCTTTATGGTATTGCTAATTCATTTAATGGCCTTTATATCTTGGATGTCAAGAATGAAAATAATGACAATGTCTATCATGTAAATAAGAAATCTAAACCTAATGATGTAAATCATACCTATTTATGGCATTGCCGTCTTGGTCATATTAATGAGAAGCGTATCTCAAAACTCCATGGGGACGGACTTTTAGGTTCATGTGACCTCGAGTCATATGATACTTGTGAGTCGTGTCTTCTTGGAAAAATGACTAAGACACCTTTTACCAAGTTGGGTGAAAGGGCAAGCGACTTATTGGGGTTGATACATTCCGATGTATGCGGACCATTAAGTAGCAATGCTAGGGGAGGATTTCAATACTTCATAACCTTCACTGATGATTATAGTAGATTTGGGTATGTTTACCTAATGAAACATAAGAGTGAAGCATTTGAGATATTTAGAATATTTCAAAATGAAGTAGAAAAACAACTTGGCAAAAGTATTAAGGCACTTCGTTCAGATCGTGGTGGAGAATACTTAAGTCAAGAATTTGATGATCATCTAAAGAATTGTGGAATAGTTTCACAATTGACTCCACCCGGAACACACAATGGAATGGTGTGTCCGAGAGGAGAAATCAGACTTTGTTAGACATGGTTCGATCAATGATGAGTCAAGTTGATCTTCCAATATCCTTTTGGGGTTACGCCCTAGAAACCGCTGCTTTCACACTAAATCGTGTTCCAACTAAATCGGTTCAAAAGACTCCATATGAGATATGGAGCGGAAAGAAGCCTTGTCTTTCTTTCATGAAGATTTGGGGTTGCGAAGCTTTTGTCAAAAGACTTGTCTCAGACAAACTTGCACACATATCTGATAAATGTATTTTCGTGGGATATCCTAAGGAAACTAGAGGATATTACTTTTACAACCGTGAGGACAACAAAGTGTTTGTTGCCCGAACTGGTGTCTTTCTAGAGAAAGAGTTTCTCTCCAAAGAAATCAATGGGAGTAAAATAAATCTTGAAGAAATTCGAGACCCAGAAAATAACATTGAACCAATAGTGGAACAAGAATAAGAACCACAAGGAGTTGTGGAACCTGTTCAAAATACACAAGCAACTCGCAGATCTAGTAGGTTACGATCCGAGCCCGAGAGATATGGATTTCTCGTAACGGATAGTTATGAGGTAGAAATCATTGAGAATGATGAACCGTCAACCTACCAAGAGGCGATGTCTTCTCCTGATTCGGACAAGTGGCTTGGAGCCATGGAATCCGAATTGCAATCCATGCAAGACAATCAAGTTTGGAATTTGATTGATGCGCCCGAAGGTGTAAAAACCATAGGATGCAAATGGGTCTTCAAGAAGAAGACTGACATGGATGGGAAGGTGCATACTTACAAAGCTAGGCTTGTAGCGAAGGGTTATAGGCAAGTTCATGGTATTGACTATGATGAGACCTTTTCACCCGTAGCAATGATCAAGTCTATAAGAATTTTGCTTTACATTGCCGCATATCATGACTATGAAATATGGCAGATGGACGTCAAAACCGCTTTCCTGAATGGAAAACTCCAAGAGGATGTGTATATGACACAACCAGAAGGTTTTGAACAAGATTCTAAGGTATGCAAATTGCAAAGATCCATCTATGGATTGAAGCAAGCTTCAAGGAGTTGGAATCTCCGTTTTGATGAATCGGTCAAAGAGTTTGGTTTCATCAAGAACGAAGATGAGCCTTGTGTATACATGAAGATTAGTGGGAGCATAGTGCTATTCCTTATTTTATACGTGGATGACATATTACTCATTGGAAACGACATTCCTACACTTCAGTCTGTGAAGACTTGGTTAGGAAAGTGCTTCGCAATGAAAGATATGGGTGAAGCCGCTTATATACTTGGCATCAACATCTATAGAGATAGATCAAGGAGGCTACTTGGTTTAAGCCAAAGTACATATATTGACAAGGTCATTAGAAGATTCCGTAAGGAAAATTCTAAGAGAGGCACCTTGCCCGTGTTACATGGAGTTTCTCTAAGCAAGACTCAATGTCCTAAGACAAACGATGAGCGTGAGAAAATGAATGATGTTCCATATGCTTCGGCAATTGGGTCCATCATGTATGCCATGATTTGTACTAGGCCGGATGTATCTTATGCTTTGAGCATGACAAGTAGATACCAATCCGACCCTGGCGAAAATCACTAGATAGCTGTAAAAGCGATTCTTAAGTACTTGAGAAGAACTAAATACTCGTTTTTGGTCTATGGAGGAATGGAAGATGATCTCGTTGTAAATGCTTACACGGATGCAAGCTTCCAAACCGACAAAGATGATAGCCGATCGCAATCGGGTTTTGTGTTTATGTTAAATGGTGGAGCTGTAAGCTGGAAGAGTTCCAAGCAAAGTACAACCGCTGATTCTACAACAGAAGCTGAGTATATTGCTGCATCGGATGCTGCAAAGGAAGCTGTTTGGATTAAGAAGTTCATCACTGAACTTGAAATGGTTCCTAGTATTGCTAATCCAATAGACCTTTATTGCGATAATAATGGTGCCATTGCTCAAGCAAAGGAACCAAGAGCACATCAAAAATCCAAACACATACTTAGGCGTTTTCATATCATTCGAGAGATCGTTGATAGGGGAGACGTAAATATATATGCAGAGTACCTACTGATGACAATGTTTCGGACCCGCTAACAAAGGGACTTCCACAAGCTAAACATGATGGTCATGTTAGGTCCATGGGTATTAGATACATGGGAGATTGGGCCTAGGGCAAGTGGGAGATTGTTGGTAGTGGTGCCCTAGGCACGTTTAATAAACGTTGTAATTGTTATCATTTATTTCATATCAATTAAGAGATGTTTTGATTATTATTGTTGTTCATGTTTACTTATAATAATCTCCGTCCCTAGTACTTGTTAAGCACTAATATAAAGGCTAAATGATCATGAGATGATCATGTTAGATTTATGGGTACTTGTTTGGAACAAGGTACTGGACATGACCCGCTGTATGAGATTTATGTCATGGTCTATGTCGTACATATATCTCATATTAGTTATGTCATTTGAATCCTTAGACATGAAGTTATTATAGTCTTCCACTTGATGAACGTTGTGTTTGACATATTCAAACGCTACCTTAACATGGTAGTTATAAAGGGTATGATTGGCATAATCGGATTCCCGTTGGGAAGAATAATAAGCTAAATGGATTTGTCCCTCCACGGAGAGATGTCAAGCTTGGGCCTCTCGTAGGAATGATGTTGATGAAATGTTCGACCGGACTCAAATGAATTGATTGGATCAATGTCATTTGGATTATCAACATATTCGGAATCGAGAAAGTATTGAACAAAGCAAGTTGACTGTTTGACCATGACTTGTGTTCAATGACATCGTGGACAAAGGGATTATGACATGTTCTAAAAGGAATGCGAACTTGTATCTAGTTATACTATTTGGGTAGGTATGACGGTTTGCTAGAACCTAATCATATCTTATGGTTTCATGTTTGAACCCATTGCCAACTTAGTATAATCCTAGAGGGTCACACACAATAGAACGAATCTTTAAAAGGACTAAATTGGAATTTTGGAAATTCTGGACATTCTGGGGAAGTGGGCGACCGCACAGTGTGGACTGGGCGGCCGCACACTTAGCTCATTTTTGTACCAGTTTGTTTCAGATAGTTGTGCGACCGCACAGTACTGTCGGCTGGCACTTTCCTAATTCGATTTGGAATGTCTTTTGACACAAGTTTCCTATTTGGAATAGGTCTTGCTTGTGTATAAAAGGATGATTTCGGCCAGAGCTTCAGATATAGCCTTTTGTGAGTCTCCAAAGAGTTTGAGAGAGGTTTTATTTTGTTATAAGACATCATTGGTTGAAGAACAAAATAATACACAAAAGAAAATTCTATATAGTCATATCAATTGTGAAAGTGTGTTTCATAATTATTGGTCTAGCAACCAAGATCAAGGAGTCTCTTGATATTCGTTCGAAGTGTGGATACCTCTAGAGGGTGAATTTTATCATCTTACAAAGTTCGTGATTTGTTCGTGATAAAGCTTCAAGATCTCCACCAAGACTAAAGAGAAAAGTTCATAGCCATCAAGGGTTAGTTTTATCCTATATTCATATTGTTGTATTTGATTTAATCATATGAACGGATCCATGGCTTTGGGTTTCTTAAAATTTTAATTGCTATATTCCGCTGCGCATGTTACTTGGAAACCCAACACTACTTTCACATTCCAAACATACCCTTAGGGGGCGTTTGGTTCGTGGTAAACTGAGGGAATGGAATGCTCAATTCCGTTTGACTAATTCCATTCCCATGTTTGGTTCTTTCTTTCCTAATTTTTCATTCCAATGGAATGTCCAATTCCATTCCATGAAGGAATTTGTCATTCCATCCTAAATTGGGAGGAATGCTCAATTCCATCCATTTCATTCCATTGAAGGAATTGAAGAAATTAAGTACACCTATTATTAGAGTAATAAAAAATAGTAATAATAATAATAATAATAAACAATAAATAATAAATAAAAAAAAATATAATTATAATATATATATATATAATAAATAATAATAAATAATAGTAAATATAATAATAATAAATAAATAAATAAATAATAATAATAAATAAATATTAATAATAATAATATTAATAATATATATATATAATAATAATATTAATAATAATAAACAATAATAATAATAATATAATAATAATAAAAAAAATAAAACATAATATAATTATAATTATAAATATATTATTAATAATAAATAATAATAATAATAAATAAATAATAACAATAATAGTAGTAACAATAATAAATATAAAAATAATAATAAATAATAATATTGATAAGTATATTAATAAAAATAATAAGTTATAATAATAAATATAATAATAATAAATAAATAATAATATAAAATAATGATAAATATAGTAACAATAATAATAAACAATATTAATATTAATAATATATAGTATTATTATTATTTATAATAAATAATAAAATAGTAATATAATAATAATATTTTCTACTATTATAATTATTATATTTATTATTATTATTTTTATTATAATAATGATAATATTTATTATTATTATATTAATTCCATTCCAATAGTTTTGTCGTGAAACCAAATATGAATTGCCAAGGAATTGAATGACAATTCCATTCCATTTCGTGCCAACCAAACACAAGTTTTGACTAATTTTTTTGGTAAATTCTATATACAAGGCATATTACATACAAGGCACCAATAGGGATGGCAACGGGTCGGATACGGTCCAGATATAGCAAAACCCGTATCCGACCCGAGACCAATAATGGCAAAAGGACGACTTGAAGGCTTGAAGGCTTGAAACCAAATATGAATTGCCAAGGAATTGAATGACAATTCCATTCCATTCCGTGCCAACCAAACACAAGTTTTGACTAATTTTTTTGGTAAATTCTATATACAAGGCATATTACATACAAGGCACCAATAGGGATGGCAACGGGTCGGATACGGTCCGGATATAGCAAAACCCGTATCCGACCCGAGACCAATAATGGCAAAAGGACGACTTGAAGGATTTGTGTCGTGTACAAACACACGAGATATACCAATTGTATAAAATGTTCAGTCGTGTTCATTTATACGAGTTATACTATAATATGTCGTACAACCATACACGACATGAATATGAACAGGTCGTGTATAGTTTATAAGACATGTTGTTTCACACATGTCGTATTAAGTCATACGATATATTGCCTTATGCTCGTGTATATTCACACGACATGTCCAAATGAAGATGTTCTTCGATGATTTGCAACATGATGTTAATGATACGCATATGCTATGTTAGATTATTGAATTGTGTTGTTAATTGAGAAAAATTTATACACTTAGACATGACAAGTAACAAACGTCATATTGGATCATACAATATCATATAACCTGTCACATTTAAGTGATACCACTTTATTTATAATCACCTAACAAATGATTGTGGTGTTATGTTTATAATCAAGATTATATTTAAAGAGGTAATTAAACATGTTATAATGCATAATACAATATCATATATAACCTATCACATTCATTAGGTTAAAGTGATACCACTTTATTTATCAACTAACAAACGATGTTATGATGTGCATATACTATGTTAAATTAATGAATTATGGTGTTATATTTCTAATCAAGATTATATATAATGAGTTAATTAAACATGTTATATAACGAGTTAAGTTGTTTCGATGATTTACCAAACGAGGTTAATGATAAGTTATACATTAGAGGAATACCAACTACTCAAGATTATATATTTGAAATTATCATATTTGTTAAAAAAAATTATATGTTTCTTGTTATAATAAGTTGGAAAACAAACAATGATTACATATAAGATTGAACCAACATCATACAATATCATATAACCTACCACATTTATTTATAATTTTTTTTATGATAAGGTGTGTCGTGTGGTCATACACGACATGTATGAAGACATTTCGTATGAACAACACACGAAATTAAACGTTATATCTCGTGTATTGTTCATACGATATAATTACCAGAAAAAAAAGACTATATCGTGTGTCTTTACACGACATGTTTCATAGTATCTCGTGTATAAACACACGAGATAGACCCTGAACACTTACATAAAACACGATAACACGAAGACCACTTAACCCTACAGAGAAACACCATTGCTGTACACCCATGCAGCATTGATATACTCCACAATACCCCATTCTCCAAGTCTTAACACCCATAAATTTATACCCATTATTTTCATTAATTCTCAAATCATCTAACACCATACTATGGATTCTCCACAACATTCTCCAAGTCTTTATGATCACATTGATCTTGATCTTGTGGAATATATTTTTGAAGAAGAAGGTTTGCCACCAAATTCTCCACATCAAAATCAAAATCCAAGCTGCAATGAAGTAAGTTTTTAAAGTTATATTTGGTGTTTTGATCAAAATCACAATAAAAATCCAATGTTGAAACGAAATTGTTTTTCAAGATTGGATTTTTATATTCTGATATTACTCTATTTCGTGTGAGACTATACGAGTTGTATGCTATGTGTCGTGTGTTGTTACACGAGATGTAATGTTTGACCTCGTATACACTCATACGAGATAAGTGTGTTTATGTCGTGTATATTTACACGAAATTTGCCAGACTATCTCGTATAAACTTACACGAAATGTCATTCAGCCTGTTGTTTATTTTGCAATTTTCTAATTGATGGTAATACAATTTGTAAGGACCGGATGTCAGTGATCAATTCGATACATCCCTATTATTTTCAAATAGGGATGAGCTTGTTAAACACGTACGGGATATCGCGGCCCGTCATAATATAACCCTTTCTATAGGAGATTCGAGGAAGACAAGTGGCAAGATCCTAGGCTACGCGAAGATTGTATGCCATTTTGGTGGCAAGTACAGGTCCGAAAAAACTAAAGATGTGAGGTTGACTAGTACGAAGAAGATTGGGTGTAATTTTGAAATCCGGGCCAAAGAAAGGGGTGATGAGTTATGGGGTTACGTTGTGAAGAATGGTTCTCATAATCATGACTTTCCAACGTATCCCGAAGGTCATCCTTTGGGTAAATTGACAAGTTCTGAATATGAGGAGGTGTGTAGCGCAAGTCAGTCATCGGTGCGTCCAAATAACATTCTAACAATGTTAAAGAGGAAGGATGAGAAGAACATGAGTACTCCGAAACACGTCCACAATTCCCTCACAAAATGCAAGTCACAAGAACGACAGGGGAGATCATCTCTTCAACAATTCATAAAATTACTCGAGGATAAGCAATATATCGTCTTCATGAGGAAAGCCGATGAGAGTGACATGATCGGTGACATATTCTTCTCTCACCCACGAGCATCGGATATGCTTAACTGTTTTCCATATGTAGTACAAGGTGACTGCACTTACAACACCAACTGCTATGGAATGGCATTCCTTGAGATTATAGGATTTACTTCAACGGGGAAGAATTTCACAATTGCATATGCGTTCCTCCAAAATGAGAAGACTGAGAATTACACGTGGGCACTCAAGAATTTGCAAAGTCTTTTTTATACTCCCCACATGCCAACGGTTTTCTTAACTGATCATGACTTGGCTTTCATTAATGCTGTCCAAATGGTATTTCCCGAGACCGAACACCATTTGTGTCGAAGGCATATCGAAGTCAATGTTAGAAAGAGGGCGTTGGGTAGAACTAGTAGCCCGGAGTTCGCACTATCATTCATGAAGAGATTCAATTATGCAATATCAGCCGCTACTCGCTCAGAGTGGGACACCCGTTGGCAATTGTTTTGCGATCATTACAGCTCTTATCCTGATTTATTGACCTACCTCCGGGAGACATGGATTGGTCCATACTCTACGAGTATTTTGTCCATGCACACAGATCCGTTACTACACTTCGGAACCCACACCACGAACAGGGCTGAGAGTGAGCATAACAGGTTGAAGAAGGCCTTGGGGAGTGCTTCTTCTACTTTTGACACATTGTTTAAAAAGGCTCATGAGATTATGGAAATCCAAATAACAACAATCAAAGCTAGTACGGAGCAATCAAAGAGCAGAATTCCAAATGATATGAAGACATGTGATCTGTATCACGACATATTGGGGCGAGTGTCAAAGGCAGCCTTGGACATCATCAAAGAAAAACGGAGTCGTTGTGGGGGTAATGTCATGGATGCTTCAGATTATGGGTGTTACTTGAGGCGAACGCAAGGACTTCCATGTAGTCACGAGATTGCATGCATACAAAAGTCTGGGGGCCGGATAGAGTTGTCCTCGATTCATGCTTTCTGGAAGAAGTTGGACATTGAACTAGAATACTGTCCAACTGGGCCTGATTTTGAAGCTGGGTATAGTATGTTGATTACACCTATCATTGTCCCATTTATTGATGGCTTCACAGATGTGATGGGTGATGGAAATTATGGATATAGAGCAGTAGCA
Organism: Campanula takesimana; assembly: GCA_026119855.1. NCBI lineage: Eukaryota > Viridiplantae > Streptophyta > Magnoliopsida > Asterales > Campanulaceae > Campanula > Campanula takesimana. The sequence goes on along the minus strand of JAOWBW010000080.1, from coordinate 1,178,868 downwards.
GCGCAAATATACGGAACTGAGGAGATTTGGCAAAGAGTGCGCTCAGATTGTTCCAAGGAGCTGCTTCATCGCCGCGAGCTTTAGGAGAGAGTTATGCCTTGGAGAGATATGGACGAGCTCTATAGTCGCATTGCTCACTATGCCTCACCTTGTTTGGAATATTATTGGTTGATACTCCCAGAGATAGGGCACATCATTGCTACGGTGTATAATGTGGTGTTTGTCTCGTACTCGCAAACCGCTGGCTTCACATGCCTACCAGTGACTGTACCACAAGGAACAGGACCACCCACAGACACACTTGTGTTGAGACATGTGGGAAACCATTTTATATTGGTATGATACTTCGATTCGTTATATTTAACTATCTTATTTACATTCGTTATATTTAAATATCTTTTTTAAATTTGTTGTATTTAACTATTTAATTATTTTTGCAGCTGCACATGTCCGATAGTGATTACCCGATACCATCATTAGAACTATATTGGGAGGATCGACGTGATCCAAGCGCAAGTAACCTGATCATGCCATACAGAACTCGGATATAAACATTCAACCGACTCTCAATTATGGCGAACGAAGCACGAATTGCAGGAAATAGGCCATAGTTTATGTGTATAGTGTATTGGTACTATTATTTTTGGATCACTTGATGTAGTATTGAAATTATTGTTTTGGCCTTTGAATTTTTGGTATTAAATGATGTATGTAATTTTGTTTTTTTTTTCCTGGGTTATTTGTATTGGATATACACGAGTTATATGTGTTTAGGTCGTATGAACTTTACACGAGTTAATCACAACAAATCGTGTTTTTGCACACGAAATACACTAATTACATAGAAACAATGGATCTCGTGTGTGTTCATACGACAAGAATGACTACATGTCGTATGGGTTCATACGACGTGAATGAAAACATGTCGTATGTATTTATACGAGATGCTTTATACCATCTCGTGTATAAGCACACGAGATGGTGTATCTTTACTGGAAAAAAAACAGAAACTGAAACAAACAAACTGAAACAAACAAACTGAAACACAAACTGAAACAAACGGATCCCAATACATCAAACCAGAATCACAAATCATTCATTAACAAATCCCAAAACATAAACTTGTTTTGTAACCAGAATTTACAAACATATCCTAAAATTTACAAACCATAACATAAACTACCAAATGTATGTAATCACAAACTGAAACAATGTATCCCAAAATTAACATATCCCAAAACATAAACTACCAAATCATAAACTACCAAATCATCACGCGTCTCCAACATGGGGCATACTCTCTCCAACCTGAAATTAAAGGTTACAAATCATTAATTGACAACCTCCGTCCCATAACTGAAACAATAAAGAATCAAACCCCTAAAAAATGAAAATGTGATAATAAAAATGGAAATAATACCTAAAAGGGACCTCCTAATAGCTCGTGCGCCCGTCTAATCTGATCTATGACATCCGCAGGTATCCTGTCATTCGTGAGCATCGGAAGTAGTATATCACGTGCCTCTACAACCCTAGGCGGAGGTGGAACGTTAACTAGGCCATCATGATTCGGATTAGTAATCCGAACATGAGTCCTAGCCAGAAACCACTGCATATACTGAGAAAAAACAGGATCAGATGCGCTCACGGACGGCCCCCATCGACGCTCTGGATCGAAAACCCCCAAGCCGTCCTCTAACCAATCCTCCCATATATCATCACGCGCTCCGTACGACTTATTGTACCCCTTTTGACCAGCCATCAACGAACAATCACGGCCGGTGGCCAAGGGGTCTCTGGGGATTTTCTGTTGGATCCCAAACTGCCGGGTAACACGATCAGGCATATACGCTTCGGTGATACCCTGGAAGCGTATAACCCCACGGAAGTATGAGACCGGCAAAAGCGCCTATGGGGTGGTACCGTAGGGAGTCCAACAAACCTAAAAATGAATTTGTTAGACAACGTCAACAGAAATAACAAGTATAACAATTTGTAAATCTTTAAATATAACTAACTCACCCTATCAACCGTCATCGTATCCAGGGTGTACCGTACGCTCAACACGAGCCCACCAAGCTCTATCATCCTCCGGTAAAGAAGCAGGCGAGAACCTGTTGATTCCAAACAAAACATTAAAATTAATACTCCCTCTGTTTCAGAAAAACAGCCCCATTTTTTTTTTTAAAACAAAAAGTCAAAATGGGTCTGTTTTTCTGGAACAGAGGAGGTTTAAACACTAACAACAAATAATAAAACTATTTAATAAACAAATCATATACTTACTTATCTAGAATCTGCTGCCTGGTTTTCCGCTTCAACACCGGCTCACAAGTGGCGTTCTCCCATATCTTACGGGCTCGGTGATGACCAAACCCGTACAACAACTCAACCACCTTCGGGCCGCCACCGGGATTACTCTTAAGCTCCCACTGTTCATCCTTAGCCCCTTTCCCCTTTCTGGCCCGTGCCTCCCGCCTCTTGCGAGGCCTCACAGATAAACTCTCCTCCACCTCCTCCTCCTCATCACCAGAATCCTGTGCCTCATGCACAGATGCACCTCGGGAACGAGTACCTGAAGATGAATCCTCCTCCGACCCCGTGCTAGAATCTGTACCCTCACTATCTGTATCATCTTCCACAACCTACTCAATCAAGACATTCTTGTCGTGCTTCTTTTTGGTACGTGCATCTCCTCTAACTGCAGCTGCCTCCTCGGCCTTCCTCTTTCTATTAGAGGCAGTCACAGGTTTACGTCCCTACAAAAGATTAAATATGAGACAATAAATAAGCAACATTTCTAGTTTTTCAAGAATCAGTATACATTTCGTGTGCTAATACACGAAATGTTGGGTAGCATTTCGTGTTTAAGCACACGAAATATCTGTCCACATTTCGTGTTCTAATATACGAAATGTGGAAAGTATCTCGTGTGCTTAAACACGAAACGCTCACCAACATTTCGTGTATTGGCACACGAAATGTAAACTGATACACGAAATGTGGACAAGCATCTCGTGTGTGTTCATACGAAACACACCCCGACATGTCCAGATTATACACCCACAAATTCGTAACCAATTCAAACAAAAAAACCCCAATTTGTGTTACCAAATCACAATTAGAACCATTTTGGATAGGTGTACACAACATTTAAGCGTTATATAATTTAGGTTTAGAAATTATAATTGGGTTTTCAAATTGAAATTTAGGTTTAGAAATTAGGATTACTTTTGGAGCGGCGGTAGAAGAGGCGGCTCCGGACTTTCCACCGGTGGTAGGGAGCTTGTTTGCCTTCATTTGTGGTTGTGTATGGTGGTGGTGGTCGGATTGTTGAGGTGCCGGTGGATGGATGTCGCCGTGAGAGAGAGAGAGAGGGAGAAGACGAACTGTTGAAATGGGGAAAGAGGGGATTTTTTTTCTCTTCAGTATATATATGAGGGTATTTTGGTCATTTCTCCATGCCTTGTAAAATCCATGCCTTGTGTATATAGTAGTACCCAATTTTTTTCCATTCCTAAAGGAATTCAATTTTATTGACCATTCCATTCCTTTAAAAAATTTCATCCAAACCAAACGCCCCTCAATTCTGACGACCTTCCCAACACCCTTTCCTTAAACCTCCTCATCAATCTCTTACACAATCATCGTTTCTTTGCCTATTAGTCTTAGAGAGATTCTCTGTTTGTTTTAGTGTGTGTCGGAGAGAGAGAAGAACGTCGTCCGGCCATTACTACTGAGGCCGGAGAGGAATCTGAATATACAGACTCTTATAAAATTGATTGAATGTGGTTAGTTGATTCTTCTTTCTATTTTCTAGATTGAAGTTTATGCCATTTTTTGTATTATGTTGGAGTAATATTTCTTATCATGTTATCAATTTTTGCAAGATATGTCGTTCGAACTTTGATTTTGATTCTTATGTTATATGATTTGTTAATCTTTGCTATCTAATTTCTAAACTTCTACTTTTGCAAGTACTGTATATAATGAATAGAGAAAAAAAAATTGATTTTTTTTAGGGACAGAGCTTTTGCGAAAATGGTCATCCATTTTGGGACAAAAGTTTCTTAAAAATGGCCATTCAGTTTGGGACAGAGGGAGTACTATAGAAAGTTTCAAGTGCTAACTTTATAGTTTTGGGAATTGAAGATAGGTTAAAATGGTCAAAAGCGGATTTCTGGAAAATCAGTTGTAACTCTTTCTATGGAACAAAGCAGTACTGTTTTGTGTGTGCTAGAAATACTTTTGATGCGGACATTTTGTGTGTTATGAAAGGTTTAGTAGTTCCTATAAAAAAATGAATGGGTTAGTAAGTGATTACTGTTTAAAATTGTTGTTTGATTGGGTGTAATAGGCAGTTTTGGAGAAGGCATAGAAGGAAGATACTTGTTTCTCTTGGACTTTGTGGAAGTGGGTACGTTTTATACAAGCTTTATGAGGCATCCAGACGCAGACTATCAGAGCTGGAGAGGCAACTTGCTGATGAGCGAGAAAACGAAGAACTCCTCAAGACTCAGTTAAGATGATAAAACTTTTTTTTTTTTTTTGGGGGGGGGGTGTTGTTTGTTTAAAATTTGATATGAATATGAATATGATTTTAGTAAATACATTTAACTTGGATTGTTGTTTTATGGGGTATTGATGGATGGGACAGAATGCAAACACATTTCGAGAACATTCAACGAATAGCGAGTACAACGACATTGCCTCATTCCATGCTTTATTTAAGTTGTCGGGTGGCTGAAGAGCTGGACCTTTTGCACTTGACGGAGAGGCTAATGAAAGGAAAGGGTCAGCCCAATACTTTGACATCTTCAGAGAAACTTGAGTTGTGGGACAGACTTAAAATTTTAAGTATGGATTTGTCGAGCTTCTGCTTTTTCTTCTTCTTTCTATTTATTGCCCATTGTCAATTTATGAGCTCGTTACCTTAGCACAGGAGCGTATTGGGGTTAGCTTATCTTATTGTGTCGTTTCTTCAGGTTTCACAAGAATGGTATTGTCTGTTTGGGCCATGACGATGCTTAGCTTATATATTAGAGTTCAAGTCAACATCTTAGGGAGACATCTCTATATTGACACTGCACGTGATCTTGAAGCTCCTCGACTCGTAAGACTTACTTTCTCTTCTTTTAAAATTGAGTTTATAGCATCTCTATTTTCATTTGCGGTTTTTTGAAGAAAGTTGTGGTTTACAATACCTATATCCTCCTCATTACCATATTGTGAACTTCAGGAACTTTTCCTTAGAATTCTTATTATTAACTAGCTCTGTCGTCAATATGCTGGTCCCTTCTTCCTAAACTGAGCGTGAAAAGCTCAAGTATAATCATCAATTTTCAGTTGCAACAAATTAGTTGGAATATTGATCGGGACTAAAGAATAGTTTCTCCATAAGAACAAGTTTAAATATTAGTACGCATTGCTGCTGTTTATTTATCAATAGCTTATCCTAGTAGCTCAGACGGGAAAGTCTCTCTGATGAAGAGATGTATACCAGTACTTGTAACCCTAAGCTGATATAATAATGTTGAAACTTAATCTGATGTAAGGACCCCTTTTCGGGTTTAAGCTTCTTTGGTAAGTTAAATATTGCTTCCTTAACCAGTTCCTTCTTGGATATGCCAAGAAAGTGGAGAAAAGGAAATACTATTGTAAATTGCCTACTCATTGAAAAACAAAGCTATTAGAATGAGGGTTCAACTATGTATACTCAAAACTGTGGCTTGCATGCCCCTCTTGCACAAGTATTTACTACTAGAGGTCCACCGATGACATGTAACGATGTTGGATTTTCTGTAACCTACGCGTGCGTGCGCATTTAAATTAATTCATTTGCACTATCAGCTTTTGATCACTCTGTTCCCTTTCTTGTTGAGATAACTCTGCTGGTGTGATTTTGTGAGGATCGTTGACTCGAGACTCCTTTTCCACCTCTTCCTCTTGCTTTCACAGAGTTTCGTCTTTCCCTCAATACTCCTATTCCCAACCTATTGTCTATGCAAACTTGTTAGTTAAGTCAAATGTGGATTCATAAATTGTGGTAACTCTTGCCAGATGTCCAGTCTGATATCAGTTTGTAATCTGTTCATACTTTTTTCCAGTTTAACAGGGGAGGATGGCGTGGTTGAGTGATTTCTGCTTGTCCATGTTATAGAAGTATCTATTTTGCCAAGCTTGTCTATATATGTTCCATGATGCAACTAATGATGATAGAAACCTATATTTGAACCTCAGTCAAACTATATCAAACTTGTGCATTCCGCACTAAGGGTTATGCGATCATTCACTTTGAGATAAGCTTATTCTTGGTTTATCATCACTGAACTTTAGGTTTGGTCTGATGAGTTTGCTTCCTGACTATATAAATCGTGGACGCTCAAACCCGTGGCTTACACTCATGCTAATAGAATGAAAGAATGGACTCAACACAAGCACAAAGGTTTATCCACATGGACTTGTTCCCAATATTGGATTATTTTACTGTGTTATATGTGTGGGGAAGACCAGACTTTTGCTTGTTTGAGTAGAATATTGAAGAATATCTTTTTGAACAAATAGACACCTGCACCCACATCCTTCATGGATGTAAATGCAGAGAATTCACTGGCTAAGTTTCCCCTCTCAGTCACATATCTGAATATTTTTGTGGGGTATGCTTCAAAACTGAAAAACAATGTTATCGTCTTATTCATTGCTGTCATCTGCCAAGGCTCTAGGACCATTCTCTCTCTCTCTCTCTCTCTCTCTCGTGTTTGTGTTTGTATGTGTTTCTCCCTCTGTCCCAAAGTGAGTGTCCATTTTCCAGTGAAGTTACATTATGAACTATGGTGTTCTAGTATGAATTTGAAATGACAGATCATCAAGGGTTTTTATGTATATGTGCTACTCAAAATGCTTAAAAGTCCACTTCCTTAATTTTCTTGAGAAAAAAAAGGGACACCCATTGTGTTTGTGTGTGTGTGGGCGCGAGAGAGAAGTATTGTACTTCTGATGTTTATGCTAGTCGTTGCTATTTGGTATTTTTTCATGCATTCTTGTTCGTACAGGAAGAAATTGATTCACAAGACAGAGGTGGGGGTGAGGAGCAGTTTTTGGCGAGTGCAGATTTTCTTTCTAGCCATGGAATGCCTACCTTGATATCTAATATGCAGGCAGCAGCAACTGAAGTGCTCAAAGGGTGAGGTTTCTATCTTTTAGTCTTGTCCATTATACATGCTATGTTGATCTCTGCAGTAAATGAGAGTATATTCGTGTGTATAGAATTGATTCACAACACAGAAGTGAGGCTGGGCATGAAAATTGCAAGTATAGAAACTGAATGGATATTGAGAATAGGACTATGAAGTTGCCTACCCACATTGATGAACTGAAGTAGAGGTGATGTTTGGGGAATAAAGCAAATTTAGGGAGGGGGTGTAGGGGATGCGAAGTTAACTATTTCATGAAACTTAAGACGAGTGAGTTGGAAATAGGAAAAGAAATAGAGAAGAGAGTTATGGCATCACAAAGTGTATTTGATGTTATGAACAAGTACACTTGATGAACTAGTTCACTAACAGTTTGAACAAATTAATATAAGAACATTCTTATTTGGTAATCTCTTAACAGAATTTGGCACAATTGAAATGATATGCATTATGCAACACTGTGAGACAAATGTTTATGCCTTCGGAAGACATTGCAATCGAGAATATGATGATGAATTAGTAGTCAATCCTCTTCTAACTTGAATTCTCATAGAGATATAAAAGAGTCGGACCACAACCTTTAGCTTTATACTATATTACCTGGACAATTGTACGTGTATCCGACACGGGTACGGATCCGAGTGTCGGTCATATATTTCTTTAAAAAATTGGACATGGGGACACTGTAGCAAATTTAAACACAAGTACGGGGATACAATAATAATAAAAATATTTAATCCATTCATATTAATGAAAACACATCCAAATATCCGATGGAGAAGCAATTCAACAACAAAAATGTTAAAATAACAATTTTCAACAAAAATCAAAACTTAAGCTCAAAGTTATATCAAAGATTAAAAGCAACGACTTCAATCTCGGGATCATTTAATGAAAGCTCTCCCATCTCCAATATGTTTTCACCATCAATGTTGTCTCCCCTTAAATATAAAAGACAAATATCATAATATTAGTTAAATGATTAAAATTTAAAAATATTTGATTGAACTTCTACAAATCAAATAAAAGTTTTACCAATATCCCAATACTTGGAAGGTCTGTCTATATATTTTTTTTCCTGTTTTTGAGAAAGCAACCTCAAGTTGTTGTAAACAAAAAGTAAATCCTCCAACCTTTTAGACGTCAATTTGTTTCTTTTAACAGATTATACAAACCTAAATATTTAGTTCCTTTCACCTCTCACATCAAGAAGATAATGCTGGTTTGTGAAAGAAGGTTGAAAGCTAAACTTTGCACCAATGGAGTTGCAGATCCATAGTTTGCCCACCATGAGAAAGGGTCTTCAAATGCCATCGCCGCCATGACATGAGGTTGACTAAAACTCTCTAATAGTCCTGAAATGTACCACATTCTAGATGACCTTTTTTTTTTCATATCATATGTATTAGAGAAAAATCTTTTCAAACATATGTTTCTATTCATCGAGACCTCTTCGTCCTCATTTGGAGCGACTCATTAAATGTTATTTCCGCCCCTACCCTTGAAGCCACTATTTAGTGTAGTACTTAGGAACTAGGGAGTGCCATACAATGAAGAGACATGTTGCTCTTATTCCATCTAGACTCGATGACATTTTGAATTGCATCAAAAAACTTTGAACAACGGGCAAGTAAGTCAAGAGTCAAGACTTATTTTTGAGCATGAAGGTCTTGATTTACTTACGAGTTGTTCAAAGATTTTTGATGCAATTCAAAATGTCATGAAATCCACGCGGAATAAAAGCAAAACGCCTCTCCATTGTATGGATCACTCCCTAATTCCTGAGGACTACACTAAAGAGTGACTTCAAGGAGGAGGAAATAACATTCGAAGAGTCGCTCCAAATGATGACGAAGAGGTCTTGATGAATAGAAACAAATGTTTGCAAAGACTTTTCATTAACTCAGATGATATGAAAAATATTTTTCTAGAATATGATACATTATCAAGACAATTAGAAAGCTTTAATGAACCTCATGTCACGCCGGCGATGACTTTTGTCATGGTGGGCCAACTATAGATCTGCAACTCCATTGCTGCAAAGTTTAGCTTTCAAGCTTCTCTCACAACCTGCATGTGAGAGGAAGCGAAGCATATTTGGGTCTGTTAAAAGAAACAAATCGACATCCAAAAGGTAAGGTTGGAGTATTTAGTTTTCATTCACAACAACTTGCGGTTGCTTTTTAAAAAACAGAAAGAATATATAGACGGACTTCCAAGTATTGGGATATTGGTAAGACTTTTATTTGATTTGTAGAAGTTTAATCAAATATTTTTAAATTTTAATCATTTAACTAAAATATGATATTTGTTATTTATATTATATATTTAGGGGGAGACAACATTGATGGTGAAAACATATTGGAGATGGCAGTGCTTCCATTAGATGATCCCGAGATTGAAGCCGTTGTTTTTGATCTTTGATATAACTTTGAGTTTTGATTGTCTGAAAACTGTTATTTTAGACTTTTTTTGTGGTTGAATTGCTTCTTCATCGGATATTTGGATGTGTTTTTATTATTATTGTACCCGTGTCCAAATTTTGGGCGCTGTCCAAATTTTTTGAGACAAATATGTCCGACACTCGGATCCATATCCGTGTTGGATACACGTACCCTTGTCCAGGTAGCATAGCTTGAGGTACTCGGTATGGCTAGAAGACCTTAGCATCAACCATGCTTAAGCCTTGCATGGTACTTGATATGTCGAATGTAGTTGGATTAATCCAAGAAGCAAAAGTGATGCCTTTTGACTGTCTTATGACTTAATGTCAAAGGAACCTGAGATGTCTATATTCTTCCTTCAATGTCAAAGGAACCTGAGATGTCTATATTTACTACTTACACACACAGACGTAGAAAGGAAGCCTGAAATGTTCATGTTTTGTTTCTCCACTCGAGAACGATATTTTCACAACCAAGCTGTACAACCTGTTGAAGTTGTCGCCCTGTGCAGTAAAGGCTGGCTTTTGATGTTTCCTTAACTTTAGGTTCAAGATTAGGCCGTATCTCTCCGAGCGTCATATGTCTTTGAAAGGCATCATTTTTGCTAAGTTAATCACCAAATTTGTACAATGTTAGTATTATTTGATTTTGGACGAATTAATGAGGTCAATCCAAGATGATGTACCATGGTGTACATTGTTCGCAGATGATATTGTGTTTATTGATGACGTAAAAGATGATGTTGAAATTGTGGAGATGGGACTTGGAATCTCGAGGTTTTAGTCCGAGCAGAAGCACGACTGAATGTTTAGAGTGTTAGTTTAGAGAGTTGGAAGTAGGGATGCATGGGTGATCACATTCGATAAGAAGAATGTTCAAGGTTCTAACTTCTTCTTTTTTCTCGCTATCTTGGATCTATTATCAAAAAGGATGGAGATGTGGCTCATAGGAAACAAAGTGGTTGAAATGAAAGAGTGTCGTAGGGTTTCCATGTGATTCCAACATGCCCCATGGATTAAATGGAAATTCTACCACACGGCAATTAGGCCTACACTACTATATAGCACTGAGTGTTGGGTTGTGAAACAGTGTCACGTTCATAAGATGAATGTGGCGGATATGTGTATGCTACAATGGATGTGTGGGCATACAAGAAAGGATCAGTTGAGGAATGAGGGGATCAGGGTGAGAATAGGAATTGCGCCCGTTGAAGATAAGGGAGAATCGCCTAAGGTGGTTTGGTCACGTGAGATGGAACCAAGGCTTTGTTGTTGATTAGGCCTACACGACTGTCCAACGCTTTTTTAATTTACTTGTTTTTTCACACATCTTTTCATTGATGATTCGTATTAGTCGACCCCAAATCATTTTGGGACTAAGTGTTCGTTGTTGTAATAGTGTTCTGTGATTATATTCTATAGCTGATACACATGCGAGGTAGTGACAAGAAGTCTTCCTTGGTCCCAGTTTCGGACTCTTTCAACCAGTCATTGTGTTGTTGAAGAATTCTTTCAACTTATGGGGCTTGTTAGCGATGTCTGATGCGATTTGTATAGTAGGATATTGTTTTTAATATGTTTTTAAGATTTTGTAGGCTTATAATGATTATTATCTATATATACCCTTGTGACAGTTGTGGTTTCCTCAAAATATCTGCTACACTTACTAGTATGTCAGCTAACTAACAAATAGAATAAAAAGCAATACATGTTAATATTTTGTGTGCGAAAGAATTAACTTTTTTTTGTTGTTGTTTATCAAGACTTCTCGATCATTAATTCTTGCGAACAGGCTAGTTCATTTTACATTTTACCTTCAATCTATTCAGTAGCTAGAAAAAGGAAGGTAATGATTATACTTCTACATGGTTGGATGGAAGATGAATAACGAGGCAGCTGTTTGACTTTGTCTTGATCATTTTCATTTGTTTGTTTGGGGTGGGAGGGGGTTATATATGACGCCATGGTGCGTGGGCCTCATTTTCATCTTGTGGGACATTCAATAGTCTTAGAACTTTGTGCAATTAAATTTGAATTAGTTTTTAAACTTTCATAAATTTTCTATTTTGCAGAAAGCAGTTGAAAGATTTGTTCGTCTCATCTGTGCTTCATGAGACAATTGTGCAGATATTAGACACATTCATGAGCACGGGAAGCCCTCATCACTGGGTGGATTACTTGATGCCAGAGAATGTGAGATTATATAAATCTGTGGAATCCTCCAGCAACGACGATCCATATATTTCGGGTCTCACCAAATTTGATCAATTAATGGTGGAGACTCGTGCGGTGTTATCAAGGTAGTATACTCTTCTAAAGCAGAACCTGCAAGTAGATACTCCCTCCGTCCCAAAATGATAGTTCCTTTTTGCCATTTGTGTTTGTCCCAAAAAGATAGTCCAAACTTAAGGGACGGAGGGGCTATATGATATTGCTCAGCTTTAATTGGATATGTTGCGTATTCTAGGTGTAAGAAAGTCTCAGAGCAGTCATAAAAATGACTTGTTATCTCTCCTAGAAACGTGTACTCCCGCTTGTGAAAGAGTCGCACTTACGATTTTCGCATGTCCCAAAAATAAAAGACGCATTTCTAAAGGAGTAAATAGGTTTTATGCGATTTCATGAAAGAACAAGTAAAGCTACATCCCTGAACTTTCCACTTGTCAAAGGTGACCTTTTTTTTTTAAATTATTAACAGAGGGTGTAAAAAGTTTCAAATAATTAAGGCGCATAAATAGATGATGAGCACCATTAAAATGTTGAATTCAGTCGTTTGAAAATATATGCGTAGTTCAAATTGCGGATTTATGTTGCATACTCCCTCCGCCCCACTATAAGTTACACTTTTGTTTTTGGCATCGGGATTAAGAAAATGCGAAGTGTTGTGAGATTGGAATGGGAAATATGAGAGAGAATGTTGGGTAGAGAATAGTAAGTGAAGTGAGTCCCATTGAATAAAGAAGTATTTTAAAGTTTCCATTTTAGGGAAATGTAATTTTTAGTGGCACACCCTTTTGGGTAAGGAGTGCAATTTATAATGGGACGGAGGGAGTATATTATTTCTCAGTTCCCAAAGTGGACCATCTTTTGAGAAGTTCTTTGACTTCTTGGTAATATGAACTTTTAGGACTGCCCAGCAGAGTAATTACAGTAATTTTTTTTGTTTCCAGTGAAAAAATTAAATTGATTTGTTCGTTTCCACCCTTTTTTTTTTTTTTTTTTTTGCAGTGCTGAATTTGGAAATATCTTGGACAAATCCTTGAAAACGGTGGTGGATGCACTCATGGAAGATATTAAATTTCAATGCGGGGAAACCAATCTATCAGCAGGGATACCATTAGCCAGACTTGTACCTCGAGTCGTCCAGATAAGTCCGCTCCTTCTTGATAAACCAAGTAGAAACAAATTCATTCAAATAATCCAAAACATACCAGAAGTTGAAGTTTTCTTCACTCTACTATACGCAAACATGCCTCCTACCTCATAACGAAAACATCGAGAGTTGTACTCTAGTTGTACCATTATTCTTTTTTGAGCTCAAAGTCGACTGAATGAAGGAATGTATGTTGCTGAAACTGGTTTCTGCAACTTTTTAACAATTTGATGAGAATAAGATAGGTAGAGTAGAAGTAGAATAGTGAAGCTGTTATTTTGGCTATTGGGTCTTATTGTTATCAACTTTATTTGCATTTTGTTTGAAAATTTCAGTTTTCTAGGGTTTTTGTAATAATTCAAAAAGTTTTATTCAGGTAGGGTTTGCCCTTCTTTTGCGCGTTAGTTGTTTATATCCAGTATGAACAAATAGAGCTGTAATCTCGGACGAGCAACTCGCAACCCGGCTCGAGTTCGACTCGCCAAATACAGGTTCGACTCGGACCGAGACCCAAGGCTTGCGGGTAGCTCAGATTCGCCTAAAAATGAAGCTGGCTCCGACTCGAGGCATACCATTTCATCCATTCTTCAACAAAAATAACAGATTTATACTTAAAATAGAGAGATCTACCCAGATTCACTCTAATTCTGACTTTTGTCATATTTACGATACAGCCAACACATATTTTACTGTTGATGTAAGAACCAAAAATTGAATAAATCAAAGAGGGGACGAAATCAATGTAGTTTTTGTTTAAGAGCACTAATTTACTGTTGATTAACGTCTTTTGTCATATTTACGATACAGCCAACACATATTTTAAAAATAAGTTTTAGTTATTTAAGATACTAACACGTAACGTTTTAAAAATAAGTTACTCCCTCCGTCCTCGTGTATATGTCCACTTTTAAAAATGGTAATCTTTTTTTTTTACTATTCCTCCACATTATCTTTTAGTCTGTCCCAAACTATATGTTCACTTTCTAAAATGACAATGAATTTTTAATATTCCCCTCACTCATTCTCTCTCATCCTTTACTTTTATACTCACAACACCAATCAACTTATTATTTCTCCCGCTCATTTTCTCACTTTATTTTTCATACACACAACACTTACATCACTACCACCACTTCTTAATTTCCGTGCAAATGAAAGTGTGGACATATACTCTGAGACAGATGGAGTAACAAATACTCCCTCCGTCCCATTTTAAGAAGTTAAAACCAGATAATCTTTGAAGCGAGAAATAGCAGCCGAATCATTACCCCCAATAACCAAGTCATCAACGTACACAAGTACATGAAGATCAGCAGCGGAAGTCTTAGAGAGAGAAAAGGGAGTAATCCGAGCATGATTGAGTAAACCCATACCTTGTCAATGCCATGGAAAGTTTGGCAAACCAACAACGAGGTGCCTGTCGCAGACCGTACAATGACTTTTTGAGTTTGCAAACTTTATTGGAAGAAGCAGCAGGATGTCCCAAGGGAATTTTCATATACACATCTTCGCTTAAATCAGTGTAAAAAAGCATTGTGAACGTTCATTTGATGAAGCTCCCAACCACGAGTTGCAGCAATGGAGAGGAAAACCCGGACAGTAACCATTTTAATTGTGGGGGCAAAAGTCTCTTTGAAATCGACCCCTTAAACTTGTCGATTCCCCAAAATGACCAACCGTGCCTTGTATCGTTCAAGTGTCCCATCAGCATTGTACTTGATCTTATAGACCCATTTGTTGCCAATCACATTCTTGCCAATAAGAGCATCTACCAACTCCCATGTACCATTCTGATCAAGGGCGTCAAGCTCTTTGTTCATGGACCCACGCCATAAAGCAGATGTAGCAGCGTCTTTAAAATGCTTGGGTTCAGTTCCTGAATCAACAGCAGCCAGGAAACAACGGTGTGCCATAGAAAATTTAGTGCAATCGACAAAATGTGATAAATGATAACGAATAACTGAAGAATTGAGTTGGGAAGGTGAACGTGATGGGGGGCTGACTTTAGCTGTTCGAATCTGAGAAGAAGGAAGCTCATACTCTGTCGGTAGGTACCTTGTAGAGGGCACCCTAGCTCGTTGTCCTCTTCCCAAAATTTCAGTATCTACGGGCGGAGTTGCTGAAATCTCTTCAACAGTTGGAAAATTAGTGACTTGTTCAACCTGTTGTTCAGCCACCTGTGCAGGCACTTGTTCTGTCAACTGGTCATTCAGAGGAGAATGTAGTCCAGTATCTAGGACTGGATCAGTATATTGTTCAGCCACTTGCTCAGGCAACTGGTTAGGCAACTGGTCAGGCAACTGGTTAGGCACAGGAGTAGTGACACAAATATTATCTTCCTCACAAACAGCCATATCATCGGGGGGACATAGGAAGATATCTGAATAGGCCTGTGTTGCATCAGTTCGAAGGGTGGCAAAAGGAAATTCTTGTTAAAAAAAAATAACGTCTCGGGAGACAAGGGTTTTGTGTTCGTCAAGATCGTACACCAACCAACCTTTCTTCCCGTAGGGATAACCAAGAAAGACGCATTTTCTGCTACGACTAGTAAACTTGTCATTGGCCTGTCTAGAGAGGTGAACATAACACAAAGACCCGAAAACCTTAATGTTCTCATAAGAGGGAGGTATCCCGAAAAGGATTTCAAAAGAAGTCTTTCCATGCAATAATTTCGAAGGCGTCCGATTGATTAAATACCTAGCCAAGAGACACTCTCCCCAAAATTTTATAGGTAGTTTAGCTTGAAACATCATAGCACGAGACACGTTTAAGAGATGTCGGTGTTTTCGTTCAACCCAACCATTTTGTTGAGAAGTGCGAACACAAGTAGTCTGATGCTCAATTCCATTCTCTCTAAAATATTTTGTTAAACACATAAATTCTGTGCCATTATCATTTCGAACCTTTTTGACACGTTTATTAAATTGTCGTTCGATCATGACCAAAAAATTTGTCAAAATTTGAGAGACATCACTTTTAGATCGAACAAGATAAACCCAAACAGCACGAGAACAATCGTCCACAATGGTTAAAACATAAACAGCCCTGCACATAGCAGGCTTTCGATAATCACCCCAATTGTCACAATGAATTAAATCAAAAATTCCAACTGAATTATTACCACTAGACGAAAATTTATCTCGACTCTGTTTTGCTTGGCAGCAAATACCACAGACGTCTTTATTAATACTACTGCGATGAATAAAAGGCAACAAACAAACTACTTTCTTGATGGATGTCCCAGCCGTTGATGCCACAACTGATAATCCCCAGAGTTCTTAACACTGCAAATACGCGGTCCTGCTGATCTTCTCAAAGAGTACAGCCCCTCGTTTTGTTCACCCGCTCCAATCAATATCTTCGAGTCCCAGTCCTGTATGACAAAAAAATTGTCAGAAAATTGCACTAAAGCATTGGAATCACACGAAGCAACTGAGATACATATAGAAAATTGCAGTTGAAACCCGGAGCGTATAACACATTTTGTAAAATTAAAATCAGTCTGATATCGACATCGCCTTCCTTGTTGGCAACCATATAGTTTCCATTTGGTAAACCTAAGCGGTTGGCCTTAATAGTACGAACGCGTTGGAGCAGAGAGAGAGATTTCCTGTTACGTGTCGATTAGCACCGCTATCGACAAGCCAAGGTGCATTATTTATCTTACCAGTCATGCGATCAGTGTACGACCAGTTGTGTAGTCAGATGACTGCACATGTGTCTGGACATAGTTCTTGAACTGGCTCCACTGCTCTGCTGTAAAACCCAACATATCAGCCCGCTGTGCATCGGTCATTCCAGCCCTTCCTTCTTCATCAGTCTGCACCGAGTTGGTTTTGGTACTGATTTTGCCTTGATCTTTTCCTGCCCCCGAAAGTTAGATTCCTCATTTCCCTTTCGCATTCTTCACCCGCTGATCTGACTACCATTCTGGGTACCCCACCAGCCTATAGCACATAGTCACATCATGTCCCTTCTTCTTACAGTGAGAGCAAACAACATTGCCCCCATCCTTTCTGTCCGAGGAACCACCTGTTGAGCCACCTGTGCCGACAACTGTCTTGACAACAAAGCTGACAGGTTCCATGTATTCTTCGTGCACACTACCACGAACCCTTTCTTCCCTCACAACCATAGAGTATGCCTTATTAACACTAGGCAAAGGCTGTAACGACCCCAAAACCCGTCACTATTTATTTTATATTTTTGGGGATTTTTATTTGACTTATGTGTGCATTTTATGTGTTGCATCATATTTTATGACTTGCACATCTTACTTGATTATTTGTATTATTTACTTAGTTAGTAGTAATAATGATTAAAGGAGATAAATGATTAAGTTGAAACTTTAAGGTCCTTTGTGAAAATATAAGTTAAGGGGCTTAAGTGTTGAAAATGAAAGTTCAGTGATCAAAGTATAAAAATAGGTAAAAAAAAATCTTACACTTATCCTTCTCTTTTCTCCCTCTGTGTGCATACTTCCCAGAACAACTTTCTCTCGTACTTTTCTTAGGGTTAGGAGAAAAAGGTAAGTTCAACCTATTTCGATTTAATTTTTTTATTTACTTATCCGTTTTAAAAACTAATTATATAAATCAGGGCATTGAGTAGGTCATTTCTACCCGAACAAAACTTATTTCAGCGATACTTTTTCCGGAAATAGGTAAGGTACTAATTTCCCTTTAAAAATGATCATATATGTTATACTTGATACTTGTAATTGTTATTTTGTGATTTGGGTAATATTTGTGATACTTGTAATTTTGGGACAAAGGGAGTATTTGGTATGTTGGTTTGGTTGGGTTCAAAGTAGTATTAAAGTTGTTTTGAGACTGATTTTGTAGTCTTAATAAAGTTATAAGTGTTAATGTGTAGTACTTTTGAGACGGTGAAACGGAGAGAGTATTATATTTGGTACTTATGTTGCTAATTTCTGGTTTATGAGAAGTATTGAGTTTGTTAGTTATTTGGTGTTAATTTCTGAGCACTTATGTGACTGGAAATGGGTTTGATCGTTATGTATAAGTTAGACCAAGAGTAAGGTTAGTATTTCTTAGAAGTTAGGACGAAAAGAGTGAAAATTTGGTACATTTAGGGAGTGGGCAACCTCACACAAAGTGTGGGCGACCGCACACTCTTCTAACAAGTTTTGTCTATGAAAATGGGCTTTTGGGCGACCGCACACTGTGAAGTGGGCGACCTCACAATCTTCCAGAAAATGTTCAATCTTCCGGAGGTCATAACTTTCTCATCCGGACTCCGTTTTAGTCGTGTAAAATATCGTTTTAAAGCTCTTCTTGAGTACTACGAGATAGGTTGGTTTATTTAGTTGAGTTTCAGGTTCAGATTATGTCGAGTTTTTAGTAAGTGTTTATTAACACAAAATGTTTAGGAATGGTCCGTTTGTGACCGAGTTTGGAATGATGTAACCGTTTAGGTTCATTTTGGGTGTTGTACATCTTTATGATGCTTCCGTGGGGTTTCTTACTTTGTAATCTCTTGTATGAGAAATGGTTTTAACGTACTTGGTTGTTGAGGATCGTGTTCAAGTGTGTGCAAGATGGTTGTTTGACTTAATGTCATTGATAAAGGATTGTGTTGTGACTTAATGTCAATGTTGTGAACTCTTTTGTGAGTAACGTGTTTACATCTTTGTGATGACTTTGTGTGGTTTCCTACTTTGGAATCATGCCCCGGTTGTTGTTGTTTAGCAAGTATTCATTACTATGCTCCTTGTGAAAAGTCCAGCTGGTCTTGTTGTGGAGTCAGGCGGTGGAAGAATTATAGTGGTACAAGTTATGTTCACTATAAGGTTTTCCATTGGTACCTTGTGTGTCAGGCGGTGGGAGAATTATAGTGGTACAAGTTATGTTCACTATAAGGTTTTCCATTGGTACCTTGTGTGTCAGGCGGTGGAAGAATTATAGTGGTACAAGTTATGTTCACTATAAAGTTTTCCATTGGTACCTTGTGTCAGGCGGTGGGATAATTATAGTGGTACAAGTTATCTTCACTATAAGGTTTTCCATTGGTACCTTGTGTGTCAGGCGGTGGGAGAATTATAGTGGTACATGTTATGTTCACTATAAGGTTTTCCATTGGTATCTTGTGTCAGGCGGTGGGAGAATAATAGTGGCACACAAGCCAAGTTCGCTATAAGGTTTTCCACTGTTGCCTTTTCTGTTTCCCCAGTCCAGATTGGCCTTGGATGGGATGAATCGCTCCTTTAGGTGAGCATTTGGGTTATGACTTTGTGTCATATTTCCCCCGTTGTTACTTTGGTTCTTATGGTTATGGTTTAGTTTTCGGGATCCCGGCTTCAGCTATTTATGCTGCTCAGATGGTTTTCTCAATTGGTTTTCTCAGATGGTATTCTCAGACAGTTATGTTTATTGGGTAAACCTGGCTTGGTATCCACCTGAGTGTGGCATTTGTGGTATTTTTGGTATATAAGTTGGTTTTATCTCTCATACTATGTGCTATGTGATGCTTATGATATTGTTCTTTATGCTTATCATTTTAGCATGAAACGTAGTTGCATTTTAGTAGCTTACTGAGATTCATTCTCACCCCTTGTTTGTTTACTGTTTTAGATAAAGGCGAGCCAAGGGGATAGGTCACTTCACAAGGGAGGACGTCGGGTTGATAATCCATTTTGAAAAGTAAGTGTGGGTTAAAGGTTACATTATATAAATGTATAACCTTTGGGGTAGTGTACCCGAGACTTTATCCGTGTATCACATATTTTGTTAAAGTGTGGTAATTGTACATTTGTATAAGAGTGTGTAAGCCTTCGGGCTAAGTACTTTCGTTTGTGAAAGAGTTTGTTTGAAAGTTAAATGGAAGTCTTTGAACTTCGAGTGTGGATTTTGTTAAACTTTATGAAAGTATATTTCGAAAAAATTTCTAAAAGTGTTTTATGACATCTTCCAATCGTGTCCCGAGCGTGGGGCCAAGTAGGACCACGGGTCTGGGGCGCGACAAAGGCTCTGTGTTCAGTATGGTTGATTTCACATTTTCAAATCGTGAAGTTTCTAACCCCATAACAAACTGATGAACCTTCTCTTCTCCACGCCGTTGAACCAACTTCGTAGTAACATTACACTTGCAACCTGCACATGAACAGGCCGGAAGCGCATCAAAGTCATTCAGTTCGTCACAGAGTTTTTTCACCCGTCCATAATAAGCCGCCACACTCTCACCCTTCTGCTGTTTACAGTTGGCGAGATCGGCCTTCAATTGTTGAACCCTTGGTCCATTACCAACAGAAAATCTCTCCTTCAAATCATCCCATACCATCTTTGCGTCTTCCACATAAGATATAGTGTAACGAAGACCTGGCTCGATGGTGTTGAAAATCCAAGAAACCACCATTGAATTGACGATCTGCCAAAGCTAAAGGTCAGATGCTTTGGTAGGCCGTTCAATCGTCCCATCAATGAAAGAAGTTTTTGTTTTAGCCCTCAACAAGCCCCTGAAAACCCTAGCCCACTCTTCATAATTATCCCCCTTTAATTGGACATGGGTGAGAATCATGCCTGGGTGATCACTTGCCGCCAGGAAGTATGGAGATCGGCGCTCATCCATGGCCGCCACCTTTTCTCCACTGACTTCTTCGCCTGACATCTTTGCAAGCTCTGGATACCAAATTAAAACCGTGTATATGAGAGGAAAACTTAGAATGATTTTCCCTTGATTATCTCGGTAAAATACAACACGTTATATACACATAGCCTTCTTGGAGAACGAGTCAATTAGCCCTAAAAGTTAGCTAACAAAATGATATACTTCCTAACTTAAAACTCCTATTTACAAGGAAAGAAGATATACAAAATAAGAAGGATATTGACGATATCCCGTCAATATCTCAAGATAAGAGTCAAAAAATGGATGAGTTCAAGAAAAGGTGATGTGTTGTTGTGAGTGTTGATTGTTGGGTAGGAGAGAGAAAGTGGGGTAGAGAAGGGTTAGTGAATAATTGTTGTGAGTAGGATATGTAGGACCCACTTTCCATTTTAAAATTTTAACTCTTAAAATGGGACGCCGTTTAAAAAAAAATTGACTCTTAAAATGAAAAAAAAAGGAGTATAAATTTAGTTAACTATTCAAATAGTTATTATAAACAAATATATGTATTTCTCATGCGTGTTCGGGTTATAAGGGAATGATCTACAGTAATTTTGGACCCCTTTCAAATTCAACAAATTAAAAAGATACCTTACACTTATTTTCTTTTTTGTTAATGACGTGTTCAGAATTTTTTTCCAGGTAAAATACATACTCCGTTCCTCTTTAACTTATAAAAAATGAGTTGGACACATTAATTATGGAAAAGGTGAAAAATGTGATGTGTTGTGATTGTAAATGGTTGGATGGGAGAGAAAATGTGAGATAGAAAATGATTAGTGGATAGTTGTTGTCAGTATGACAAGTGGGTCCCACCATTTTAAAAGTATTAAAACATTTTCTTTTTAAGAATTTGTAAGTTAAAGTGGGACAACCAAATGAGTAGTTTTTGCATATTAACGACAGACGAAGTAGTAAGTCACACAAGTTTCGCAACGTCAATCCACACAGAGCAAACTCCAAGAGTTGTCATGGCTATACTAGCATTCACCACCGTGGATGTGTGATGTGGGGAATGAGAAACCTGTTGGAATCGAGGAACAACCGGAAAACTAGCGAGCAGAGCGAAATGAAGAAACAAGCAGGAAAACGGACTTCAGCATCCTTGGGCGGTCGCACAAATATTCTGGGCGATCGCACAACAGTACTGGAAGGTTTTAGGGCTTGTGGAGTTTTGTTCTGGGCGGTCGCACAAGTATTCTGGGCGATCGCACAGAATGTCGGGAAACTGGGCTGGACCAAATAAGAGCAGTTTCGGGATTTCTTCTCTGTCTAGGGTTTGTATCTTATTCCTAGGTTGCTATATAAGCAGGGCTCCGCCCTTATACTCATTGTTACACAGATTTAATATATTATAGTGCAAGATCCTGGCTTGGTATTGCCCCCAGACGTAGTCAAACATATTGAGGAACTGGGTAAACAATTTCTTGTGTTCTTTTGTCTTTTGCTTTGGTTATCTATTTCTTGTGCTTGTTTGTGGTACGGTAATTTTTTACGATTTGCTTGGGTGTTGGAGGGTTTATTCCACAACAAAACCCTACTGGCTACTACTCTACTCCTTTTTTTGTACTCACGGGTTATGTTATGGTGTGAGCCAACTGTCACAAACTTATTCTCCCGTTTCAAAATAATTGTTATTTTAGTCTTTTTTATATGTGGAAAAAATTAATAAATGTATGTTAAAAATATTCAACTACCTTTAAAATAATATATTTTTTTGAATAATTAAATGTTTATAAAAAAATACTTTATAATCTGATGTAGAACGAGGAAGAATTCGTGAAGCCCCAGCCATGATCCGCCCGGACCAAGGAAGCCGCCCGCCCGGACCCCACCTGCACGGCCGCTCCAGGTTCAATGCTCGGCCGTGCACATGTTGGGTGAAAAAGGGGAGTTGCTCGACTGGATTGGCACGACCGTGCTAGTATCCAAGCACGACCGTGCCCGGCGCCGCCAGAGAATTTAAGCCGTGATTGTTTTGTTTTCTATGCAGTCAATTAAGGATATTTTTGGTATTTTTGGTATTTTATTAAAGAATAATGTTAGGATTAAGGTTTTAATTAGTTGTTAGGTATAAATACTCTTTTCCTACTTTGTATTGACTATGTTTTGATTAATTAATTTTAAAGTTTGCCTTTGCAACTTTGTGGGTTTTAACCCTAGAAGCCATTGTTGGCTTGTTGAATGTTTCATTCCTTCTGTTTTATGCTAAATCTTCTGTTGTGGTTGATCTAGGTTGTATTCCGCTGCATCAATTTGTTGGGTTTCGTAGTAACATGCGCAGCGGAATATAGCAATTAAAATTTTAAGAAACCCAAAGCCATGGATCCGTTCATATGATTAAATCAAATACAACATAATGAATAAAGGAAAAACTAACCCTTGATGACTATCAAAGTTTTCTTCGGTCTTGGTGGAGAAACTTGAAGCTTTATCACGAACAAAATCACGAACTTTGTAGATGATAAAATTCACCCTCTAGCGGTGTCCACACTTCGAACGAATATCAAAAGGCTCCTTGATCTTGGTTGCTAGACCAATAATTATGAAACACACTTTCACAATTCAATAAAGAACTATATGGAATTTATTTGTGAATTATTTTGTTTCTCAATCAATGATATCTTAGAACAAAATAAAATCTCTCTCAAACTCTTTGAGACTCACAAAAGCACTAGTAAATATGGTCTGGCCGAATTGGGGTTTTTATACACAATTAAGACCTATTCCAAATAGGTAACTTGTGCCAAAAACCTTTCCTAATCGAATTAGGAATTTTTCTGTCGGCATACCGGGCGCCCGCCTGGTCCAACCCAGGCACCCGCTCATTTGACCAGAAGGTCCAGTTCTTTCAGAATTAATTCAGGCGCCCGCCTGGTCCAACCCAAGCGCCTGCTCGGTTGACCAGGAAGCCCAGAATTCATTCAAAAATTCCTTTGAGGTCCTTCGACCCTAAATTCCAATATAGTCCTCTTATTTAAGATTCGTTCTATTGTGTGTGACCCTCTAGGATTATACTAAGTTGGCAATGGGCTCAAACATGATCCCATAAGACATGATTAGGTTCTAGCAAACCGTCATACCTACCCAAATAGTATAACTAGATACAAGTTCGCATTCCTTTAGAATATGTCACAATCCCTTTGTCCACGATGTCTTTGAACACAAGTCATGGTCAAACAGTCAACTTGTCATGTTCAATACTTTCTCGATTCCGAATATGTTGATAATTCAAATGCTATTGATCCAATCAATCCATTTGAGTCCGGCCAAACATTTCATCAACATCATTCCTTCGAGGGCCCAAGCTTGACATCTCTCCGTGGAGGGACAAATCCATTTAGCTTATTATTCTTTCCCAACGGGAATCCGATTATGCCAATCATACCCTTTATAACTACCGTGTTAAGGTAGTGTTTGAATATGTCAAACACAATGTTCATCAAGTGGAAGACTATAATAACTTCATGTCTAAGGATTCAAATGACATAACTAATATGAGATATATGTACGACATAGACCATGACATAAATCTCATACAGCGGGTCATGTCCAGTACCTTGTTCCAAACAAGTACCCATAAATCTAACATGATCATCCCATGATCATTTAGCTTTTATACTAGTGCTTAACAAGTACTAGGGACGGAGATTATTATAAGTAAACATGAACAACAACAATAATCAAAACATCTCTTTATTTATATGAAATAAATGATAACAATTACAACGTTTGTTAAACGTGCCTAGGGCACCACTACCAACAATCTCCCACTTGCCCTAGGCCCAATCTCCCATGTATCTAATACCCATAGACCTAACATGACCATCATGTTTAGCTTGTGGAAGTCCCTTTGTTAGCGGGTCCGCAACATTGTCATCAGTAGGTACTCTGCATATATTTACGTCTCCCCTATCAACGATCTCTCGAATGATATGAAAACGCCTAAGTATGTGTTTGGATTTCTGATGTGCTCTTGGTTCCTTTGCTTGAGCAATAGCACCATTATTATCGCAATAAAGGTCTATTGGATTAGCAATACTAGGAACCACTTCAAGTTCAGTTATGAACTTCTTAATCCAAACAGCTTCCTTTGCAGCATCCGATGCAGCAATATACTCAGCTTCTGTTGTAGAATCAGCGGTTGTACTTTGCTTGGAACTCTTCCAGCTTACAGCTCCACCATATAACATAAACACAAAACCCGATTGCGATCGGCTATCATCTTTGTCGGTTTGGAAGCTTCCATCCGTGTAAGCATTTACAACCAGATCATCTTCCATTCCTCATAGACCAAAAACGAGTCTTTAGTTCTTCTCAAGTAATTAAGAATCGCTTTTACAGCTATCCAGTGATTTTCGCCAGGGTCGGATTGGTATCTACTTGTCATGCTCAAAGCATAAGATACATCCGGCCTAGTACAAATCATGGCATACATGATGGACCCAATTGCCGAAGCATATGGAACATCATTCATTTTCTCACGCTCATCGTTTGTCTTAGGACATTGAGTCTTGCTTAGAGAAACTCCATGTAACACGGGCAAGGTGCCTCTCTTAGAATTTTCCATACGGAATCTTCTAATGACCTTGTCAATGTATGTACTTTGGCTTAAACCAAGTAGCCTCCTTGATCTATCTCTATAGATCTTAATGCCAAGTATATATGCGGCCTCACACATATCTTTCATTGCAAAACACTTTCCTAACCAAGTCTTCACAGACTGAAGTGTAGGAATGTCGTTTCCAATGAACAATATATCATCCACATATAAAATAAGGAATAGCACTATGCTCCCACTAATATTCTTGTATACAAAAGGCTCATCTTCGTTCTTGATGAAACCAAACTCTTTGACCGATTCATCAAAACGGAGATTCCAACTCCTAGAAGCTTGCTTCAATCCATAGATGGATCTCTGCAATTTGCATACTTTAGAATCTTGTTCAAAACCTTCTGGTTGTGTCATATACACATCCTCTTGAAGTTTTCCATTTAGGAAAGCGGTTTTGACGTCCATCTGCCATATTTCATAGTCATGATATGCGGCAATGGCAAGCAAAATTCTTATAGACTTGATCATTGCTACGGGTGAAAAGGTCTCATCATAGTCAATACCATGAACTTGCCTATAACCCTTCGCTACAAGCCTAGCTTTGTAAGTATGCACCTTCCCATCCATGTCAGTCTTCTTCTTGAAGACCCATTTGCATCCTATGGTTTTTACACCTTTGGGCGCATCAATCAAATTCTAAACTTGATTGTCTTGCATGGATTGCAATTCGGATTCCATGGCTCCAAGCCACTTGTCCGAATCAGGAGAAGACATCGCCTCTTGGTAGGTTGACGGTTCATCATTCTCAATGATTTCTACCTCATTACTATCCGTTACGAGAAATCCATACCTCTCGGGCTCGGATCGTAACCTACTAGATCTGCGAGTTGCTTGTGTATTTTGAACAGTTTCCACAACTCCTTGTGGTTCTTGTTCTTGTTCCACTATTGGATCAATGTTATTTTCTGGGTCTCGAATTTCTTCAAGATTTATTTTACTCCCACTGATTTCTTTGGAGAGAAACTCTTTCTCTAGAAAGACACCAGTTCGGGCAACAAACACTTTGTTGTCCTCACGGTTGTAAAAGTAATATCCTCTTGTTTCCTTAGGATATCCCACGAAAATACATTTATCAGATTTGTGTGCAAGTTTGTCTGAGACAAGTCTTTTGACAAAAGCTTCGCAACCCCAAATCTTCATGAAAGAAAGACAAGGCTTCTTTCCGCTCCACATCTCATATGGAGTCTTTTGAACCGATTTAGTTGGAACACGATTTAGTGTGAAAGCAGCGGTTTCTAGGGCGTAACCCCAAAGGGATATTGGAAGATCAACTTGACTCATCATTGATCAAACCATGTCTAACAAAGTCCGATTCCTCCTCTCGGACACACCATTCCATTGTGGTGTTCCGGGTGGAGTCAATTGTGAAACTATTCCACAATTCTTTAGATGATCATCAAATTCTTGACTTAAGTATTCTCCACCACGATCTGATCGAAGTGCTTTAATACTTTTGCCAAGTTGTTTTTCTACTTCCTTTTGAAATATTCTAAATATCTCAAACGCTTCACTCTTATGTTTCATTAGGTAAACATACCCAAATCTACTATAATCATCAGTGAAGGTTATGAAGTATTGAAATCCTCCCCTAGCATTGCTACTTAATGGTCAGCATACATCGGAATGTATCAACCCCAATAAGTCACTTGCCCTTTCACCAAACTTGGTAAAAGGTGTCTTAGTCATTTTTCCAAGAAGACACGACTCACAAGTATCATATGACTCGAGGTCACATAAACCTAAAAGTCCGTCCCCATGGAGTTTTGAGATACGCTTCTCATTAATATGACCAAGACGGCAATGCCATAAATAGGTATGATTTACATCATTAGGTTTAGATTTCTTATTTACATGATAGACATTGTCATTATTTTCATTCTTGACATCCAAGATATAAAGGCCATTAAATGAATTAGCAATACCATAAAGCACATCATTTAAATAAATAGAAAATTTCTTATTCTCAATAAGAAACTTAAAACCTTCATTATCCAAACAAGAAATTGAAATAATATTTCTGCTTAATTCCGGAACATAATAACAATTGTTCAAAACAAGAATTAATCCGGAAGGTAAAGTGACTTCATAAGTCCCTACGGCTAATGCAGCAACTCTTGCTCCATTCCCCACGCGTAGATCTACTTCACCTTCTTTAAGCAGTCTCCTATTCTTTAGTCCCTGCACATTTAGACAAATGTGAGAACCACATCCGGTATCCAATACCCAAGAATCAGTGGTAGAAAGGAGAATATCTATCATATAGATACCTGAAGTCGACGCAGCCTTGCTGCCCTTCTTCTTCTTTTGCTCTTCCAAGAAAGCCTTGCAATTACGTTTCCAATGACCAATTTCTTGACAATGGAAACAGATTGCATCCTTTTGTGAATCGGGTTTTGCCTCAGAAGCCTTGGCAACCTTTGCCTTGCTTATTTTGGGTTTGACAACTTTCTTACCCTTTCCTTTGGCACTAGCCTTCTTCCCATCATGAACCAAGAGCACGGGAGAACCTTTCTCCACAATTTTCATCTCTGCAGTTTTGAGCATCCCATGCAACTCAGAGAGATTCTTATCCATTCCATGCATGTTATAATTCATCACAAACTGATTATAACTTTTAGGCAATGAATTAAGAATGAGATCCGTTGCTAGCTCCAATGGGATTGGATAGCCAAGTTTCTCAAGGTGCTCTACATAACCTTTCATTTTAAGAAAGTGAGGACTCACTTGTTGCCCTTCATTCATCTTACAAGTAGTGAATGCAACAATGGTCTTGTACCTCTCTTGCCTAGCTTGCTCTTGAAACATGGTTCTCAACTCCACGCCTATCTCATAGGCTTCCAAATGTTTCAAACTTTATTGGAGTTTTGAGCACATAGAAGCAAGCATGAGACAACTTACATCTCTAGAATCATTACGATGTTTCTTGTAATTGTCTCTTTCTACCCTAGGGACAGTAGGCGGTGGTTCAGCAGGGAGAGGCCCATCGAGAATGTACAACTTATCTTCTTGCCTAAGAACGATTCTTATGCTACAGATCCAATCCATAAAGTTAGTACCATTCTCTTCGAGCTTATCCTTCTCAAGGATCGATCGCAACGACATTGATTGAGTGTTATTAGTCATTATCTACAAATATGCAAAATTTCCAAAATTTAATAAGTACCAATTTTCATTAAAGAAATAAATAATGTATTTTTCAAATAAAATACTCCCACTAAATTATATAACTTTCATATACATCCAATGTATAATATAATTTAATTGGGCTAAGATCCAACTTTAATTTAACTTTTGAGTCCACGGAGGCGGACCGCTCAAAACTAAATTAATTAGGTAGACAATCATGTCAATCATATCCCATATGATTCTTAGATCCTTTTATGAGATTCTTTGAGAAATCCAATTTCAAAAACATGTTTAATCTCATCTTTTGCCTAGGCCCAAAACTGTTTTGACGCCTAATTAAGTCCAACCATTTTAAACGCATAGGAACCATTCAATTTAATGCACCTTGCGGAGGCAAGCCCACATTAAATTAATGAACCTCATCTTGCTTATACATGAATAAAATTAATGCACTTCGCGGAGGCGAACCCACATCAAGATTACACATGTATGAACAAGTGTTTTAATCATGGCATGGCAATGAAGGACTTAAAACTTTCTTTGAAGGTTCATCACATATAGCATATAATACATTTATGAGCACATAATATAAACATGTTACACATCAAGTTTAGCCACTAAATTAATCTCCATTAATTTAAGCATGATATTTATGTGTCATTAGTTTCTCTATAATTATGAGGATGAGACTATTTCAAGTTTTGTTACTATCTCCAAATCAAGACAACAAGAAGTGCGGTCGAACTAAGCCATTAGGCAACCACAATCCCGCACTAATTCAAGAAACCAAGAAAGTAGTCCATGTGGCCGAAACTAAGCAATAGATGGTCTCGATGAACGTAGGCCAATTGCATTCACAATTTCACATGGATCTCCAATCATCGAATCAAGAACTTTGTTTCTCAATTTTAGCAATTATGAACTCTTCATAATTCTAACTTCGTTTTATCTTTGAAACTTTGATTGCGATTAATTTTGGGAAACACAATCTCGATGAACGCAGATTAGCCATCCAAAACTTGAACCAATCTAGGAATCACAAGACTAAAACAAATAGGAAAATCAAACCCCAAAATCCACACACAAACCAACTACCCAAAATCCATTCCAGATCAACAAGTCTGGACTGGTTCTGTTACTGGTTTTGTTGAATTTATCGAAAATTCCATATTCAGATTTTAACCAAAAATCAGAACAGATTCTGACGAGCGAGCGCCCGCCTGGTCTTGACCGAGCGCGCGCCTGAGCAAGCCTGAAGCAAGCGGCCGCCTGGTCCCTAGCAAGTGGGCGCCTGTTTGGTCAGAATGGTACAGAATTTTAAAGTTCGAAAATTTTGTCTCAAAATTATTTTTCCCCGATTATTAAAACTTTGATCTGATCAAAAATCAATAATCGGAATAATTCAGAATCCACCATAATTTTTATTGCGATTGAATCGTGCGATTAAAGTTGCAAAACAATAAACCACATAAAATCACAAAACTCATAAACATCATATATTCCAATATTCATATCATGCAAGGCACATAAACAATTTATATACACATAACATGATCCAAGTATTCAATTAATCAACATGAACCGGGCTCTGATACCACTGTTGGGTTTCGTAGTAACATGCGCAGCGGAATATAGCAATTAAAATTTTAAGAAACCCAAAGCCATGGATCCATTCATATGATTAAATCAAATACAACATAATGAATAAAGGAAAAACTAACCCTTGATGACTATCAAAGTTTTCTTCGGTCTTGGTGGAGAAACTTGAAGCTTTATCACGAACAAAATCACGAACTTTGTAGATGATAAAATTCACCCTCTAGCGGTGTCCACACTTCGAACGAATATCAAGAGGCTCCTTGATCTTGGTTGCTAGACCAATAATTATGAAACACACTTTCACAATTCAATAAAGAACTATATGGAATTTATTTGTGAATTATTTTGTTCCTCAATCAATGATATCTTAGAACAAATTAAAATCTCTCTCAAACTCTTTGAGACTCACAAAACCACTAGTAAATATGGTCTGGCCGAATTGGGGTTTTTATACACAATTAAGACCTATTCCAAATAGGTAACTTGTGCCAAAAACCTTTCCTAATCGAATTAGGAATTTTTCTGTCGGCATACCGGGCGCCCGCCTGGTCCAACCCAGGCGCCCGCTCATTTGACCAGAAGGTCCAGTTCTTTCAGAATTAATTCAGGCGCCCGCCTGGTCCAACCCAAGCGCCCGCTCGGTTGACCAGGAAGCCCAGAATTCATTCAGAAATTCCTTTGAGGTCATTCGACCCTAAATTCCAATATAGTCCTCTTATTTAAGTTTCGTTCTATTATGTGTGACCCTCTAGGATTATACTAAGTTGGCAATGGGCTCAAACATGATCCCATAAGACATGATTAGGTTCTAGCAAACCGTCATACCTACCCAAATAGTATAACTAGATACAAGTTCGCATTCCTTTAGAATATGTCACAATCCCTTTGTCCACGATGTCTTTGAACACAAGTCATGGTCAAACAGTCAACTTGTCATGTTCAATACTTTCTCGATTTCGAATATGTTGATAATTCAAATGCTATTGATCCAATCAATCCATTTGAGTCCGGCCAAACATTTCATCAACATCATTCCTTCGAGGGGCCTAAGCTTGACATCTCTCCGTGGAGGGACAAATCCATTTAGCTTATTATTCTTTCCCAACGGGAATCCGATTATGCCAATCATACCCTTTATAACTACCGTGTTAAGGTAGTGTTTGAATATGTCAAACACAATGTTCATCAAGTGGAAGACTATAATAACTTCATGTCTAAGGATTCAAATGACATAACTAATATGAGATATATGTACGACATAGACCATGACATAAATCTCATACAGCGGGTCATGTCCAGTACCTTGTTCCAAACAAGTACCCATAAATCTAACATGATCATCCCATGATCATTTAGCCTTTATACTAGTGCTTAACAAGTACTAGGGACGGAGATTATTATAAGTAAACATGAACAACAACAATAATCAAAACATCTCTTTATTGATATGAAATAAATGATAACAATTACAACGTTTGTTAAACGTGCCTAGGGCACCACTACCAACACAATTGGTATCAGTAAGGTGAGATCCAGAGAAGATGGTGAACGGCGACGGAAACAACAACAACCCTGTTCTTGTAATCCTTGATCGTATGGATCGAGCAGCCGAAGAAAGACACCAACAAGCTGAAGCACGAGACCGTCAGCGTGAAGAACATGTTGCAGCTCGTCACGCGGATCTTGTTAGGGTTTTGGAGGGTTTGCGGGTTGATGGTCGCCGAAGGCAACGGGCAGGGGCTAATGCAGTTCTTGTGGGAAACGGTCGAAAAAACCGTAATCCGCCAGCCGGAGGAGAGGATTCTGATTCAGAGGGTGAAGGTTATTTTATCGCTGCACCCGTGGATCAGTCTCCTAAAATTAAAGCTGATCTACCCTTTTTCACGTGGGAGCTCGACATGGAGGATTTCACAGATTGGCTTTCGGAGGTAGAGAAATATTTTGCCTTGATGAATATCCCAGATGAGAAGAAAGTGCAGTATGTGGCTTACAAACTTCGCGGTGGGGCATCTGCATGGTGGGAGCAGTTCAATAACAACAGGAGGAGGCAGAATAAATTACCGGTTCGCACATGGGGTCGTATGAAGATGGCTCTGAAACAACGATTTTTTCCTGTAGATTTTGAGCAGTTAATTTATCAGAAGTTCCTCGTCTGCAAGCATGACAATCGGACTGTTGATCAATACACGCATAATTTTCATACGCTTTCTGCGCGTAATGATTTGGGTGAGTCAGAAGCACAACAGACAATGAGGTATGTGAATGATCTTCGCCCTAGTATTCAATCTCAAGTTCAATTGTACCCTGTTCAAACCCTTGATGGGGCCATATCTCGTGCTAAAACTGTTGAACACAACCAATTTAGCCCAATTTTTAAGTCCCATCAACCCACTTATATTGGAAAATCTTCGAGTTCTAAATCCCCAGTAGTTGAAACTGGACAGTCCACATGGCCTAAAACCACTAATGAGAAACAGGATACTGTTCAAAATCAGGCGGTGGGGAAGGGTACTAATACAACTGCAGGGCGTCAGAATCCCAACCCCTATGCCAAGAATTTTGGAAATAAATGTTTTCGTTGTGGGCAACCTGGGCATTTATCCAATAATTGTCCTAATCGGGGGAACGTTAATCTAGTAGAGAAGGAGACTGAGGATGACATTCTGGAAATTTGGGTAGACCCGAATGAGGAGAGTGATGAGGGTGACCATGAGCACTTGTGTGTAATAAAGTGACCTTGAGAACCCCAGCGGTCGATGAACCTCCTAACAGACATGGTATTTTTCGCACTATTGGGCTTATAGTGGATAACAAAGTAAAAGTCATTGTGGATAGTGAAAGTTGTGACAATTTGATTGCTAGGGGGACGGTGGATAAATTACAATTGGAGGTTCAGAAACATCCAACTCCATATCATGTGGGATGGATTAATGCTACCGGTAAAATAAAGGTAACTGAACAATGTGTCGTTCTTTTTTCTATTGGTAATTATAAGGATGTGGCTATTTGTGATGTTGTTGATATGAGTGCGTGCCAGTTATTGCTTGGGAGACCTTGGCATTATGACGTTGTTCTACTCACAATGGGCGTACTAATGTTATTAGTTTTGTGAAGGAAGGGGTCAAAATTCATTTATGCCCGTTGAAAGAAAAAGGGGTTCGTCCTAACGTTGATAAAGAGAAAGACATTATTTCCTTGTGTGCTGCAAAATCATTTATTTTAGGTGTTGCTCGGGCGATTGGTTTAGCTGCTGCAGCACGGAGAGCTAAGCGGAGGGATGCACTTCGCGTTCCACCAGTACCGGCTGCGAGACATCCACCACACAGGTTTTCATTTGTTCAGACCAAGCGGCATGTTCCCAGATTGCATGGTTCTTTTATGGTACATGATTCAGAGACGAATCATTTTAAAGTGGGGGTGTATGATGTAGAACGAGGAAGAATTCGTGAAGCCCAGCCATGATCCGCCCGGACCAAGGAAGCCGCCCGCCCGGACCCCACCTGCACGGCCGCTCCAGGTTCAATGCTCGGCCGTGCACATGTTGGGTGAAAAAGGGGAGTTGCTCGACTGGATTGGCACGACCGTGCTAGTATCCAAGCACGACCGTGCCCGGCGCCGCCAGAGAATTTAAGCCGTGATTGTTTTGTTTTCTATGCAGTCAATTAAGGATATTTTTGGTATTTTTGGTATTTTGTTAAAGAATAATGTTAGGATTAGTGTTTTAATTAGTTGTTAGGTATAAATACTCTTTTCCTACTTTGTATTGATTATGTTTTGATTAATTAATTTTAAAGTTTGCCTTTGCAACTTGTGGGTTTTAACCCTAAAAGTCATTGTTGGCTTGTTGAAGGTTTCATTCCTTCTGTTTTATGCTAGATCGTCTGTTGTGGTTGATCTAGGTTGTATTCCGCTGCATCATAATCATTAATAAAAATAAAATTTTCACAAAAAATAAAATAACTTTAACAATAATATAGTGACAAATATTTTAAAATAAATTTATACTCCTAAAACAATATTACTCCACAAACATTTTGAAGTGGATGGAGTAATTAAAGACTTGAATAACAGCCTGCAAAGTGGTAAATGGTAATTAATCCCCTCCAAAGGTCCAAACGAAAACATCCAAAGACACACTCTCTCTCCCATCTTTCAAGAGAAAAAGAAATTAAAGACGTCCCCCGGGGCATAGCTCAGTGGTTTAGGAGGGGGACATAAGTTGCGCTGGAGGCATGCAGCGTGGGTTCGATTCCTGGTGGGAGCAATCCGTGCTGAGCAACCGTAGGCACAACGGAGTTCTTTGGTGCTGAGCAACCGTAGGCACAAGAGTTCTCCGGGCTCTTTTCCGGGGTCGGACCTTGTATTGTGTTACCAGTTGACATGTGCTCTAAACCTAGCTATTGAGGCACATCCCGCGATTTGCCGGGTGGTAGGGAAGAGGGACCGGAACTACTACCCCCAGGACTAAACCTGGGCATCAAAAAAAAAAAAAAAAAAAAAAAAAGAAATTAAAGACAAGGTAAGGTAAGGTGGGGTGGGGTGGGGTGGGGTGGGGACTAGAGATGGGTAAGGAAATTTAGATTTTTTTGAAATTGAATCCAATATTTGTCCGTCCCACTTGTAAATTAAATAAAATTAATACACCCTACCATTCAAAACAAATTTTCGATGCAATTTTAGAAACGTGAATTAAATAAAAATGTTGAAAAAGTAGAGAGTGTGCATATATTATACTGAGAGTCTAACACAAATGGAATAAAATACTCCCCGTCCCATCACAAGTGAGACTTTTTTTTTCAAATTTCACATATACTCTTGGGAAGAATAGAAAATATAATTAAAAATATATATTAATAATATTTAATCAATAATTATTATTTATAAAATAGAATAATTAATAAAAAAGGAGTATAAAAATTTAAAAATATTGTGAGTGGTAAAAAGGTTGTGAGTACGATAAGTTAGGTGAAATTTAAAATTAAGTGTGCAAATAAGAACATTAAATTAGTACATATAAAAAATAAAAGTAAGAACCTTAAATCAGGATAGAGGGTGTAGAAAGTACAAACAAGGAAGTGGTCTGATTAGATTAGGGAGAATTGAAAATATTAACTGGTCAAATAGTCAAACAATATTGAGTTTATTTATTGCTTCTATTTGTATTAACTAATTCCATCCCATATTGCAATGAAAAAATATATATCAAAATTGCTTTTTAATGGAGTGTAAGTTTCATATTTTTTTGTCATTCATTTTGGGTATGTTCGTGATTGTGGATTAGAGCGTTGCGCGTATTATTGAATATAATTACCTCCACAAAAATAGTTACTACTCTCTCCGTCCTGATTTAATGTTTCTACTTTGACTTTGCACGAGGATTGGAAAAAAAAAATATTATGAGTATGAAAACTAAAGTATGAGAGAGAACGTGGGTAAGGTGTTTTTGTTGTGAGAATGACAAATAGGTCTCATCGTCCATTTTAGGTAATAAAGTAAAATAAAAACTTTAAATTGAGACAAAATAAAAAGAAAAGTAAGAACCTTAAATTGGGATAAAGAGAATGAGTAAAATGAATAGCAAGAGATGAATATAGTATTTTAAATTTGATATGGTTATTTTTTCATTTGTTGGCCAAAATTTATAAATATATTATTTTTGATTTGATACGGAGTGGGGGATGAATTTTTTCGGGCGAAAGCTGTTTTTTTTTTTTTTTGTTAATTTATTAATATTTAATATTTTATGGATTTAAATTATTAAGAAATCATGTCGTGCCGTGCATCGCATGTGAGTTGTTCTTATAAATTTAAATTGATACGAAATTATGTCATCCATTATATATATATATGTGTATATATATATATATATATATATATATATATATATATATATATATATATATATATATATATATTTAGTTCACTATTTTTTGTTTTAATTTATTTTCAAATAACTATCAATTTCCCCATAATAAATTAGTTATTTGATATATTCATTATTTAACTCTCTCTCTGATACAAGTGTTCTTTTCTATTTAAAAAAAAAAAATTACCTATCTAAGTTTATGCTGTTTATTTATTAAGAAACATCAATGATGTTTCTTATGTTTGTCCTTTGCTAAAAAAAAAATGTTTGTATTGAAAATACTGTATTTAAAGAAGTGTTTTTTATTGTATAAAAAATTTTCCATCCCTCATTATTTTTACTTTAGTTTGCATGTTTTCTGTTCAAATAATGTCCCGTGCATCGCACGGGAATAATGCTAGTTGTATAAGATACTCCTTCGGTTTCATTTATAACTATCAAAAAAAAAATAGCACGTGAATTAAGGAGATGTAAGTATAATGTTAAAGTGTTGTGAGTATAGATAGTGAGCTAAGAATTATTAATAGAGTATGAAAAATATTTTGTAATATGTAGGTGAGTTAATTGATATGAATATGAGAAGTGAGTCTCATTAATTAGAAAATAATACTATAAACAATTTATTTTGAAATTCTACACTTTAAAGTTAATATCGAAAGGCATAATTCCACAAGGACCCAAGGCCCAGATCAAAAAGCTATAAAAACCCAGCCCATATGATTAAGTCCACCAACCTCCTAAGTCCAGATCAAAATTTCACCAAAACCCAATGGCCCTTTGACTCAGTCAACATTAATCTCTAAATGCCAAAGCTACCCCTCCACCTAATAAAACCCTCACCGGTCACCACTCAGCCTAATTTTTATCAAAAGACTCTCTCTCTAGAAAAAAAAAAACACACACACACACACATACAAAATCTCTATGTTCTCTCTCTGCTCCTCACCTCCCCCGTCCCTGGTGGCCTCACTCCTCTCCGGTCATCTCCGTTGCCGGTGCTCCCCCGAACACGCATACATACACGAACCGACGGCTCTCCCTCTCAAACCGTCTACGGCAAAGGCAACTCCGGCGACCTCTTCATCAACCGACGGCCTCTCCTTCCAGATCTGACTGGATCCTCTTTGATCGTGCCCGCCTCCTTCTCTCTCCCTTGCGTTCACCGCACACCTCCATATCTGCTGTTTCTCGATCTTCTCCGGCAACATCCCGTCGGCGTTCGTCTACTTCAGTCGGGTCTCCGGCGAAGGTAACCAGCTATGCGATCGACGACGGTCATCTCCCTCCCCTCC
Organism: Campanula takesimana; assembly: GCA_026119855.1. Taxonomy (NCBI): domain Eukaryota; kingdom Viridiplantae; phylum Streptophyta; class Magnoliopsida; order Asterales; family Campanulaceae; genus Campanula; species Campanula takesimana. The sequence continues at coordinate 1,141,735 of JAOWBW010000080.1, read as the reverse complement.
GATCATCTTCCCCTATCCTCCGACGAACTAACTGGCGACTTTCCGGCTCCCCTCATACGCCGCGTCACCTGCTCTATTTCTGGGGCCGCCACCACCGTCATTTTTCTATTTAGATCTGACCAGATCTAGGGAAAAACTCCCCCGTCATCTCCAACTGAATCTTAAGCTTTCGTATCTTTTTTGTGTGTGGGTTCCTCTGAAGTAAGTCCCAGGATTCCTAATAAGTGGTTGAATTCGGCTGCATGAGTTCTAAACTTTGACCAATTGATTTTGTGGCTCATTGATGAATTGTGTACAATGTCATCTGGTATTTGATCAGTTATGTGCATTCGTATATATGCTTGCGCACATTTGTGCATTTTAGAAAAAACATGACTGTTCTTCCTTTTCAATTTAGACATTGTTAATTGATTTGACTTTTAGTTAGGTGGCATCATGATTTATAGTAAGTGGATTTGTGCATTCTTAATTTATTGTTGTTTTCCTTTTCAATGACTGACTCTTATGCCTAATAAGTGGTTCATTGCATAATCATTTCAGATAATAGACTTGTTCTTCCTTTTCAATTTTGAACAAAAAATATTATCTGTTTTTTTTTATTAAAAGTTGGAAAAAGGGAAAAAAAAAAACTGACTCTTATGCCTAATTATAAGAGTAGAGCATGTCTTATACGTTAGTTATAAGAGTTTGACCATATTTGACCAACAAATATTATTTATTTTTTTATTAAAAGTTAGAAAAAGGGAAAAAAAATTGACTCTTATACTCTAATTATAAGAGTGGAACTGGTCTTATACGTCACTTATAAGAGTTTGACCGGATTTGACCAAATAATATTTTTTATTTTTTATTAAAAGTTGGAAAAAGTGGAAAAAATTGACTCTTATGCTCTAATTATAAGAGTAGAACTTGTCTTATACATTAGTTATGAGAGTTTGACCGGATTTGACAAAAAAATATTTTATTTTATTTTATCAAAAGTAGGAAAAAGCGAAAAAATGACTCTTATACTCTAATTATAAGAGTAGAACTTGTCTTATACGTCGAACTTGTCTTATACGTCACTTATAAGAGTTTGACCGGATTTGACCAAAAATATTATTTATTTTTTTATTAAAAGTTGAAAAAAGTGATTTTTTTTTGGCTCTTATACTCTAATTATAAGAGTGAAACTGGTCTTATACGTCACTTATAAGAGTTTGATTGGATTTGACCAAATAATATTATTATTTTTTATTAAAAGTTGGAAAAAGTGAAAAAAAATGACTCTTATACTCTAAATATAAGAGTAGAACTTGTCTTATACGTCAGTTATGAGAGTTTGACATGATTTGACTATTTTTTTATTATTATTAAAAGTTAGAAAAAGTGAAAAAAAAAATGAGTCTTATAATCTAATTATAAGAGTAGAACTTGTCTTATATGTCAGTTATGAGAGTTTGACCTTTGACTAAAAAATATTATTTATTTTTTTATTAAAAGTTGAAAAAAAATTGACTCTTATAGTCTAATTATAAGAGTAGAGCATGTCTTATACGTCAGTTATGAGAGTTTGACCGGATTTGACCAAAAAATATTATTTATTTTTTTTATTAAAAGTTGGAAAAGTGAAAAAATTGACACTTATACTCTAGTTATAAGAGTAAAACTGACCTTATACGTTAGTTATAAGAGTTTGACCGGATTTGACCAAAATATTTTTTTTATTATTATTAAAAGTTGGAAAAAGTGAAAAAAAATTGACTCTTATAGTCTAATTATAAGAGTATAACTGGTCTTATACGTCAGTTATGAGAGTTTGACCGGATTTGACCAAAAAATATTATTTATTTTTTTATTAAAAGTTACAAAAAATGAAAAAATTGACACTTATACACTAATTATAAGAGTAAAACTGACCTTATACGTTAGTTACAAGAGTTTGACCGGATTTGACCAAAATATATTATTTATTTTTTTTATTAAAAGTTGGAAAAAGTGAAAAAATTGACTCTTATAGCCTAATTATAAGAGTAGAACTGGTCTTATACGTTATGAGAGTTTGACCGGATTTGACCAAAAAATATTATTTATTTTTTTATTAAAAGTTAAAAAAAGTGAAAAAAATGTGTCTTATACTCTAATTATAAGAGTAGAACTTGTCTTATACGTCAGTTATGAGAGTTTGACCGGATTTGACCAAAATATATTATTTATTTATTTATTAAAAGTTGGAAAAAGTGAAAAAAAAATTGACACTTATACTCTAATTAAAAGAGTAGAACTGATCTTATACGTTAGTTGAGTTTGACCGAATTTGACAAAAATATATTATTTATTTTTTTATTAAAAGTTGGAAAAAGTGATTTTTTTTTTACTCTTATAGTCTAATTATAAGAGCAGAACTGGGCTGAGGGATCCGGGCTGGAATGTGGGCATGATTGGTGAGGCATGAGTGGGCTGGGATGTGGGCTTGGGCAGTGAGGGTATTTTTGTCCTTTAACTAGCTCTGGGTTTATATGGAATTTTCATCTCAGCTTGGGTTCTTATGGGTTTATGATTTGGATGAAGCTCATACTGAAAATAACAAATTTTATCATTTAAAATGAGATGAAAGAATCTAATTTTATTACGGATGGTGATGTTCAAACGGGTTATCCGGCCCGGCCCGCCTTTGCTCATGTCCGCGGGCTTGACGGGCTTGACCGGTCCGGCCCTCCCACGGATGGATAAAAGCCCGGCCCGGCCCGTCGTTTTATGTGTGGTCCGGCCCGTCCGTTTGGTCCTGACCGTTCACGGGCCAAACGGATTTTGTCCTTTTTTTTTTTTAATCAGAAAAACTTTTAAAAAATTATAAAAAAATTAAATGACTTAGACTTATTAAAATATATAATATAAATTAAAATACATATAAAAAGTGATGTAATATGTACTTTAGTTTGTCTTTTATATAAAAAAACTTATTAAAAATTTAAAGGCAAAACTGCATAAAAAATCACTCAACTATGACCAGTTTTGGTATTTGGTCACTAAACTAATTTCCTTTTGAAACAACACATCTAACTAAGAGTTTATTGAATCCAAAGTCACTATCACTAACCCCGTTAGTTTTTTAGCGTTAAATGGTCATGTGCAGCGCATGTGACCAAATTTGAAGGGGTAATTTAGGTAGTTCACTCTCGATTAATATTTAAAGATTGAACTTATTCTAAATAGATCCTTGGTCTATTGCAATTTTCTCATGTTCATCACTATTAATTAAATAGCAAATGTCACCCAAATGCACTTTTTAAAATTTAAAGGGTTAAATTTTTAAATGCCACTTCATCTTTCTTCTTTGAAATCCCAATTCCCAGTTAGTTTCTCTCTCTGTTCAGCCATCTTACTGGAACAGTCCGCCGCCCATTCTATTCCTTCTCTGGCGATGTAGCTCTAGAGCCCAGCCACCGCACTCATGCCCAAACAACCATCTTCCACCACCCATCACGTAACCTCACCACCACCACCAATCCCGCATTGAAATCTCTCTCTAAAACCCGCCGCCACCACCACCACCATGGTCGGCATTACACTACCATGAACACAACAAATTGCATCTATACAAAATCAATACAGTATTTGGTAACCCACATATTCAGAATATGAACACAATTAAGATTTCAATATTCAGAGTAAACAATAAATTAGAATAAATCAAAAACTTCAACAAATTTAACCTAAATCAAACTTCCTCCTAAAACCCAATTCAACCTTCCTACTCCTTGATCGACCTCCCTCCATACTATTGTTTGAACTCGAACCAAAATTTTATTTCAACTTGATGTGACATACGCATTGGAGTGTTCGATTTGGGTCTACATTGGCAAGCTAAGATAGAAGGGGGCGACAGTGGTGGTTAGGGTGGGGCAAGGAAGTTGATGGTGTGAGTCGTCGGTCGGAACTAGGGAGAGTGAGGGGGGCTGCCGGAGACGGGAATGGAGAGGGAAGGGAGAGGCGGGATGGAGGAGGCGGGCGTAAGAATGAAGAACGAAGAGGAGGATATTAGGGTTTTATTTTTTGTTCTTTTAGTTCAAGCCCTGTAGTTTAATAAAATTGAAAAATAAACCCTATAGTTTTTTTTTATAATATTTAGACTGTATTGCCTAAATTACCCCTTCAAATTTGGTCACATGCGCTGCACATGACCATTTAACGCCAAAAAACTAACGAGGTTAGTGATAGTGACTTTGGATTCAATAAACTCTTAGTTAGATGTGTTGCTTCAAAAGGAAATTAGTTTAGTGACCAAATACCCAAACTGGTCATAGTTGAGTGATTTTTGATGGAGTTTCGCCAAAATTAAATGACTTAGATTTAATAAAAAAAACTTAGATTTTATACCCTCCGTCCCATTGAGAGTGAGACTAGAGGAGTGGGCACGATATTTAAGATAAAGTGATATATATGTGGTAGAAAATGAAGAGAGAGAATGAGTGGGGTAAATAGTGGTGTTGGTTGAATAAAATGAGTGGTGAAAAATGAAGAGAGGGAATGAGTGGGGTTAAATAGTGGGGAATGATGAATATAAGTATATTAAAACATTTCCATTTTGGGTAGTCTCACTTTAAGTGGGACGGCCCAAAAAGGAAAGAAGTCTCACTTCTAGTGGGACGGAGGGAGTATAAGATAAATTAAAATCAGAATGGTGTTTTCTTTTTCTTTTTTTTTGAAACGGGCCAAATGGATTTGGGCCAACACCCAGAAGTTCGCGGGCTTAAGCCCGATCCGTGTTCAAACATGAAGTCCGGCCTATCCTTGGGTCCGCGCGGGCTTGAAGCGGGCTCTGTCCATGGGCTGACGGGCTCGAACCAAAGGGCCTCGGGCCAGCGAGCTTGACGGGCCTATGTGGACTTGGGTCCATTTTGCACATCACCTATTACGGAGTAGTAAATTGCTAAAAAAAACATACAGTATTTTTTTACAGTTGGAAAATGGGTCATTATTAGGCACAATAAAAATACAGTTGGAAAAGATATGAAAAGAAAGGAAGCACTTTCATCATTTTTTACAAGGACGACCAGACAGGCAGGTGAGGTGATGGCCAACATTCATTTATTTCAATGCTTTTTTTTTTTTTTTTGATCGCATATTTCAATGCTTTTTAACAGAAGAAACAATAGAGAATCCATTGTTAGATTTTCATCTCTTCTTTTTTCATTTGTACCGTACAGTCCGTGAATGAATAAAATCCACTGTTACCAATCAAAATTTATTTCTTTTGCATTCCACACAAAGGATATACCCCCTTCCGTTTTACGTGATTTGAGACAAAAAATTAAAGAAAAGTAAGAGAGAGAAATAGTGGGAGGATGTGTTTGTGAGTATGAAAAATTAAATAAAAGAGAAAATGAGTGAGATGAATAGTAAGTTGATTGGTATTCTGAATGTAAAAGTAAAGTAGGAGAGAGAATGAGCGGGAAGAATAGTAAAGATTTTGTTATCATTTTTGGCAGTCTTAAATCACGTGGAATGGACGAAAAAAGAAATAAATCTCAAATGACATCAAACGGAGGGAGTATTTTTTCAACACTTCTAATGGTAGGGATCAAATGCGATTTTGATATCTTCGTAAAGTACTAATATCTCTAATAAAAAAAAAAGTGAGTATCAAAATTTGGTGTGCTATTGTAAATTTGCTAACTTGTTTAGTACAGTACTACACATTGTTAGAGCTTTAACCAATTATTAAAAATAATGCAAATTTATTTACCATGTTCAAAATAATTGACTATTATGTTAAAAGTATTATTTACTGCACAAAAATATAATTTAAAAACTAATCATAATTTATTTGGGTTTTGATATCCTTTTCACATTATTACAGATTTGATTTTTAGATTAGATGTAATTTAGGATCTAACAAGATATTGTAAGAAAAAAATGCAAAGGCAAAAGAAAAAAGAAAATCTCTTTCCAACCCACACCACCCACCCATCCCTCTCCTCCCAATAAACCTCTTCTTTTCTTTCAAGATTATTTATTATAAATATAATACAATCCTCTCCCAACACATCCCATTATCTTCATCCCTAATCCTCTCTCCTAATTCTCCATCCCTCTGTGTTTTCTCTAGGGTTTCCATGTTCAAGCTGTGTTTTCAACTTTGTTCTTCTTTCTTGCTTGTTTTCCATATTCATGGATTTGGTTTTCTTTTGTTTTATATTTTACCCTTGAAAGAATATCATGTATTCAATGAATTTTGTTTAAAACTATCAAAAGTTCTCAAGTTTTTTTTTTTTTTTTTTTTTTTTTGATGTGGGTTTTGAAGGGTTTAATAGTTGATGATTATTGATATCTTTATGGATCTGATTTTTTGTTTATTATTTTATTTGAATATATTGGATTTCTGGGTTTCTTGATATTGGTATTATTAAATGGGTGGTTAGGGAGTGGAGCTCTTAACTATCAAATTTCTATTTTGTAGGTTGTTTTCAAGGTGTGTTTTGAAGGGTTATTTAGGTGTTACTACCTTGTGGATCTTGGATTTTTTTTTTTTTTTTTTTTAATAATTTCTGAATAGAGTACTATCTATTTTTTGGGTTTTCTTGATATTGGTGATAATTAAAAGGGTGGTCAAGGAGTGGAGCTCCTTGAAGTCCAATAGAGGATCAAGAAGGGGTAGATATTGCTGCTTTCTTATGCTACCCTCAAAAAAACCCTAATCACATAAAAATAGGGTTTTTTCTTGAGGCTGCATATGTCAGGAGCTGCATCACCCCTTTTTTTGTTGTCAGATCCTTGTTTGGATTGAAGGGAGCTCTACACTTTCTCTCTCTTCTCTCTCTCTCTCATCAGATTTTTTCTTTTCTTGATTTGATTAACTTTCAAATATTTTCCAGTAGTGGTGTTGGAAAGAGAGTCAAAGGGTTTCTCAAATTGCATCTTTTTGATTTGGTTAATTATTCTTGTTTTAGTGGTTCTTTTTTTGCAGGTAAACAAGTCTTTGGAATCATCATATACCCTTTATGGAGATGAAGAATGTGGAGATGTTCTTGCATTTCTTTTTCTTAGATCTCAACCAAGCTGCAGCTACAGAGAGAAAAAGAAAGAGGTGGATTTGTCCTAACTTGATAAGCTGTAGAAATCATAGATCTAGGATTAATTTATTTATTTTTCATTAATTTGCATCAATACATTAGGGTTGGATATGTATTATTACTATTTTTTTGACTTGGGGTTGGATACATATTTAGATTGTTTGCTTTTGAATGTTTTTATATTTGCTGGATTTCGAACTGGAACAACGGGAGTTAGGTCCAATGCTCTGATGATTGATGTGAAAATCACGCAACGTTTGTAAAACGATTTGGTACAAAATGTAAAATGTGCACTATCAAAATATATGAAGAAATAATAATGTTTTGTACAACGTGGAGGTAAGATGGGAGCTAACACATTTGATTTTTTTTTCTTACATTGGGTAGTTAACGTTTTACAATGTGTAGAAAACGTTTTGTCGTTTTCACATCGTTGAAGCGGTGGACCTAATTTCGTTATAGCAGTTCCAGACTCACTTTCTCTCCCGCCTAAAATGGACAATGAGACCCACTTGTCATTCTCACAACAAAAACTCCCTACTCACTTTCTCTCTCGCCTACTTTAACTTTCATCACTACAAGAAATATGAACTTTAGAGGCATCCAAAAATGCCACTTAATTGCAATTAAGTGGCATTTTTTTGCCGGTGGCATTAGCCTAATGCCATTTCTATCGATGCCACTAAGGAAATTAGTGGCATTTAATGATATAATATAAATGACAATTCACAATGCCACTAGAATTATTAAATGCCACTAAATCTAAATTTTTCAATGCTACTATTTTTTAACCGCCAATAAATATACATATTATTATGGCATATGTAGCTTAATGCCACATATATCGATGCCAGTAAAAGCCATTTTTCTTGTAGTGCATACTCACAACATTTATTTTTTCTTAATCTCCTTTCATAATCAAAGTAGGAACCTTAAATCGGGACGGAGGGAGTATTTGGTTTAGCGAAGTGGGTATTTCCCTATTCTTAAAGTTATTGTGTACTTACTAGTACCTTCGTATTATACTAGTACCTTCGTATTATAGTAAGAGTTTTATAAAAGATATACTTGCTCTGCCCCGTCCGACTTAGGATAATTTGTCATTTCGGGTATCTCACTCGACTTAGGATGTCCGAAAATTGCAAGTTTATGTTTTTTTCATATTTAAACCATATAAATTTGACCTCCGTACTATTAACTCAAAAATGTATCATACGTACTATAGTTTTATTATTAATTTCTCTGAGATTTGTAGCGTCAGTTAACAACTTAATGTGAGGCTGTTAATAACTTAACAAAAGTTACGACTCTTATTTACAAATGTGACTCTAATTTTCGAATTATTCACTTTGCCCCCTTGAATCTGAGAGAAGGTTAGAAAACGAACTAAAAATTTCAACTTAATCAAATTTCAACTCAAATCCATTTCAAATCAAAACCACTCTCTCTCTCTCCTCACCCGCATCATCAGACCCACCCCTACCCATTCTACAGAAATCCCAATTTGTTCTCTCATCTCTCTTTCTCTCTCTTTTGATACCTCTCACCACCACCGCACCCATATTTTAATATTAGTATTACATTTAAACCCTAAACTCTAAACCTTAACTCTAAACTTTAAACCATATAAAAACAGAACTTTTTATAACTTATGGAGAAAATAGTTTCCCCAAAATTTTCTGTTATTCGAGTGGGTTAAATGTAGACAGAATGTGTTAGTTTTTTTTTTTTTTTTTTAAATAACTCATAAAGACAACAATGTCATAAATACTATTAGCGTTGTACCTATGCGATGCACGACGTGAGAGAGAAATATGTAACTAACCTTGGATATATAGATAATTTACGACTGCAATTTTTGAAACCATTAAAACAACAATAATTATCTTACAAAATGAATGATTAATTTATTTTTTTACAAAATGACTAAAGCAATCGTTTACTACAAATTTAATTGCATGTTTTTTTTAAAGAAAAATTACTTGCATGACTGTTAACACAATTATCCTTATCAAACAATAAAAATGTTTCTAAAAATATTATGATTTTTTTAAATAAAAAATTCATAAAATTAACACAATTAAATATCTGGTTATCTAATATACAAACGGGTATTAATATTGAGATAAATAATCAATATCATAAAACGGCAAAAACTGTCTCCAAATATCTTAAAACAAAGTAGATACCAAAAAAAAAGTGTTTTACACTTGTATTAGTGTAAAACATGTTTTAAAATAGCGGAGTGACACTTTTGTAAATAAGTGGAACAATTTTATAAGGCACAGTGTCATTTTTGCAAATAACTAGAACTTACAAAAGTTCACCACATTTTTTTTGACACTGCAGGAGACATTTTTCAGTATTACAACATCAACTTTTTAACACCAGTGCAGACACTTGTTTTAGAATTTAGAAAAATACACCTAACACTTGTTCACATTCTAAGAAACATTTTCCAATACTACAACAGACACTTTTTAACACCAGGGCAGACAATTGCTAACACTACAACCGGCAACTTTAGCACAACCAATAAAAGTGGTTGTTTGAATATTTATAAGTGTTATTGTTGGTCCCAGAGGGAAACAAGGATATAGAACCGCTAGAGGGGGGGGGGGTGGAATAACGGTTTCAAGTTTTTCGAAAATACCCTTTTAAAATTCAACTGAGTACTTATCAGTTTGGTCAACTGCGGTTCAAGGCGATGAAATCGAACTAATAAAATGCACAGCGGAGTTTGCGGTTTGGCCAAAGTGGATAGGTAAAAAGTTGGAAGGTTTGACTGGGTTGAAAAACACAATGATGCACAAGATAATTAGAGCTTAAAGATCAAAGGAAAACACAATTAATTTTTCATATCATTTCATAGATGAACTCAGTAAAAAACCACACACTTGAAAATTAAAGAGCAAGATAAAAAATAAAGATCAAACACACAAATTTGAAGAGGTTCGTTCTTGAATGAACTACGTCCTCTAACTAGATGGTTAGTCTAGTATTTTCTAATAGCTACTAGACTTGTATTAATTTAGAGGAGCTTTTACAAGATTACAATGAAGAATCTAAACTCTAAATAAACAATCTAGCCTATCAAATCTATTCTAACAACCGGTATTTTCGAAGTGTATAATCTATATGATCATACAAATCGGGTGTGTGTGTCGAAAAGAAATCAAATGCTCTAATGATCTAAGTGATGTTGAGCAAATGAAAACTTTCGGTGTACAAGGCTGAGAATGAATGGTTGTTTGGCTTGAAGCTTATGAAGAATTCTGGGTTTGCTAAGGAGATCTTTGAAGGTTTGAATATTTGGGTAAAATCTTCAAAGCAAACTTTGAACACATGAGAATTTTCTCTCTTGAAGCTCAGCAACCTTCATTGGTGAAAAATTAAGGCTATTTATAGGAGAGCAGTCTTGTGACCGTTAGACAATGATCTGATCCAAATCTTGATGGTATAGCTGCTGTCAAAATCCCATTGGTTGAGCTGTCATTTTTGTCTTTTGTTTTGTCTTGTAGTCCTAGGTAATTGTAGCACCACTACCTGACATTCTCCTTTGTTGCAGAGAAAGGACCAACGGTAAACATTTGAATTTACAGAACAAAACCGACATTCCTTGCAAAAACTCCAAGTTAACTCGAAGTTATTTGACAAGACATAAATCATTCATTTATGGTTGTAAAGGGAATGTTTGTCTCAAGGAATAAATTACAACACTTGAATTTTTCATTCAATGATCTGCGGTTCCACCAGGTGCTGGAGCAGTTCCATGAATAAACTTTATGTACTGTTTCATTGAAACAGCGGACGCGGTTTCATGAACTAACGCGGTTCCACCAAGGTAGCATCAGCGGTTCCATACGAGACTTGAAGTGCAGTTTCATCAACGCCACAGAATGCGATTTGATGAAAATATGCGGCTCCATGCTGGCGTTCGAGTATAGTACCGACTGCGGTTTGAAGGACCAAACCGCTGAGGACAAACCGAATCAAAAACTCATCCTAAGACAAATAAAAATCTAGAAATTGACTTATCTAAAAATTGAAAAAATCTAGAAATTGACTTATCTAAAAATTGAAGTATAACTTCATTACATATTTCCTATAGTCCATAAAAAGACACGTGTCATGGATCAATCAAATCAAGTAAGGTGTACTAACAAAGAATCCTAACAATCTCCCCCTATTTGATTGATGCCATTACCACACTATGATAAAGCAAACACTGTACTTGGTAATAACATGTCCAAATAAAATTTTCTTGAAACTGCATGCCCCAAGTCAATGCACACACTATGCTTAATCATAGATTTCTAATCTATCAAAAATAAAGGAAATGAATGACAGATAGAAAAGAAATTCATTCAGCTGCATATATAAAGATATGATTTTAAAGATTAGATATGCAAGTTTAAACTGATTGTTTAAAACAAATACACATAAAAGATTTTTCATGATGAATGTAGTGCATGAGTTTTGAAAAAAATGCAAGCATTGTTTCACAAACAAGCAGTTTGAATAAACAAAGTTTTTGAAACTGCAATGAAATGCATTCTTTCTCATTATAATTCACTCATAAAGATTGTAACATTACAAGCACAAGGAATTATAAGAGACAAAAAGGAAATGAACAAGCAAAGGAAAAACTAAGAAGACTACGCGGCTTGATCACTTCCAGGATCCTTCTCAGCTGCAGTATCATCTTCAAGTTAATCCTTTGCGGTTTCAGCATCTTGGTCTTCATTTCTTGCCTCAGTTGCATAGGTGGAAGAGAATTCAAGGTTTGTGGCATGAAGACGGATTAATTCCGGTTTCCTCAAGCACTTCTCAATATTTTCTATCTTTTTATTGAGAAGAACCGAACTGGAATTGACAGAGTCCTTCAAAATTGATAAGTTTTCTTCCAATGAAGTCAACCTAGCATCTACAGCATCTAGCTTTAAGTTGTACAAGTCATTGTTGACCTTAAGTGCTTCCAGCAACTTGAACTCGTTTGAGAGAACTCCATCAAGTTTTTCTTCAAACTGCTGCCGTTTGAAGGAATCATCTAGCCTCTCCCCCTTAATGGCATCAATAGCCGAAAAGAGATCAGATTGAAGGGAATGGAACTGGGATTCAAATCGAGAGGATGAGGCCATCTGATGCATCTGTATGTTCCTAACCGCATCCACCAGATCAGCATTAGAGGCATTGATAGGTAAGAGTGGATAGGTAGGAATGGGAGGAAAAGGTTTATCAAAGAGTGTGTATTCATGCATATCATCATCATCATCAGAAGACAATAAGATGGCATCATCGATTTGATAAGGAGGAGAAAGAGATGAAGGCATAAAAGCCTTGGCCTTAAGCCTAGAATGGGCATCAGCCAGATCTTTACCCATAGAAATAAATTCAAAAATTGATCAGGAGATAGAAAAATAGAAGGTAAAGGTGCCTTGAATATATTGAAAAGTGTAGGAGTAGTTATGTGATCAAACCGAAGAAAGAATTTTGAATGAAAGCTGGGTTCGGCTAGGACTTGTACTGCTATTGCTTCAAGCAGCTCATCAATAGCACTAAGTACAATGTTATCTGCAATAGCTTCAATGTCATATGAATGATAAATATAGAAAAAGGGATTGCGGCCGGACTTCTCTGCAATTTGTTCGGCTTTGGCAGCGGCTTTAGCACGCTTTTCTCGCAGTTTTTCAGCCTTGAATCTTTTTAAGTAAGTTGCAATGTCTGCGGCACGCTTCCTCTTTTTAACCAACGGTTTGGGTGGTGCAGATACCCCGGGAGGGCACGGCTTGGCTAGAGCACGCGAGTTATCCCTAGGGTGTCTATTTGTGTTTTAGAGTCGCCACCTATGTTTTAGAGGAACATAAGAAAAACCTAATGTATAGCCTAAGTTTTATTATGAAAACAGAGATTCTTGTTTGGAGGTTCGGAGGTTAGGTTACGAGATAGGAAGTACTTAAACACCCACCTCGCCCAACTAATGTTGGTCTTGCTTGATCAAAGTCTACATAAATAAAATGATGTTCTTCCTATTTTTGACTATAATAAAGGGGGGAGGTTAAAAGGGGGTGTTTGAAATGTAGAGAGATAACTCCTTGACTAGCTTCAATGAAGTGAAGTAGTCTCCTGTGTCATGTCCCAAAATGATTTGGGTGATTGCACATTTGATTGAAGTAAAAGAGAGAAGAGATGAAGTAGAGAAGAAAGGGGAAAAAATGGACTTTTACCTATGCTTCAAAGACCTTCAAACACTTCTTGGTGAATTACTTGAAAAAGCCTTGGAAATGATTTCGGTATAGTTTGTGTAGAGAGAATTTTCCGGTCCTTCAAAATGGTGGAAAATGGATGTTTTTATAGGTAGAAAATATATGTTTTTGGTGCCAAAACTCAGTCACCAAGAAATCTTTCCCGGGCAAAATCATGTAAGATGAGCAAGGGGGAGATTCTTGGACATAAATCTGTAACTGGCGCCCAGAGGCGCGCGCTTCCTACCTTGGGGCGGAAGGCACGCGCTTCTGGCTCCTATGGTCGGAGGTGCGCGACTCAGAGATAGCTTTTTTGACAGAATGGACTAGAAAGTCAGCCTTGTTATTCAGTTTAGTCCAAAACTTAACGAAGTCAGTCAGGAACTTAACGAAAGTAACAGTAACTAACAAAAAACACTTAAACGAGGGAAAAACACAAAATCAAATGTGCAATCGGGGTGATCGGTCCAAGGCGGGGTGTCTACAGAGCCCCTCGGCGATGTGGATTGCAAAGCAAAATGCGTCGACGAAAGAACAAAACATCCGTCGAGGACATCACCAGGAAAAAAACAAAGACTCGATGAAAACAAAAATCTTGAAATTATAAGAGATAGGAGTGCGCTCCCTGTGTGAGCGACTTTTGCTGATAGTAGGGGTGCGGTGATAGAAATCGGCCCACCATGGCCAAAATTTAGAGCCCGTATAGTGTACTTGGAGGGACTCGAGAGTCTGCTTGCCGATGTAGAGGGACTCGAAAGTCTGCCTGCTGATGTAGAGGGACTCGAAAGTCTGCCTGCTGATGTAGAGGGACTTGAAAGTCTGCTTGTTGATTTGGAGTCCGTGTAGGGGACTAGGGATGAATGTGATTTCAGTGGTTCACCACGGACCAAATTTGTTGTTTTGAAGCTATATTTTGATGTACATTGTCTGGAGTAGCACTTGTAGTTGAATTTTGTGGGGTGCGGGCACAGTTGACCGCGAAACGGGGAAAACGTCGAGATTGACTTTGACTTTTGTGAGAGAGAGAAAAAAGACACACCCTACATCTTGGTGGGAGTTTATATCTTACTTAAATTTAGACATGCCTTAGGGGCGGACCAAATCATTGTGTGCCAAACTGATTGTTCGAGGGCAGAGATTGTTGTGGCTTTGATGAAGAATATTGATCTTGCATGATTTTGGGAATGCTTGAGCTTCCTTCTTGTGTGATTTCCTTCTTTGACAAGGGCCTTTTGAGGCATTTCTGAAATGGGGCGCGAGCGCCTCGGCTGGTGACTTTGAGACGCGCGCGCTTCCCAAGTGGATTACGGGAGGCACGCACTTCTGGGAAGCGAGTTTCGGGGCTTGACATTTGCTGGCCAAAAGATCTCCAACAGCTATAATATCAGCCTCTGTTCGAACACATTCTTCCAATAGCTCTTTTCTGCCATTCTTGAATACTCTTTTCTTGCTCAATTTTGTTTGCAATCCACACTTTTCATGGCCTTCAATTCTTTTGTTCTTGATGCCAAAGTTGTCGGTGACTATGAGAGAGACTTTTCGACCTTCGTGTATTCTTTCAAGACTCATCCCAAGAAGACTTTTGTCAATGACTTTGGATTCCGCATTCTCTTCACGTTACGGACGTTGAAGCCGGATTACGATTTGTTGAAGGCCGCTGCAACTTTCTGGGACTGCGATAATCACACTTTTAACTTTTCGGCAAATGAAATGGTGCCGACCGTCGATGACTTTGGTGCCATGCTTGGCATGCTGCTAGTGGGTTATGTTGCCGTCCCCAAATACCATCGTGGCATCATTGATTCTTGGTCAGACTTGTTGAACCTTCCTATCGGAGATGTGAGGAAGATGTTGCATGGTATCGTGGTAGATATAACCGAGTTGCCAATGTTCTTCAGCTTGTATTCGGAGGACCCGGCGGTTCAGTCTTTCAAGAGGAGTGCTATGGCGGTTTGCCTTTTCAGTGAAGTTCTTTTCGTTACACCCTTTGGGACAGCAGACGCGCAGTTGGCTGAGATTATCTTGCAGGCCAAGGAGCAACAATTCAGTATAATCCCTCTTATAGTAGGGGAGACCCTGCACGGCCTTGATGAGTTGCATCGAACGGGTGAGATGTGTCGGGGAAGCCCCTTGCTTCTGACCATATAGCTTGGGGAACACTTTAGGATTTATTCTTCGGAAGGTGATCTGTCTCCCTTTGCTATTCACAGGAGAAAATTGCTGATCCGAGACTTAACCGATGATGGTTGGAAGAAGTTCTTTGCTTCTCGGGCATCAGCCGACATTGAGTGGTGCCCTCCCTCTTGGGGTCTTCATCCTTTTATGGAATAGACCTTGGGTTTTGGACATGTGGTCTTACCCAGCTTGAGAGACTCTTCTTTTTACCATCTGGAGCAGGTTTTGAGGTAGTTCGGTCGCCAACAGATTATTCATTTCCCGAGGAGTAGGGTGCTACGTCTAGTTTTATATATGGGTCCGGACTTTTCAAGAGAGCTTCAGTCAGCTTGGGGAGATGACCGCCATAGGTGGGCTTCCGCCCCTCTTCATCGGGGTAGTATCTTTCTTCCCGAGAGTTATCTAGATTATCTGTTTGGTACCCTTTACCGCGGCATCACTTGGGTTGACGTGCTTCGCGCTGAGTTGCTAGGAAGGGACTTTGAGCCTAGCAGTGCTTTGAGATATAGGGAGGCTTCTGCTGATTCCCACAACATTCTGGCTGACCCTTTCGATAGTCACTTGGATAACTTTTATGCTCGGAGGCGTGTCGCTGCTCAGAAGGTTTTAGTCCGCCTTAGTGTTCATAGACCTCCCAAGAAGAGTAGGATTGAGAACCGTTCGGGTGGCCCTTCGAAAGCTAAAAGAAAATTAGACTTTTTCTAGTACCCCAAGATTGCAATTAAGTAGACCACTTGTTAGGATTTAATGTTTTTAATGCCTTTTATTGCTCAACATATCCGTTGTAATGGCAAGAGTGATTCAAGAGATGAATAAAAAATTGAATTTTGTTATGACATGATTGGGTAAAAAATATTATTATAGACCGCACCCGAAGGTTGCTTACGTTCCTCTCGTAGAGAGGCTCAGGTCTCCGTAGTTCAAACAAATGAAGACCATTTTTTTTTGTGTACACCCTGTTTTTTTCCTAGATCGCCCTTTCGGGTTTTAAATCTAGCGGGATTCTTTTTTGCACATGCTCTAATTTTTTCCTAGGCCGCCCTTGCGGGTTTTCAACCTAGCGAGTGTTTTTTTTTTTTTTTTTTTTTTAAATGGTCTTTATCTGTTAGGCGTAGAACTTCTTGAGCTTGTCGAGGTTGACCTCCTTTGGCAATTGATCACCGTCCAATTCTATGAGTCGGACTGCACCGCCGCTTAATATCTTCTTGACCACGTAAGGACCGATCCATCGAGGTCCCCACTTCCCAAGGGGATTCATGGCATTGGGAGGATGTTGTCTAAGGACCAAGTCTCCCACTTTGATATTTCGAGGCTTCACCTTCTTGTTGAAAGCCCTTGTCATTCTTTGTTGATAAGCCCTTGTGCGTTCGAACGCTCTTAACCTCTTTTCGTCGAGTAGGTCTAGTTGCTCATATCGACTTTGCATCCAATCGACCTCGTTGACTTGGTTCTCGAGTAAGACCCGTAGAGAAGGAACCTCGAGTTCGATTGGGAGTACGGCTTCAGAACCATAAACTAATGAGTACGGAGTTTCTCCCGTTGCTGACCGTATTGACGTGCGATAGCCCCACAATGCTAGTGGTAATTTCTCGGGCCAATCCCTTCCCGTTGAAGCCATTTTCCGTATGATGACCTCGATTATTTTATTTGCTGCTTCGACCGCTCCATTGTCTTGGGGACGGTATGGGGATGACTTGTGTTTAGAAATCTTATAGTTAACCAAAAGTGCATCAATTTCTTTCTCGGAGTGAGATCCATTGTCGGAGATGATCTCATGAGGAATACCATATCGGCACATGATGTTGTTCTTCACGAATTCGGCCACTTTCTTGGCGTTGAGGACTCGGTAAGCTTGTGCTTCGACCCATTTTGTGAAATAGTCCACGGCCACTAAAATGAATGACTGTCCGTTGCTTCTTATAGGATGGACTTTGCCGATGATATCTATACCCCAACAAGGGAATGGCCACGGTGTGGTCATATTGTATAATTGTGAAGGTGGAGCATGTTGCAGATTGGCATGGAACTGGCACTTGGCGCATTTCTTGACATTCTCGATGCAGTCTCTTTCCATTGTAGTCCAATAGTAGCCAATACGGAGTATCTTCTTGGCTAACATAATCCCATTCATGTGGGGCCCGCACTCTGTTGGGTTTTGATGCATCATGCGCAGCGGAATAAACAGATAAAATCAAACACCCAAGAGCCCGAATCCGTGCATGTTGATTAAATTAAATACAAGATGAAAGAAACATACCCTTGAAGATCGAATCGATGAACACGGACTTTAAGGTGCTAAAGGAAACACCCTCTATCGGTATCCACACATCGAACGGACTCAAGAACGCTTCTTGATTTGACTGCTAGATCCGTAGGCTTTAGAAACATGGTTGAAGAACCATTCTTCAATCTCCCTTTGATTGTTATGGTTTGATGATGAGCAAAAATCAAACCCCAATAACCTAAGTATAATATGTGTTTTTCTCTCTCCAAGAAACTCTTGTTGATTTCCAAAATCAATGTCTAAGGCTTAGTTTCCGGCTGAAAAGAACACAGAATATAAACTGGTAGAAACCTAATTCCATTAGGTTAAAGGATTCCTTTCCCAGAAAGAAATCTGACAAAAACTCGTCAGCGGACAAACTATCCGTACGGCTGGTTTTTCCACTTCCCAGATTTTCTCGTTTTTCATGCCAAGTAAGATCCATTCTGCGTGTGTGACACAATAGGATTATACTATGTTGGCAACGAGTCCGAAGACCTCGTAAATCATAAGCGGACTCTAGCAAGCCATTATGACTACCCAAATAGTATAACTTTGAAAGCCCAAAGTAACCTTATAGAACATATCACAATCCCTTTGTCACACGATATCATATTGGACATAAGTCATGGTCCACGTCAACTTATGTTGTCCAATGCTTTCTTGATCTCGAGTAGATTGATATGAGCAAATAACATTGAACGCTTCAATTCATTTGGGTACGACCGTACACTTTTATCAATCTCACTCATCGAGTGGCCAAGCAGATATCTCTCTTGAGAGAGGGACAAATCCCATCTTGACTTATCATTCTTCCCTACAGGAATCTGATTATGCCAATCGTATCCTTTATAACCACCCGGTTAGGGTAGCGTTTGAGTACGTCAAACATAATGTTCATCATGTGGAAGACTATGATAATCTCAGGTCTAAGGATGAATGATATAACTATTATGAGATTTAATTATGACATCTGACCATGACATAAATCTCATAACGGGTCTATCCAGTACTTGTTCTCCAACATGTATCCACTAGTTTAATCCGCATCCTATGCGCTATAATCATCATATGATTATCCATCAAACTCATGCTAGCCCTTCATAAGTGCTGATTATTATAATAAACATGCAAAAGATATAATAATCGGGTTTGTTATCTCTATAACAATGAAGCTATGATATAACGCATATGCCTTTCTCAAGGGCCTAGGGCATAATATACAACACACTCGCCTTCGTGGATTTCGTGCATGATTTCTTGAGCTTCGGACTCATTTGCACACAAAAGATTGATCCCTTGATGATGTCTCTTGTAGACTCGGTTCCCAATAAATACATATGTAGCGGCTAGCTTTTGTAGTGCTATTCGAGTTTTTCCATTGCTGTTGTCGGGAAAGGTCCCGCTGTTGAGAAAATTCAGGATGTCCGTGTACCATGGGGGGTTATCTTGGACTTCATTGATATCAATACTCATGCAGTATGCCAGACTAGTCCTTCTTGAAATTTTAAAGGGTTTCACCATTTTTCCTTTGGGAATTTCAACCAATGAGGCTATGGTGGCTAATGCATCGGGAAAGCGGGTCTTGTCCCTCGGTAAATAATTGAACGTGATGTCTCGAAATTGTTCAACCAATTCCTCGAGATGTTGACCATACTGTTAGAGGGTCGGGTCTTGGATTCTCCATTTACCCGATGTCTGGTTGATAAGGAGTAAGGAGTCACCGAATACGTCTAGATCAGTGATATTTGTTTCTAGGGCCGCTTCTAGCCCCGCTATGCATGCCTCATATTCGGCAATATTGTTGGTAGCTTCGAATTCAAGATGGATTGCAATTGGAGTGTAGATGTCCTTTGGATCGACAAGTAAGCTGATCACTGAATACTTTCCCCCTGATGGATTTGAGTGTGACGTAAGTGATGTCATAGCCGGCGAGCATGAAGTACCACTTGGCTATCCTTGTTGACATGAAAGGCTTCTCGAAGATGTAGCGGAGTGGGTCCACTTTTGCTACTAGCTTTATTGAAAAATCTTCCATGTAATGCTTGAGCTTTTGAGTAACCCAGACTAGTGCTGCACATGACTTCTCCAAGACGGAATAGTTATTTTCGCCTCCTTGAAATCGGCGACTGACGAAATAAATGGCATCCTCCTTGTGGAGTCTTGTTGCTCTTGTGCTAGCATAGCCCCAAGGGCTTCATCATTCACTGTGAGGTAGAGCAAGAGAGGCTTCTCTTTGTGAGGGGGTACCAAAACTGGAGGACATGTCAAATAGTGCTTGACTTGGTCGAAGGCTTCTTGGCAAGATTCGGTCCATTCTAGAGCCACATTCTTTTTTAGTATCTTGAAGATTGGCTCACATATGGAAGTAAGCTGGTGCACAAACCGACTGATATACTGAAGTCTGCCCATGAAACCTTTGATTTCTTTCTGTGTCTCGGGAGGAGGCATGTCAATGATTGCCTTGATTTTTGAGGGATCTGCTTCAATTCCCCTCTCGGTAACCATGTAGCCAAGAACTTTGCCTCGGAAAAAGCCCAAAAGTGCACTTTGCGGGATTGAGCCTCATCTTGTGTTGACGAATCCTTTCAAAGAACTTGCGGAGATCGATCAAGTGTTGACCGTCGGTCCCCTTCGAGTGGATGATCATGTCGTCCACGTAGACCTCGATCTCTTTGTGTATCATGTCAGAGAACAAGTCTGTCACGGCCCTTTGATAAGTAGCCCCAGCGTTCCTTAACCCAAACGGCATGACTGTGTAGCAAAAGGTGCCCCACGGTGTTGTGAAAGAAGTCTTGTGTTGATCCTCCTCGGCCATGAGAATCTGATTGTACCCAGTAAAACCATCCACAAATGAGCGAACCTTGTAGGCAGCAGTGGAGTCGACTAGCATGTCGATGTTGGGTAGTGGAAAGTCATCATTTGGAGAAGCTTTGTTCAAATCCCGGAAATCCACACAAATACGGACCTTGCCGTTAGCCTTTTTCACTGTCACCACATTGGCTAGCCATGTCGGATACTCAATAACCTTGATGAAGCCCACACTGAGAAGCTTCTCTATCTCCTCTTTGACTTGTAAAGACCATTCTGGCTTGATCTTTCTGAGTTTCTGTTTTGTCGGCTTAGCGTCGACTTTGATCGGAATCCTGTGCTCGGCGACCTTTCTGTCTAAACCCGGCATGTCTTTGTATGACCATGCAAACACATCCAAGAACTCTCTGAGCAATGCAGTCAGTCTGTCTTTATCTTCCCCCTTGAAGAAGCTTCCGATCTTGGTTTCTTTGGGCTCTTCATCGGTACCCAGATTAACAATATGCAGTTCTTCATCAGCCCCTGGACCATTTTTATCACGACTGCGGACCTGTAGAGCAAGTTCATTTAAGTATGTTGTGTTTTCATGGTCTATTTCATCATTATTTGAATCGTTATTAACTAGTTCATTAGATTCGTTATTAGTTAATTCATCATTCATGATGTTTGCAATCTCGGGGTACTCCGAAAGATTAAATTTTTCATTAACAAAGAAAGGGAACACACGCTCGGCTATGGCCTCCATATCCTCTTGGGTGAGGGTATCAAAAACACTATCGGACTCGAAAGTGAAGGTGAACAAGTCTTCCTTTGTAACCTTACGCGGAATGCAACCCATTTTCTCGACCAAGAATTCCTCGGATACCACGGGCCCCTTTATAGAATACCAGTTGTTGATTGGCTCGGAGCTTGGCTGGATCTCGCTGATTGTTTCCCTTCTCGCGTCGGTGTCTCAGATGGAATTTACTTGGCACTCGTCCATGATAGTGAGTTCCTCGAACATGGAGGCTAGGTCCGTCAATTCTTCCCCCACGGTGATCTCTGTCTCGGACTCTATGGTCACTTTCTTACCCCACCATTCTCGGGGTGATATAGGAGCTAGTTCCTCTTCGTGCTTCTGGAAAGATTTCGAGACCGGGCTTTCTGATGCCTTTGCCGTTAACCCATGGCTCAGGAAAGATCATGTACGGAACATCTTCCCCTTGACGGACAAAGTAACCATTCAGTGTCTTGCGATAAGGTCTCAAATTGGGAATCTCAAATGCCGGCCTTCCCTCCGAGCTCGGGCCTTTTTATTCTTGATGGCTTGCTCGTATTTCAAATCTTCTTTGGAAGGCTCGTACCCTAATCCGAACTTGTTTTTGACAAATAGGACCTCTACGGGTTGCATTCTCCCTTGTTGATATTTCCCTAGGCCTAAACCGGGGAAGTAATCCATATTCCTCATCATACGGAGGACCTTGCGATTGCTGAGGGTCCAAGATCTGTTTCCCTCTTCTTTGTCAATGGCGTTGATTGAGACGCCGGAGAGAGTAGAGTCTGCTAAACCATGCTGGACTTGGTGAACGGGTTACCCTTTTCTGTGGATAGTGACGTTTTCTGCCGTGACGGTCACTATTTCGTCTCCATTTAGGAACTTGACACATTGATGAAGAGTTGAAGGGACGGCGTTGGAGCTGTGCATCCATGGTCGGCCCAACAATAAGTTGAATGAGGAGGGAACGTCGAGCACTTGGAACGGGACAGACATGACCATGCTCCCAAACTCAATGTCTATTTCCACCATATCCATGACTGTGCGGGCAGTGCTGTCATAACCTCAGAATACTTGAGTAGAAGGCTTTAAATCTGAATTCTTAAGCCCCAGTATGCCCATGATTCGGCCGGGAATTAGGTTGAGTGCGGCCCCACCGTCAACCAAGACTCTTGAAATGGGTCTCCCCCTTGCTCTTACTTTGAGGTAGATGGCTTCATTGTGATAGGACCCAAATGGTGGGAGGTCCATATCGGCAAAAGTGATGACATTGCCAAAATGAATGTGACCTATCATTGCAGTAAGGTCCCCGGGAGTAGTATCAGGAGAGATTGATGTGTCGTCAAGATTACTGATGACAGGATCTTGGTGTTTCTTCGAGGATGCAATGAAGTCCCAAATGGAGATGTTGGCTTGAGTTTTCTTGAGTTGTATCAACAAAGGATCTTCGGGAGCGTCGTGAGCTTGCGATCTTTGAGAAGAGGTGCTTGGTGCAGAAGTAGTGGGGTTGCTTGCTATGACTCATCCGGATCGAGTTAGCATGTTGACGTTCTCATCTTACCTCTTTTTCCTATTCTCTAGTACTTCACTCATTACCTCATCATAAGTCCTAACGTAGCAAGAATTATCAATTGCATTCATAACATTGGAGCCCTTATTCACAATTGGGATTGAATAAGTGGTCTCCTCAAACTCTCCTAGCTCTATTACATTAACATCATAACCACTAGGCACTATGGATTCTTTATTGTCTATGAGATCTTGGATGACATTGCGGAGGACAAAGCATTCCTCGGTGGTGTGGCCACTATGTTGGTGGTAGTCACAATGCTTGTGGTAGGCATGGTTGGGACGCATCGTCTTGGGTTTGTATAATTGGAGAGGAGTAACTTGCCCTTTGGCCTTGAGATATTCGAAGGCCTCGGTGATTGTCATGACTTGGAGAGTAGTGTAGATACGATCATCTTGAAATTTCTTGCCTTGTGGTAGAGGAACCCTTTTGTAATTCCCCTTATCGGTAGTGACGGCATTGACCGAAGCCTCTTTTGTGGAGTTAGAGGCGGCCTTGTAACGGAAGCTAGGAGCATTTTTCTTGATCTCCTTGAGCAACTCATCCATTCGGATTCCCACCTCATACATTTGAGAGAAATCGGCATAGCAAGCCCCACTTAGGTGGGTGCGGAGATCAATCTTTAGACACTTAAGGAAGATGTCTATTTGCTCTTTGGTGTTAGGCCTCTTGACAATCTCAGCAAGCTTGTCATTCCACCTTCTCGTGAAGTCAATGAAGGACTCATTGTCCCTTTGAGTAGTATTCTCGAGCTTTTTCTTGGTTGGCCGGTGGGTGGTGTTGCCTTGGTATTGACTCTTGAAGGCAAGCATGGCGGCGTCCCAATCAAGCCGGACTGTGAGTGGGAGAGTAGCATACCAATCCTTTGCCGCCCCCTCTAGAGTTAGAGGGAAGCATTGTGCCATAACTTTAGGAGAGACCTTCATCGGTACCATAGCCCAATTGTAAGTCTCGATGTGTGCCATGGGACAAGAGTTTCCCTTGAACTTGCTGATATCGGGCATCTTGAACTTGTCGGGGAGAGCGGCCATTGTGCTCATGAGAATGGAGGACTGATAAAGGCTCGTGTCGGGACTTTTCCCCACGTTGAGGCCGTTGAAGCGTTGATCTATGTAAGCCATAATTGAATCAACCATCTTGTGCTCATTGTTCTCGGTGCTTGGTTCCCCCATTTTCTTGGTGCGGGCATTAACATAGGGGATCTCAAACAAACCCTCGGTCCATTCAGACTCGCCATTGTCCTTCTTGTTTTTACCCTTGGCAAACTTGGTGAGCTTTTCTTCCATTTGATCCATCTCGGCCTCGTGGGCCTCTCTTTGGTTGTCGAGGTGAGATTGCCAAAGATCATCCTTATTTTGGGCCTCCTTATTAAGAGTGGAGACTTGATCTTGGAGCACTTGGACCATAGCTGAAAGTTGTTCGAGAGACATGGTGTTGCTGCTACCGGTCATGGTTGTTATTGGTGCTGTTGGAGTAATCTCTTCACGAACTAACTGATTTGATGAATCCCAGTAGACACGGTAAGTACCAATTGAACCTATATTGCAGAAGAGGCCCTTGTCAGTCTTGAGTAACACTTTCGGTCCATGAAGAGGCTTAGAACTCACAGTGGGCACACGACTCAAACCACATAAAGAAAAGACTCTCTTTTTTTTCTTTTTTTTTATAAGTCGGAAGGACGGGATCCCTTTTGAGTTTCTAAGAAAATAATGGAATCGTCACACTAGTATATAGACCTTCTCGCGGTCCCATATACTCATCGGATTCCATCACGCTTGTGAACCCTACACATGTCGGGATTAAACTAAATTAATGTAGTAAAGCATACATGCGGGGAAGGATTTTTTGTTTTCGTCCATAATAACCACTTGGGGACGGAGTTTTATTTCGTCCATGATAACCACTTGGCATGTATGTTTTGAAGACATTAGTTTAGGGCAATCTCGATACATAAAAAACCGACTTGGTCACGAAGTGTTAGACCTTAACTATAATTGTGTTGGCTTGTGCTTGGCTAATGAGAGGCTCAAAGGTCACCCCCGGCATGTAGTCATGAACTACGCCACGGGCTGAGGTTTACTGCTTCGAAAGAGTCAAGGTCGGGTGGAGCTTGAAACTTCCTAGGACGGGCCTCGACGAGTTTGGGGTTATGAACTTGTACGACTCGATAGTGAGCAATTTATAGGAATTCGTGCACGTAGTGTGAAGTCCAATATGTGACAAAACGTTTTTTACCTTTTTTTTTTGAAAGAAAAGCAAATAAGCACATAATTACAACTCTCGAATCACCCGTGTGACCGATAAAAAACACAAAAACAAATCAGTTTAAGAGGTCCAAATCAGTCCTGATGCAGGCAACTGTGCCCACACCCCATCACTCTGCTCTGCTCTGAAACTGTTCCGGTTCTGGAAAACTGCCCAGAAGCGCGCGCCTTTTGCTTGTGTTGTGGGAAGCGCGCGCATGGCGCAGTGTCTATGGGAGGCGCCCGCTTCTGGGAAAACCTGTCAGACTGTCAGACATTGGACTCAGGGGATTGCCCTGGTCCTGAATATGCATTGTAACCCCTGCAGATATGATTAGTGTAGAAAAAACAACAAAAATAGGAAGAACATATGGGAGGCGGGCGATTCTGGTCCTTGATGTGGGACGCGCGCGCCTTAGGCCAAGAAGGCCAGAGGCGCACGCTTCCCCCATCAGGAACCAGAATACCCAGAAAAATGTAGACTTTGATCAGAAACGCAAGTTTAACCTTCAAACGTCCCCAGCGGAGTCGCCACTGTAGATACCCCGGGACGGCTTGGCTAGAGCACGCGAGTTATTCCTAGGGTGTCTATTTGTGTTTTAGAGTCGCCACCTATGTTTTAGAGGAACATAAGAAAAACCTAATGTATAGCTTAAGTTTGATTATGAAAATAGAGATTCTTGTTTGGAGGTTCGGAGGTTAGGTTACAAGATGGGAAGTACTTAAACACCCACCTTGCCCAACTAATGTTGGTCTTGCTTTATCAAAGTCTACATAAATAAAATGATGTTCTTCCTATTTTTGACTATAATAAAAGGGGGGTTTAAAAGGGGGTGTTTGAAATGTAGGAAGATAACTTTTTGACTAGCTTCAATGAAGTGAAGTAGTCTCCGGTGTCATGTCCCAAAATGATTTGGGTGATTGCACGTTTGATTAAAGTAAAAGAGAGAAGAGATGAAGTAGAGAAGAAAGGGAAAAAATGGACTTTTACCTATGCTTCGAAGACCTTCAAACACTTCTTGGTGAATTACTTGAAAAAGCCTTGGAAATGATTTCGGTATAGTTTGTGTAGAGAGAATTTTCCGGTCCTTGAAAATGGTGGAAAAGAGATCTTTTTATAGGTAGAAAATATATGTTTTTGGTGCCAAAACTCAGTCACAAAAAAATATTTCCCGGGCAAAATCATGTAAGATGAGCAAGGGAGAGATTCTTGGACTGTAACTGACGCCCAGAGGCGCACGCTTCCTACCTTGGGGGCGGAAGGCGCGCGCTTCTGGCTCCTATGGTCGGAGGCGCGCGACTCAGAGATAGATTTTTTGACAGAATGGACTAGAAAGTCAGCCTTGTTATTCAGTTTAGTCCTTGAACGTAACAAAGTCAGTCAGGAACTTAACGGAAGTAACATGAACTAACAAAAAACACTTAAAAGAGGGAGAAACACAAAATCAAATGTGCAATCGGGGTGAGCGGTCCAAGGCGGGGTGTCTACAGGTGGTGAAACCGAAGGTTGAGCCGGAAGATGCAAGTGACGGCCGGACCGATGATGTGGATTGACTGGACCTCGGCTGAACCGGAGAAGATAGAACCGGAGATGGGGTTCTTTATGGAGAAGAATCAAAGTCCAGTTTTCGTTTAAGTATTGGTGAAGAAGATTATTCATCCAATTGCGGTTCGGGCTCAATAAAAGTCACTGCGGCACGCTCACGCAGCTGCTCGGTGAAACTGCCTTCTTGAGGTGAATGATCTCTCTTGCCAAAAGCGTTGCTGAAATCCTCATCACCTGGTAATATGGTCTGCCAATGCACCTCAAAGTCTGATTTCTTGATTAGTCTTCTTCTTTTTCTCAGTGGTTGGACCTCAGGATCCTCTTCTTGCTCAGGTCCAGCCGCAGCCTCAGACCCAGCGGTCTGCTCAGGCTGAACCGCTGCCTCAAACTCTATGGTCTACTCAGGTTCGGTTTCATCAACCGGTTTGAGAGTGGGGAAATCCTTGAAGATTTCTTCCAACTGTTCTTTAGTGAATTGAACAGAGGAAGGTTGGGAAGATGACGGTTTGAAAGAAGGTGGTTTGATGAAAGGTTGGATTTGCAAGTTTTAGAACATCAAACCATTTTTCATGAATGACTCCTAACTCTTATTTATTATTATTATTATTATTATTATTATTATTATTATTATTCATTGCCCTATTGTAAATGAACATGTTTTTTTTTTTTTTTTTTTTTTTTTAAATATAATAGTGGTTCGGTCCAGACCAAGGTTTGGAACCGAACCAAACCAAACCAAACCAAACCAAACCAAACCAAACCATACTGTCTGATTCGGTTTTTAAGTACGAGTGGTTCGGTTCGGTCTCAAAAATTGGTAATCCGCATGGTTCGGTTTGGTTTGTGGTTTAACCCTTCAGAGTTCAGACCAAACTAGACCGAACCAAACCAGTCCAAAGTCCAAACCACGAGACCGCATATATTAGTCATATATTTGTATGTTAAGTAATATCCAACTTTTAAATATTAAAAAACAACAACATTAAATTAGACCATTTTTAAATCTCGTTTCGCATTTTATTCAATATTCATTTCATCACGTGTTATATTTGTTGAGGCACATAATTAACAAAATTTTGCAGCGTGTTCACTTCATTTGGCTTCTTTATTCGTTAAATATTATTCTTCCTTCGGATTTTCTCTTTTCAACAAAGTCTAAACCATGATTTGAATCGTCATATGAACCTCGGTCTGAATGATGGTTTCAACCACTATTTAAACCACAGTCTGAATCACGATCTAAACCGCAGTCTGAACCAAAGTTTGCTTCGGTTGGGATCAAACTTTTTCGTGGTTCGCTTCGGTCTTAAATTTTCCCAAACCGATGAATGGTGGTTTGGTCTCTAAATGGCGGAGGAGACTGAACCAAACCGAACTATTTACATCCATAAGTGGTTTACTTAGAAATTTTAATAGTGCGAACAACAACTCTCAAACGAAAAGTGCTGTGGGGCGGTTGGAGTAAAAAGAGCGTAGTAGAGGGCAAAGACAAGTGAACTGGGGCGCGCAAGGGAGACAGAGAGAGCTCTGCTGTTTCATTTCAACAATGGCGGCGACGAAGGGGAACACGAACGGGGAGATGCTAATGCTAGAAGCACCGCCATCGTCAAGACCGTCATGGTCGACCGGCGCTGAAGTAATTGATGCGCTTCCGTACATCGACGACGACTACGGCGACCCCAAAGTAAAAGCAGAGGTTGACCGTTTGGTTGAAGAAGAGATGCGTAGAAGTTCCAAAAAGCCATCCGATTTCCTCAAAGACCTCCCTCCTATTCCCAAGTTCGATTTCAAGGTCCTCTCCCTCTCCCTCTCATTCTACCTTAGATAGCTAATTTAGGGTTTTGATTGAGTGCTAGGCTTATTTTGGTATAATTTTATGATTGCATTTGCGCTCTTGAAAATAAGCATGCAATTACGTTGGAAATCACAGTTTTACTAGGGAGAAAGACATTTTTTCATGTATTTTGTTTGATTTTGAGTGTTCGATCTTTTGCGATTTTGGTGATAGTTGGCTTAGGATAATGTTTTATGGAACTTGTGACTTTATTTGGTCAACTTGATTAGGTGCCGCTATAAGATTTACATCAGGTTATTTGTGATTGATAGTTATAAAAATTGCACTCCATGAAATTGCTAAAGTAGTTTTCAATAGATGAGAATTTATTTGAAAACCATAGTAAAAATATTCTACAGTTTGATCTAGTACTATGTCTCTTAGAATGGTTGTTATTAATTTGCTACATTAGCAATATTGTTATCTCTCTCTTCATTAGCAGACCACGGTTTTGGGTATACTGCCAATGTTGAAGCAAAACTTCTAAGTTGAGGTGGTTTCGTGGTTTTAGTTAGCGTTCTCTATCTAATTTCTGAAGGCAAGACTTGTACAAAGCAACATTGGTGTGACATGCAGTCATGAAAGCTATAGAATAGGCTTAATTACAAAAAATGAAATCAAATGATTTTGACCAGTCAGAAGGCAATCTAATACTATTACAGTTTTACTAGATTGATGATGCTCATCAAGAAAATGCATTTTCTTATCATTAAGAAAGAGAATCCCAACCGTGTAGTCCAGAAAATGCTAAACAAGTTGTGAAACCAAACTCTTTTAGATGTTTGGTTTCAGAATCAGGCTTAACCAAAGAAATTACTGAAAGTAAGAATAAAATATTCTCAGTTATTGACATTGGAGTTATGGATACACAACTAGTGTCATTGCAAATGTACTTTTTGATACATAGAGATTCACGGAGCATAGGCATCTCAGTTTCACCGTTCCTTTTCTTTTTCTTTTTTCAATTGAAAAAGTTAAGATTGTATGATAGAGAAGTTAGAAGGCGATGCACCAGAAGTCGATTAACATACCAAAAATAAAATAACTAAAATAAATTGAAGAAACAAATAATCTAACAAAGTAATGAACTCCAATCCTGTTGCAATATGGATAAGCTATTCATGTCCTACTAGCCCTAAAGATATTGAAGGTAACTCTGTCCAAAAGGATAGTCAAATGCAGTTAAATGTCCTTTTTTTTTTTTTTTTTTTTTTTTTGTGAATACCTATATATTGTAACACCAAAAATTATAAGTAAACCACTTCACATAAGGATCTAGCATACCAACCTATGTTGAAGACTCTGAAATGCAATAGGAGAAAAGAAGCGCTTAGTCAAGGCAAGTCCAAGTTTCACCAACTAAACAAATCATTAAAAGAAAACAAACTTCTCAGAAAGGACAAGGAGTCAGAGTATCCCTTGTGTGTGTATGAATCTGTGTAAATCTTCTTGTAGAGCTTGCCCTGTTGCAAGATGTCGCTGGTTTTGTGCTTAAGAGAATGAAGGACCATAAGAAAGAGGTGGTAAAAAATGAATCAGATGGGATAAGAAAGAACAGGGAGACATAAATACTGAAAGGCAGTTCTTATCCCAAAAACGAAACAAAACAAACAAACACAAAGGAAGTTGCTTATGTATTTCTGCTTTTGAGTTTTTAGAAAAAAAAAAGGAAAAAGAATGGGACTTCTTATCAAGGGAAATCTGGACATTGACAGAATTTTTTATTTTTATTTTTTAAATTGGAAAAGAATTCAAATATATGAGAGGCATTTGGAGCCCATTGGTGGTTGTGGAAGGCAGCTAATGAGACCATTTAGGTGGAAATATTTGGTGACAACTCAAGAAAGTCAAAACTATGTGATATGGTGTTTTTACATGCGTACAAGGAGAAGAAACGTGAACCGTGTACTATACATTTGCCCAACAACAAAACAAATTTGGAACTTCTGTTTCTACTTTGTTTCAAGTTTATTGGGTTAGCATGAATTGGTGAAGAACCTCTCATTAAAGTGTTCTCCATCCATGTTGAGGAGGATGAATCAAGGTAGCAAGCAACGCCTCTGTGTATTCTCAACCATCTCGAGAGAACGTAACCTTGGTACTTTGGATGACATTAATTTTTTCCATCTATAGGTAGGCATCTAGGATTTAGAGCTTAAACTTTTGTATTATGTGGGATACTTAGGAACTGCAATCGCAGCATATGACTTCCGAACGTGCCATTTCTACGTCCGCGTTCGTGATATTACATTGTTCTAGGGATGAAAGTTACGCTAGTTGCGGTCCCATGATTGAACAAGGTCATGGGGACCTCCCTCTTCCGCATTTGGGAATCATTAAGGATTTATGGATTGGATACTAGAATAGTGGAGTTAGCCACGTGGCCCAACTGGGGGACTACACGTGGCCTAGCTAGGGCAAAAAGGAGAATTGCGAGACTGTTCCCCACAAGGGGTACGCGGCATCGTTCCGCGGATCCGTACGAGCAAACCAATAAGTGATAGCGAACATGCAGTGCGGACCGCACATGACCTATCACGTGAGGTACGGAATCCGTACATGCTCCTATTATTAGTACCTGGCTCAGATGTCAAGGTCAACTAAGTAATCACGTGCACTTTGCTCCCGCAATACTTGTTCTCTCCTAAACCCTAGTTAGTCCCTATTCTCACTCCTCCACTCCATTTCTCTTTGGTGGTTCTTGTGTAACGCCAATATTAGACCTCATTATATTACTCCCTTCGTCCCGGTTTATGGTTCTTAGTTTGACTTTACACGCTTATTAAGAAATCAAGACAAATTTGAGTCAAGAATAGTATTGTATGGAGGATATAATTGTCCATTCATAAAGCAAGTGGGTGAAAAGTAGATGGGTAAATGATGTTTTTTTTTGTAATTTATGAACTTTATGAGGACAAGGATGTCCAAAACACTATTCATCCTTTGCCATTTAAGGAATAAAACAACTAAGAACCTTAAACTGGGACATACTAAAAAGGAAAGTAAGAACCTTAAACTGGGACGGAGTACCTTTTAAGGACTAGTATCCTACATACTATTACATTGTGGAAGTCAAACTATTTTGATTCTTTCAGAAGTTTGTGGACACTTTTGTTTTCTTTGCCTTTTGGGTTAGGGAGCAAGGTTGTTGAAACTAGATGGTGAAGGCCTATTACTGAGTTTTGCATCTCTTTTTTTAAGTTATCTACAGGGCTCGTTATCTGCCTTTCTGTTTTTCTGTCTAATACTATCTAAATAGTTGGCTTATTGTACTTAAGAAAGAAATTTTCCTAAGAATCTTGTTTAATAAGTGTTCTCCAAGACTTGTACTTTGGTCCTTTTGTGGATCTTCTTGAGTTTGTGTCCTATGCATGTAATGTCTAATGAAGGCAATAAGGTGCCGCATGAGGATAAGAATCCTTTTTTAGTAAGTCTAAGCCTTCTTCGTCTTTTATCATCTTTCTAGTATTAAGGATTTAAAGGTTAAGAGCGTATACACGGTGCCATTTGCTCTTTGATAGGCTCAAATGGTAGGTGTGGGGAGAGGAAACTCTTAGTCAGTGCTGATTATTTAATATATGCTGGTGTTCTAAGGGTCTACATACCTCTAATATTTATCTCACATTTGAGTGCCTAATTGCCTCCTCTATTTTTTGCTTTTCTGGGTTTCATATCAATTGAGTTTCTATACTTAACTGGTCTTAGTAAGTGCTGATTAATTAATATTTGCTGGTGTTCGACATGTTTAACAATTATTTCGTCCTGCTATCCACTCAAATCCTTAAAAAATTGTGGATATGTTTGAAGCTTCTCTTTCTTGTCATTTTCTGACATAGCCACACTGTATAACCTCGTGTTTGAGTAAATATTTATATGTTCTTCTAAAGTTAGTTGCATAAAGGGGTTTTGCTTTTTTTTTTTTTTTTTCAATACCTACTGAACAAGATGTGATACTTATTAACGAATTTTTAACAGGCTGTATTGTGGAATATGCATTTCAGGATCATCCAATGCTTGCCAGGGATTATGAGAGATTGAGAGCTGGAAAACCGTCAGTGCCTCTTGATGTATCGAGATATGCACTTGATGTCCCACAGATGAACAAGCGTAATGATGAATCTGCCTGGAAGCAAGCACTTCAGAAAGCTCAGCGTTTATCTCAGCATCAAGTAATTAGGTAATGTAACTTTTGAGCTTATGGGCTTTCTTGTTTTAGCTGATTTTTTGCATTTCTCGTCATACTTCTCAGGTGGTGAAGTTATTGTGTTGAGCTGTTATTGTGTCGAAGATTATGAAAACTGTTACGATTAATATATCCACGTTTATATGGCATTTGGATGTCTGATAGAATTCCTAGACCCGTCATTTTTGCCAAAGTACCGGTGTCGACACAATAGTACTTGGGTGTAGGTGCTCCAAATTTTTACAATTTCGGAAGATTCAGCACCAGTATCTAGTCCTCGTATCTGTGTCCCGGTGACAATAGAGGTAGGTGTATTTGTAGTATTCTGAATAGGTAAATGCAGTTAGCACGAAAGAAAATATATCTTAAATACGCAAGTCTATTCAACTAAACTTACTAATAGTCGTGGTAGTACACGATGTTGACTGATGTATGATGTTTATTTTCTTAGAATTAAGAGTTTGCTGGATGTACTTATTATTGCGATATTTTTTCTTGTTCCATTTCTACCTTAACTTCATAATGATTGAAGAAGTAATAGAGAGAGAAAGAGAGAGAGAGATGGTGGGGCCAGTGGTGAGAAGTAAAAGCTAGAAAAAAACACAAAACAGAAAAGCATCACCAATCATAAGCCTTAATAAGAATTTACATATACAAGGAATACACACCCTAAGAATCCACATATACAAGAGTGGGTTGATTATGAATCTTCTTTCAACTATTTTCCTTGGGTTTATTTTATTATTTAATCTATGTAATGAATTAATGATGAGTGAATGTTGGGCTGAGTTTTTGTTTCTTAAATGAGAGGAATATACAATTAGTAAATGATATAACTTCTAAACTGTAAATCTTATATTTATGTCCTGTTGATCTTATGGCTAGAAACTTGTTGGTGGACGTGCCTACCACTTTTTTTGGTAGTATAAGAGCGGTAGATACTGACTGGACCCTTCAAAGATATTGTTGATAAAGTCCCTTAATCGACTCTTAAGTCGCAACCAAACATTAACCACAATTTCCAACCAAATCACGGGATAATGTTTACCATGTATTGACGAGTCTTTTGTCATTTAGTATCAGCAAGACACTGGAATATGCCAACTTATATAATTATTACTCTTTAGGATTTACTCTCTGGACATGTTATCTGAAGTTATTGATATTAGGAAAGGTAAATAGAGAGAAAGTGTGTGTGTGAGAGAGAGAGAGAGAGAGAGCGAAGGTAGGGAGAGTTCAAAAGGAATGAGAAGAGCCCAAGAATTCACTGCCTTTATATTTTGTGTGTTCATATATATATATATATATATATATATATATATAGGGTCTTGCTCCTGTGAGAACCCAATTACATGAGAACCATGAGAACCATGAGAACCACTTATAGCCTTTGGATTAGAAATAAACCAACGGTGCAGATTAGAGAGGAAGAAAAAAAAAGCGGTGGCAATTTTGAAATTATAGGCGACGTGAGGGCATAATGGTCATATCGCTTAAAAAACACAAACGCACGCCCAAAGTCTGGAAAGGCGAGATCTATAGATACAAAAGGTATTTCCTAGTGTATCCAATGTTTACTTGGATACATTTAGGCAAAAACTAATGTATCCAATGTTCACTTGGATAATTCATTGGATACATTAGGTCAAACTAAATGTATCCAATGTTTACTTGGATACAGTTAGGAAAAAACTAATGTATCTAGTAGTTCACTTGGATAATTCATTGGATACATTAGGTCAAAACTAAATGTATCCAATGTTTACTTGGATACAGTTAGGAAAAAACTAATGTATCTAATAGTTCACTTGGATAATTCATTGGATACGTTAGGTCAAAACTAAATGTATCCAATGTTTACTTGGATACATTTAGGCAAAACTAAGTGTATCTAATAAAATCCGACTTATTACAAAAATGCCACCGCTTCATCGCAGAGCCACAAATAAGAACATAACGATACAATACCTGTTTTGCCCTTGAAGTTCCGACTAATTTCAAAAATGCCACCGCATGCTCCAGCTTTAAAAACAAATCTGAACCGTGTTTTTTTTTTCTAATCTAAGGGCTACTATTGGTTCTCATGGTTCTCATAATATTTAGGTTCTCATTTGAGCACCTACCTATATATATATATATATATATATATATATATATATATATAGGATTACTTGGATACATTAGGTAAAAACTAATGTATCCAATGTGCACTTGGATACATCATTGGATACATTAAGTTCTCACGGTATTTAGGTTCTCATTTGAGCACCTACCTACCTATATATATATATATATATATATATATATATATATATAATTTCTAGGCTGAACGTTTTCAGTTTCTAGTCTCCTATTCCCCCCTCTTTTGTCTTTTTTATTTTTGCGCGTCTGTTCCTATTCCCTGCATTTCTTTTCGCCATTCGGGATTGAGTCATTCCAACTTTTACTAGCTTTAGTTTCACCGCATTGTAGGCTTGAGAATCTGGACCTGATGTCTAAGCATAGTGCTGAAGTATGGAAACAACATAACCAACGACTGGAAGCCTTCTTATCCAGGTCTGTTTACCCTTTTGCTTCTTGACGTTTTCTTAATATTTTGTTCATTTTCTTGTTTAGTACATCTTTGTAAAGATTGACCTTGGTCTGATTTTCATATGCACTGGGATTCTTTCCTTCTCTTAAACAGCTCATCCACAAAAATATTAGTGACTATTTCAATTGGAGTTCCTATGTATAACTGAATTTACTTGG
This sequence comes from Campanula takesimana, assembly GCA_026119855.1. Classification (NCBI taxonomy): domain Eukaryota; kingdom Viridiplantae; phylum Streptophyta; class Magnoliopsida; order Asterales; family Campanulaceae; genus Campanula; species Campanula takesimana. The sequence goes on along the minus strand of JAOWBW010000080.1, from coordinate 1,106,305 downwards.
CAGTGAAATGCTCTATAAGAGATTGGCGGTGTGTGTGTGTGTGTTGGGATGGGGGGTCATGATTTGGCTAAAAGGAGTTATGACAGAGGTTGATGATTCATCCATGTATTTTTTTTTCATCACTATCCTGTGCAGAGTGCTTATGAAGATATTTGCTAATCTACATTTTTCTGTTTCTCGTATGGATGATTTTTCCTAGTTCTTACTTGGCCATTCAAACTTTTCTTGAGATATGTCCTGTTGATTGGGCGGGTGGAGGCAGTTGCTTGCTTCAAGTGGGGTAAGAGAGAGCAAGTATTGGGGGTATTGGTGGAATTGTTTTGCATTATTTGTGATATTACAAGAAAAGAGAGCTGCATGCGTTTTCGACGGGGGACTTCTGTAGGTGGTATTGTCATTTCAGCAATAAGAACCAGAGGGGGTTGAATTTGTCTCAGGCAGCTGTTGCTGACAAACCCGAAGCAGAGAATGACTTGCATTGGGTGGGGAGACACTGATTTTATTGTTGAAAGAGAACTTTTTTACCATTATATGGTTATACTGATTTTATTGTTAAAAGCTCCATTGTATTTTATGCAGGGTCTGAATGATCATACTTATTTTCCTTCAATAAAAAATAATAGTTTGTCTGGCCAACTTCCTACCAGCATTTGTTAGCAATTTGATTGTAACGATTAGATGAACACATTTATTAGTAGATAATGTGCTTTGATCTTTTTTATAGTAATTGTCTTCTGTTTTCACTGCATGTCTTAACAATTGTCTTCCCCCCCCCCCCCACCCACAACAGAATGCAAGCACAAGCCGCTGAAGTAAATGAGAAGATTGAAAATGTCAATAGAGAAAGAAAGTATCATCAGGTGATTCAAATTACAAAAACAGAATGGTGTTTCTAGGACACATGCTTTCTTAGCTGACTCTATCTAATACTCTCTGTCAATTATCAGCAAAATACTGCTTACGAGCTGAATGCTTTATCGGCACAATGGAAGGAGCTTTGTCAGAAGAACATAGAAATCGAAGCAGCATGTGCCAAAATTGAAAGCCATATTGGGGAATTAAAGGCAGAAGCGATGGAGAGGTAATTAACTCTTTGATTCGTTATTTTCTTTTTCTTACAAATCGCTTGGTCAAATGTTCATTATTTTTACCTATTTAGAGGCTGGAATTTGGACATCAATACAGAGAATGGTTCCTTGTTGCCTCCGGGATTATAAGGTATGTTTCCTGCTGCTTTGCATTCAGTTCTACTCTGGAATATATAATTAAGTTTGAGGTCTTTTGTAAAGAAACATCCACACAAGTTTGCTCAATGTGAAGCACCAATTTCGATAAGACTTATCCATATTAAAGTCGACATTGATGCTTTTCCTGACTTCAGATTGCACGCTTCATCAGTTATCTTGATGGACTGGAGCAACTGTCTCTCTAGAAGATACATCCCCTCATCTAAAATTTGGCGTATACCGTAATATCATAGAAAGATTTAAAAACATAGTTTATAAATTGGTAATAGTGAATCAGAGGTTCCCAATGATGCATCATGTAACGATCACCAGATACATATATTCTCGAAAAAATGATGACTAGTTTCTAAAATAACTATAGGTTTCAATTGTTGAAACAAAAACTTCAGCTTAAATTGCTATTATGATTAGAGACCAACGCTGTGATTAGATCGCTTCGACTAAAGTAAGACAAATGCCTTTAATGTCATGAAATTAAATCAATAGAGTATATGTTATGCCCTATGTTACTTGGACTCTTCAAATATGTTGAAGTACCCGTGTCTGACATGACACCCCGACGCCTGCCTTTTCAGTTGCATACGACAAGAAAAATTGAAAGAAAAAAGGAGTGACTTGACTTCATTTATAAAGATTTTACAAATTTTAATGTTGTTTTACTTAATTATTCATTATATTTTAGCAAAATGTTATTTAGAAATAGTATTATAAAATGATACTTTTGTACAAAAAAAAATAAACAAACTATTTTTATGATAAGTATATAAATAGACTCGATATATTTTGTTATTAACGTATCCCCGTACCCGTCTCCAAAATTTAGGACAGTGTCCCCGTGACCATTTTTTAAAGGAAAAGTGAATCCGACACTCGGATCCGTACCCGTGTCGGATACCCGTACCCGAGTCCAGGTAACATAGGTTATGCCAAACATGCTAAACTAAGAATTAATGAAAAGAACATATCAGAAAACATGTACTCTTCCTAAGTCACAATAGAATGGACTTTCTGAAAAGAATGCATCCTGAATGAGTGTCCCTTTAGCTATCAAGTTATTGACTCACCTTAGCTTTATATTACTACCTTTATCCCTAAACGAGTGTCCAAATTTCATTTTAAGGGATATAACTTTTTGTGCAATTTGGTGGCAAAATTCATATATAATCTTGTACTACCTCTGTCCCTAAATGAGTGTCCAAATTTCATTTTAAGGGACATAACTTCTTGTACAATTTGGTGACAAAATTCATACATAATCTTGTAATCCTCTTTACAAACATTTAGTTTTTGCAAGAATAAAGAGACCGGTGACAAAAATTTCGAAAAATAAACATTTAGGGACAAAGTTATGATCAAAATAGACACTCATTTGGGACAAAAATTTCCTGAAAATGGACACTCATTTAGGGACAGAGGGAGTAATAGTTTTTACAAACATTTAGTTTTTGCAAGTATAAAGAGACCGGTGAAAAAAAATGCGAAAAAAAACATTTAGGGACACAGTTATGATCAAAATGGACACTCATTTTAGGACAAAAAATTCCTGAAAATGGACACTCATTTAGGGACAGAGGGAGTATGTGCTAACGTGCACTTGCAGTTCTGTTTATTGAATGCCAAGTGTAATCACTTATTTGTCCCAATGGTCAACTCCCATAACTTTTGCAGGACTAGAAACGGACACACAATTCGGAATGGTGAGAGTATTAAGTAAACCAAAAGTCGAAATTAGATTTCAAGGACAAAGCAGTCGTAGAAATTAGTCAAAATGTAAGCCATAAAGTATGAACTGTCAAGTATCAACTATGTACTAGAAGTCTAATACTTTACTTATTAAGACAATTGGATAGTATAAATGTAAAATATGGAGTACGAAGTGTTTAATTAAACTGACCGTCTAGAGCAGAAAACCCATATCAGATAAACAAGACAAAGAAAAGCTTGAACTTTTCAAAAAAAAAAAAACATGAGGAGCGGGAGACAAGTGCTAGAGTGCAGAATAAATATATAAAGCTGCCTTTGCCCTGAAAAAAAAAAAAAAAAAAAAAAATGGTGCTTTGAGGTTGATGCTGGAATCACCGTGGACATCGAAATGATATAGTATGCTGGACAGATCAGTATAGTTGGTACATTCCTTGTTTCTGACAGGCCAACTTTCTTAATGAGGGAAGGGGTTTGTCGTACTACATATCCTGTATTATACGGTTTTGAGAACTAGCAGGCCATTGAGTATGTATAAGTAGATATACTGTGGGAGCGTTGCCTTGGATAGTCTGGACGTCCTGGTGAAACTGAGCCTGATAGCTAGTGATCTACCTACTCTGTATATTTCATGGGGAAGGGCGGACTCCAAGATGGTGGGTCAAGTATTCCTTAGATTTTGAATCTTTTTTTTTTTTTTTTTTTTTTTAATATTACCAACAGTACAAAATTGCACAAGAATAGTAAGGCTGGAATTTTTTAGGGTGATCCTCTTGAAGTATGATGCAATTGGGCTATCTTACAGGACTCTGGTGCAGGTGTCCGATATAGCTACTTGTCTAGAAGTCAGTTGGAAAACCATGCATTTAGGACATTTGGACTTGGCTCAGATTCAAAAGGATCCAAAAATAGGGTGTTGATACTTGGACAAAGGATATGATAGTATATGGATGTAATATTAATCAATTTTGTATTATACTCCATACTCCGTATGTAAATTTGTTGACTTTACAAAATACTGTATATTTTTTATGTTTAGTTCTTGGCAGTTTTTGACTTTCTACTTGACAATAAACAGGAGCTGGAGTGCCCAGATTACTCGTCTACTACCTTAGGTAGCAGGTAAAGTATTGGCTTGAACTTGCATCAATATAGAAAGTAGTTGTATTCCCGAAGTGTTCATAAAACTCTCTTAGTCCATGAATACTTCTGTGTCCACCTGGAAATCAAATTAGTTGGTAAGTTGAGAATTTCCCGAGTGAGGGCAAGTATGCCATCTGAAGAGAGTGCCTTGGGTAACATGGGATATAGAAATGTAGACTATTGATTTTATTTTGTTTTATCAAAAGAAAAAAGGAAAAAGAATTGAGATGTGGAGCATTGAAAGTACTCTACCCTTAGTAATTAATTAAGCAGTCTCTGAACAGAAGAAGAGGAAACGTAGAAAAAGATGCTCAAGAGTCTCACTCGTATGCAAAAACAAACCACACACAGGACAAGCCATAAGTGAAATTAGTTCACGATGTATTAAAATTGGAAAACTTATACTCCCTCCGTCCCAAAATGATCTTCAGATTTGACTATCAAACTTTTTATATGGATATAACCACTTGCTTCACTAGCCATGTTGTGTTTATGCACATGTAAGCCTAAATTGTAGAAATGGCAAGAACTTTTGAGACAATGAAAAATGTCGAATGATAAGATAATTTCGGGACTGAGGGAGTATTTCAATTTTGGGTTTGTTGCGGATCCTGTTCCCAGTTTGCTGCTGAATCCACTCTCAATGCAAATTTGGGAGTTGTGCCAGAACACTATATTGACACAAATTTTGTGATTTTAAGGTTATAAACTGTCTGCCTGTGATATAAAATGTGTGCTGATTATATTTTTGGTGCTCCGTGCCCGAATAATGGTTAATCAAGTTATTTTCTGTGTTGCAGGTTCAAGAAAATTGAAGAAACTCTTGTCTAGTGGGTGACACATTGCACACTGGTCTTGTAAAATTTCTGTTGTTGTTTTGAAATGACTTCGTAACGTTTTACAGCATTTACATTGAGTTCCGATACCTAGGGGTGATCATGGTCCGGTCTGGTCCATTTTTTGACAAAAAATCATAGAACCAGAACCAGAACCAATACTCTAGTTCTCTAAAAATTTAGAACCGGAACCAAACCAATACTTGTGAGAACCAACACACTGGTTCTGGTTCTACTGGTTTGGTCTGGTCCGGTTCTACCATTTATTAGTCATTTGAAATTTATTTCTTTTCAAACTTTCTTAACTCACGACATTGACACGATCAAACCCAAACATAAACTTAATATTGATTATAAATCGAGATAAAACCCCCAAAAAACTGAAGTACCGTCAAATTATACGACCAAATTAAGGTCTCAATTCAGAAAATATAATCACTATAGTATTAAATATTACGACTATTGATTAACAAACAAAAAGAAACGTATATTGATCATTTTACAAATAGTTACATGAGTCTTTTTTTTTAAAAAACAATTTATATGGGCCATTAAAAAATTATAATATAAAAGTAAGTATATAATTTATTTACTACGGAGTATAAGATAATACATACTCCGTATAAAATAAATATGTAGTATATGTGCTCAACTGGTCTGATCCGGTTCTAACCAGAATTAATTTTACCAAGAACCAGGACCTAACCAATATACTGGTTCTATATATTTTTGGAATCGGAACCAAACCATATGTACTGGTCTGGTCCGACTTTTACTGGTTCGGTCCGGTTCTTTTGGTCCGGTCCGGTTCCAAGAAAATTTTGCTCACCCCTAGATACCTCATTAGTTTACTACTGAGTTTCATTCCTTTTATATGTTTGTACATTACATGTGGTGGGAACCATGATTATAATCTCACTATCTTTTATTGAATGTTTTGACATTTTAGTTTTCTTTTGGTAATTTTCAGGAGAATTTCAGTTGTTTCTAAGTTCAAGGAGCCCTATAAAATAGGGTTAAACATTTTTGTTGAAAATTACTCTTCTCCTTTTCAAAAATAGATTTCGTTTGAAGGTTTTCAAATGTTTTAAAAAATGTTCAATTATTACTACAATATTTTAAAGTAGGTACCAAAAGTACCTTTAGGTGGTGTTTGTTTTTTCGGTGTTTTAAGTCTTGAAATCTGAATTAATATCTGAAGGCGATGTCTGAATGTCGCGCCCCAGACCCGTGGTCCTACTTGGCCCCACGCTCGGAACACGATTGGAAGACGTCATAAAACATTTTAGGAAAAAAATTTCAAAATATACTTTCATAAAGTTTAACATAATCCACACTTGAAGTTCAAAGACTTCCACTAACTTTCAAACAAACTTTTCAAACAACTTTCACAAACGGAAGTATTTAGCCCGAAGGCTTACAAACTTTTATACAAATGTACAAACACCGACATTATCCAAAATATAGGTGTTACAAGATGATAAAGTCAAGGAAACTCTACCCAAAAGGTTATACATCTAAATAATGTAACCTTGACAAAACTCATATCCCAAACTCTTACCACCACGACGTCCTTCCGTGCAATTATCCTATTCCCTGGACTTGCCTTTATCTTAAACAGTAAACAAATAAAGGGTGAGAATGAATCTCAGTAAGCTATTAAAATGCAACTACGTTACATGCTGATATGATAATCTTAAAGAAACAATATCAACAATTAATCATATAGCATATAGCACATAACTGTTGGTGTTGGTGCCCTAGGCACGTTTGTTGAACGTTGTAAGTTATCATGATAATAAAGAGATAATAGGATTATTATTATGGCTCATGTTTGCTTATAATAATCTCCTTCCCTAGAGCTTCTTAAGCACTAGTATAAAGGCTAAATGATCATGGGATGATCATGTTAGATTTATGGGTACTTGTTTGGAACAAGGTACTGGACATGACCCGCGGTATGAGATTTATGTCATGGTCTATGTCATATATAAATCTCATATTAGTTATGTCATTTGAATCCTTAGACATGAAGTTATTATAGTCTTCCACTTGATGAACATTATGTTTGACATATTCAAACGCTGCCTTAACACGGTAGTTATAAAGGGTATGATTGGCATGATTGGATTCACGTAGGGAAGAATAATAAGCCAAATGGATTTGTCCCTCTTCGGAAAGATGTCAAGCTTGGGCCCCTCGAAGGAATGATGTTGGTGAAATGTTTGGCCAAACTCAAATGGATTGATTGGATCAATATCATTTGGATTATCAACATATTCGGAATCGAGAAAGTATTGAACAATACAAGTTGACTTGTTGACCATGACTTGTGTTCAATGACATCGTGGACAAAGGGATTGTGACATGTTCTAAAAGGAATGCGAACTTGTATCTAGTTACACTATTTGGGTAGGTATGACGGTTTGCTAGAACCTAATCATATCTTATGGGTTCATGTTTGGGCTCATTGCCAACTTAGTGTAATCCTAGAGGGTCACACACAAATAGAACGAATCGTAAAGGACTAAATGGGAATTATGGAAAAATATCAGTGTTTGGCTCTGGCACGGTCGTGAGCCTTAAAATGGCACGGTCGTGCCATAAATCCAAACCAAGGCAAACATGTCGACATGATTGGCACGACCGTGCCAAATTACCAAGCACGACCGTGCCGAAAATGGGCGGCTGGGGAATTCGCGCGGACTAGATGGCACGACCGTGCCAGATTGTAGGGCACGACCGTGCCAGTCAAGTCGGCCAGAATTCCTTGTTGCCTAATTTGGTGACGGGATTTAGGTTTCCTATGTCCTTAAGGGTTAAGGATTAGGACCTATTTAAGGATCCTTTCAGCAGTCATTAAGCACATGATTATGTGTGCCTCCAAAGGGTTTTGGGAGGTTATTTTCTTGTTCTAAGATCCCACAAGTGAAGAACAAGAATATTCATAATTCCATATAGTTCTTACAATTGTGAAAGCGTGTTTCATAATTTGGTCTAGCAACCAAGATCAAGTGTTCTTGATATTCGTTCGTGGTGTGGATACCGCTAGAGGGTGAAACTTATCATCTTCATAGTTCGTGATTCTTGCTTTGTTCGTGATCAAGATTTCAAGCCTCCATCGAATTCAAGGTTGCAAAATCAAAGGCATCAAGGGTTAGTATTCTAGTATTCATTATGTTGTATTTGACTTAATCATATGAATGGATCTATGGGCTTTGGGTTTCATAAATTTTAAATGCTTAATTCCGCTGCGCATGTTACTACGAATCCCAACAGTGGTATCAGAGCCCCGTTCATGTTGATTATTTCAATACTAAGATCATGTTGTGTGTATATAAATTGTTTATGTGCCTAGCATGATTTGAATATTGGGATTATGATGTTTATGTGGTCTATGCGTTTTATGTGGCTTATTGTTTTATAAACTTTAATCGCACTGTTCAATCGCAATTAAAATTATGGTGGATTTAAAATTGTTTGGATTATCAATTTTTGATTGGATCAAAGCTTTGATATTCTAGGGATTCAAAAATAAATCGTTTATTCAAGGTTTTGATGATCATGGTGATTGGATCACCAAGAACACCAAATCCTAATTGAATCTGGAAAAACAATTTTGAGATAAATTTTGGAACTTTAAAAATTTGGATTTTTCGCAAGGGGTCCGACCGGACCCAAGTCTTGACCCGGCCGGACCTAGGGTTTGGCGCGGGGGTAGGGTTTGGGTTTTGGGTGTGGATCTTGGGTTTGAATCTCCTATCTGTTTTAGTCTTGTGATTCTAAGATTAGTTCAAGGTTTGGATGGCTAATCTACGTTCATCGAGATTGTGTTTCCCAAACTTGATCGCAATCAAGGTTTCAAAGATAAAACGAAATTAGAATTATGAAGAGTTCATAATTGCTAAAATTGAGAAACAAAGTTCTTGATTCAATGATTGGAGATGATGACCAAAGTTCAAATAATCTCATCCTCATAATTATAGAGAAACTAATGACACATAAATGTTGTGCTTAAATTAATGGAGATTAATTTAGTGGCTAAACTTGATGCGTAACATGTTTATCTTGTGTGCTCATAAATTTTGTTGTATGCTATATGTGATGAACCTTCAAGAAAGTTTTAAGTCTTTTTTGCCATGCCATGATTAAAACACTTGTAAGTACACGGGTATTTTCATGTGGGCTCGCCAAAGCGAGGTGCATTGATTTTATCTTTGTATGAGCAAGATGAGTGAATAAGAGTTTCCTATGCGTTTAAAATGGTTGGACTTAATAAGGCGTCAAAACAGTTTTGGGCCTAGGCAAAAGATGAGATTAAACATGCTTTCGAAATTGGATCCCTAAGAATCATATGAGATATGATTGACAAGAAATTGTCTACCTAATTAATTTGATTTTGAGCGGTCCGCCTCCGTGGACTCAAAGTTAAATTAAAATTGGATCTTAGCCCAATATCAAAAAAGTCTCATGAAAGGATCTAAGAGTCATATGAGATATGATTGACAGGGTTGTCTACCTAATTAATTTAGTTTTGAGCGGTCCGCCTCCGTGGACTCAAAATTAAATTAAAGTTGGATCTTAGCCCATTTAAATTATATTATACATTGGATGTATAAGAAGGTTATATAATTTAGTGGGAGTATTTTTGGAAAATACATTATTTATCTCTTTAATGAGATTGGTACTTGTAAAATTTTGGAAATTTTGCATGAGTTGTAGATAATGACAACTAACTTCGTTGCGATCAATCCTTGTTAAGGATAAATCTTCAAAAGAATGGTACAAACTTCATGGATTGGATCCTGAGCCTAAGAATGGTTCTAAGGCAAGAAGATGGGTTGTACATTCTTGATGGGCCTATTCCTAAAGAACCTAAAGAACCTAAAGCCAGAATAGACAATCACAAGAATCATGAGTATGATTCTAGGAATGTGAGTTGTCCTATGCTCGCGATTATGTGCTCAAAACTTCAACAAAGTTTGGAACTTTGGAAGCCTATTAGATAGGCGTGGAGTTGAGTCACATGTTTCAAAGAGCAATCTAGGCAAGAAAGGTATAAAACCATTATTGCATTCACTTCTTGCAAAAGGAGTAAAGGGCAATAAGTGGAACCTCACATGCTTAAGATAAAGGCTACGTAGAGCATCTTGAGAAACTTGGTTGTCCAATTGGATTGGAGCAAGCCACGGATCTCATTCTTGATTCATTGTTCAAATGTTATGATCACTTAGTGATGAACTATGACATGCTTAGAATGAATAAGAATCTCTTCGAATTGCATTAACATGCTGAAAAACGGCGAAGATGAAGATATTGGAGAATGGTTCTCCAATGCTCATAGTTCATGATGGAAAGAGGCCAAGTGCCAAAGGAGAGGTAAGACAAGGGTTGTAAAACCTAAAGGAAATAATTGTGGTTAAAATTATAACTCTAATTGATGCAATTTGGTAAAGTGGCAATTGGATTGACCATCTAAAATTGTAGTCATAATTCTGGACGATCAATAAAAGAATGGTAGTGGGACTACCACTTGGGATACTTATGTTATAAATTAATCTTTCTAACTTTAATTATTGGGTATTGGATACCGGATATGGATCCCACATTTGTATAAATGTGCAATAATTAGTAAACTGAAAGACTACTCATAGTAAAGGTTTATCTATGAATGGTATTGATGCAATGGTTGCAACATTATTCATAGAACACTTGTAAAGTGACTTTACTAATGAAGTAGGAAATATTATTTTGTTATAAGATAATGAAGGATATTTATTTCTTATTTGGAATAAGAAAGGTGCTTTATTTATTATGATTTACTTCATTGTGTTATCATATAAATAAATTTTATATCCTAAATCTTGAAGAACAAAGTAATAAAGGCTATAACATAAATAATTAAAATTCTTTATGCATTATTGTTTTGATCAAATAAATAAGAAATGCATATCTAAAATTCCATGGAACGGAGTTTTAAATCATATGATTTGGAATCATATGATTTATGCAAACTTATTTACTTGGACCAAGACATCTTTTACTATGATTGGTAAAAGGCTAATATCTTACTTGACCTAATACATGACGATGTATATGGTGCATTAAGAAGCAATGCTAAAAGAGAATTTTGGTTATACTTGTTAAAATTATTTAAAGATTATGATTGGATCATGATGATGAATAATTAAACCAAGAATTTGACAGTCATCATTAAAGTTGTGAAATAGTTTCACAATTAACTTCACTAAGAACACCATTCTAAATGATGTGTCTACGTGGAAGTACAAGAACCTTATTGGATATGGTTCATTAGATGATAACGTCAGATTGATCTTCCATTTTTTTTTTTGGGTTATGTATTTGAAACCGCTATGATTATACTAATCTGAATTCCATCAAGAGAGGTTAAATGGTGAAAGAAAACTCGGTTTGTTTTTCATAAAGATTTAAGATGGTGAGACCTTTTGGAAAGGAGTTGTCTGGGACACACTCACATTTAAATCTAATAAATATATTTTCATGGGATATCCTAAGGAAACTTGAGGATAAAATTTTACTCATGAGAAACAAATGGTTTGTTGCTTATGATGATACTTTTCTAGATAAAAGGTTTATCTCTAAAAGAATCAGTGAGAGTAAAACATATCTCGAATGGTTCGAGACCTTGAAAATAGTATTTAACCTATGATGGAAGTTGAACAAGTTTTCACAAGGGGTTGTGAAAATCCGTTCAAGATATACAAGTACTTGCACACATGAAAAAATACAATCTATTAGAAGAAATATTGGATATTTCGAAATAGAAAGTATTGAGGTAAAGTTCATTTAGAATGAAGTATTTACCACCTATCAAAGATGCAATATCAACTCCACATTTAGATTAATGGCTTGGAGTCATAAAATCTAAAAGGCAATCCATGTATAATAATCAAGTTTGGAACTTGATCATTCTAACCTAAGGTGTAAAAACCAAAGGAGATGAGTGACTTTTCTTGGAGAAAAACTTACATGGGTAGCAAAAAACTTATTAGAATTTTCATAGTCACATGTTCATATTTGGAATATGAAATTTGACAAAATGATGTCAAAACAAGAGTTCCTCAATGGGAACTCACTTAAGGATGTATTGGATACAAACTAAAGGTTTTGATAGTCAAGAAAATTCTAAAAGGTATGAAAGTTGCGAAGATTCATTGGATGGATTGAAGCAAGCTTTTTGGAGTTGGGATCTCCGTTTTGATAAGTCATAGAGCTTGGATTGATCAAGAACGAAGATGAATCTTGTATATACAATAAGGTTAGTGGGAGCATGTGCTATTCCTTATCTAATATGTGGATGACATATTGCTCATTGGAAACGACATTCCTACACTTTAATCTGTAAAGATTTGGTTAAGAAAGTGTTTCGCAATAAAGAATATGGATGAAGCCGCATGAATCATTGGCATTAAGATCTATAGAGATAGATCAAGGAAGCTAAATGGTTTAAAGCCAATGTACATACATTGACAAAGTCATAAGAAGATTCTTCAAGGAAAATTCTAAGAGAGGACATTTATCAGTGTTACATGGAATTTCTCTAAGCAAGACTCAATGTCCTAAAGACAAAAGATGAGCATGAGAAAATGAATGAGATGCCATTTGCTTCGGCAATTGGATCTATGATGCCATGATAAGTACTAAGCCGGATATATCTAATGCTTGGAGCATGACGAGTAGATATCAATCTGACAACCGGTGAGAGTCACTGGATGGCTGTGAAACAATTCTTAAAGCACTTTAGAAGGACTAAAGATTTGTTTTGATCTATGGAGGGATGGAAGATGATCTCGTCGTATATGGGTACACGGATGCATACTTCCAAACTGACAAAGATAATAGAAAAATCGCAATCGAGTTTTATAACTAATGGTGAAGCTGTAAGTTGGAATGGTTCCAATCAGAGTACAGTCACTAATTCTGCGACTAAAACTAAGTATATTGCTGCATTGGATGCTGCGATGGAAACTGTTTGGATTAAGAAGTTCATTGGAGAACTTGAGATGGTTCCTAGCATTGCTAAACTAATAGACCTTATTAGAAATAATATTGGTGCTATTGATCAAGCAAAGGAACCAAGAGCACATCCCAAATCCAAACACATACTTAGGCGTTTTCTTATCGTTCGAGAAATCGTTGATAAGGGAGACGTACATATATGCAAAGTACCTGCTAACGATAACGTTACGGACACACTAAACAATGGGACTTCCACAAGCTAAGACATGATGGTCATGTTAGGTCCATGGGTATTGGATACCTAGAGATTGGGCCTAGGGCAAGTGGGAGATTGTTGGTGTTGGTGCCCTAGGCACGTTTGTTGAACGTTGTAAGTTATCATGATAATAAAGAGATAATAGGATTATTATTATGACTCATGTTTGCTTATAATAATCTCCGTCCCTAGAGCTTCTTAAGCACTAGTATAAAGGCTAAATGATCATGGGATGATCATGTTAGATTTATGGGTACTTGTTTGGAACAAGGTACTGGACATGACACGCGGTATGAGATTTATGTCATGGTCGATGTCATATATAAATCTCATATTAGTTATGTCATTTGAATCCTTAGACATGAAGTTATTATAGTCTTCCACTTGATGAACATTATGTTTGACATATTCAAACGCTGCCTTAACACGGTAGTTATAAAGGGTATGATTGGCATGATTGGATTCACGTAGGGAAGAATAATAAGCCAAATGGATTTGTCCCTCTTCGGAGAGATGTCAAGCTTGGGCCCCTCGAAGGAATGATGTTGGTGAAATGTTTGGCCAAACTCAAATGGATTGATTGGATCAATATCATTTGGATTATCAACATATTCGGAATCGAGAAAGTATTGAACAATACAAGTTGACTTGTTGACCATGACTTGTGTTCAATGACATCGTGGACAAAGGGATTGTGACATGTTCTAAAAGGAATGCGAACTTGTATCTAGTTACACTATTTGGGTAGGTATGACGGTTTGCTAGAACCTAATCATATCTTATGGGTTCATGTTTGGGCTCATTGCCAACTTAGTGTAATCCTAGAGGGTCACACACAAATAGAACGAATCGTAAAGGACTAAATGGGAATTATGGAAAAATATCAGTGTTTGGCTCTGGCACGGTCGTGAGCCTTAAAATGGCACGGTCGTGCCATAAATCCAAACCAAGGCAAACATGTCGACATGATTGGCACGACCGTGCCAAATTACCAAGCACGACCGTGCCGAAAATGGGCGGCTGGGGAATTCGCGCGGACTAGATGGCACGACCGTGCCAGATTGTAGGGCACGACCGTGCCAGTCAAGTCGGCCAGAATTCCTTGTTGCCTAATTTGGTGACGGGATTTAGGTTTCCTATGTCCTTAAGGGTTAAGGATTAGGACCTATTTAAGGATCCTTTCAGCAGTCATTAAGCACATGATTATGTGTGCCTCCAAAGGGTTTTGGGAGGTTATTTTCTTGTTCTAAGATCCCACAAGTGAAGAACAAGAATATTCATAATTCCATATAGTTCTTAAAATTGTGAAAGCGTGTTTCATAATTTGGTCTAGCAACCAAGATCAAGTGTTCTTGATATTCGTTCGTGGTGTGGATACCGCTAGAGGGTGAAACTTATCATCTTCATAGTTCGTGATTCTTGCTTTGTTCGTGATCAAGATTTCAAGCCTCCATTGAATTCAAGGTCGCAAAATCAAAGGCATCAAGGGTTAGTATTCTAGTATTCATTATGTTGTATTTGACTTAATCATATGAATGGATCTATGGGCTTTGGGTTTCATAAATTTTAAATGCTTAATTCCGCTGCGCATGTTACTACGAATCCCAACAATAACAAGAGAGGCTCCCTATCGCCAACCGTCCCATACCGGTTGGAAATAACGACCAACTCATCATACAACACATAGCGTAGGAGTAAACACTCCTACGAGAATACCAAACCAAGGTTTACCGAATAAACATAACTGTCTGAGAACACCATCTGAGAAAACCATCTGAGCAGCATAAATAGCTGAAGCCGGGATCCCAAAAACCAAACCATAACCAATAGAACCAAAGTAACCAGAGAGGGAAATATGACACAAAGTCATAACCCAAATGATCACCAAAGGGAGCGATTCATCCCATCCAAGGCCAATCTGGACTGGGGAAACAGAGAAGGCATAGTGGACACCTTATAGTGAACTTGGCTTGTGTGCCACTATAATTCTCCCACCGCCTGACACAGAAGGTATCAATGGAAAACCTTATAGTGAACTTACTTGTACCACTGTAATTCTCCCATTGCCTGACTCCACAACAAGACCAGCTGGATTTTTCACAAGAAGCACAGTAATGAATACTTGCTAAACAACAACAACCGGGGTAATGATTCTAAAATAAGGAATCAAGCCAAACACATCACAAAGATGAACCAATCTAAACCACATCAAAAGATGTTCAACAATACCCCATGTAACACTTATTCATATTCCCTAACACATTTGTTCACAAAGGAACCAATTTCAAACACTATGGTGTTCCACAACAACCCTCTAGGTACTCTAGGATATCACCTAAGACCTAGACCAAGATTTAACTCTAATTCACTTGGATTTAAACAACTCAAACTTTTCAGCAGCCCTGGGCGGTCGCCCACACCAGACTGTGCGGCCGCCCAAAACAATTTGTCTCAAGACAAAAATCTTCCAGATAAGTGTGCGGCCGCAAGCCCTATTTGGGCGGCCGCCCAACACACCCGCCAGGCCAAAACTTGAACAAACTATACTCCTTTCGTTCCACCGTTCCACAAGTATAAATATAATTTTTCTAATATACTAATATACCCATTTAAGGATACTTTCATTCATTTCCCCGTCCCAAGAATAATAGTATAATTTTATAATATACTTATTTAACATTTAACACAAGTTAATATTTTACCGTCCCACAAATAGGAGTATACTTTCAAACACTTATACTAACATTCTCAGGATATAACATACTCCATATACATACTTGCATACAAACCAAGTCACTTACCCAGTATAATTATACTCCCTTTGTCCCAAATAAACAAGTATCACAAATAAATTCTTTTCACAATAATTTCACCACATATCACACATATAGCAAATATATGACCATTTTATCATTTAAGGGGAATTAGTAACTTACCTATTTCCGGAAAAAGTATCGCAGAAATATGTTTTGTTCGGGTAGAAATGACCTACTCAACGCCCTGATCATTTTTATGTAATTAGATTTTAAAACAGATAAGTAAATAAAAAGAATTAAATCGAAATGGATTGAACTTACCTTTTTCTCCTACCTAAGAAAGAACGAGAAGATGTTGCTGAGAAAAATATGTTATACAGAGAGAGAGAATAAGGATAGCCTTTATAAAGATATTTACCAATTTCCACTTTGGTCCTTAAACTTTCATTTTGAGCAAATAAGACCCTGAACTTTAAAGTTACACTTTGGACCCTAAAGTTTTAACTAACTCATTTATTCCTTTTAACAAAATTTCTACTAACACTTTAACTACCACATATGCTCAAATAATATATGCAAGTCATAAAAATATTTTCTAACACATAAAATGCACATAAAAGCTCCAATTTTAAGTTAAGAAAATTAGGGTGGTTTTGGGGTCGTTACACTGAAGATGGATTTCTGATTATTCAAATCGTTTGATTATTGGTCTGAATTCACATTTGAAATTAAAATTACAACATTGAATAAAGCAAAAAAAAAAAAACATGAATCGTTATTTATAGAGTTTTGGTTGGTATATTTAAACTTATGAGTTTAAAAAGATATATATGGATAAAATCATCATAGGCAAATAAGTGACGTTTTTACATTTGAAAATTAAGTAGTAAATTAAGTGTGAAAATCCTGAGGAAAACATAAATTATGGCGGAGTAACAATTACAGAAGAAAATTTGATGATCACACTAATCTATGTTTCACAAATTTTAATCACGAAATTCCTAACTGTGCAAACCCTAGATCTACAACTATTGATCTCTTTCTTAATTTCAATGTTATAGAGACTACTAGTATTTATACTACTAGAGTTCTAACCCTGAAGACAATAGGAGTCCCAAAATACAACTCTCAAACGGAATTTACTTGTCCCACGCGTTTTCTTATTCTGCGCAAATCTGGGCCAAATCTGTCGTATTACACAATTCGTGCATATTTACACGAGTCGTGTAAGGTCAACCTCCGTACTGACTCGTGTAGCACTCGTGCACGTCTCGTGTAGTGCAAGTCCAACTGGTTGTTCACTCCTTTCTTTGTCTTCTTCTCTGATCTGACTTATCTTTCAAAGTCACTACTCTAACAATCTTTACCTTGACTTTGAATATTCTCTAATAATTCAGATATACGACGGGATTTGTGAATATATGAATATATTGCGATGGATTTCGTGAAAGGATTATCATTTAATAGATAAGTCCCGGTGATATTGGTTATAGTGGATTGATTAATCAAATCTGCTTGACTTTATGTGTTGTGATGTTATGATCAATACATCTTAATTACATGGGATACCTGTGGATATAATATATGACAGGGATTCTTGTTCTACATCTTGTTCTACACCTTGTTTTACATCTTGATTATGGTAATTTTTCTGAGCACTCTGGATACTTAACCGAGTTTGCTTCTTGATCATATATTACGGCCATGTGAAGTGGATTTTCTTGTGGCTATTGTATGAGTTTGCGATTTAGTGGATTCCATCACACGAATTACTTAGTATATGGGTAACTGCTTGTATGGATACTTGATTCTAAAGGAAATGTCTTGAGCACGGATACTTCTTATGACAGTTTTATGGGAAAGTCACGGTATCGAGAAGGTTATGTGAGAATAATACTCGCAGGTAATTAATAATATGGTGTGGTATACCATATTCTTGCTATTCTTGAGTTCTATTTGTTATTTATATGTGTTATAATTTCGATCAGTAAAATTCGAGGACGAATTTTCTTTAAGGAGGGGAGGATGTAACGCCCGTCCTAATTCCTGTTAAATTCTCGACTTGCATAATTATATGCTATTTTATTTGAGTTAATTATTTAACTAATTGAGCAAGTTTAGGTCCTAAGTGTTCAAAGTTGGAACTTAAGGGTCAGTTGTGAAAAATAAAGTTTAGGGGCTAAAATGCTTAAATTGAAACTTTAAGTGCCTTTTTGTTAAAAGTGGAACTTGAGGGGCCTAGTTGTCAATTGTGGAAACTTGCAAAGGATAAAGCTTGTTTGCCTTTTTCTCAGATGTTTGTTTCCCCCAAATCTTTCTCGTACGTTCTCTCTGTCTCAGAAGAAAAGTTAGGGTTTACCCTATTCTCGACTCCTCTCGCTTAATTATGTCTCTGTTAGAAAATCCGACTCCGCATAAATGATCAGGGCGGTGAGTAGAGCATTTCCTGCCGCACAGAAATTAGTTTAGGTGAATTTGATTTCGGAGTAGGTAAGTCACTAGCTCCCCCTTACTTGTAATAACATGCCTATATGTTATTATTGATACTTCTGCTTGTTAATTTCGTGATTGGGATGAATTTTGTGATACTTGTAAATTAGGGACGAAGGGAGTATTTTTATACTATGTACAGAGAAGAGAACAAAATTGAAAGAAATGTTCTCCTGAGTGTTAGTAAAATATACTTATACTTTTGGGACGGTGAAATATTTAAATGGAATAAAAGAAAGTTATTCTATTATTTGTGGAACGGTAAAAAGAATGAAATAAACTTGAAAGTAATGTTTTGAACTTGTTTGTATGTCCTGGGTATTGCCTAAGTATTAGTAAAGGTATACTCCTACGCTTGGGACGGATAATTCTTAACCTGGAAAAGAATTGAGCATTTACTGTAAATCGTCCTAGTGTGCGACCGCACAGAAATTGTTGAGCGGCCGCCCATTCTATCTGAAAGATTTCCCATATAAAACCAATCAAAGTGAGCGCCCGCCCGGTCCTAGTTGAGCGGCCGCCCGCTTGCCCTGAGAATTAAAAATGTGGTTCAAAGCTTGATGAAGCTAGAATTGATCCTAATTAAGGTATATAGCCTTAGTATAAGATGTCCTAGCAAGTGTTGTGACACCTTAGGGGCATCAGAACGTGGTCTTGAATATGAATATTCAAAAGATAATTGGAATGTAAACTTGAATATAAGATGTTGAACTTACAACATAACCATTGTGTATGAATGATCTTGCAAGTGTTATGAAGCACTAGAGGCATCATAATAATGTTTTGAACTTGAATATTCAATGAACTGAATATAGAGAACTTGAGTATAAGAGTAACAACTCTTTTATATGTCTTGAAAGTGCTAAGAACAAGCACTAATGTGTTATATGTGTCTTGAAACCAATGTTTGTGTACCTTAGGGGCACTAGAACAATGTCTTGAGCTTGAACATCCAAAGTATAGGATTAAGAACTTGTAAGTATGAGATGTATAACTCATTTACTTAGCTTGAACTCGAATGTAAGATGATTAACTCTTATATATGACTTAAATATCCAAAGATTGGAATAATAACTTGAGTATAAGATAATTAATTCTTGTACATGTCTTAAACATCCAAAGAATTGGATTGAGAACTTGAATGTAAGATGATAAAATCTTGTACATGTCTTGAAACCAATACATGTGTATGGTAAAGAACTTGAAAGTGCTATGAACAAGCACTAACGTGTTAGAACTATCCTTGATGTGTATGTGCAAATCTTGCACATAACTACTTGATAGAATGTGGCTTGTTGACTACTTGATACTTGGTATTAATAACCAAAGAGTTAGAATATGGAACTAGATAGAGAATGATCAACTCTACTACATACTCGAATCTAATACGTGTGTATTGAAAGTGCTATGAACAAGCACTAATGTGCTAGTACTTGGTTTTAGTCGTGCATATACTCAAAGAAGTATATAAAGTATAAAGAAAATATCATGTTCCTGAGATGGGTTCCTAAAGAAATAGGGACTAGTGTAATATGAAGATAATTCATAAAATTATAATTATTACGATTTAAGTCAGCGAGAATGATTCCAAATCACTATATGTGTTGGAAAATTTATTCGATGATTAGCGATAAATATACGCGAGATATGATTGTGACTAGGTACAATACGACCTATTCGACTACGTGTTTAGAGTCTAAGATGTTGGGCTCCACTTGAAAGTAATGGTATCGTGATAGACACATTAGTGTGTTAAAGGTTATATGAATATGTACGTGCAAATATGGCGTATGACAAAGTGACATAGAGTGATGTACCCTACTACTTGGTTGGGGTCTGTTATTAATAGACTCTAATTTGGCTTGATTGTGTTACGTGGACACATTATGTGCCATTGTTATACTGATTTGTATTCGCAATTATTGCGTACGTGTACTTGTATTTGGTGAGCACATGATTACATGGTTCATGAAGAGCTAGTCCACTACTTTTGGACTTAGTTCAACTCTCGTAGTTCAAGTAAATAATACTTGTGCAGTCTTATGTGACTCCAGCTGGTCCTTGCTTGTTCGGAGATATATAGGTTCACGCTTATCGCGAGTGCTGGGGCTAAGTGATAATCTGGGATCTATGTATCTGCGCTTGACCCCTTACTACCGATCATTGTAAGGGCATATAGCCTTCTTTGTTAGAGCAATACGCATGATAAAGTGACTGCTATACCTCTTGTCTTGAATCTTGTTCTCGAGTGTGACACTGGTTATCGGGTCCTATTGTGTACTGCACAGCAACAACTTGATTGATCGTGATTTGTCAACTGCAATAAGCAACGACAACAATGGTTTACTTGGGAGGAATAAGGTTGGAATATCCTTTGTAACGTGATAGTTTAGCCTTATGTGCTAGTTACTTGATGAGTTGGCTTAGCCTCTCATATACTTGTTACTTGATGATATCTTGAGCATGATTACTTGATCATCTTCGTGATTTGCATGATTACATGATAACATGCTATGTACTTGTATCTAGTAACTTACTGAGATTTATCTCACCCCGTTCCTTGTTTATTTGTTTCCCCCCCAGGAAAGCAAGTGGTAATACCTTGTGAGGCTCGACTTAGCAGGGGCCTACTTGGCAGGTTGTTCTTGTTGGGGATTGTTATCCTTTCCAGTTTTGGTGAGGACGATTTTGTATCAGTTGTTTAGACTCAGTATCTGGGGTAGACTTGTATAGTACTTGTATATAACCACATTTAGTTTAAATTTTTTGGTATAGAACTTGTGGTGAGCTATTTTAGCTTGTTTCTCTTGAGTATTTATGATACCAATTGATTTATTCAGGTGTCATTCCCGTTTTTCCGCTTCTTGTTAGTTACGCGCACCAGGTTCGAGGTTCTATTAGGGAATCCCGGGACTTGGGGGCGTGTCAGGGCCACATCTGCAAACATAGTTCAATTATCAACAGATGGCTTATATGTAATTAATTCACTCATATAATCACATCCACTAATCATCAATCATGCATAATATTTCGAACTATTGAATATAAAAGAATGAGAAAGAACTGAAGCGTAGTTGATAAACACCACAATAAATTAATATAAAACAATTAAGCGCCAATAATCATAACTTTAGATACAAGTTAACTCCAAAATAGAATAAAAGTGGTGTCAGAATGAATCGCATGCGGTGCTTTTAAAATGCCGGAAAGTATTGCCGACACCACTTTTTTCGGCATTTACAAAATTGGTGGAAAATGTGCCGGAATATTTTTTTCGGCATTTTTCCCCGTTTTCGGCACTTTTTAAAGTGCCACTAAAAATCATATTTGTTGTAGTGGGCCACATCTGCAAACACAATTTAATTATCAACGGATGGCTTATATGTAATTAATTTACTCACATAATCACATCCACTAATCATCAATCATGCATAATATTTTGAACTATTAAATATAAAGAATGAGAAAGATCTGAAGCACATTTGATAAACACTACAATAAATTAATCTAAAAAAAATTAAGCACCAATAATAATACCTTTAGATACAAGTTACCTCCAAAATCTATACTATAGTATTTTGAAGTTGGTGAAAACAATTCTAGGTATGACACGTAAGTAATAAAATGGTTTATCTTGATTATG
Source organism: Campanula takesimana (assembly GCA_026119855.1). Classification (NCBI taxonomy): domain Eukaryota; kingdom Viridiplantae; phylum Streptophyta; class Magnoliopsida; order Asterales; family Campanulaceae; genus Campanula; species Campanula takesimana. The sequence goes on along the minus strand of JAOWBW010000080.1, from coordinate 1,084,232 downwards.
GGGCTTCCATGTAAAATGATTGTTTCATTTCCACAGTCTTTTGACATTCCGCTACCTATGTAATAATATTAGTTGATCATAATAGGTATGTAACTGGGTACTTTGAATCTAGGCCTGTCAATCGAGCGGGTTGGCGGGTTGGTGCGAGTCAACCCGTTTAACTTCGCGGGTTGACGGGTTGTAGCGGGTTGACCCGTAAGTTTCCTTTTGCCTTGTGCTGCATGCGTTTTATTTTGAAAAGACTTGTGCTGCTGTAATGTTTTGCGTATATTTTGGACCTTTGGTAACAGAAATACACTTCACTTCATTGCAATCAATAATACTCACCCCGTCCCATAATAATAGTTACTTTTGGTTATAAATTTATTTAAAGTTTAACTAAGATTTTTAAGATAAATTATTTATTTATATTAACATTTTAAAATGGTTATTGGTAGTGTTTTTACTGTAATACTCACAGTCAACCCGGATCGGTCCACAGTCGATCCGGGTCGGGTTAAAAGTCAACGGGGTCGGACCATAGTCAATCTGTGCTGCTGTTTCTAATTGGATTGGATTTGTATTGTATAATTAAATCTTCAAAGTACCATCAGAATAATATAAAAATGGAAATATTATTTCGAGACGGAAAAAGTATGTACTCCCTCCATCCCATCTGAAATAGAATTATTGGTCCCGACACGGAGATTAAGGAAAAATAATCTTTTATTATAAAAAATTGTTTGAAAAGTAGGTGTTGTGAGTATGAAGGAGAGAGAAAGTGGGTGGGGAATAATAAATGAAAAGTTGTTGTGAGTATGACAAGTGGGTCCTACTAATTAAAAAAGTAATAAAAGCTTTCCATTTTGGGATGTCCTATTTCGAGTGGGACACCCAAAATGGCAAAACGTCCTATTTCGGGTGGGACGGAGGGAGTGTTATTTTAAAAAAAATGCAAAATGCATTAACTCACCAAATTAACCCATTTCTCTTTTCAAAACTAAAACTGTGAATTGGATTGAATTGAATGGTAGATTTTGAAATAGTAAATTAACTTTTATTCAAAAAGAAAAACTAAATTAGTTAAATGACGTTGGATGAGCAAAAAAAAAAAAAAAGTGGTTGATAGCTAATAAAACCATAATCCTAGAAACTTTCTAACTTACCTTTCCAGTTTCCCTTCTCTCTCCTCTAATTCAAACAAACATCAACGGCAGCAGGGAAGCTGCTACTCCGGCTACTTGTCGCCGAATGATTTCTGAAGAAACAGTAGAGACGGTCATGGAATCAATGGAGAAATCCTTTGATTTGTTCCAACTTCAGGAGTCTCTATTTTCCTTTAATGATTTTTTAAACTTAGGAAGAGAAGAGCCATCCCCGTCGCCGATCTCCGTCGCCGGTCCATCACCGTCGTCCGTCACCAGCCTCCGCCGTCAAGTCCGCCTCCGGAGTCTTCAATCGAGACTGAAAGAGGAATGACTTATATTTCAAAGACCACATTCAATTAGTGTTTTTAATATTAGCGGGTTATGCGGGTTTAACCCGTGAAATTTAACGGGTTAAACGGGTTACCCGTTTCAACCCGTAAAATTTAACGGGTTGAGTCGGGTGGGTAATTAACGAGTCGGGTCGAGCGGGTTGCCGGGTAACGAGCCAAAATTGACACGCCTATTTGAATCACTTTTCTCTTTACATAAGTTGTGTAAAGAACATATATAAAGAGAAGAGTATTCTATAAGAACATGTTAGTATATAATAGAACTCATACTCTTATATATAGAATAGAAATGTAGACTAGGTAGGAAATGCATTTAAATGTGTGACTTTTCAACTAATGTGACTTTTCATCTAATCAAGTTATATCCTTAAAAAAAAAGCACTAATCAAATTATAGGATAAAACTCATTGCATTTAAATTCGGTGCATGAATTACAATAATTACCCCTAATTGAAAAAGAAAACTGATAAAGAATATGAAAGATCATAAGGTAATACATTAGACATTCATTAAGAGATACTTTAAACATTCATACATAACCACCCAAGAATTTGAAAGATATAGGAGTACTAGTGGGTAACCCGTGCTCTGCACAGGTAACTAATTTGCCCTTTTTTTTACATTTTACTCTTTGTATATTTTTATTTAATAAAGTAGCATAACAGTTTTTTATAATATAAATATATTGTATATGAAAAATAATTTTTTAATTATACTTAACTAAAACAGTAAACATCATCTTAACTAAAACCATTAATAGTAAATATTAATCTATATAATAATATCAATAACTAATACTATTAATAATACTTATTAATATTTATAGTAAGTATTATTATTAACTAATACTATTAATAATAATGTTAACCTATATAGTAACTACTATGATTAACTAATACTATTAATAGTAAAAATTAACATATATTATAACTGTTATGATTAACTAATACTATTAATAGTAATAGTTAATTTATAAATTAACCATTATAGTTAACTTGTATAGTAACTATTATTGTTAATTATACTATTAATAGTAATAGTTAACTATTATAGTAACTATTATAGTTGACTAATACTATTAATAGTAATAGTTAACTATTATAGTAACTATTATAGTTAAGTAATACTATTAATAGTAATAGTTAACTTGTATAATAACTATTATAGTTAACTAATACTATTAATAGTAATAGTTAACTTGTATAGTAACTATTATAGTTAACTTGTATAATAACTATTATAGTTAACTAATACTATTAATAGTAATAGTTAACTTGTATAGTAACTATTAAAGTTAACTATTACTATTAATAGTAATAGTTAACTCATATCATAACTATTATTATGAGCTAATAGTATTAGCTAATAATGAGAATATCAAAAGTCACACACATTTAGGATAGTGATGATGTGGCTTCACACAAATGAAGCTTTAACCTATGTTTGTCTATGTGTCAAAGCCATAGTCCTCCTCACCAACTTTAATATATATATATATATATATATATATATAGATTTATGTTTGAATGAATTTTGTGCATGTCTTTTTAGTTTCCTTTCCTTCAACTCCCTAACTAATAATATAAATACTTTTTAATCACTTTTAATAAAAGAATGCATACAATCTTTGCATGAAAATATAAATACTTTTTAATCACTTTTAAAATTACTATTAATATTATTAGGTAATTATTAATTAATTATAATAATTATATTATATGTTAATTATTACATTTAACACTACATATACAAACATAGACCCGTATGGATTGTGAAAGGTCATACATTAGACATTCATTAAAAGATACTTTACACATTCATACATAACCACCCAAAATAAAATAATGCACACAGTCTTTGCATAGAAATATAAATATGAGAAAGAAAATTTGTTTTTGTTGTTGTATTTCTCTTATCTTTGTTTGTGTGTGTAAGGATCCCGTCCCTCGGGGGCGAAAACAGGCGAGTTTCGCACGAGGAAGAAATATCAAACACGGGTAACTTTCCTAACGAAAAAGAAACGGAGTCGCCACATTTGTTAATTTTAAACCAAACAAATGAAAATGGTTAGAGAATGTGAGTTCGGAGGTCAGGTTACACTCTGGGAAGAACATATTTGCGGTTCACCCAAAATGCCTCGAAAAAACCGAGTCTCCCTTGTTAGTTTGAAAATGTGCATGTGTGTATGTGTATTTAACGGGAAAGTTTCTGTTAGTGGTTTTGTTTGGAAAAACCTAACTGAAAGGGTCTGTTTATTAAGAAAACAAGGATCAGAGGGCAAAACAGACATTTTGCCCCCTGTTCCCAACATAGCCGTACGGATGTACAGGCAGTTTCCTGGGATTTTACAGTTCAGTCAAGAACAGTCCAGTTTCAGAGCAGAAACAGAACATTCTGTTAAAACTGGACAGAACTGTTTTGATTCCACTTTGTTTAAAACACTTTATGAATTTAAATACAACATTCCTATGCCAAATGACCATCACTTAGTCTCCAAAACAAGTATTTGGGTGTGATCATGAGCAATCCTTGGAGAAAATTGAGAAAAGCTGATGAACATGCCCTTTGGGCCAAAATTGACCATTTGGTGATTAAAGATTGAAACTTTATCCCCAAAATGGCATTTTTATGACTTATTAACCTTTAAAGAGTCAAAATAACATATAAAGATTGAATCTTTATAACCCCAAAGGGGACTTTAGAGCTAGATCAATGTTGGATGATAAAGATGGAAGCTTTATCATCCAAATGATCATTATTGCCAACAAAAGCATCATTCCAACTAGACAAGAAATGTAAATGACAATCAACAAGCCATAATCATCTAGGTTTAAACCTCTTCCACATAAGGCATGGAGGGCACCTTGGATCATCTCATGGCTTGGACAAGAGAAATATAGAGTAATATATGTATATTTGCTTGAATGGACAAGTCTTGCATAAATGTAAAGTTGCTTGAATGGACAAGTCTTGCAAGTAATGTAAAAGTGCTTGAATGGACAAGTCTTGCAAGTAATATAAAGATTAACATAACTTAAACAAAGATTAAAGATAAAATAGAGTTATAGATGAAGAGAAGGGAGGGGGAGAATGTGGCTTTACCTATTTTGGTTTAGCCAATCTTCCTTTCTCTCTTTCACTCTTTGTTTCACTCCTCTCACACTACTGCAGTGATTTTGACAGACCAATCTCTCTTATGTTGTTTCTCCCCCCCTGAAATGATCAGTATGGGGTTCAATTTATAGAGGCTGAGGGTGCCCAAAGTAGCCGTACGGCTAGGGACCTCATGTGCCCAAACCATCCGTACGACTCGACTTGGCGAGCTTCTGGATTTTTTCAAGTTTAATTCCAGTTCAGTCCTGGAATATCAGGTTTATCTTAGTGAGGTCCTGGCCCATTGGTTTATCCCTAAATGGTACCAAGAATTCCTCTAAAGTAGGTCGATTTCAGATTGGGGTACTTACAGAGCCCCTCGACACTTTTGAAGAAAGTGGGGTTGTCGATAAAATGCATCCCAATCTGATGGGAGGACGGCATAGCCGATTTATTCTATGGCTGGACCTAGAGGTATAGGATTCCTACGTATCCCTATTCGAGGGAATCAAGCCTATCGTAGTTCGAAAAGGGTGAGAGATTTTAAGGCTACTCAAACCTATAGGCGACCGTCGAGGTCGAATGGAGAACTTAGCGTCTTAGGCCTAAGGGTGACCATTCAAGGTCAGGTGGAGAACTTGGCGTCTCAGACCTAGGTGGATATTTTTCATCCTTTCCTAAGGAACGGGCGTGACTCTCCTTTGGTCAGAGGCGAGAACTCGGGTATGACACTCACTCGGTCAGAGGCGGGGACTCGGGCATAACACTTATTTGGTCAGAGGCAAGGTTTGGGCGTGACACTCATTTGGTCAGAGGCAAGTTTTGGGCGTGACACTCATTTGGTCAGAGGCGAATTTTCGGGCGTGACACTCATTTGGTCAGAGGCAAAGTTCGGGCGTGACACTCATTTGGTCAGAGGCGAAGTTCGGGCGTGCCACTCATTTGGCCAGAGGCAAAGTTCGGGCGTGACACTCATTTGGTCAGAGGCAAGATCAATCATGGGCTTACGTCAAGGACTGCCTTTCTCATTCTAATTTTTCTCTTTTCTCAAGACGGTCGCTCGGGGGACCTAATTTTCACAACGGTCGCTCGGGGACCGAGTTTTTTATCTCAAGACGGTCGCTCGGGGGACCTAACTTTTATCCTAAGACGGTTGCTCGGGGGACCTAATTTTATCTCACAATGGTCGCTCGGGGGACCTAATTTTCATTTCACAATGGTCGCTCGGGGGACCTAATTTTCATTTTACAATGGTCGCTCGGGGGACCTAATTTTCATTTCACAATGGTCGCTCGGGGGACCTAATTTCCATTTCATAACGGTCGCTCGGGGGACCTAATTTCATCTCACAATGGTCGCTCGGGGGACCTAATTTTCATTTCACCTTTAAGGGATATCAGGTTTATCTTAGTGAGGTCCTGACCCATTGGTTTATCCCTAAATGGTACCAAGAATTCCTCTAAAGTAGGTCGATTTCAGATTGGGGTACTTACAGTGTGATATTTTTGATTGATTTTGTTGATGAGAATTTATGAGCTTTATTAATTTTATCATGTTTTTATTTCTTGCAGCTACCCACGTGGATACTTTTGAAATTGTTATTGTTCAAAGTTGTAAGATTCATTGCTTTACACGTTGTTTCTTTAAGTTTATATTTTTGTTTATGTTTTTTTTAATATCACATACACTTTTGTTGGCTATCACTGATTCTTCTTTATCTATTTGCAGAAACCTCTACAATCTTCATTCATTTGTTTTGGTTTTGAACTGCAAATTTGAAGTAACAAAAATCTGCCCATAAAGCACTATAAAGGTCTGCTTTGTTTTGCAATAATTATAGTAAAATATATACATCGAAATTTTGAGATTTGTAAACTGAAAACTCTTCTTAACCCATAAAAGTATGTTCCTAGATGTTCACATAATTTTATTCATAATTTACATATTTATTTTCACCCATCTTGCATGACAATAAAATATGTCAAAATGTGTTTCCATTTAAGGTCTTAAATGTCTCCATATATTTAATTGATCAAAACTAATTTTCTGAATTTAAAAACTCCGAGTTTCATGTATTTTTATTTTATCTACAACTTTTATGATTTGAGTTTTTCTATTTGAGTTCGTTTTCATGACTGAATTTTCCAATCTTTTACTGATGTGCTTTATTGGCAACAATTAATCTAAGACTAGCATGTTGTAACTTTATTCATTTGAATATAACTTATATCTCTTAAAATCATATAAAAAGTCGTGGGCATTCCTCATTGAGTTAAGAGCAATTTAAGCTTTTGAATTAGGTCATTTGATTAAGAAATAAATTAGATAACAATTGGTAATCAAAAGTGGTTCAATAGTTAATTCAAAATATATTTTCAAGGACCTTATTTTTTTTTGAAAAATAAATAAAGAAGGTATTCTATAGTGATTGACACTTACTCAAATATTTCACATTTTTTTACTTCTATTTTTTTTATTTTAAAATTGTTACTATAATAAAATTAGAATTATTATAGTAAAATAAAAATTATTTATCAAACCTTCAACGTCTTTCCCGTGCGTAGCACGGGGTTCGCACTAGTAGAATGAAAAATTAGTTCATCATAAATTGATGAACCATAATTTGTGATGAAGAAGACATAAATTTCACAAAGAGAAAAATAATCAAAGTACGGCCTCTAATACTATTTTCTAACCCTAAAAACTAATTAGAAAAGTCCTTTTATACTAGGAAATAGAGTAGAAATAATGAGATCCTAATTCTAACATGAAACATGAGTTGCTACGTATGTGATTCATTTTGACATCCGAAATTCCCACAATGTTCTTGAATTTTTGATAAATTCTTTTTTTGTCCACATACTTCTTGGAATTCGATTAAAGTCGCTGACTTTTAACAATTGCAGTTTAGTTTCTGGATTTCTTGAGGTTTTGCACAACAGTCCTCAACTTTCAGTAAATTCGTCTCAAGTCCCTGTAGTTATACAATTCCGCCATAGTTTGCTTTGAATCCTGTGCTTTCCACCTGTTTTACATGTTTTCTACATAAACACTAAAACATACATTACACAAAAATACTCAAACATTTCACCAAAAATAGGTCCAAAAAGTACCCAATAAATAGTATAATACTCATTCATCAGCCATCGCCGTTGTGGAGGGAGAGGGACAAGGTTGAGAGGGGAGATTTCACCATAAAGAGCGTTGGAGGGAAGAGAGAGGTCATGGAAAGATTGAAATAACACGTAGGGGGAGGTTTTGCATATTTAGGGTTTGGGTGGAGAAGGATATTTGGTTTATATAGTATCGAGGGTTTTTTAGCAATAAAATTTCACCTTGTGGATTTTATTTTTATTTTTTTTAAAAAATAAAATAAATTGCATGTCCTTATTAAAAATTACGTTTTGTTTAGCTTTTAAGAAATTAACCCCTTTATATATATATAAAAAAAATCATTGTAGTAAATTTCACGTAAGTTTCATACAATAATGATTGAAAGTATGAGTAATATTATGGGAATAAAATCTTGTTCGCACAATATTTAGTGGATAATATATAATTGAATGTTCATTTAGTACTAAAAGCATAAATGATTTGAAACATCGATCAGTGATGTCATTTAAAATTTTGTCAATAAGCTTAGGCGACTACTTTATGAGATGAAATATTATGTATCACTTTTTGTGGACATCTTGTGTACCACATGTGATATGTCGGCTATGTATCACTTTTGACATTATAATCATTTCAGGAGTCGATCAGGCTCTTAGAGTGGGAGAAGCAAAGTCTTCACGGGGTGATTTAAAAAGGAGTCTATCTTTCTTGTAGTCGCTTCCATTCCACTATTCTGATCGTGAAAGAATCTCTTCCAAATGGTATCGCTAGGTCTTTATGAACTTTTATTTTCTACAGTTGATCTTTTGAACCCGTTTCAAAAAACTTATAATCATTGAATCACTTGTATTATACAAGTGGTATACAAAAAGTGGTACGGATGATTTTCTCTCATACTTTATGCTTTCAATGAGTTTGACGCCTATCCATTTAAAAAGAAAATGCCCCAATTTTTCTCATATGGATGTGCAAACATAAGCAAATCCATGTAAAGCAACACAAATGATATTAAAAGGAGGGCAAAACTGCTATTTTGGTCACTTAACTATATCTGTTTTTCAAATGTGCTCACGATTGTTTTTCTTTTTGGATTGTTCTCACTCAAGTTATGATTTTTGTAATGTCCTCACTCCGTTAATGGATCCGTCAATTATTTAACATAAAATGGTCTTGGGCCATCACATGACTAACACCAGTTAAATATTTAACGTATCCGTCAATAAAAATAACCAAAACCGAACAAAGGACTTCAAGATGAAAATGACTTATGTACACCTATCTTCAACCTTGAAACAATAGCCATAATTTCTCCCCCGCCCCTTTAATTTTGACCTTCCTCATCACTTCAGTTTTAACCTTCAAATATTAACCCCACAAATCACAACCATCAATGAAACCTCTGCTAAACTGGAAACCCACTTGCATCCTTCCCCTCATTCCCACTACCCATTCAGCTCCACCTTACATTCACGCCACATCCTATTCTTCCCTAGATTCATGCCATAGTCATCCCCAACAAACCCCTCCAGTCAATCTCAACCTATGCACTCTGGTATTCCCAACCAAGCCCCCTTAAGCCGTCTAGATCAGCCTAACAAACCACCTCGAACATCTCCTACAATGAAACCCTCTCTCTCTTTATTAGAATTGGGTCATCATCCCTTAAAAGGTCTTGTTAAGAGGTGAGGTAATCCAACCTATATACTGGATCAATTTTCTTCTCCAAGTTGATGTGGGATGGGACTTCAACACGCCCCCTCACGTGTAGGCCGACATGACCGTCGGCTCTACACGTGGACCATTAACACGCCGGCATACTCATCGGCTTAAACCCAACACGGGCTGACAAACCCATCATCAACTTGGGCCTAACTCTGATACCATATTAGAATTATGTCCTCATCCTCTTAAAATACCTTGTTAAGAGGTGAGGTAATCCAATCTATATACTGAATCAATATCTTCTCCAAGTTGATGTGGCATGGGACTTCAACACTTTTACCTCCACCCCCGTTAGCTTTTCCGGCATTTCTGGAGATTTTTCAAGATGAGAGTACAAGCGCCAGTAGGTAGAGGTCGGCTGGAGGAGTTGGGTTGGGGTTGGGGTTGGCATTGGCTATAGCAGCAACTGAAACATCAATTGCAGATTTGGGATTTTGAAAAAAATAATATGGGGTTTTGAAGTTTATGAAATTTAGATTTGGATATGGATTTTGAAAGTTGGTATGCTCTCCTATCTTTTATTCCTTCCATGCCCATAAATGATTATGAATTTTTCTTAATTATAATTTTGATGGTGCTATAAAGAAAAAAGTGGGTGGATGCGTGGTGGCTGTAGTGTTGGGTGGTGACTGGTGAGTGGCTTGAGGGAGATGATGTTAAATTTGGGTTAATCATTAAATAGATAACGAGGGTTACCCACGTCGTAGCACGCGACCTAATTCCGTTTATAATTGACGGTTCTGTCTATAGGGTGAGGAAATTGCGAAATCCTGTACTTCAGTGAGGACATTTCAAAAGAAAAAACAATAGTTTAATGACAAAAGCAATAGTTATGCATTAAAAACATACAAACAAAATTGCAAATTTAGACAATAAGTTATAAGTTTAGGCATTAGAAAACATGTAAATAAAATAAAGAGTTTAAGCCTTAAAACACCTAGCCCGTATATTTAGAAAAAAGATTTTTATAACTTATGGATAAACTAGTTTTTCCTAAAATTTCTTGTTGTAAGTTTCAATGCTAAGTTACAAAATATTAATCTTTATATTGACTTTTATAAATATTAAAACTGACATTTATAAACATTCTAATTTACACTTTTAAACATTAATACTTTTAACACTTGTTAATTATAATTATAGTACTACAATAATAAAATAATATCAATGGGATTTTTTTTCTTTTTTTGACGAGAATAATTGAAAATCTCGTAAAAAACGTGTTTCACGCTTGCATTAGTATAAAGACAAAAATTTGTGTGAGACGGTCTCACACAAGACTTTCTCTAGTATAAAATCTGTTTTCATCCATTAATTTAAAACAAAAACTCTTGATGAAAAACAGGTTTTAGATTTTTACTAATGTAAAACAATGTTTTTGATCAGATTTTGATTTCGAGAATAATACCAGTCAAATGAAAATCAGGTACAATTCAAAGATGAGTTGGTTTTGGGGGAAACTAGTTTCCCCCTAATGTTAAAAAAAGACCTGTTTTGATATATGAGAAACCGGTTCATTAATAATTCCGGTTCAATAAGCTAATAAGTAGAACCGGTTAATGAATCTAGGGTATAAAACGTGGAAAACACACAGTAGCCGCCCACACACATGCGATCTTCGGCTGGATTTTCCCTTCTTCCGCCATCTCTCTCTCTCTCTCCATCTCTCTCTATCGCCATTGCAAATGAGACGAGCTTCAAAGAAAACGATTGAAAAGGTATGAATCTTTACAAGTTTGTTCATCAATTATCACATTTTTTTTTCTATTTGAAATTGAAATTGATATTCGAATAAGCTAATTGATCTAATTGAAATTGATTTTCTCCTTATAGAAGATGGATATGAAGATGGAGATGGAGATAGTAGATCACAATGTCATTGAATCAGAGGAGAGTGAGATTGAAAAAGACAATGAAGATCAATTTGAAGAGATGGATATCATCATTTGGCTCAAAAACACCAAATCTACTCTTAATTTGAATCATGTAGTCATTTGCTACTCAAACTGAAATAGAGATGTTCAAACTGCTCAAACTGAAATAGAATTGATTTGGTGTAACTTGTTGTTTTAGTATAGTAACGTGGAGTTTTAGTATTGTAACATGATGTTTTAGTACAGTAACTTGGTGTTTTATTAGTGCAACCTGGTGGTTAATCAAGTTATGTTGTATCAGATCTATACTTAGTATTTTAGTAGTGTAACTTGATGTTTGAACACACAAACTTGGTATTATAATAACATTGAAATAAAGCATTTTGAACATCAACTTATATATAAATTAGTGTTGTTTTAGTTTAGTAACTTGATGTTTTAGTATTGTAATTTTATGTTTTAATATAGTAACTTGGTGTTTTATTAGTGTAACCTGTTGGTTAAAGAAGTTATGCTATATCAGATCTATACTTGATATTTTAGTAGTATAACTTGGTCTTTGAACAGACAAACTTAATATTATAATAACCATGCAAGCATTTTGAACATTAACGTATAATATAACTTGGTGTTGTTTTAGTATAGTTACTTGGTGTTTTAGTATTGTAACTTCATGTTTTAGTACAGTAACTTGGTGTTTTATTAGTGCAGCTTGGTGGTTAATCGAGTTATGTTTTATCAGGTCTACACTTGGTGTTTTAGTAGTGTAACTTTGTGTTTTAACATACAAACTTGATATAATAACCATACAATTTCTTTTGAAACAAGCACTTTGAACATGAGCTTATAATACAACTTAATACACATGTTTATGCATAAAAAACAACAAGTTAATAACTTAAAACAATAAGTTTGGACTTAAAAACAATAAGTTTGGATTTCAAAACAAAACGTTACAATTTCACTGATTAACACACTTTTTAGACCTAGTTTGTCTAACATATATGTTGCAGTCGATCTACCAGCTTTCTTCCTCTTCTTCTCCTCATTGTCTTTGCTCCCAACAATCTTGTCAATGTGATCATGTTTGATTGCCGAAAAGTCTTCAACTTTATTTAACAAAGACTCATTTTTGCTTCTTTAAATCACTGAGTAACAAATACCAAACTCAAAATGCCTAATCAAGCATCACAAAAACCGAACAAAAAAGGCTTGAAATCAACACAGTAATCGAATAAAATAGAGTGAGAATCAAGCGAAAAAACTTGAAATCAACACATACCTCCATCACGCCCTGACTTCACTACGCCTTTCCTCTTTATTTTGCTTTAAATCAAACAGTAGTTTGCGTCAAATAGAGTGAAATTAACGAACGACGCAAGGAGAATCAAACAAATTTTACTTCAAATTGGAAAAATCGAACAAAAGAGTAAAATGTTGGAGGTAGTCTTCACCGGTTTTAGAGAGAGAGAACGGCGAAATTTTGGGCGCTGTGTGTTTTTTAGAGAGAGAAGTCTGCGATTAGGTTTACCTAAATCGGGTCAAAAGGATGGTGTGGGTTTCAAGCCCGGTCCATTATGTTGCTATGTGTGTGACGGTTTTCCTATCCCAAAACCGATCTTTTTTTAAGTTTAGTTTCCCCCAAAATTTTCTGTTCAAAGATATAACTATAGTACAGTACTCCACAGTAACTCCACTACAAGGGGTAACAAAACCACCTACGTCACTAAACAAATTCCATTACGCCAGCAGAGCAGCAGGCCGCATTCGCCGTTCCAAACCCCTGCGCTTGTCTTCTTCTCCCTCTCTCTCTGCACACTTTCCCCATCTTTAACCCTAGTTCAATTCCTCCCCAATTCTCCATGGGTAAGCAATTTTATACTATTCAACAAGCAATCCTTTTCTGTTTTAGATCCATCTCTCTCTTACAAAAATTTCAATAAAATCCTGTACTTTTAATCATCTGTTATTGAATTCGATATCTGGCTCTATTATATGATATGTATTCCGAATTTGATTAGTCTTGTTGGATTTTTTTTTTCCCCGGAAGTGAGTTACTGAGATTTTTTTCTATGATTAGATATTGAGGAGGACATTCGCGCACTGCAGCTTGAGTCATCTGGTATACTTTCGTTTTTTTTTTTTTTTTTTTTTAAATTATTGTTATACTACTTTTTTGCTGATTTTAGTACTGTTATTGCTAGCAGCCTAGCAGTGTGAGTGTTAGTTTTAGCTCTAGTACTATTATTTTGCAGAAATATCTGATGGTAGCAAGTGTTTATGTTGTTATTAGATTGTACAAGTGATTAGGTATGTTTGTAATGTTTTTGATATATATCTGAAATACGCGTGCAGAAGATAATACCTTGCAGCATGACTCGGCCAATAATGGAAATCCAGAAGAAGATGAAAATTCTAATGGAACTGAAAAAGGTTTGGAGTTTATGACTGCTTTTAGCCAGGATGTATTTATTTGTGCATTGTTTTTGTTGGGTTGTTTATATCATTGTATTTAAGTAGGCATAGGACTAGAAATTGCTCATATTTATGAATTTGGGACCTTTTATCAGTAACATAGGTATTTATTATTTTGTACTAGCGTGATTGGTTAATACATAGTGAGGTTGTCTATATTTATTCTTTAGTGGTGATCGAAACACAATTATGTCTGTTACTTGAGTTGTATTAGCTTGACTTGGCTTGGCCATTTTAGTTTATTTTGTTGATTCAAGCTTGATCCCGTGAACTTACGACAATACTTACAAATATAAAAAATCTTAATTATTACAGACAACAATAAAATGAAACACCAAATATTTGCTCAAGTTGACGTCAACAAATGTATGTTCACTTGTTTAAGATCGTTTGAACCTTATTGTAACATACTCCCTCTGTCCCAGCTCACTTGACACTTATTTCCAATTTGGTCCGTCCCAGCTCACTTGACACTTCCCAAAATAGACTACTTTTTATAATTTTATATTCACTATACCCCACCACTCATTATCTCTTTTCATTTCTCACCACTCAATTTATTCAACCAACACTACTATTTACCACACATTCTCTCTCTTCTTTTTCTACCACACATTTTCCTTATTTTATTCTTTTTCCTTAGTTATTGTGCCCACCTCTTGAATGTCAAGTGAGGTGGGACGGAGGGAGTATGTATTAAGAAAACTAAAGAGACGTTTTTATCTGATTATTTTTTCTTGATATGTCTTATTTGAAGATCTGTTCAAAGATTAAGCTCCCCCAAGCTCAGCACGAGCTTAGGTTGCAACACCAAGTCGAGTTACGGTTGCTCAAGATCCGTTCATGCACGGACGGGTCTTTAAATTCCCAAAATTTTACTTTATGTTCAGAATTTGGCCTTCATCTATAGATAATTGAGTAATTTGAGGATCTTCTTCACAGAACCAGCTACATTGCCTAAATATCCAATCTAAATTCTATAGTTTCTCTCCATGAAAATCTGTTAGATTCTTTTTTCTTTCTTCAAATGGGCTGTTTCTACTTGACTGAGAAAGGTTGTAATAGTTTCTTTAGTTTTTAGGAGGGTGTTGGGGTGAGGTGGGAGACGGGAGACGGGGTTATTGATAATTTTGTGGAGGGTTGAGGCTTTCTGTGAAATCATTTGGATGCCCCATAAGGGTGAATTAGTGTATGTGTAGATTGCAAAGCTATTTAATTGACTCGATCTGTTATTGAACGAACTCAAATTCATATGAGCCGTGGTTGTAGTGGTACTGGGCAAGTCGATGACAAAAAGTTCATCACATCTTGGGTAGGCATTAGCTGTTGTGAGGTAAATGGTGGTGTAGTGAAGCTGGACTTAATTCCTTTATTGAAACATGGGGTTGTCTACAGTTTGAATGATTTCAAGGCAGCATATTTGCTGGATACTTGTTTTATAACGTTTTGTATATCATCACCTTTATCTATAAATGGAGGTTGAGCTTAGTGGTCACTCACGCATCATATGGTGATATTCATGGTATTTGCCGCTAGGCATCAGATTTTGTTAATGATACAATAGAGTTTTTAATAAGGCTGGTGGAAAGTATGATATAAAGAATTTTACTTTCATGTTGTCTCAGCTGATAAGGATGAAATACATGATAGATTACAGCCAGCTGTTGCTGATACTGAGGTGGTGCACACTGTGACAAAGAGTGCAGGGGAAGGTCTGTCATTTCAAATTTTGTGTATCTGAACATGAATCACGCTCAGATTTTTCTGTACAGAGATTTTTTTTTTTTTTTTTTTTTTTTTTTAAATCATGTTGCTGCAGATTATATTCCGTATGTGCACTATTGAAAAATTTACTGTGCCTTTGCATCTTTAATTTTCTTAGTGAAAGAAAAAGAAATATCTCCCCCAGTAGTCGCTGAGGAAGAAGTGGAAGAGAATAAGAAGCGACACTTGAATGTGGTATTTATTGGTCATGTTGGTAAGTTCTTTATTTCTTGCCTATCTCAGCATGATTGTAAGATTTTATTTGCTTCTCATGCTAGAATTTGGTTTCATATTCTTTTATTTTCTAGACATGCTATTGACTTTATGTTTCTCCCTCTGTCCCAGAATAACCCTACATTCTTTTTTGGTATGTCCACAAAGTAAGAGTCCCATTCCTTAAATGGCAAATGATGAATAGTCTTTTGGACAATTTTAACATTATAATGCTTGTATAATTACAATAAACCATCACTTACAAACTTACTATTTACTTGCACTATAAACAGTGTTTTGGACAATTATATATCCTCAACCCACTTGCAATGCTTACCATTTTTATTGTTTCCTTGATAAGCGTGCAAAACCAAGGTAGGACTCTTACTACGGGACGGATGGACTATTAGATTTTGATATCGTTATCAGATACTATTGTAATCTTCTGCTGCTTTATACGAGGTTTAGGTAATTATTGTGAAATGTAGTGACTCCCTCTTCCCTTTATGCACATTATCACGTGAGCGGCTCTATCATGTTAAGTCTGCAGGTTGCACAATTTGACCGATCTACATCTTTCATGGGTTGGCCATTTTACTTCTCTTTCTCTTCTCACCCAAACCTAACCAGAAATTCTTTGAAAGGGTCGGCACCGTCAAGCTCCAAATTTGTAACCACCTAACTAAATGCCATTAGTGATCCTTGACTGTGTTGCTAGATGTGTATGATGCTGTATCACTGTGTCGGAGTTTTTGTAATCGATCTGTCTTTTAAGCGTGCCTCAACTACACTACTCATTTAAAGTTAAAGGCAAGTAGGAAAGCCCCTGAACAGTTTCTAGGGGGAATGCGAGGTGTGACCTCAGAGTCATGGAGTGCAAGGAGGCTTCCCCCGGAAGTCTTCCCATCTACTGCTCTAAGGGTTTGAGCTTGTTTATCATCAAAGTTTTCAAGGTTTTTTTTTGATATGCTATATCATGCAAGTTAATTACTTAATATCATTTTCACTTTCTAGTTTCTACTAATTTTGATTATGTAGTCTTTGAACTTCTAAAAGCCGCACATGCTGTTTGGGAGCTTGTGAATTATTTGATTTTTTCCTCTCGTTTAGGCTTGTTTGCCTGTAGATTTGATCATAAATGTTTACGTCTAAGCAATCAAATTTTAGACTTCGGAAAGTAATTGTAGCTTAACATACTGTTGGTAATTTCATACTGGATAATACTTGATATTTACGTTTACTATATGGGCGACAGATGCTGGAAAGTCCACTACTGGTGGCCAGATACTATTTCTCAGCGGCCAGGTTGATGATCGTACAATTCAAAAATATGAAAAGGAGGCGAAAGAAAAGAGTAGAGAGAGTTGGTAAGATTAGACTGGTCTTCTGAGTCCACGTGATTGTATATCATTCTATATTGATACCTCACT
Organism: Campanula takesimana; assembly: GCA_026119855.1. NCBI lineage: Eukaryota > Viridiplantae > Streptophyta > Magnoliopsida > Asterales > Campanulaceae > Campanula > Campanula takesimana. The sequence goes on along the minus strand of JAOWBW010000080.1, from coordinate 1,067,070 downwards.
GTCTTTTTTTTTTCATTATAGATGTGGTATAACATCAGCAATTATAAAATTTTGCTTGCTTTCTATTACTCCTGGTGGAAATTACCATAATTGATGCATTTGCTTGTTTCTTTCTTTCTTTCTTTATTCATTCTTATCTTGGATTTTTTTTTTGGAGGGTTGGGGTTTGTGTGAGGGTGAAAGAGGTTATCCATTGGGGAAGTTAAATTTGTTCCATTTAAAATCAAATGTCAATCATTGAATCTACTTTGTATCTTACGTCTTTGTTGGAACTTTTCTAGCAGAATGTAGCGACTAAGATGAGTTTTACCTTTTGGTAGCTGTCATAATTACTGGGTTGTTGTCCTCTCTTCATTGTGTTGTTCAAAGTTAGGGAGTAGTTGAATAAAGTTACCTTTATTTTAACTTCTAAAATCTTCTACCACCAACTTCGTACTTACTATAGTTATCTGGCTCCATGTTCCTTGTCTTGCTGCTTAACTAGTAGTGGTCTTTCCAATACATGTATGTAGTATCTTGACTGACCACCACTTCTATGTAAAAAAACCGATTGCCTTCTTTCTGGTTGCGCTTCCCTGACCTTTTCTTCTCTCGGTTACTCAATCACTATCTTCTCTCGGTTACTCAATCACTATCTGCTCAATTATGCACGTCCTGTCCAGCGATCCCTTTGCTTGACTTCTTGATGATTAATGTAAGTTTCAGTAGGGTTCAGGTCCAACATCAAAATATTGTAATTATTTTTCAAGGGGAAGGTATTGATAATGAATCATTGAAATCTATGCGGTAATGAATATGTCAAAACATGAACAATCTGACCTGGCGAATCCCAAGTACTTACTATAATATAATATATCTGGTATGAGTGCATGTTCCGTTTATTGCGACCCCATTGGTTCACTAATTGAGATAACACAGAATTTTCCTTCTCCTTTCCCTTCTCTGTTTCTAACCTTCTCATCTCTCTTAGGGGTTTTGTGTCCAATGACTTGTCAGTCGTTCAAGAATCATTACCCACTTATAGAGTTGTCAGTTTGAGTTATATCTTTCCCTGCTTCCAAACTAGTCACGAATGCTACCAAAGAAACAGAACGGAAAAAGTATATTCGGATGCCTGTTGAAATGGGTTTCTTATACCGCCCATCTACTCCATGTGCTTGCTTTGATATCAATTGTTGCATTCATTGTTGTGAAATCCAGTGCTCAATGTTATATTGATGGTCAGTTAGTATATTGCTTTCTTCTTTTATTTGACCATGATCTTTTTCTGCGTAGGTATATGGCTTATATAATGGACACCAACGAAGAGGAAAGAGTTAAGGTATTCATCTATCCTTCTACTGTGTATTGTGAAGCTCTGATGATCTAATGTTAGTCTTTACTCTCTTCTGATTTGTCTCATGGTGTACCATTAATCTTTTATATTGGTATTAAAACATGCTTTGACTTTCATTTATATTTTGACAATACTAATTACAGGGGAAAACAGTTGAAGTCGGAAGAGCATATTTCGAGACAAAAACAACTCGGTTTACGATATTGGATGCACCGGTAATTTTCTGCTCGGCATATGTCCAATATGCTCATTTGTCTTTTCCCCCTTATTAGTCATATGCTATATTAGTTACTCCCTCTGTCCCTAAATGAGTGTCCATTTTCAAGAAATCTTTGTCCCTAAATGAGTGTCTTTTTTGAACATAACTTTCTCCCTAAACGTTTTTTTTCGAATTTTTTTTCACCGGTTTCTTAATACGGGCAAAACTAAAGGTTTGGAAAGGAGATTACAAGATTATATATGAATCGTTGTTACCAAATTGTTTAAAAAGTTGAGATTTTCAGTGTCCCTTAAAATGAAATTTGGACACTCATTTAGGGACAGAGGTAGTATTATTTTACCTCCCCGTCATCTTTGGAAGACTTACATTTGTTGCATTGTGCTCCTCCTTCCTAGTACGGGTTTCCTTTTTCTGCTTTTCAAGGACAGTAAGTAAGTTGACTATAGGCAGAGCACATATATACATACAAATGGTATCCACATGATAATCTTGCAAGTGAACATTGGTACATGATACTGGAGAAAGGGGAATGATTACTTAGTGATTTGAAACAACGATATTCATCTTTGAACTTCATTAATTACTGCAAATCTATTTTGAGATAAAATTCTGTTAAAATACTGACTGATTTTGCGACTCAGGATTACAAAACAGCTTGTCTTCTTTCTCCTCTCTGAATCCTACTTTTGAGGAATTGTTTTATACTAAACACCTTGAAGGACAGTTTTGAGATTATGGTGATACATAGTTATTAATGGTGAAAGGCTAGAGGCAGGCAAGATATACATTTAGAAAGATTTAGGCGGGTGAGTAACAGGTGAACAAGGCGATATTAAAAGAAAAATAGTTGAAATATATATTTCAAATGCATTCTATCAACGACAATGCACAGGAAATTAAGCTTAAGGAAAAAATAATCGAGGAAGAAACTTGAACTGGTTAGTAGAATCCATTTTTCGTTAAGAAAGATCCAAATTTAACCCCAAGTCACTGATTTATTTTTCAAAATTCCCAAATTCCGTGAACAAGAAACGAAAACCAATACGACCTAGTGAAATCCGAAATGGAACACCAAAATTTAGTTTGGAACATCCCAATTCTGAAACCGACAAACTAAGCTGTATAAGTATTGTAGCGATCAAGTCTGTTCATGTCTGGCTCACCTTGCCTTTCCTTATGCTTCAAAGCGATCACCTCGGTTCACCTTGCCTTTCCTTCATGAGTCGCCACACCGCCTTCGCCTTTCACTTGGCAACACCTTTGGCGGTCACCTTTTATTTTTGTGTTGGAGGCTTTAAGTCTCATTGCTACATCCGGATACAGGAGTAGATTGCAGTGCTCTACTTGGAAAAGTTTTCTCTTTGGGTTGTAGTTTTAAGTGCCTCCCGCTGTGGAACCTTTTCAGCTTTTCCATGTGTACCCATGTGTTTGTGTATATGAGGGTATAACAAACTATTGCTCTTGTACTTATCTTGAAATTTTGTACGAGTAATGAGTTTATCTCAGTTGGCCTTTGACAGTTGTCCATATATCTCTGCCCTGTGATATGTTTATCTCACTTTACAATAAAATCTGGTAGAAACATCTTTGAAGAAGATGCATCATATTATGATATGCTTCCAATTTAGTTTGTTTTTGGTCATTTTTCTCAGTAACATTTTTTTATTTTTCTCTTTTTGTCTTTTTATGTTGTGGTCGTTTGATTATTCAGGGTCACAAAAGCTATGTTCCCAATATGATCAGTGGGGCTTCTCAAGCTGATATAGGTGTACTGGTAAAGTTCTGCTGCAACCTCTTAACCAGAATGAGATAGAATGAGCTACATTTGTCTCTTTACATTTCTTTCTCTCACCCATTCAGGTAATATCTGCTCGGAAAGGGGAATTTGAAACAGGATATGAGAGAGGTGGGCAGACTCGTGAACATGTTCAACTTGCAAAAACTCTCGGTGTTTCTAAGCTACTCGTTGTTGTCAACAAAATGGATGATCCCACTGTCAACTGGTCAAAAGAGAGGTGCTTAACCAGTTCAGTGTTCCATTTTCTTGCTCTATGTAGTCTGTGATTAGTTGGGACCTTCCGATTTTTTTTTTGTCTTTCGAACATTCTGTTTTTTATTTACAGGTATGATGAAATTGAGTCTAAAATGGTGCCTTTTCTCAAGTCATCTGGCTACAATGTGAAGAAAGGTAAGAATAACTTCTACTGCAAACATTCTACTCAATGTTGTCTTTCTCAGTTATTAAACCCCCTTTACAAAAATTCATCTTTAGATTTGACGTGTTCTTTTATATAATCATTGCTTATGTGAGATTTTGATGTTAACCACCATTTGAGTAATGTAAAACATTATACTACACTCACCAAAGAATGTGACTGTTATGACATCTTGCTGGTCCGACCTAACATGATCGAACAGTGAGTTACTGTGGTGGATTTTCTTTTCTTGCCAAATCACTTGATTCCAATTGTGTGTAGTTTTATATAATTTAGCATCAAACTGGAGAAAGTCCTGAGTCTTGATAGTCACCTAAACATTGTTCTGCTTGAGGATTGCATCAATTTCCGACTACCAAAGTTTTCTCAATTGACCTATGTTTGCATGTGATGAAGCAATGAAAGAGTGACTGTAATTAACGGAAGAACTTGCAAAGCAGAGTAATGCACAATTTTCTATTGTTATTTCGGTTAGTTGCGTAAGAAGTTCTAACTATGTGAAAAATCTAAACTAGGCCTATCAACCCTTACCGTGGAAAGACAATATTACCCAAAAAAGAAAAAGGTTTGAAAAATAACAAAAACTCACTTAGAAAAACTAGGAAAAATTGGAGGATAATCATATTTCTGGGTTTCTGCCTCATAGTTAATGGAAATTTCTACTTGAGTAATTTCTGTTGCGTCTTATGGTTGTTTTTGATTATAATGTCATTCTGAGATTTTGTTTCTTGAGTTGCAGATATTCAGTTTCTTCCAATATCTGGTCTGGTTGGTTCAAATATGCAAACAAGAGTAGACAAAAGTGTATGTCCGTGGTGGGATGGTCCATGTCTATTCGAAGCCCTCGACGTTATTGAAGTTCCATTACGCGATCCCAAAGGTCCATTTAGGTACCAAACCGTTTATGCTTCTAGCTGTCACATTTTCCCTGTCACCTCCGTACGTGCATGCGAGTCTTTTTCTCTCCATAGGCAGTTTGCTTGAAATTCTTTCCCTTATGTTACGGTGAAGTAACAGTGGTATTGTAGCGACAGTGCTTTGTGGTCCTTGAACAATATATTAGTTGTTATGGAGATGTCTTCCGTTTATCTTCTTGTCTTTTTTTCTTCCTTTTGGAGTGCTGGCCTTATCAAATACTATGATTTTCTCTATTACTCAGTTTGAACTTTTTACTCCTCTAATCTTATGCACATTTGTAGAATGCCTATCATCGACAAATTCAAAGACATGGGGACTGTTGTTATGGGAAAAGTAGAATCTGGTAACGTCCGTGAGGGGCAGACTCTACTCATTATGCCAAACAAGGTAATGCATTGATTTACTTGTACTTCTTCCAATTTATTGTGATGCCTTGTCCAGGCGTCTACTCCATCTGTCCCATTTGAAGATGTGGGGTTTGACCATACACACAAATTAAGGAAATTGGTTGGCATATGAGTGAGTTTTTAAGTTTCCGTAAAAAAATGAATGCAAAACAAAGAGAAATCATTTAGGGGTCGTTTGTTTTTTGATTCAGAACCTCTTAATGGGTCTGAATCTGATTTAATCAGATCCTCAACAAATTAAGTGTGTTTGTTTTTTCTCGGTTCAGATCTTAGAAGCTCTGATTTTCCACTTATTATTCAGATTCAAAATGGCCACTTATTTTTAAGTGGCTGCTTCTGAATGTCATTTTTACATAAACACCCATATCATATTTAATAAATTCCAAGTCTACACCTCTCATTTACTCCACCCTCTCTTGATCGTTCTCTCTCTCTTTACTACGTCTTCCTATCGTTTCGATATGCGCCTTCATCTTCCTCTCTCCTCCTTTGTTCTCCTGTCTTCGTCTCTCAGCCTCCGGCTCTGCCCTCCTTTCACTGCCGTCTACACATCCCTCGCATCTATGCTTCATCTCAGGTCATTATTATATCATCCTCCATCTTCCTACATACACCCAAACCCTAGATTTGTAATCACTTCAATTTCGTTGAGTATCACCGTCTTACCGGAGGAAAATAGAGGGTAAAATCCAGATTTCGCTCGCGTCTCATTTTGGGTTCTTGATTTACAGTTGGGTTTTGGGTTGACTGTGGAATTTGATTTGGAGGTGAGTGGTAAATTGAAAGTTTTTTTTTTTTTTTTTTTTTTTAAGGGGTTGTTAGTACAGGTTTTCCAGTTTGTGGAGTTTGATAGGTAGAATTTCCCGAATGGTATTCAATGTTCCTGGCACTTTCAAATTTGAAACTTGTTTGATGGGAGTTTGTTTAGGTTTCAAATCAATTTCTGCTCCTCCTGGCTTGGTGTTCTATTCAGTTATGATGTTTTAGGGTTCTCCTAATTGGGTGATATTTCATTGATTTAGAGAGGGTGGGTTACCCTCTCTGTTTGTGGAGTTGGATAGGTAATGAATTTTATTTAAGAATTAAATTCGATGTGAAAAAAAAACTAAAAGTTAAATAATTTGAAAGGTTAAAATAGGTATGTAAATATTTTCTACAGATTCAGATAATAGATTCAGACAAATAATCTCAGTCTCAAAATTTTAGAATTCAGCCATCAGATGCTGCCTTTTATACAATCAGATGTGAAATCAAATTTTAGTACTTAATACTTAAAAAAAACAAACGCCACCTTAATTTAAACCAAGTGGTAGAGGAAGATTAGTATAGTCATTTGGTTAAAATGAGGCCCAAAGAGGAAAGTTATTCTTCAATTGGGACGCCCAAAAAGGAGTGCCCGTCACTTCAAGTGGGACGGAGGTAGTATTTCATTTCTTTTCTTCCCAAAGAATGTTTAACTATGGTACTTCCATTCTGTTTATATTTCCAAATTCCAAACCACTTCAATGTTTTTGTGTAACAATAGCTGTTTCTCAAATATTTACCCAGGTTCAAGTGAAAGTTCTTGCTGTATATTGTGATGAAGACAAAGTTAGGAGTGCTGGGCCTGGTGAGAATTTACGGGTCCGAGTATCTGGTATTGAGGAGGAGGACATACTAGCCGGTTTTGTCCTGTCAAACATTGGTAAATTTTCATGAAGCTTCTATTCTAGTATTCTCTATTCGATCTATTCAACTCAGAGATTGCTGCAAATGTAGGAATAAGCGTTAGTATTGTTGTTTTGTTTAGTAAATGCTACTTTGTGTGGTAGCGTTCTTGAATTACCATTTGGCCTTGCATGTTGTTGTTACTTTTTAGTGGTTCTCCTGTTGCATAGAATTTGGCTTGTAAGATGTGTGGCTTTTCTCTGAAATCTTAACATATGTTTATATCCATTTAAATCTTGTTCGATGGAACTTGAGGTTGTTGTATTACAGTGGCAAAGCCAGAAATTTTTGTGAAGGGGGGACAATATTATTTTGAGTATGAAATATTATAATCAAATACTCCCTCTGTTTCCGAGTAAATGTCCTACTTTCCAGTTTTGTTCCTAAACTACCCATTTTTTAGGCACAAACATTGCAATGCCATGTGAAGTGCGAGGAGCCATTTTGTCTAGATTGGGGCAATAAGGAAGCATAAAAGATAGCCTTAAAATGTTGACTTGTCAACTGTGACGTTTATTCCGGGACGGTGGGAGTAACTAAATTTAGTTTAAAGGGGAGCAAAATTTTAATGTAGTGTTAATCTTTTATTCGTACAAAGGGGGGCTAAAAAGTAAATTTAAAGGGAAAAAGCAATATTTTTAAAATTGGATAGTGCTAAACTTGTGCATTTTTAAAAAATAAAGTGGGGCAGTTGCCCCCTTATCTCTTGTGCTGGCCCCGCCAGTGTTGTATTTACATGTAAAGTTGCCAGCTTCTTACTCTTTTATGGCAGGGATCCCCTTCTGCGTTTTGTAGCTTAGTTGACATGAACACAGTTGTGCTCGTGCCTCATAATTTTCCCCTGGGGAAAGGAAGATGGATTCTTGTTTCTGTATCACTGTTTGTTTTTCTTCTTTTGCGGTTGCCGGAGGTAACTTTTTTTCCTTTCTGCAGAACGACCAATACTGGCAGTTTACGAGTTCATCGCGCAGCTATCGATTCTTGAATTACTCGATAATGTATGACTGAGACTACAATTTCCCTTCGATTGGATTTCCCTGTTTTAGGAAATGTCCTTCAACTCCCCCCTCCCTCTCAAGTTCTTCTAATCAAACTGTGTTGCTATTTTATAGGCAATCTTTACTGCTGGTTACAAGGCTGTGTTGCACATTCATGCTGTTGTTGAGGAATGCGAGATTGTGGAGCTGATTAGTCAAATTGACACAAAGACCAGAAAGCCTATGAAAAGGAAGCCTCTCTTTGTGAAGAACGGTGCTTTTGTCGTATGTCGTGTTCAGGTTGGTATATTACCATACTTATGAAATTACATTTATTAATTGCATGTGTTAGTTAGGTCTATTTATAACAGACTTGAACAATTACGGAAGTGCATGTTTCAGTTCATCAACTGGAAGACTCCTTTTCTTTTAAGCTTTCCATGTAGCCTATAATTCTGATGCAATACAGGTCTAAGGCATTTACCATGACGGTGGTACTGAACTTTGGACCAACTTAAAAAAAAGAAGTTAACCTTCTTCCTGCCCCCCAAAAAAGTATCATTATAGTCTTTTCTATTTTCTGAATAATTGGTTAGACTTAGCTTTTTGCTTTTTTTTTTTTTTTTTTTTTTTTTCCCAATATGACATAATATTGCTGTTTGTCCAAAAATTACGGTTGAGGAGTCTATGATATGCCCTCGAAAGAGCCCATCAGCGCATACACACACAGTGAAGGCAAAAGAAAATATTTATGATATGATGATTTTCCGTTTAAGTTCTTATTAAATCATTCCAGTATTTCTGAATTTTATCAAATGCATCTGGTAATGCTAAAAGATTACTTTTGTCATGGAACTCTCATAGTAAGTTTATCTGTATTCTCGTCTTAATCGTTTTCCCCAGGTGAATAATATGATATGCGTTGAGAAGTTCTCCGATTTCCCGCAGCTTGGACGGTTTACACTCCGTACTGAAGGTGAAAAGTTATTTTAATTATGTTTACTATTTTTTGTTCACAGCTTTTACCCTGCAACTCGTAAACTTTTTTTGGAAGAGGATCTGAACATCTTAAATTATCAAATGTGACAGGAAAAACAATTGCAATTGGTAAAGTTATGGATATTCCTGCAGCAACTACTGGTTCAGCGGGTGCTAGTGCCTAACTCAGACAATTTTGCAGTGGAGGTAAATGCTTTCAGTAGCTACAGCTTATAAGTTTTGGTTCCTCGGTGCCTTTTTGACCAATACCAAGTTTTTTTTTTTTTTTTTTTTTGTATGTTATGCTTAATCTTACCTGTGCATCTTGGTGATGGATGCATGTTTTATGTGGTTGTGAGAAGTGCAAAGCCAAAAATATGTAGCAAGGTCGTCAAAATTAATGTAGTGAATACACTACTGATTAATTTAGATTTAATGGAGGTCAACAAAATAATACTCACTCAGTCCCAAGATTACAGTCTCATTTCCCCTTTTTTGGTTATCCCAGAAAGTTAGGGGTTGACGTATTAAGCACTTGATGCTTGATGTTTAATACATTGCAAAGGTAATTTGGAAGTAGGGTGCCTTTGGTGACATTGAGTTCTAGATGCCGAAAGTTCCGTGAGCCTCTTAATGATTGAGAATCAAAGTTCCGTGAGCCTCTTAATGATTGAGATTTGGATTGGAGTGATTTTTCTTGGGAATAATACCAGGCCCTGTAAAATAGTGGGAATTTCTTGACGAACAAGAACAGCAAACAGAACAATTCGGCGAACAAAATCAGACACCTATACAATGTTGCATGATTGAAGGGAAAGGATCCTTGGTGGGTGATAACATGTTCATGACAAATATATACGTACTTTTAGTCACAACTTCTACGTAGTAAATTAATGATCGCAGCCTTGTTGAAAGTGAGCTATTGAATACTTAAACCATCTAGTTGACTCCTTCATTTCTCTTACATGTAAAAAAGTGCCGTTTTCTTTGCGGTGCAAGTATTCTGATACATTATTCCCATTATAGCACCCTCACATTTTGTTTCATGTTCTTTGCAACTCATCTGATAAGCGGACCACTGTTCCCTAGTCCAAAGTTGTCCTGCCTCAAAACTGTTATTAACTTGATAAAACTAAGCTTAGGACTTTTTTTTTTTTTTTTTTTTTTTTTTTTAATTGCATCGTTTCTGATGTTCTCCAACTTGTTGGTTGTTATACAGGAGAAGGCTGAGCGAACATATCTACCTACCACCAATTGGGAGATGCAAAAAGGATTTTTCTTGTTTCTTAAATCGGCATACAACAAAGTTATCATAGATTCAATGAAACTTAGCGTGGTGGAATAATGGTGGTATGGTACGAAATTCATTTCCTTTCTCCCAGTGGTTTTGTGCATGTGAGTCGTACAAGCCTTCCAGCTCAAACATAATAGCAACAATATTGGGTAACCAGTTTTAGGGAGCTTCATTTGTTTAACAGCATGACAAGAAAGAAGCTGAATGCGGTCAGTCAAATCATTGTAGATTTAGCTCGAGGGTATCGTAGTTTTGCATGAATTCATTCATATTCAGCTCCTGTCATGCATTGCTGTGTGTTCTTTTTACCTTTGTGTTTTTGTTGGGGACCATTGCTGCCCTGTATCTTTTATACCATATATTCTGAGGATTGGATGCTTTGGTACTTAGATGGAGTATCTAAAACTATGGGCATCGTACTTGCCGTTATATAATTCCATGTGACTACATTATTAAGTGAAATTTTTGTCTTCTACTCCCTCTGTTATCGGCTGTTTTGATCCTTTGGAACAACTCAATGAATTTAGTAGATCATTTTAGGAGGCCCCAATGACCGTAGATCGAGCCTATCCAATTTTTACAGCGCGGCAGTTCATGGCCTAGCTGTACCTACCGTTTCTTTTTTGGGGTCAATCTCAGCAATGCAGTTCATCCAACGATAAACTTAATCCGAATTATAGAGCTATGACACAATCAATCCCGAACGAACAAAATGTTGAATTGAATCGTACCGGCCTCTACTGGGGGTTACTACTCATTTTTGTACTTGCTGTTTTATTTTCCAATTATTTTTTCAATTAAGAAAACACTAACTCCCTCCCTCAGTCCCTAACTAATGGAATGCGTGGAGATTAAGAAAATATGTTGGAAAAGTAAGTGTTGTGAGTGGGTAGGAGAGAAAATAAGGTAGTGGATAGTTGTTGTGAGTGGGTAGGAGAGAGAAAATTAAACATTGAACATTTTGGGTATGTAATTATTAGTATGAGACGCTCAAAACATAAATAAGTAGCCATTAATTTGGGACGGAACGGAGGAAGTAGGAATCTGTGTGGAGGTAGATGCTTCTTTAGCTGTGGTTTATTGCACAGTTAAGACCATTTTTGTATGGCTAAGCATTCAGTTGGAAGCTTTGCGGGATATGCTTTTACCCGCTATTCTGACACTTCTTTTATCTGGAGCATATGTTATCAAATCTTCAACATATCCTGCACACTTTATTACAAAATTTATTTTTATGAACGACTTTGATAAGAACATGTTTTGTTATATCTTCAACATATTTTTTTTAATGAATACTCCACCCGTCCCAAATCTTCACATTTGACTATTCAAAAGCCATGTGTTTACGAACATTTAAGCCTAAATTTTAAAAACGAGAAGAATTTTTTGGGATAACGGAAAATTGTAAATGAGAAGATCATTATTTTAGGACAAAGGGAGAGGGAGCCAAATTTATATTTTAAACCATAACATAGAGCATTGCATGTAAATATAGTTCAAGTGCCCTGAACATTTTTGTTCTGAATTCACTTTCTCCTTCCAACTCAGAAGCTAATTAAACAAGAGGACACATAAACAGAAAATCTACACTCTCTTATTATTTGTGTTCTAATTAAACTCTCAAATCAAAATTCACGCCTTATTAGCATTCAACGAACGAACATGATTGATTCTGGCACGAAAGTAGTCGACGAGAATTTCTCTGGGAGGCAAGCATTGTTTGATAGCTGGAATTTGAATGAAGTTTTGAGACCATTCATGTATGTTAGGGAACTTGTTTTGGCTCTAAAAGCTTCATCTCTCCGACTTGTTCCAAAACTCCAAGCCAAAGACTCAACCAACCTAGTACTAGATCCAGATAACCGATTTCTGCTCCCCCGAAGAATCTTTTACCTTCAATCTCTCTCTCGAGAAACCCTAATTGTTCAAGTACAGTTTCTATAGCTTTCTCCTTTTGTTCTCCTTCAGTCCACCATGCTTCATATGCACCCAAAATACACTGTCAAAAATAAAAGTTATTCTGTGAAACATAAGCTTTACTTATACACTCACCTCTTTGATTAGAGGAGAGTTGAGCTTGAATATGAAGTTGATCAATCATGATATACAAAGTTGTGAGTCTCTTTCATATGATTAATCGGATATAAATGATCATATGCTAAAATCTTTTAAGTCATTCATCAAAGTCGAGACCTCTAATCATTTTAAAACATCTCTCAACTAATTTACGTCGCGTTTAGGTGAATTGTATGAAGAATTTTCTACTTGAAAAAGATGAAGGGTAAGACCGCGAAACTTACCTTCTCATCAGCATATTTAGCCCAGAAACGAGCGGAAGCTCTTTGATACGGATCTTGAGGCAATAAAGGGTGCTCTTTCCACGTCTCGTCGATGTACTCAAGGATAACAAGTGACTCGGCAATTGTATTGGCATCGTGAATTAGCACAGGAACCTTCTTATGGACAGGATTGAGCTTGAGAAGCAATGGACTCTTATTTTTAATATCTTCTTCTATATATTCATAATCCACACCTTTTAGCTTGAGTGCCCATTCAACCCTTGCGCAGAACAAGCCACTCTTAATTCCCACCACCTCTACTTTGCCCATGTTGAAGTTAAACTAAAACTTTTGCTGAAACAAATGATAAAAATTCAATATATATGTCTATGTATATGGAGTATAGTATATACATATATACAACCTCCGTCCCAGCTCAATGTGCACTTTTACTGTTCATGTGGTCAATTCATTCGAACTTTGACCATTATTTTGTGAAAATCTAGCTATTATTATACAATTTTGAAAATTGTTATTGTTTTATTGTTAGAAATAGTATCAATAACATCTTTCAAAATTGCATAGAGATATATAGATTTTCATTAAATTAAGGTCAAAGTTCAGTCAAATTGAACAAAAAAGTCAAAATATAATTTCGCTATTTCTAGGATTGGGTGGATCTTCAATTTGTGGGCAAGTTTGATTGAAATGATCATATGAGAATGCTCATGGAAGGCAGTGATTTTGACTTATTGAAATTACAATCTCTAAACGTGGTTAAAATTAAATGATTAGACTTTTATTTTAACACATGATGATAGAAAGGTCAAATTTATCTAACGTATTGTACTCGAACTATCTCATTAAAAAAAAAAATTCTTATTTTGTTTTTGCATGTTCAACTATTGAACTTTAATTAAAATATTTCACCTTCTAATTTTCCTCAGGAAGGGTAAAAAAGACGTGCATGATCTTTTGGGTAGTTAAAAAATTGACGTCGATGCAGTTATGTGAAACTTCCGTTGACCAAAATAATATTTGATCAAACATTAAAGTCAATCTAATCATCTTACTATAATTTAGAAAATGTTTCATGATAAATAACTAAACAATTTATCTATTATAATTTTTAAAATTTTATTAGGATAATTACATTAACATCAATATTTGATCAAAGTTCACTTGTGCTGATTAAAATATTCAAACGAGGACAATAAAAAGGGGACAGAGAAGAGAGTAATAAAATAACCAATGAAGCGGATTTTTCTTTAGTAATAAGTCACTAATGTCACAAAATAAAATAACTATTTTAAGGTTTTAAAATTGTGACAGACTGTTTTTCAAAAGTTGCTAATGCTTTTAATGTTTTTCATGTATTTGTATTTGTGAGACTCCGTCCTTTGTGGAATGCCATCTTCTGACTTTACATGATGAATGATATAATTTAACTTTCTATCAAACCAAAAAAAAAAGCGATCGTCCGTATGCTAAAACAACTAATTTTACTATACCGTTATTTGAAGTCGTAAGAAAATAAAACTGTTAGTTTTACTAGCAAATGCGCCCGTTAGATTAAAATTGTCAAATGTATTTGATAATAATATCTCAGTTTAATAGTTAAAAAAGAAACTAACTTTCTAGTGTTAGAAAACTGATTTTTAATGTGTTCAAAAAAATAAAAATAAAATCAACTTATAATGATTTACTAATATTCCAATAAAAATTACTGAAAAAAGATACACCAAATATGTCAAAGCAACCAAACATCTCAACACCCAAGCTACAATACAAGGCTCATACTTTTCTCATCCACCTCAGAAACTAATAAAACAAGAGGATATATACATACACAAAATATAGGAACTAATCCACACACTCTTATGATCATTTATGTTCTTCACCTTAATTCTGAAAGTCTGAAATTCACGCCTTATTCGCGTTCAACGAACGAACATAATTGATACTAGCACGAAAGTAGTCGACCAGAATTTCTGTGGGAGGCAAGCATTGTTTGATAACTGGAATCTGAATGAAGTTTTGAGACCATTCATGTAAGTTAGGGAACTTGTTTGGTTCTAAAAGCTTCATCTCTCCAACTTGTTCCATAACGCCGAGCCAAAGACCTAACCAACCTATTACTAGATCTAGATAACCGATTTGTTCACCCCCGAAGAATTTTTTCCCTTCTATCTCTTTCTCGATAAATTTGAGTTGTTCGAGTGCAGTCTTTATAGCTTTCTCCTTTTGTTCTCCTTCAGTCCAACAAGCTTCAAATGCACCAAATATACACTGTCAAGAAAGTCAAAGAACACCTTACGTTAGTTGTGGTTGAAAGTGTGTGTGAATTACTAGAAAAATTATTTATTTGTTACATTTTCATCAGAAAATTTGGCCCAGAAACGAGCGTAAGCTCTTTGATATGGATCTTGAGGCAATAAAGTGTGCTCTTTCCACATCTCGTCGATGTACTCGAGGATAACGAGCGACTCGGCAATCGGAGTGTCATCGTGAACTAGCACGGGGACCTTCTTATACACAGGATTTAGCTTGAGAAGCAAAGGACCCTTGTTTATGATATCTTCTTCTATGTATTCATAATCCACACCTTTTAGCTTAAGTGCCCACTCTACCCTTGTGCAAAATAGGCTTGTTTTAGCTCCTACCACTTCTACTTTGCCCATTTTGAAGTTAATTTTGATGAGCAAAATGATAAAAATTCAAGCTTTAGATATGATATACTTACATAAGTGTTGTGGAATACTATTTAATTTCTGAATTTCAAGGTGTGATGAGTCTTCAATTATTGGGGTAGTTTGATTGCAAGTCATGATCAAGATTCAAGAGAAGAAAGTTCATGGAAGGCACTAAAATTTGACTAGTTTCAAGTTACAATCCCCAACCCAAATGTGGCTACAATTCAATGGTCAAGTCTTTTTCTAGATATAAATTAGTAGAGACTTTTAGTCTTCCACATAAATGATCATTAATTATAGGGACGGAGGAAAATGATCATTCAAATTTCAAAATGTATTTGGAAATCTCTCTCTCTCTCTCCCTCTCTCTCTGATTTCTCAAAATATTTCATTCATCTTCGTTTTCAACAATTTTTTGATTTCCACAATTTTTTGATACGTTAAACAACAACACAATTTTTTGTAATTTCAATTATTAAAATTACAGACAATTGTGTTGTTATTTTCAATTTCCTTTAGATTGTTTTTTTTTTTTTTTTTTTTTTTTTTTTTTTTTTGATATTTCGTTGTTCTAGTATTTCTCTCATTTGTTGGGAGCAATTGTTGGGAATTTAGTGGTACCCCGTTGCAATCTAGATAAAGAACACAAACCCACAAGCACAATAATGGAAGAATCACACACACAAGAACACAAGAATTGTGTACCCGGTTCGTTCAACACATGAACTACGTCCGGGGGCAATTGCTAAGCCAATATATTATTAATCACACCTTAATAATTTGCTACAATGTGTCCTAGGTCGTGACTATGCTTATATAGCAGTACAAGGAAGATCTAAATCAAATTAAGAAGAGATTGTGTCGGCGAATTCTAAATACAAGGCACCATTGTGTACAAGGCACAATAATGCCAAAAATGCCCTTACCCGGATACGCGTGTTTCGTGTACGCGCTTACGAAATAATTTGATTATTTCGCACAGGTTTACACGAAATATGGAACATGTTGAAGTTGTTTGTTTCATATGGTTTTACACAAAATCATGCACCGAGTTTCACCCAATTGTACACGAAATATAATAGTGCATTTCACCAACTTTTACACGAAATAACATCATGTATTTCACCTAAATAGACACGAAATAAACAGTTTTTAACAATTGATTTATTCAATCGAATCAGTCGAAAACCCTAGAAATCAACATGAAGCAAAGGTAAAACCTAGCCCTTTACAAACAAATCTGGGCTCGATATGGATTCGATTTCGGATGTGTGTTTTCAGTTTTTGATATGGGGCTTCAACCTTTGAAATTTAGGGTTTTAATTTCCGGATTTTGGCTTTAATTTTTTGAATTTGGTTTCAATTTCTCGTTCATAAAAGTATGTTCTGGGTTCTTTTTTTTTTTTGAGCAATCTTGGGTTCTTGTTTAGAAACACTATTGTTGAACTTCTTTGTTAGTGTGTTTTGAAAATTTCAGCAATTGTTCATTGTTGCCGGCGAATGGTGAAGTGGTGGCGGAAGTCGGCGTTGGCGGAAGTCGGCGTCTTGGTCGCTTGGTCGCTGTTTGGAGGGAGGGAGAGATGGAGTGTTTGTTTAAAATGAATACAAATGAGGGTTTGGAGTATATATATGAGGGTAGTTAAGTAATTTACTCATGCCTTGTATGTAATGTGCCTTGTATTTAATATTACCCGATTGTGTCAAAATAGGAAACAAATCAGCCCAGCCGCATACCAAGCGTCCGCTTGGGTCTAGGCGAGCGCCCGCTTGAATTAATTTCCCCCAGGCGGAACACTCACTGTCCACTTGAGCGCAGGGCAAGCGCCCGCCTGCTCCTCCGCCAGGAACTCCTCTCCGGTTTGAACCCTTTTTGATCTCCACCAACTCCCCCGACTTAGACTCCTTTTCTTCCTCATAGTTTAGGACTCCAATCCTAACAATCTCCCACCTGGAGACTAAACTCATAAGCATAGAAACACCCATCAACTCCCACCACGGAATGAACATCTTTGAACACATTTTACCCCCCATATTGGCTTGACATTACCGAGCCTCCCGCTCAAGTACTAAGGCGAGTTGAAACCAAGCGACTTTTCAACCCCTCCGTGTTAGATAGTTCTTGCCTCCCCAAATCAGCTTCTACCTTGATTTCTCTCCGCAAGTCTAACTTCGCCTTCTCCCTCCAGACCCACCTTCCTCGTAATGCTTCCCCTTGAAATATGGACACACCTTGTTTCTTGCATCGTCTTCTCTTGGTCTGAACACGCTCTTTGTTAGGGCATTTGGACTTCCACTCCGCGTTGATCAACATTGTGTCCCTCTCCCCCCTAACATACCGTTTCTTGATGTCTCTCCTTTCTACACTAATAGGCCGGTTCTTTTGCCTCTTGCTCCCACCGGAGCGAACATCGACATTGTAGGTAGAGTATAACATCTTCTCATTAACCACATGAGCTATCACCTTAGCTCTTTTTGTGATTTCCCAAGACCCACCCATGAAGGTTACACCATACCCTTCATCATCAAGTTGTCCCACAGAAATCACCCTCCTTCTCAAGTCTGGAACATGCATCACATCGTGCAATTGTAAAACAGCCCCGTTAGGTGTCTTCATCATCACATCCCCCTTACCTTTGACTTTAAAAGGTTGATCATCACCAAGATAAACAACCCCAAAATCTCCCTGTGTGTATCGCTCCATTGTTTCTGCATCCCCACTAGCATGACAAGAAGCTCCAAAATCCAACACCCAATCTTCACCCGACTGCTCCTCTCCTAGGATTAATACATCTCCATCATCCACCACGTGTGCACCACCATCCTTATCCGGACAGTCATAACTGATATGACCCATCGCGCCACAATTTTAGCACTTGACCGGCTTTTTCCCCTTTTTCGGTCCTCCCCTTCCCCTATTTCTCTCCACCCTAAGTGCAGCCCCATGTGCGGAAGATTCTCCACTTTTCTCTTTCTTTCTCAACTCCTCTTGAAGGATGAGATCTCGAACTTCCGTATACACCAATGGTGCCTTCGACGTACTAATCATTGTGACAGTAACCTCCCAATTATCTGGTAACGATTTTAGAAGAAAGCAAGCTAGCACTTCATCGGAGAAAGTAATATCAACACTTTTCAATTGGTCCACCATACCTTTGAAACTGCCGATATGACTTGCTGCTGTCTGCCCCTCTGACATCTTCGTATTCGCAAACCTCTTTATCAAATGCACCTTATTGATATTCGACGGCTTCTCATACATGTCTGAAAGCATCTGTAGGAACCCCACCGTTGTCTTGGCCTCCATCGCGTTCTGTGCAACGTCGTCGGTTAGAGCGCTCCTCACCGCTCCTAACGCCTTCCGATCTAACGTCTCCCAATCCCCTTTTGACATGTCTTCGGGTTTCTCACCTAAGGGTTTATGAAGATCCTTACAATAAAGGTAATCTTCAACCCTTGTCCTCAAAACGTGAAATTCACACCGTTGAATTTCTCGATTGAGTTCTTCATCTTGATTGCTTCACAAAGTCCCCAAGATCGTGATTCAAAATTAATCAACTAATGAAACTTTGAATCCTCCTAACCAAAGATCTTGATACCAGTTGTTGGGAATTTAGTGGTACCCCGTTGCAATCTAGATAAAGAACACAAACCCACAAGCACAATAATGGAAGAATCACACACACAAGAACACAAGAATTGTTTACCCGGTTCGTTCAACACATGAACTACGTCCGGGGGCAATTGCCAAGCCAATATATTATTAATCACACCTTAATAATTTGCTACAATGTGTCCTAGGTCGTGACTATGCTTATATAGCAGTACAAGGAAGATCTAAATCAAATTAAGAAGAGATTGTGTCAAAATAGGAAACAAATCAGCCCAGCCGCATACCAAGCGCCCGCTTGAATTAATTTCCCCCAGGCGGATCACTCACTGTCCACTTGAGCGCAGGGCAAGCGCCCGCCTGCTCCTCCGCAAGGAACTCCTCTCCGGTTTGAACCCTTTTTTGATCTCCACCAACTCCCCCGACTTAGACTCATTTTCTTCCTCATAGTTTAGGACTCCAATCCTAACAGCAATTAATTTCTCCCCGGGAGCCGTTGCTTTATCACTGTCGTTGAGAGCCTATGTTTATTTGTCTGTTTGTTGTTTTTCTCATTTTGAAAATGCAAACGATGAATCTCGCATTATCTCACTAGAAAAATGTGATCATTGTTCTTACTGCACAAGGACGCTTTGTGGATTTTGAGATATATGGTGGGCGTGTAATTGACAACCGGATTCTCTAGAATGTCAAGCGCTCGGCGAAATATTATGGAATGAGGGATTCATTAAATACTGGATCGAGACAGTTTGTAAGTTTTACTTGGAGTAGGATACGATCGTCTCAAATTTTCGATCAAATATGTCATTGTTGTAGTTTAAGAGTTGAAACATCTACATATATTTGGAATGAGCCATCGATCTCTTTTCTTATTATTGTGAATGAAATTGATTTGTTGTTTGTTAAAAAAAAATGTATTTGGAGTTAGTTTTTTTTTTTTTTTTTTTTTTTTTTTTTTTTTAAAGAACATTTATTTGAAATTATTTTTGTTGAAAGTGAACATTTAGAATATGATACTTCTTTTTGTCTCAAATGAACATCTCACTTCTTTTTTGTTATTAACACAAATATTTTGAACAATACATTTAAATTAATATAATTATTTTGATAAAAAATTAAAATTTATTATCAATATATTATTATAAATACTATTAATAATAAATTTTAAATATTTATTAAAATAATTAAATTAAATTAAAATTATTGATGTAAATAAAAAAAGTTAAAATAGGATCATTAACTCATGTAATACATTTAGGAATTTAGTTTTTAGCTTTGTTTATTTCTTCAAGTTTGTTTTAATTAGGTTTTTTCTTCAAATAATATGTTTAAAGTTGTATTTATGATTTTGTTTGTCTCTTCTTATGTAAGAGTTTGTGATTTCCATCCTTATGTGAGGGCTTTGGATTTCCCTCCTTATGTGAGGGTGTAGCGACCCCAAAACCTATCCTTATTTATTTTATATTTTTGGGGATTTTTATTTGACTTATGTGTGCATTTTATGTGTTGCATCATATTTTATGATTTGCATATCTTACTTGATTATTTGTGTTATTTACTTAGTTAGTAATAATAATGATTAAAGGAGTTAAATGATTAAGTTGAAACTTTAAGGTCCTTTGTGAAAATGTAACTTTAGGGGTTTATGTGTTCAAATCGAAAGTTGGGTGACCAATTTGTAAAATGGGTGAAGATTTTTTTATTAAAACAAGCTTATCCTCCTTCTCCCTCTCTCTGTGTGAATTTTGTTCAGCAACTTTCTCTACGTTTCCTAGGGTTAAAGAGAAAAAGGTAAGTTCAACCCATTTTGATTTAATTCTTTTTATTTACTTATCCGTTTTAAAAACTAATTATATAAAAATGATCAGGGCGTCGAGTAGGTCATTTCTATCCGAACAAAACTTATTTCAGCGATACTTTTTCCAGAAATAGGTAAGTTACTAATTCCCCTTTAAATGTTAAAATGGTCATATATGTTATACCTAATACTTGTAATTGTTATTTTGTGATTTGGGTAATATTTGTTATACTTGTAATTTTGGGACAAAGAGAGTATTTAGTATGTTGGTTTGGTTGGGTTCAAAGTAGTATTAAAGTTGTTTTGAGACTAATTTTGTAGTCTTAGTAAAGTTATAAACGTTAATGTTGTACTTTTGGGACGGTGAAACGGAAGGAGTATAAATCATTTGGTTTTGGCCTGTCGAGTGTGTTGGGCGGCCGCCCAAAAGGGGCGTGCGGCCGCACACTTATCTGGAAGATTTTGTTCTTGGGAAAACAGAATGTGTGCAACCGCACACCCTGTTTTGGGCGGCCACACATTTTCCCCTGAATCTTATAGTTTGGTTGAGGTAATGTATAGAAGGTTAACTTTGGTTTAATCCTTGGGGTATTGTCTAGTACCAATATATGAGTGTCCTGGGATATTGTTATGGTTAATAAGAAGGGTGTTCAAGTGTGTGCAAGAATGTATTGTGACCTTGAATCATGTTGTTGTAGACTCTTTGTGAGTGATTCTTTATGCGCATCTTTGATGTGTTTGGCTTGGTTCATTATTTTAGAATCATTGCTCCAGTTGTTGTTGTTTAGCAAGTATTCATTACTGTGCTTTTTATGGAAAGTCCAGCTGGTCTTGTTGTGGAGTCAGGCAATGGGAGAATTATAGTGGTACAAGTATGTTCACTATAAGGTTTTCCATTGGTACCTCGAGTCAGGCGGTGGGAGAATTATAGTGGCACACAAGCCAAGTTCACTATAAGGTGTCCACTGTGCCTTCTCTGTTTCCCCAGTCCAGATTGGCCTTGGATGGGATGAATTGCTTCCTTTGGTGAGCATTTGGGTTATGACTTTGTGTCATATTTCCCTTTCTGGTTACTTGGGTTCTTATGGTTATGGTTTGGTTTTCGGGATCCCGGCTTCAGCTATTTATGCTGCTCAGATGGTTTTCTCAGTTGGTTTTCTCAGATGGTATTCTCAAACAGTTATGTTATTGGGTAAAACTTGGCTTGGTAACCACTTGAGTGTGGCCTTTGTGTTAATTGTGGTATATGAGTTGATTTTATCTCTCATGCTATGTGCTATGTGATTGCTATGATACTATTCTTTATGATTATCATTTTAGCATGAAACGTAGTTGCATTTTGGTAGCTTACTGAGATTTATTCTCACCCTTTATTTGTTTACTGTTTTTGATTAAGGCGAGTCCAGGGGATAGGACACTTGGCACGGGAGGACGTTGGAGTGGTAAGAGTTGAGACTTGTTTTGTGAAGGTTACATTATGTAAATGTAAAACCTTTTGGGTAGAGTACCCGTACTTCTTATGATCACACCTATTTTGGTTAATGTTGGTGTATGTACATTTGGATAAAAGTTTGTAAGCCTTCGGTCTAAGTACTTTCGTTGTGAAAGTTGGTTGTAAAGTTTGTTTAAAGTTAAATGAAGTCTTTGAACTTCAAGCATGATTTTGTTAAACTTTATAAAAGTACATTTCAATTTTTTTTTCAAAAGTGTTTTATAACGTCTTCCAGTCGTGTCCTGAGCATGGGGCCAAGTAGGACCACGGGTCTGGAGCGCGACAGAGGGCCTTTGATTTCCCTCCTTATGTGAGGCCTTTGATTTCCTCCTTTATGTGAGGACCTTTAGTATTTTGTATATTTTCTATGTTGTTCCTAGACAATCTTCGTTTGCATATCTCAATCAAATACTCGGCAATGATGATGAATTGGTTCTCGGCGATGGTCGTTATCTTTTTCAAAGCGCTAATGTTGGATCATGGTTGAAATATCCGCCCCGCCGCAGTTTGTTAGCAGGAAATTCACATTTTTCTGTTAATTTGTTAAGTCGAAATGCCAATGTTGTGGCAGATGTAATATTTTGGGTAGCTTTTGGGTTTGAAAATGCTAGCCCCACTGTTTGGGTCGAGTTTCCGTTATTTGTGGATAACCGACTTCTAAACATTTATTATTATTTATGAAATGGTTATGTTTCTTTCAAAAAAAAAAAAAAAAAAAAAAAAAAAAACTCATTTAGTACGTGTACAGAGGGAATATCAAATACCCGGCACAACCCGAGCACTGATCCATCACCAGCCTGCCCAAACAACAGCCCTAGAATTCAATCAGTTCAAACAAAGTTCTTGATTGTCTCCTTAATTAATCAGGTAATTTAATTTTGGTGTTTAATTACACTTTTGTATTTTCAATTAAACAGACATGGAAATTGTGGTGTTTTTTTTTTTTTTTTTTTCAAAGATTTTACCGCAGCAACCTTCTTCCGATATTCATCACCACTCTGCAAAATATCAACCTCATGGTGCTCAATTCATCCTTCCTTCTTGCCGGTAAGAGCTTCGTAGCTTATTCAGTTCCTAATTTCTTCCTATTTTGAGCCCTAGAGTCGTCGAATTTGTCTGCTCATATATATATATATATATATATATATATTTTAAAGGCAAACAACACATAATTGCATTAATAAAATTAAAGAAGACGGCAGTCTACAAATGACGGAAGCTCGTCCAAAATGTAATAATTGCAATTAAGATTTGAATAATACTAGGGGCACAAAAAAGTCACAAAATTTTGCTCACAAAAATCCAAGGTGTAATGATTTTATTGGTGTTTTAGTTTAGAGTGTGGCGGGTCTATTATCGATGCAACCAATAAAATATCGCCACTTCATGTTGTGTGCAAGATTTTGTGACCTTATTTTGTGCCCCTAGCATTGCTCGATTTGAATAATACTATCCTGACATATCTCGAATAATGATGGCCAACCTTGAAACAAATCTCGTGTGAATGTTATAACATGTGATGCCCAAATGCTTCTCCAAATAAAACTTGGACACAGGTCAACACTGGCTTTTAATAAACCACTGAACGGTTAGAATTTGGCTTTGAAAACACGAGAAAATTGCGCATTTGAGTTGGCAGTAAATGCGCAACCAAACATCTCAAGCATAGTATCAACAATGAATATGAAAATCATTCTAAGGCTCTCACGGAGGAGAGAAGGCAAAGGCTCCCAACAAAAGGGAGAAGGCAAAGGTGCCCAACAAAGGGGAGATAACATATAATAGAACGAGAAGTAAGACGTTTATTGAACAAATTAACAATAAAAACCAACAAAAACACCAAATTTAGAAATTAAAACGCAAGAAATCTCATAATTTAAACATTAACCACTGATACCATCAGCGATTAATGTTTAAATTACAAGATTTAGAAAAATAAAATGAAAAACCTTTTTCTTTTTGACAATTTTGATGACAAGCGCGAAATAAATCGGGAGGAGAGAACACCAAATTCGCTAGAATTGATGAAGATGACAAGGAATCGTTGGAAAGAAAAAAACATTTTTTTTTTAAAAGGAAACAACAATTTCATTAATAAAATTCAATAAGACAGCACTCCACAATTTTTATATGCTTGTCCAAATATAATGAATGCAATTAAGATTTACACATAAAAAGCCTAATACGTCTCGAGGAGAGATGGCCAAACCCGAACCAAATCTCCAATGAGTGTCCTTGGGAACTATAACTAGTGATGCCCAAATGTTTCGCCAAACAAAATTTGGACACAGCTCAACATATGCCTTTAGTAATCCCCCTCATGGTAAGAATTTGGTTTTGAAAACACGATAAAGTGATGCATTTAAGTTGGCAGTAAATGTGCAACCAAACATCTCAAACATTAAACCAAAAACAAAAAATTAACATTATTCTAAGGCTCTCACATCAGAGAGAAGGCAAAGGTTCCAAACAAAGGGGAAAAGACAAAAGCTCCTAACAAATGGGAGAAGGCATAGTAATAAAACGAGAAGTAATGCAAATTATTCAACAAAATAAGAACAAAAAACAACAACAACAACAAATCTAGAAATTAATCCTAATTTTACATTTATCCATTGTCAAATTGACAATTAATAAATGCAAAATTAGAATTTTACAAAACTTAAATCAAGGAAATAGATAATTAATAGTAATAGATTTAAATGAAATGGAAAATAAAGGAAAATGGTGCTTCGAACCTTGGCAATAAGAGATCACAAAAGATAAAAAAAATGAGTACATTGAAATTGCCGATATGCATCAATTTAGTAATTTTCTATGACAAAAAGTACTACTCTGTCCGATTTAAATTGGTCACATTTAACTTTTCCGATTAATACATGTAAATTCAGACCAAACATCAATGTCAATTTAATCATTATAGCAAAAATTTTAAAAATATTATTGCTAAATTACTAAGTGCGTTATCAATAGAATTTTTGAAGTCCACCCAGAGACTTAAATTGACATTAATGTTGATAATAATTCAATTGTTTTGAAAAAAATAATCAGTGTGGCCAATATAAAAATAGGACAGAGGGAGTAGTAGTATGTAAAACTGTCATTATATAATCAAGTTGACCCAAGAAACAGAAAAAGAAAAGAGAGAGAGAGAGAGAGAGAGAGAGAGCCTTTTGCATAAAATTGGAACGAGTAAGCATAATTGGCAAGCCCTGTTGTTGATGTGATGGTATTAGTATACTCCCTCCTAGGGATGGCAATTTCACCGAACCCGAACCGTATCCAGAACCATAGTTGTGAAAGGCGCCCGCCCGCCTCGCCATATTGGCGCCTTAGAGGGTTGGCCGCCTTTCGCCTTTGTGAAATTAGGCGGTCGGTCGATGGCCTTATTGGACAAAGTCGTATGATGTTTGAATAGAAGCGAAAGCGAGAGACGTGGCAGGCGCACATTGGGTTTGTCGAGTGTTTTTTTTTTTTAGGAAACCTCGTCAATTTAGGTAAGTGAGGTGCCCCTTTGTAAAATCTAGCCCTAAATTCCAAACGATAAGAAGCGAGAAGTCGATAATACTTACCGCAATCTGCGCAACTACGACAAGAACCCTCCAACGACGACGACACTCTTCAACGAACTCGACTACACAAACTCTGCGTCGATTTCATATTTTTCTGTATTTCCTTCTTTATTCCCAGTTCTTTCCTTTAATTTATAATCGCTCTCTTTTTCTACTTAATTTCAGTTTTTCAGTCGTTTTCTATTTTGCTCCCTCCCCTTGTTGAATTTTTTTCTTCTTCTTTAATCTAGATTCCAAGCATCTTTTTTAATTTTGTTTTCTTTTAAACATCAGTATCTTATAATTCTCACTTTTGAGGTCGAAATTATGTTAGGATACCATAACAAGTAGAAATATAATATTTTCTAATATTTAATATATATATTTTTTAATTTTCCGCCTTGCTCGGCTTTTTGCCGCCTTTCGTCCGCCTCGCCTTTCGCCCTTTTCCGGGTACGTATCGCCCGCCTCCCTCCTTTCGCCCTTTTCCAGGTACGTATCGCCTGCCTCCCGCCTTTCGCCTTTAACAACTATGTCCGGAACTTTTCGGCCCGAGGTGGGCGGGTTTGGTAACCAAAATTCAAAACCCGGCGGGTTCGGGTTTGGCAACACCTCCCGACCCGACCCGCACGCTTAGTTTCTGCAGGGGTTTTCCTATTCTACCCTTATACAACTCCATTATTACCCCTAAAACTTGGTATAAGTAACCAAGCGAGCCCTAGGGTTACGATTATATTGTGCCGTTACTGACGAGAGAGAGAGAGAGAGAGAGAGAGGGGGGGAATCGACGATTGTTATGGTCGTCGGGAAATCAGTTGCTCCTCTGGCTCCCTCGCGTCCGCCGTCCGCCCTCCTCCATCATCCGTCCTCCGTCCTCCATTGACGTTCGAGGTAAGTTAATCTGGTTGTGCCATCTGAAAATTGTCTATATCTCATTGCTGCTCGGCTGTTGTTATTTCTGATTCTGGTCAACTTTCCTAGATCTGATCTGATCGGATCAGATTCTACGGCGATTTGTGATGCGTTTTTCAATTTGGGGTTTTAGGGTTTGATTTTTGTGGTACAAGTTGCTTTTGTTGTGTTCTTGTCTCCCAAGTTTTTTTTTTTCATGTGCAGCCGGGCGGGTTCGGGCCGGGCACGGGTTTGATACCCCTCGGGTCGTCTCGGGTACGGTGTGAACTTTTGTGTGTGGGGTCGGGTTCGGGTTTGAGCAAACCCGGCCCGTACCCGACCCGTTGCCATCCCTACTCCCTCCGTCCCATACTTATCGCTACTTATTTCCATTTTGGGCGTCTCATACTTATTGCTACTTACCCAAAATGTTCACTTTTCTTTCTCCTATCCAGTCACAACAACTATCCACTAACTTATTTTCTCTCTCCTACCCACTCACAATACTTATTTTTCCAACATATTTTCTTAATCTCCATGCACTCCCATTTGGTAGCAATAAGTATGGGACGGAGGGAGTACGTATGATGCAGTCAATATCTTGAGATTGAAAGACATCTAAATCCTGAGCCTAGAATAAGGAAAACATAAAATCTAATCTGCACAACCTAGTTTACACTGCTACTAAATAAACATGATTTCCAAAAAAATTAGAAGAAGGATTTAACTCTGTTTCCTAAATGGTGCTGTTTTATTTTAGGAGCTAGGGACCGGAATTTTGATTTCTTCTTCCGGTAATGCGACAGACTGTTGTACAACAAGTACTGATATCGTTGCTGAAAAATCCGAACTCGCCAATAAATCTCCAATCGCACCAAGTTCCGGGCACTCGCTCCAGTCATTGATCCCTGCTGTCAGAGGTGATTCGACTCCGTCCCTTTTACCAATTATAAACAAGTCATGAAAACTCTTAATAGATCTTAGTTCCGCCACTGTTTCCACCCCATTATTCACCACATTTTCCGTGTAAACGTATTCGCTATTTGCTTCAGCCATGAAATCTGAAATACATTCATCATCAAGATTCCTCTCGCGGGTAAAATCTTCTGAATTGGGCTCTACAGTTTGGTCGCCGGGAAGGAAACGAATTACTGTCAGACTGTTTTGAGGATGTTCAGACATTCTTAAAGCGTAGAACAATGCCTCTCTGTCATCAGCCCCACCAAAGAAGAGAACAGCGATGTTTCGTGACAAACTCAAGCCTCTGTCTACAAGAATTCCGATCGAGCAGCTTTTGTGGAGCAAGACTTTTTGGTTGACTAATTGGATTTCGGGAAACATGGGTGCCATTCCTCCGTCGACTGTTTGATGTTTATGGAAAGGTATGATTATTAAGGTCACTTGTTTATCCTCTGCTAAATTGCATATGTCTTCATGCATGGTGGAGTATGAAGAAATGACTGTGTGTGTTTCTAAAGAGATGCTACCGTTGTATTTCTCGAAGTTCTTGAATTCCGTGACGATTTGGTCGGCCTGAGCTTGCATTTTGCTGACGGCTGAGTGGCCGGTTTTTTCTTGGGATCTGTGCACCAGAAGCATGGTGGATGCACGGCCCGTGAGTTCAACTAAGTGGAGTAGGTGGACAGATATTGGGGAGGTGTCAGTGGGGTGGGAAGCTTCTAGAAGTTTTATTATGGTCGGGACGTTTCGTGGGGTGTGTACGCATACTAGTATTTTAAACTCGGTTTCGTGGGTTGTTGTCTGGATTGCTCTCCTTGTGTACTTGTGTGATGCGGTGGTGGATTTGTATATTATGGTTACGAATGGTGTGACCACTGCGGTTAGTGCTAGCGCGATGACTATCATCATTGCGAACGTCCTCTCGTCCACCACCTGAAAAGAGAAGGCGCATGTGTGTGAGAGAGAGAGAGAGAGAGAAGGCGCATGAGGTCTCAAATTCAATGCCCCTTTTAGAAGAGAGAGAGAGAGAGAACTAGAGAAGGAGCATGAGGTCTCAAATTTGATCTCTCCCATGCCCCTTTCAGAAAAAACAGAAAGGGAGAGAGAGAGAGAGAGAGAGAGAGAGAGAGAGAGAGAGAGAGAGAGAGAGAGAGAGAGAGAGAGAGAGAGAGAGAGAGAGAGAGAGAGAGAGTACTCTGTGTTCTTTAGCCACATTGAGGACGATCATCATAATAAGACCTTTGGTATTCAACAGAAACCCGAGCGTGATTCCTTCACGAACTGGCATCTCATAGAAATGCGTAACAAGAACCGTTCCACCAATTCTTGCAAGAGCAGAAACAACAATGATACCAAACAGAACTGCCCAACTATAAACTCCAACAATTTCCGTAATCTTTGTCTTGAGCCCATTATTCGCGAAGAACAGAGGAAGCAGAATAGATGAAACAAAGTCTTCAAGCTTCTCAATAAGACAAAATCCGAGCGGTCCACTTGGAATAACAAGCCCATAAATAAACGCTCCAAAAGCAGGATGCGCTCCAATGGCATCACTGATCAATCCCGATATCAT
This sequence comes from Campanula takesimana, assembly GCA_026119855.1. Lineage (NCBI taxonomy): Eukaryota > Viridiplantae > Streptophyta > Magnoliopsida > Asterales > Campanulaceae > Campanula > Campanula takesimana. The sequence goes on along the minus strand of JAOWBW010000080.1, from coordinate 1,038,173 downwards.
AACTCCACCAAGAATCACGCTTACCGAGAGCTCATTGTAGCTTTCTCCTTCCGGTGTGTTCTTTATTAGCCATCTGATAGCTGGCCGGACCAAGAAGATGCATAAAACTATCAGACCTGTACTAGCCAGAATCACCCATACAGAAGTCAAGACCAGAGCTTTCCTCTGTGCTCTTGAAGTGGCAAAAGCTAAAGGAATCCATGCAAACATGTCGTTTATGATTGCGACAGCAATGGCAAGCTTTCCGATGTCTTTGTTTATGAGCTTGATTTCTGCTAATATACGAGCAAGTACAGGGAAAGCAGTGACAGAGAGAGAAACAGCTACGAAGATTGTGTAACTACTTTGGTCCAAGATTGGTGTTTTGTCGTGCATAAACAATGACACAACGGCGCCTATGATGAAGGAGAAGACCAGACCGCTTAAGGCTATGAAAACGACCTTTTTTCCCGTACGTAAGATTAGTGAGAGGCCCATTTCCACTCCTATGAGGAAGAGGAAGTAGAGAAGTCCGAGATTCGCCATTGTTTCAAGAACCGCTAAGCTTCTCAATGGAAAGACCGTCTTGGAGAATTTTTCGCTCCGTCCCATTACTGAAGGTCCCAAGAGTATGCCACCCTGCAAATATCACCATCGAGCAATCGGTAAGCATTGTCAAGCCTTTTACGCTTTTACCCCTCATATACAGGGTGAGCGGGAGCCCTTGTCCATTTTCTTTCTGGGGCCGAGTTATTTTGATATGAGGCCTGTAGGGTCCACGACAAACTGGATAACTACTACTCCCTCAGTTCTATTTATATTGTCTACTTTTGATTTTTTTGGCCAACACAAGTAAATTTGATTAAACATTAATATCAATTTAGTAATCCTAGTGAAATTCTAAAAATTGTTATTGACAAATAATTAAGTGATTTATCAATAACAATTTTTAGAACTTCACTAGCATGACTAGATTTTCATTTATGTTTGGTCAAAGTTTACTTGTGTTGACTAAAAAAATTCAAAATAACCACAATATAAATGGGACGGAAGGAGTACTGGACAGATGCATTATTCAAGGAAACCTACTTACCAAAATTTCGGAGACCACCCGAGGTTGGCGAAATGGTTTGAGAAGAAAATGGATCGTGCGGCTCATGGAAACGATGATTATCACTTGCAAGAGGAAAAGTGGGAAAGAGAAGCTCAATGGGCGATCTCCGAGCCATATTCCATTCGATTGAATCATCTTTGGTGCATAACAAACTTGCATATTGGTGTCTATTGTTGCTGCATTCATTGTATAATTCATCTTTCACATAAACTATCAGACCACTTCTAGCTCTATCACTGCCTCCTCCGCTGGCTCCGTCTCCGCCTCGCATAGCCAACCCGGCCACCACGGATCACCACCTTTTGATCCTCAAATTCGCTAAACAATTGAAAAGGAGATCTAATGTTTGTTTTTCTACAGTTTCTTGATTACTACACACACCAAACACACACACAAACACACACAGAGAAAGTATACTGAAATCTTTGGGGAGTTTGGGGTGATAAATGGGTACGGTTTATGTGGTGTGTATATGGTTCTTAGTTTTTTAGAGAATGGCTTTTACTTGGTCTACCCTTTCAGGAAAAAATTGCTACCATCAAGCCTACAATTTATCTCGTAATTTTGCAATGACTAATATTTGGACCCTTTTTCTTCAAATGCCAGTTTCTACGTTAATACTTAATCTGTCTCAAAAGTATTGATTTTCCTTCTCTGTCCAAAATAAATACTCCCTCCGTCTCAGAGTAAGAGTCCTACTTTTCATTTTGGTACGTCCCAGAGTAAGAGTCCTATTCCTAAAATGGCAAATAATCTTTACTATTCACCCCACTCATTCTCTCTCCTATTTTACTTTTATACTCACAACACCAATCAATTCACTATTCTCTCCTACCCATTCTCTCTCCTACTTTACTTTTACACTCACAATATTTACATCACTTCCAATATTTATTAATAAGCGTGCAAATGAAGGGTAGGACTCTTACTCCGGGACCGCATTAAAAAATAGTCTAATACGTTGCTTATTCATTAAATGAATGTCCAAAGTGTATTTTAAAGGACGTTCTGAATATTTTAGCTTTGGGCGATGCTAGGGTACAAAAGAAGTTCACAAAATATTGGATACAAAAATGAGGTGATGATATTTTATTGGTTATAGCGATAGTGGACCCGGCACTCTAATTGAAAACACCAATAAAATTTTGACACATCATTTTGTAGACCAAATTTTGTGGCACTTTGTAGACCAAATTTTGTGGCACTTTTTTTGTGACTTTATATTTACCCTTTAGCTTTTATACTCCCTCCGTCCCAAAATGATCTTCTCATTTGCCATTTTTCATTGTCCCAAAAAGTTCTTCTCATTTTTACAATTTAGGCTTAAATGTTCATATACACAACATGGCTAGTTAAGCAAGTGTTCATAGCCTTAAATAGTTTGAATAGTCAAATGTGAAGATCATTTTGGAACGTAGAGAGTATAATTTAGTGGCAAAAATTCATATATATATATATATATATATATATATATATATATATATATATATATATATATATATATAAGTAGGTGCTCAAATAAGAACCTAAATATTGTGAAAACCGTGAGAACTTAATGTATCCAAGTGCACATTGTATACATTAGTTTTTACCTAATGTAACCAAGTAATGTATCAAATGATGCCAAGTCAAAGTAATATATCTAAGTGAACCATTGGATACATTAGTTTTTTTTTACCTAATGTATCTAAGTTCTCACGATATTTAGTTTCTCACAGGAGTACGACTATATATATATATATCCTTCTAATATTCTTTCTAAACATTTTGTTTTGCAAGTATAAAGAGAGTAGTGAAAAAGTTTTGAAAAAAAAGTCATTTAAGTTGAAGGATAATAATCTTTTTTTAAAAAAAGATTATTTTGGGATATATATTTTTTTTTAAAATAATAATCATTCATTTAGAGACAATGAAAGTACCATTTTAAATTAATATATGAAATATACAAATATACAAGTGAAACATATTTTTAAAATAATTTGATAAGTAAGCTGCGATATTTATTATGTGGCGTAATCCAACTATTGATAGTAAACTACTCACTCAGTCCCTAGGTTTCATTCTTCTTGTGATTTTTGATGCTCAATTTGAGGCTCAAGACCAATTATTTAGCCGGAACTTTTAAATATTCCCCTCTAATGAACAATGGTGTAGTTGCATACTCAAATGTCTACCTTTTTTCTTTTCTTTTTTTCTTCCTAATTTTCCCATCTTTCCGCTTCTCTACTTGTTTAATTGTAGATTAAGACGTGTAAATCTATACTCCCTCCGTCTCACCTCAATTGAATCTTATTTTCATTTTGGTCCGTCCCACTTCACTTGAGACTTTCCAAAATGGTAATTTTTTTTTAGTTTTATATTCAATCTACCACACCCACTCATTCTCTCTCTTCATTTTCCCCCACACAATTCATTCAACCAACCTACTATTAACCCCACTCATTCTCTCTCTTCATTTTTTACCACACATTTCCTCATTTTATTCCTTTTCCTTAGTTATTGTGCCCACCTCTTAGGTCTCAAGTGAGGTGGGACGGAAGGAGTATATATTAAAAGCTGAGGCGGAGGGATGTGAATTCACCTCATGGATTTTTTTTTTTTTTGCTAAAGGTTGCTTTTGGTGAAGCCATGCCATCACCACCTTAAACTTTAAGTGACTTTTGATATTTTTTTTATTAGCTAATAATATTAGTTATTATATAAGTTAACTATTACTAATAATAGTATTAGTTAACCATAATAGTTACTATTTAAGTTAACTATTACTATTAATAGTACTTGTTAACCATAATAGTTACTATATAAGTTAACTATTACTATTAGTAGTATTAGTTAACAATGATAGTTACTATATAAGTTAACTATTACTTTAGTAGTATTAGTTAACAATGATAGTTACTATATATAAGTTAACTATTACTATTAGTAGTATTAGTTAACAATGATAGTTACTATAAAAGTTAACTATTACCATTAATAGTATTAGTTAACTATTTTAGTTACTATATATATATAATTTAACTAATACTATGAATAACATTAGTTAACCATAATAGTTACTATATAAGTTAACTTTTATTATTAATATTATTAGTTAATTATAATAGTTATTATATATATTAACTATTATTATTTATAATATTAATTAACCAAATCTTACGTCTCATGAAGCGATGTCAGCATTGCCCCAACAACTAAGAGGCTATTTATTTTTCTCATTATTAGCTAATAGTATTAGCTAATTTTATTGGTAACTATATAGGATACTATTATCTTTAATTTATTATTTTAAAATACTATAAAAGACTAATTCTACTTATAGTCATCTTCTATAGATGCAATACTCATATATATATAATCTAGAATAGAAAATTGAAAGGTCAAAAGTTAATACTAAATTTATTGTGAGCAATCAATTATTCATTAATAATTAATTTTAATATATTATTAAATTTTGAAGGTTTCCAATAGTCATATTGCTAATCCATAACACTAAATTAACAAAATCAAACTATTATGACTTAAGTAATTACCACTTCAATTACAATTATATGTCATAGAATTTCAAAGGTTGAGAACATGTTAAAGATCATGAAATTTACATCGAATGTATAACAATATCTTCAACGAATGAACCACTAAAGTTTATGTTCATCTAAAAATAAACCAAATATGCTATATTAACTAATCTCTACACATAAATGAACGGTCTCATTAATTTTTGATAAACGGCTTAAACTTTATCGAAAAGATTTTTGATTGTTCACTCTCCTCATACTTCAACGTTATTGGCTTGCAAGTCAACCCAAATTTTTTATACTGAAATTCAAATAGATAACTTCTCAAATACATGGGTAAAATTATCATTTGTTAGGTGTATCTCATTTTCTTTTTGAACTCAATATCTAAGAAAAGTAGTTTACTAATCTTTGTCATCTCATTCCTTTATGTGCTCCCAATCCATTACTGTAGACACCCCATTTTGGACGTTCATTCATAATCACACTACTTCTGTGTCTCGCCTTTGATTTGGGTCGAAACTCGTCAAGTTGGACATGTTTCGTTAAGTTTCTAACTGACTCCGTTAGTCAGGGACCAAAACGAATATCAAAACTGCTGTAGAAGGGCATAAATGTGATTCCAGCACAGAGATGTCTCGTACGAGACATTGATGTCTCGTACGAGACATCCCCCTTGACAGTCGGGTTTTGGTCAGTTTCCTTGTTGATCTCAACCCATTTTCTTGGCAAACACTCAAGCAATCCGGGAAAAACCTAAGGGGCGATCTTAGAGTCCAAAAATACCTCTTAGTAAATCAAGTCTTTGATTCCTATTCAAACTTACCTCCTTGGCTTAAACCCTAGGTCAAGAACTCTTATAAATATAGAGGTTCTTGAACCGAAAAACCTCTAGAATCCCCATTCACCCAAAAACCACTTCATACCTGATCAAAGAGGTCCTCATAATCAGCCTCTCTCCCTCACCCACGAAATTCCAACCTTCATAACACCATTCAAGTCAAGTTCATCGGATCATCAAGGCCTTTAGTCAAGGCCATCCATAAGATTCTCGAAGAACGCTTAGGTAAAACTCTTTGTTTTCTATCTTCTCATCCTCTTCTTTGTCTTTGAAATAGTGTGATTCCATTAAAGGATCAGCCTAGAGCCTCTCCAATCCATGGGGATGGTCTCGAAGCATATGATCCGACATCCCAAATAAATAAGAAATTATTTATTTGTTTGCTTCTCTTTTGGTACATGAATGCATAATATTAATAATGATGATGGTGATTTCGTAACCAAGACCGATCCTAGATCGGGTGGATTGGGTGCTCCTTGACCTTCCCAATCCATAACTTAACTCCCGATCTCAAGAATCTCACGGTCCGTGTTCCGTTCAACAACATGGTGGCGGCTCTCAAATCAAATCAAAAAGGTAAAGTGAGGGAAAACTTGCTCCGTGCGCAAACAGTGGCGACTACGCTGGGGAAGATCATCATAAGAGCGTTAGACTTGTGTTGAAATCATCATCGTTATTCTTGAAATTCTGCATTCTGTACTGTAATCTTCTCCCAAACTGAGATGCCTCGTACGAGGTATCTTTTGTCTCGTACGAGACGTCTCGGTTCTGTCCGGCTGATCTGATTCTCTGGTTTGAAAAGGAATTTTATTCGGTTCAAACACGTACATAGGGTTTCAGATATGCTCCCCCCTCTGTTTCTGAGTCTTAGGATCTTCCTAACGATGAAGAAACTCCCCATATATCATAAGGCTAACCTTTTTTTTGCAGGAGTACTTGCTAAATGTTTTATTCTCTGCTTTGCTTATGTTTGCCTTTTGTGTGAACTACGATGGCCTGAGTTCCTCCACAAGAGGGAAACGTAGGCAACCACTTGGCCCGGCCATTGCATGTTTTTGTTTTACTTTAAAAAAAACTCTCTATTTACTCTTCGTCACCTAGATCTTGAATCTCACACACGTGCACACATATAGAATAATTTCACTACATACCCTATAAACCCGGGTCCCAATCGGAGGACGGATGTTGGTCAACACCCCCATTCTAACGAATGACCCTCGCCGGTGTCACGACCCGAAAGCTAGGCTCTATTTTATTAGTAATAAATAATTATCATTTATTTATTTGCTTATTTATTTATTTAAATTATTATTTATTTAAATATTTATGTGTGCATTTTATGTGTTATAATAATTATGCCTAGCATTTTATTTGGGTCATTTGTGTTAGTGCAGTATTGTTGGGTCTTAATTGTTAGCAGGGAGTGTAAGTATTGTGTTAGTAGATGGGGAAGGGGGCCTAAGTGTAACTTCGATTTTAACTTCACCTCCTTCCTTCTTCTCCTTCTCCCTCACAAATTCATTTCCCAGTTACTCTCTCTCTCTCTTCTTGAAAAAGGTAAATTTCTCTTTCCCTTCTCTCTTCATTTTAGCTATCTTCCTCTCACCTTCTCTCATTTCTCTCTATACGAAATGTGTTTAGATCATCGATAGGATCGTAGGAAGCCAAAAATATTTGAAATCCATCATCTTTGAGAAATCTCAAGTAAGTTGCTTTTCCCCCATTTTTATGCTAAAATGTTCATATCATGCTTATATAATGCTTGAGTTGTTATATTTGAAGTTTGGTTGAGTTTCGAATTTATTTGGAATTTATTTGAGTTTTGGGTCAAAAATGGTGATTTTATGAAGGTTGGGTTTGAATCTTGATTTTGGTTGTTAAATGAGTCCTTTTGACCTATAAGTTGTTTTAGTTCATTAATATGCTAGTTAAGAGTGTTGGATTTTGGTTGAGTTTTGGTTTGGGTTGAAAAATGGAAGAACCCAGTTCTTCCCTCCCGAATTCCGGCAGACCAGAGGATTGGGCGACCGCCCAAAAATTGTAGGGCGACCGCACATCTATCTGAAAGGTTTTGTTCTTGTTTGATGGCTTTTTGGGCGACCGCACAGACTCGAGTGGGCGGCCGCACAGAACCTCTGAAAGTTTTCATTTGTTAATTTGTGTGATTGAAGAATGTGTTTTGGTCTAAGTCTTGGGTGTCCTTCTAGTTGACCTTAGTGAACATTGTAGTACACTCTAATGATAGAATTGGGTCCTTTGTGATTAAGTTTGTGTTGAAAATTAATTAAGTGTTAATTGAGATTATTGGAACACTTTAATTGTGCGTTGTTGGTACATTTCACTTTCTTGGTGACTTCTTGGTATGATTCCCTACTTTGGAATCGTAAGATGTTTATTCATGCTAATATATTATTACTTAGCATTTATTTGGAAGCCCAGCTGGCATATTTGTTGCATCGGGCGATGGGAAAGATTATAATGGCAAAGCCAAGTCCATTATAATGTTGACCATTGTTTTGCCCTTACTATACCCTTTTCCAGATTGACCTTGGAAGAGATAAGTTAGCTTACTTTGTGAATGTATCTAGCTACCGAGCATGACTTTGTGGCATGGCTCTTGTCCTTGTGACACTCTTATGGTTATTGTTCCGGTACCGGGGATTTCTCTTCAGCTTTCATGCTATTATGAAGATGATGATTTGTTGATTATTGAAGCTGCGCAGCGATCCTTTATTTGGATGTATCGGTTTGGAAACCTTGGCTAATATCCTTTGTTATGTGTTTATTTCCGCTGCTATCTGTTATGTGATAAATGCTATGTGCTAGATATGATTTATTATTGTATATTGCATCTTAGCATGTCATGTAGTTGCATTAGTAACTTATTGAGATTTATCTCACCCCCTTCCTTTTATCTTTGTTTTTCCTTAACCCCCCAGGTGCTAAGGATTAGTCTCGCTGATCACGAGAAAGAGGACGTCGAGTGTGGATACATTCTTTTGGGGAAAGTTGTTATAGGTTGGTTTACATTATATCAATGTGTAACCTTTTGGGGATATTTGTACCAAACATTGACGTCACTAGGATTTGTGTATTTTGTAACTTTGGTGTATAAGCTTATGGAGTTTATACTAGTTTTACTTTGTTGTTCAAGTTGATTTACAAAACCTTGTGTTATCATCTTTTGGGTATAAAAGGAAATTTTTATCTCCATTATTTTAGAGTTTATTGTTTAAGTCGACATCCAGCTCGCGATCTCGGGCCCGCGGGGTTCGGGGCAGCGACAGCCGGTCTCTCCAAAGATGGTGTACCCACTCCGTGACACGATCCTAGACTGTGTTCATGGGGAGCCTTAGCCGTAATCCTTGCATCAACCTCATGCATACATACTAGTTAATAAGACACTCCTTGAGACCGGTCAGTTCGATTTAGGGTTGTTTTAATCTTTGCCCAAGATAACGCATTTTCTACAATCTATAATCCTCCCTTCAAGAATTCTTGACGATTGTCCATTCGGTATAAATCGTTAGACAAAGGGTTGAGGTGATGAGATGAGAATTTTTCTACGAAGATTCGAGTCTAGTCTCTCTCACCATTAAAACCCTGCGTTTGACAATGTCCCTTTCGGTTGTCCCTTACAAGAATTCATAAGGTTTGATTGCATTAATGCGTTGTGTAACAAAGTGCAAAACAACTACGGAATCACTTAGTTTTGGCTAATTGAATGGTGGATTCCGATGAGAATATGAGACCTTTGCCCGAATTGTCCGTTTGGGAGAGTGCAATACAGGTGAAAAACAAGGGGCTCATATTCTAGGGTGACAGAATCCACTGTTCCAGGACGAACTAGATAGTAACCTCTCAAAATGGATTAAATTCCGTCCGACCAATAGGATTAAAATCTGCCAATCTGACTGTCAGGTTAGATGTCTCGTACGAGACATCCATTATCTCGTACGAGACATCTCTCATTTTCTGTGATTCTGTCGTGTTGGTCAATCCTATCTCATAAAAGATGACTTGTTGGGACCCCAACCTGGATTTGACACAGTTTCTACACTCTAGGTCCGTCCGATCAGCAAAGTAGCTCCATACTCCCTACACAATCGCTTCGGTAATCTACATCCGTGATCTGAAGACCAAAAGACTGGAAAAGGTTGCAGTAATGGCCGGTACCCCCATCACTGATTTGGAAACCGCTAAGACCGTCATTGCACGACTTGAACAGCAAGTCAGAGAGCAAGCTGAAATTTCCGCCCGTGAAAGTGATCGTCACGCCAAAGACATAGACACCGTTCTGCAAGATCTCCAAGAACTCAAAAGGAGTAATAAGAAGTCGAAAACCCCCTCCAAAGACGGGGAGTCCCATGCTAAGAAAAAGAATAAGAGGGATGATGATTCCGACTCTGATACAAATACATCTGACTCTTCTTCCTCCTCCGATGACGAGGATACTAAGGCTAATGATAAGAGAAAGAAAGCTAGTGATGACACCAACATCATCAACTCCGCCACTGCCGAGTTTCTCGAGAAGAGGTTTGCGCATCTTGGTCTAGCAAAGGGTTCCATTGTTCCATTTGACCCTATTGCATTACGTAAGTCAATCACTAAGCTGCCCCAAAAGTTCCGCACTCCTGAGATAGCCAAGTTCAATGGCACTACTTGTCCTCGTGTTCATGTTGAGACCTACACTTGGGCCATGCTTCCAATGAAAGTGGATGACACTGTCCTAGCCCAAAGCTTTCCCCAAACTCTAGAGGGGGCGGCGAGGGATTGGTACATGTCTCTCCCCTTAGCCACAAGGACCGATTGGGCTACCGCAAGTGAAGTCTTCCAAAGGCGCTTCGAAGACAATACTACTTACCGCCCACTAAAAGATACCTCGAGCAAATCCAACAAGGTGCTAATGAGACATTTGGTGACTTTGTCAAAAGATGGAGAGCCAAGCTCACCGAGATTGTTAATAGGCCAACTACGGATGACCAAATGCACATCTTCCTGAAATCACTCCGTAATGAGTATGAGGACCGCCTCTCCGGTACTTTCTTCCCAAGCTTCTCTGAACGTCATAAAGCCGGTCTCTGACTAGACGACATCTTCAAAAGTAGGAAAGAGTCTAAGAGAGATAGTGGATACCGCTACACTAACAATGGCTCTACTAGCAAAGACACATCTGTCAATGCTATTGCTTTCAATAACCAAGGGAGGAGCAACTATTCCTCCGTTCCTCCACCAAACAAAGACAAGAGCGGTCCTAAGAAAGAAAGAGTCTACAACAAGCTAGAAGGTATCACTCAAGAAGAATTGTTTTACATACTCGTAGAAGTCGGAAAGGTCGCACCAAGGAAGCCTCCTACCACCCCGAGGGAACTCCCTGCAAATCATGCTCACCACCTCTATTGCAAGTTCCACCAATTTAGTGGTCATGATACCAACTCCTGCAACCACCTCAAAGATGTGATCCAAGATCTCATAGACTCTAAGCAGCTAGGGGTTCCTAATGTAGTGACAAGCCCTCTCCCAACTGCGGGAGGAGGGGTCAATGTAATAGAGATAGCTAGTAAGGAAGAGGAGACTACTCGCCTAATCCCAAATGTGGGCGAGAGCACTCCAGAATTTAATAGTAAAGTTTCTTTCTGTTACATGTTGTCTTGGGATCGAACACTAAGTAAGAACAATGATAACTTCACACGCGAGGGGGAAAACTTGCCATACTTCATGTTCCCTGAACCATGGATCAACCATAGGGGGAAGCGCCGGCCCGGATTTGAAATCTTCAATGACTGTGATCCGTACTCACTTGAAACAGAACCGATGCAATTCTCGTGGCTACCTCGAGAATTAGGGGGTACCAAGGCCGAAGCATTCAGTGAGTGGGACTTTGTGTTGGGAGAAGACCTACTGCGCCAATTTCTCAACCTTTGCAAGCTAGAGGACACTCAGATCAATGCAATAGACAAGGGGGACGCTCCGAACCAAGATTACACTGAGCTCATCAAGAAGTGTGACGAGCCCAAACAGAACTGGTACACAAATGGGGGACCCATAGCAAGTGAAGACTTCCTGATCAAAGAATTAGGATGTACTCCCCATCCCCATAGAGAAAGAAAATTTGTAACTCTTACCTTAGAGTCAGATACCGCTACCGATGAGCTCACCCAAGAGGAATTGAATGCCATCGCGGAACGTATATTCCCCTACTTTCTTAATGAAAACATAGATCTTTCCGAGTATCCTGAGATTGCTAGCGTCATAAATGATGAATTAACTAATAACTCTAACGAATCAGATAATAATGAGTCATATGACGAGATAGTTCAAGAAAACGAACAAATCTTAAAAGAAATTAATAAGCAAGTAGGTCGTCATGGCGGAAATGGTCCTATTGATGCCGAAGAAATGCAAACAGCTAATTTGGGGACGGACGATGATCCGAAAGAGACCAAGATTGGCAGTTTTTTCAAGGGGGAAAACCGACAGGCCCTCATAGCGCTTCTCCGAGAATTCGTGGATGTGTTCGCTTGGTCTCCGGGGCTAGCCAATTCGATTGTTGAACATAAGATACCGCTGCTTCCCGATTCGAAGACAGTCAAGCAGAAACTCCACAGAATTAAACCCGAGTGGTCGGTACAAGTCAAACAAGAGATAGAGAAACTCCTGAGTGTTGGGTTCATTAAAGTGATAGAGTATCCAACCTGGTTAGCTAATACTGTGCAGGTTTCCAAGGCAAACGGAAAGGTCCGCGTCTGTGTTGATTTCCGTGATTTCAACAGAGCATCTCCAAAAGATGATTTCCGAACATAGACATGCTCGTTGACAATACCGCGAAATATGAAATCCGTTCATTCGTAGACGGATTCGACGGTTACAACCATATCCTCATGGCCGAGGAAGACCAACACAAAATCGTTCACCACACCTTGGGGGACGTTCTGTTATACAGTCATGCCGTTCGGACTTAAAAATGCCGGAGCCACTTATCAGAGAGCTGTAACTGCACTGTTCCATGACATGATACATAAAGAGAGGGAGGTGTACGTTGATGATATGATCATACACTCTAAAGGCTCCGATGGGCATCACTTCGTCGACCTTAGAAATTTCTTTGAAAGGTTGAGACACTTCAAGATGAGACTTTATCCGGCCAAGTGCACCTTTGGGGTAGTGAAAGGAAAAGTCCTTGGGTACATGGTCACCGAGCGTGGTATAGAAGCGGATCCCGCTAAAATAAAAGCCATCATTGACATGCCTCCACCTAAGATGCAGAAAGAAGTAAAGGGATTCATGGGCCGCCTTCAGTACATTAGTCGTTTCATCAATCAGCTCACGACGATGTGCGAGCCCATCTTTAAGCTCCCCAAGAAGAATGCATCCCTAGAATGGACCGAAGAATGTCAAGAAGCCTTCGAAAAAGTCAAGGAATACTTGGTAAACCCACCAGTATTGGTCCTACCGCATAAAAAGAAACCATTGACCTTGTACCTCACAGTCAATGATACTGCATTAGGGGCTATGCTAGCACAAGAGCAACCCGATTCGAAGAAAGAGAATGCCGTATACTTTGTCAGCCGTCGCTTCCAAGGGACTGAATTGAATTACTCTGCATTAGAAAAGTCATGTGTTGCACTGGTATGGGTGACTGAGAGACTAAAGCCGTACATGGAAGCGTTTCCTGTACAACTGATTGCCCGAATGGACCCAATGAAGTACATCTTCGAGAAGTCGCATGTCTCCTCTAGAATAGCCAAGTGGTACTTTATGCTCGCGGGCTATGATATCACTTACATCACACAGAAATCCATAAGAGGAAGGGTCTTTGCTGATCATTTAGCCGAATTTCCATGTGACGAAGCGAAGGGGGAAAACCCGCGATTCCCTGATGAGGACATCGTGGCAATAGCAGAAAATAAGTGGAAATTATTTTTCGATGGCGTTGCCAATAAACGGGGATATGGTATTGGCATGTTACTAGTAGATCCCTCTGATTTCTACACTCCACTTGCAATCCGCCTTGACTTCGAGGCCACAAACAATATTGCCGAGTACGAAGCTTGCATAGCGGGGCTTGAAGCAGCCTTAGAAAGAAATGTGACCGAACTAGAAGTGTACAGAGATTCACAACTTATAATCTATCAGTCAGTAAAGAAGTGGAAGGTACAAGATCCTACGCTCCAGAAATATAATGACCATCTCCAAGACTTGGTCAAACAGTTCAAAGAGGTCACTTTCTACTATCTTCCTAGAGATAAGAAACGCTTAGCAGACTCGCTAGACATGCTAGCATCACTTGTGGAAATCCCCGAATGGACTGAGGTTAAAACCTTCAAAGTCGCAAGGCGAACGACCCCTGCTTATTACTCAATCATAGACCTGCACGACTGCAAAGAAGAATGTGGCTCTGTTTTCGTAAATGCCTTGGACGATAAACCTTGGTATCATGATGTGTGGCGTTTCCTCCTAGACGGAACGTTACCATCAGATGCCCCACCTAAAGCGAAGATAGCCCTCAAACGGTTTGCCGCCCAATTCATTATTATAGGTGATCGCCTCTACAAGAAGCACCACAAGCAGTGTCTACTCTGTGCTGATAAGCACGAAGCCGTAGAAATCATAGACCAAGTCCATCAAGGAGTCTGTGGAACCCACATGAATGGCAATATGCCAGCGAAGAAAGTCATTCGACTAGGATACTATTGGGCTACATGGAAGCCGAATGTACTGACATGGTCAAGAAATGCCACAAATGCCAGATACATGCCAACTTGCAACACGCACCACCGTCTGTGTTATACCCCATGACATCCCCTTGGCCATTTTCTACATGGGGGATAGATGTCATTGGTAAAGTCTCACCGACAGGTCATAACGGGCATTCATTCATATTAGTCGTCGTTGATTACTTCACCAAGTTGATCGAGGCTCAATCCTACAAAGTCTTAAATGCCAGAAAGGTGGCTGAGTTCATTAATACCAACATCATATGCCGATATGGGGTACCTCATGAGATGATATCTGATAGTGGCACGCACTTTGAGAAAGAATGTGACCAACTACTTGCAGAGTACAAAATAGAGAGACATCAGTCATCACCGTACCAACCACAGACCAATGGAGCAGTCGAAGCTGCTAACAAAACCATAGAGACCATCATTAGAAAAATGGCTAAAACTGGCAAAGACTGGCCTGAGAAGCTACCTTTCGCACTCTGGGGCTACCGTACTTCAATCCGTACTGCCACCGGTGAAACTCCATACGCCCTAGCCTATGGGATGGAAGCAGTGCTACCAATCGAATTAGAGGTACCATCACTAAGGGTTCTCCTAGAAAACCAAGTGAATGAATTTGCATGGTTGAACAGCCGTTATGAACAACTAGCCCTGCTAGATGAACGACGACTTCGAGCCACCGAGCATATCCAAGCGTATCAACGGAGAATGACCCAAGCATTCAACAGGAAAGTTAAGTCCAGAAACATCAAAGAAGTGGACCTTGTCCTACGCGAACACCGTCCCGGACCATTCAATCCTATGGGAAAGTGGGGACCAAGGTGGACAGGACCTTACATAGTCAAGAAGATCTTCTCCGGAGGAGCGGTACAACTCGCAGACCTAGATGGAGATCAACTGCCAAAGCCAGTCAACATAGACAAGCTGAAGAAGTACTATTCATAGATCCGTCCCCTATCTCAAAGAAAAAGAGAAAGCTCGCTAGGTTGAAAACCTACAAGGGCGGCCTAGGCAAAAGTTAGAGCCAAAGGCACGAGAGAAGAATCCCACTAGATTGAAAACCTGAAAGGGCGGTCTAGGCAAAAATCAGGGTGTGCATGAAAAAAAAAATTAAAAAAAATAATAGGGGATAGTCTCGTACGAGACACCTATGTCTCGTGCGAGACATGTCAGTCAGCAGACATATTTTTCTCTTTCTTAAACAAGAACTACGATGACCTGAGCTCCTTATTTAATTATTGTAAAAGGAGAACGTAGGCAGCCTTTTGGTCCGGTCTATTCAATAAATAAAATCAAAATCTTGT
This sequence comes from Campanula takesimana, assembly GCA_026119855.1. Taxonomy (NCBI): domain Eukaryota; kingdom Viridiplantae; phylum Streptophyta; class Magnoliopsida; order Asterales; family Campanulaceae; genus Campanula; species Campanula takesimana. The sequence goes on along the minus strand of JAOWBW010000080.1, from coordinate 1,022,691 downwards.
CTTCTTATTAACTGAATGCATTTCAAGAAAGCAATAAAAAAATTTTCTAACACGAATACCAACGTGCAAAAGAAAATAAATAAAATACTAAAAATCTAAACATTGGTCTATCTAGGCAATCTCTCGATACTTCTAAAGATCTATCTCTTCCTTGACTTAGTAGGGGCTTGACCACGGTCCGCCTTGTCATTCCTCTTCCTCTTGTGCAAAGGTATCTCGAAACCAGGAGGAACGTCAAGTCTACGGAACACCGAGGGAGTCAGTCTCGCGAACACATAAGGCCTATCTAGAGCTTGAAATTTACCGGGATGTCCGTTTGCTCTCTTCTTCTAAAAGTCACTATCTAGAAAATCTTGAGTGGCATCTACTCTAACATTAGAATGATCCTCCTTAGACTCCTTCTTCCTCAAATTCAAGCTAGGCTCGAATTGGTCCCCCAACAAAGGACGGCGAATGTCATCAATACCCCCAGCATTGGGACGGAGTTCTGTGAGAAACCAATCCAAGTACTTCCTCATGGAGGAGATTGGTCCAACGATCCATAGTGGTGCCTTGCCCCCAATCACGAGCCAAGCTCGTAGCAAACTCTGAGTCCATAAAATAAATGTCTTGAGGCCATCCCCCTGGCACAAATGTGTCATGCTGTTGACAGAACTGTCGCATCACCCTTCGAGCAAAGTAAAAAGAGGAATCCCTCAGGCCCAGAAGGACGACCCTGTCGTACCCAAGGGTATTAGCTACAAACCGCTTCACCTTCCAAAAGGATGGGCACCAAGAAATATCACCAGTCTCCGCTTTGGCAAAAAGATAGGCCCACTCCTCAATGCTGAGACTCTTCACCGACAATATCCGCCTATGGAAAGTATAAGGAGAGTACTCGATCGGAGAGTCCAATAGTTTAAAATGTTCTCTGAGCCAAATAGTCAACAATAATGGACTTCCCCGAGTCATAGAGCCGGTTCGGTGTAGCTCATCAAGACCATGAAGGGTCTCCCCCAAGATGAGAGGAATTATGTTGAAGGCTCGACCTCTAGCTTGCAGAACGATGTCCACGAGCTCCGTGTTCGCCATGCCACACTTGCTCATGAATAGCACGCTTTGGAATAAGCACAACGCCAAGAGGGAACACTGGGAATCCACGCCATGACCGCGAGTCACCCGACCTTTAAATCTCCTAGGCAAAGCATGGAGATCAACATAGCGGTTATGGATATAACTCTGCGCCTCGGGACGGCCTATACTCAATAAATCCCTGAGAGATTCTCCCAGTACCTTGTCATACTTGGGCATCGCAATCACTCCTGTCAATGGCATATCCAGGATAGCCGCCATCTCTTCTACAGTAGGGACCATCTCATTAAGTGAAAAGTTGAAGAGATGAGTCAAAGGATCCCAGAAGCGTACGACTCCCTTTAAAAGGTCCCAATCCGGTTTTAGATTCTTCAAGGTGAAATAATCTTAAAATCGAACATCTCCATGAACCTTCCTTGACGAGCCTTGTCAAACGAGCGAAAGAACGTTGCTAAGTCATTCTTGTAGCGTTCCACTAATTCTGAGTCCAAGGAGAACTCATCAACAATTATTGATGGAGGGACGGACTTGCTTGGGGCCATTGAGAGCAAAAGGTTGAGAATTTTACTCCAATAGAAAAGTTCCCAGAATTGATTTAAGGCTGCATGGTATTCTAGGACGGACTAGAGGTGCTTATATACAAGTTCGGCCACCAAATCCTCGAGGAAAAAGGAGAAACAGCCGCAGACTAACAAGATGGCTCGTACGAGACATCGATGTCTCGTACGAGGCATCTCCCAGTTCAGATAACAGAAACTCTGCTCAGATTCAGGTTGCCCAATGAGTCAAAACATGCCTCAAACACCTCAGAAACGCACCCAAAGCAATTCATACATCACATAACAGATGACCCAACACGAATTCATCTCATAAAAATACCCCTCGGTTGACCAACCGGATGCGAATCAATCTATTTACACAGTCAGAAATAAAAACTAAAATTAACAAAGTAATGTGTGTTAGAGTTAGGATTTTGCATAGGTACAAACCGAAGAAAGAAAAATTTTCTTCGTCTACGCCGAGACAATAAATACATCATCAACAAAAAAAGAGGGAATGTGGGATCCTATCTACTCAGCATCAAGAAGAAAGGGGACGTCGCCACTGCCACGTGATCATTCATTAGTCCGAGGTCTCTTCCCGCAAGAAGCCGACTCTGCTGTCTGGCGAGCCAATCGGCCTAAGAGATACGCGGTCTCTCTCTTCACCCTTTTGGCATAGGCTATAAACTGGGCAAGTCGTCCCGCGACCTCTCTATATTCAACAATGGGCACCTGTTGAGAAGAAACAAATAGAGATGTCAAAGTTTTTAGAAAAATAATAAACAGAGACATGAAATGACAGAATGACGGAAATGACGGAAGAAGGGTCATAAATCATACCATGGTCGCGTCGGCAGGAGGTACGAGTCCCTCAGGCATATCGTACTGCGCGGGACGGTCCTCGACGCTCTCTATCCCCTCAGCCATGCTGTAGGTAAAAGAAGCCAGTCCAAGCTGGGGATGGAAAGGGACGTGGACAACTCCTTGGGCCTGAGCCTGATCGCCCTCCAGAATCAACCGGGGCATGAGACGAGCAAGAAAATCAGCCTCCAGAGATATATGGTCAAAAGCATCCTGGCCAATAATGAAATCCCATCTCTCCTCCTCCGCGATGGCATAAGAGTTAAGCATATGGGCCGGTGGGTCCAAAGGAACAATAACATCAAGCCTGCCACCACCTTGCTGGCGAGAGACTCTCTCTCCTAAATAGAAGCATCCCCCACCAAGGCCGATCATCAGCAACCTCATACCAGCGAACCCGTATGCATGTTCAATGCCCAAACTCCGCCAAGGAAAGAAGGTGACAGCGGACTCAGGGACGGCCTCCCATCTATCAAAATATAGCCGCATGTGCAACACCGTCATATCAGCCCCCTCTGCCTGCCCATCACGGGTATCCCTGTTACCCCGGCTTTATCTCAAAGTATCTGGGAACATATCAGTGTTGTCTTGAAGATTGAAAGTGAAGAGCCCAAACATGGCGTAACCCCAGGCCTGCAAAATGGGAGAAACATAGAAGATGTCAATATACAATAGCTAAAATAAAAAATGCTATCAAAATAGACTTGGGCTGAAGTAAAGGAGGAATACAGAAGAAGATGAGTATTATACCTCCCAGGCATGACTGTAGCCGCCCAAGCCAGCGTTCGCCCGGTCCCGTGAACTCTTATCCATGGCCACGTAGCAGTGTGCCAAGCCAGCTAAACCCCAACTGGCATCAGTCACATGCTGAATACCCCTCAATCAGCTCAACGGAGTGAACATGGCAGTCGACGCATGATTAGCAAATAGCGTCTCAGAAAAGGCCCACCATAGAAAGCCGCGGACAGCTGCAATACGGGTGTCAGTGAGGTGCATCTGACCAGCATTAACAGTAATACAGGCATCGACCTTATCCCTCAAAGCCTTCAGAGGGACACCCTTGCCCAAGGTACGCACAGAGAAGCCCAGAAAATGCCTCATGTCATCACAACTGGGTAGGAAGTCAGTATCAACCTCAAGCGGCTCACCGACGATGGCAAGCCCGGTAATGGCATGAAAATCAGTAGGAGTCATGGTGACCTCCCCCCACCGCATGTGCATAGTATGAGTGCTGTCCCACCAGCGCTCCCGAATAGCTTGGAGCAAGTGAACGTTCCTCCTCTCACCGACTAAGCCGTCAAAGAAGGGCTTAAGCCCGAAATTGTCGATCTCTTCCTTCATCTCACCATTAAGAGTTTCCCACCTCTCGGAAACCGCTCGTACACTGCCTCTATAGTTATCGACAACCCTGAATGGCTGCAAACAACAAAGGCAAAAGAGACGAATGTCAGAAGATCGGTAAAACCCTCATTTAAGCATTTTACCCGAAAAATCGCAGAATTCCCTAGAACGACAGTCAAAATCATGTACTACTATACTACAATGATTTTCAACATCAACAAGGACGAAATTCCGTCGAAAGATCAGCCATGCATGATAAACCCTAGCACGATAATTCTAGGCGAAAGTCGAACAAAAGTCGAACTGCAAAGGCACCAAATTGAGACATGAAACAACAAAATTGACATGGAAACTCAGTAAAAGGAAGAGATCCTTACCTGCCTCGTCCGAACGGCGTGAGAAATATGATCCTCGGGGAATGGGCACAGCTCGTCGGTCGCCCACACTTTACCTCTCATATGCCTACCAAAAAGGTGTTCTTTATGAGAACGATTTGCACCGTCCATTTGAAAGGGTTTGGAATCACTAGAACTTGGTAAAAATGAAGATTTTTTGATGAAAAAATCGCGTAGGGTTGAGAATTCCCGAAATGAAATAAGGAAAAGTGATTTGAAAATTACTTACAGCGCCTGATATCGTCTCTGATCTGCGTAAAAACAGAGAAGTCACGTACGAGACATCCCTATCTCGTACGAGATATCCCCAGAAAAATCTCAGAAAACCCTGTTTTCTCAGGAAATTCCAGAAAATCCCTGCTTTTAACAGAAATTCCAGAAAAGCCATGCTTTTAACAGAAAGGTCAGAAAAAGCCCTGCTTTTGACTGAGAGGTCAAATCTGAACCCGGTTCAAGATGGAACATTGAGTCGTCAACAAAATAATATTTTCAGAATTGGAACAAGCAAAGTTGTTTCTCAGTACGAATTTATTCTCACCGCACATCCAAGATCATGGGTGAGCAACAAATTCTACATCAGCAAACTCTAAATCCCACGACTGTCATCGAGATGTATGTTAATGGCACAAGATTTACAACCGGGTATCCCACGACTGTTATCAAGACGTAAGTTAATAACACAGGATCCCACCATTTAGAGTCCCACGATTGCCATCGAGACGTATGTTAATGGCATAGGATTCACTTTTCTGACGAAGCGACAATCTCGTCGGAAGGAGAAGCAAGGATCCAAGTAATTGGCGTCTCCGCAACCAGTGATCCCATAACTGTTATCAAGGCGTACGCTAATAACATAGGATTCACACCCCTCAGAGTCCCATAATTGTCATCAAGGTGTAAGCTAATGGCATAGGATTCACATTTTCCGACGTCAAGGCAACCTGTAGACACCCCGATCTCGCACCCCTAAAAGCAACCATTTGATTCGGTCTAAGCGCAATAATCGACCTAAAATCCCAGATTTGGCCGTTCGGGACTACCGACCGCCTTATCGGTGCATCGGATGGAAAAACGGAGCCTGAATTCATGATCAGGGCTCAAAACTGAGTAAACAGGCGTATTCTTCGAAAATCGAGCGTCGGGACCCTACGGCGGGCCCCGCACCCCTAGAATGCCTTTTACCGATCATCCCTTGCATTTAAAATTTTATTATTTTATTCCTTACTCTTTAACATATTATAGATATGCCATTATGACCAGAATAATACGAGGAGCAACTTTTGTGTTGGACCCGCGGACAACCGGGACACCGGAACGCGCACGACGGAGCAGTTGTAAGCTGTTGCGGAGCGGGAACACGGAGCCCGAGAAAATATCAATGCATCCAATTCAAAGCACCCACATTTCCTGGACATATGGCTGCATTAGGGGGGGTCACATGGGCCAAAATCAACCAAGGATGGACAAGTAGCATTCAAAAAGTGGAAATTGCACAAAGTCAAAGCAACACCATCATTTTTGGCCATTTTTTCCACCCCTCTTGCATGATTTCGGGTAAGAGGACTCACCCCCCATACTACCCCTACTCTAGGGGAATTTTGGTCCAAGAAAACTTACCTCATTCCTCCATATACTCCCTTTGTTGATCCAAGAAAGGAGGACTCATTCACTACACACATTCATTCAACACACATTACACTACACACTCCCTCCATACACTTTCACTCTTGCTCTTACTACCACCATTCCACCACCACTACCACCACTCCTCCACCACATCTCCACTACTAAACCACCACCCAAACACCTCAAACAACCCCTTCAATCTCAAGCAACAACAACAGCAAGCAACAACAACAACAACAACAACAACCACAACCACACCCACAACAACAACTTCAATCAAACAAAAAAAAGTCTTCCCTTGGAGACAAAGGAAGCACACCACCCTCTCTTAATCTAGGTAAGTTTCCTTTTTATATATCATAGATTTGATAAAATGTAAGTCTAAATGAGTTGTTTGGGAATCTAGTCAACTAGTGACTAGATTCCCCTTATTACCTATGTAATCTATGTTTTTACTTTGTAAATAAACATGTTCTATATATTATAAATGTTCATACTTCAGTCCTAGCACGTGTATATATGTCTTTAGTTCATTTTGGTGTTAATCTCATGCTTTAGATCTCAAATCCATGCAAGATATGGCTCCCTTACTCAGCTTGTGCATAATCTGTCCCCTTGCTCTTCTTTCATGATTATTCTCATTTTTGCTCTTGTTTGTTCATAAATAGATGCATGATAATGTTAATAACACATAAATAAACGATTTCCCCAAGTTTGATGGGTTTATTCCAAGTTTATGCCATGTTTTGATACCTATCTTTATGCCATGTCTAATCTGTCCAGTATGTGCTGTTTGCATCAACCCTTTCGATGTGCTTTTTACTCTATCTTACCTCGTTTCTAGATCTAAATCAAAACATCAAAGTTGTTCCTTGCATATTGAATATGATTCTTGCCAAGTTTAGTGGTTTACATCCATGTCTAGGTCATGTTTTGGTAGGAATTTTCGTAGTATAGAACTGCTGCCTTGCTTGCTGCACTCTGGATTAGTCTGAGTTCAAGTCCAAAAAGCTACCAAAACTAGATTTTCAAGTCTAAGTCAAAACATGAAATTTGTTCTAAAAAGACTAATAAAGATTTTCATGTTCTTGAAATAATTTTATGACCTAAGTAAAGGCCCCGTTCCATTTTCTAAATCAAGTGTCTGCTCTCAGACTAACATTTCCAGAATCTGACATGAAAATGTCAGAGGTCTTTTGATGCACTTAAACTCGTTTTATTCACGAACTGTTTTTTGAACATCATATTAAATATGTGATCTTCAAGTTTCATGTTTTGAGTTTTCTCAGATTCATGGGTTATGATAGTGTAAATTGTCCATCAAAATATGATATGCAATGCTTTGCTGTGCTGGGCTGATTTTATGTTAATGTTTTTGGCATGAGTTAAGCATGAAATATTTATCCATAAATTCAACCAAAATTCATACATGTTATCTAACATCTTGGGAGTGAATCCCAATCTTTAGATCTCTTTTTGGATAGGTGTTTCACAGGTATAATCCATGGCGACCCACAGCAGCCCCGTGAATCTGGAGGATCAATCTTGCACTCGGATATTCTTTTCATGGGATTTATCCCATTTTTTGTATATATGTATTATTTGTACAATTTTCCCTTTTCCCCTTTAATTATCTTACTTGTCTATTTGATTCAAATCCTTTTCGAAAACCAATCGGGAATCCACCCAAACCGGTTCCCGGTTGTGATCAAATGAATCGACCTAGACTAGGAAGACTCCTTGTACATAAAGCACACATTTTTCCAATGTTTGGGCATAAAACACATTTTTCAAAAGGCAAACTAAAATCAAGCGTAGGCGGAAGCATGCTAGAGACCGAAAGGGCGAGCGGAGTGCCTAACACCTTCTCCTCTCGTAACATAGCCCCCGAACCCACTTCTTTTCAAAACAAAAGGTTTTATCTCTATTTTCCTTAAATAAAATGAGGTGGCGACTCTTCTTTTTTCAAAACCAAAGTACGGTAACCATTTTGAGAAACCGAGCGGATTCCAACCGCGTTTCGCACGGATCCTTACGCGGGTACGGGCGCGGGCTCTCACACTGGCGACTCTGCTGGGGATTTTTTTCAAAAGTGGGCTAGACTCAAATGCTTGTTTTCCGCAATTATTTGCTTTTGCCTTGTATATACATGTCCTAACTTTGTTTTGCAGGTTTTTACCTTCTCTTTTGTTTGTGTAAATAAAAAGAAAACAAAAACAAAAAAAAAATACGTGCATTTCTTTCTTTTTCTCAAAAAATCACTTTTCAAAATTAGAGACCTCACACACGATGCACGTTTTCAAACTTCCGACTTAGCAACCGTACAAACCTTAGGGGGTGTAGCCAGGTGAGTGAAGGGGGGTCACCGATCCTCCGATAGGGCTCCCGGTTGACATTCCCGCCCCAAAGCACGGCTACTAGTCGTCGATGCGGGTGTAAGCCACATGCAAGCCAAACCTCCAAAGCCTCGATGTCCGAATTTTCAAAATGTCACGTCCTCGACTTTAAGACGGTTTTTGTCTAATAATTTCTCTTCAACCCTATGCATTCCTAAAAGGTTATAAACAACCTAAAGTGTGGATATTTTGGAACGATTGGGTTGACCCGAAATTATCAAGACCTTCACATAGACCGTAACCCGAATGGTGGATCCCAGAAAGAGTATAGGCCCTTCGCTAGGGGTTTCGGACGGCCATTAGTACATGTGAAAAACGTTGGTCCTATACTTTGGAGACGGTATCCACTATTCCAGGATTTAATCATTGAACGTGTCAAAACAAACCGAGGTGCTTGTCCGGCTTCCTAGGTTTTGTACTTTGCTTGCGCTTCAACCTTTTTCGAAAACAATGTTGTTTCAAAGTCTTATACTTTTCTTCTCTTTGTGCTTCTATTCTTGTACATAAAAGAAAGCCCATTTCAAAAATTTAAAACATTCTTTTTCCAATCCATTTTTGGAGAGGGAGAATCTCGCTTCTTTTTCTAGCGCGACATTCAAGGTCAATTCCAGACATTACTTTGATCAAGGTCTACTCCGGATTCTCTCATCAAGCATGGCCAACAGCGGACATAAATCAGGAAATGGAACCAGGGGCTTGTCCAAGTTCAGACCAAGCCCAGAGTTTGAAGAATGGTTCGATAGGCGCCTAGAAGCCCATACAAAAGTTCTGCTGCGAAACCTACACATGTTCCAACAAGGGGTGTTTGACTGCATGGATGCTTTCATGACGAATCAATCAAATCAAAATCAAATTTGGGCAGCAAAGCTGTATGGACCAATTGAAGCAACTCCACCTGGAAATCTCTATCCAAGTGCTCCTATTTTTCAGACCCCGGCACGTATGTCCACTCACCCTAATGTCACAGTTGAAGATGACTATCCAGAGTTGCCTGCTACCTGGGATGAGATTATGGCTCTAGAACTTGCTCGGCAATTGAAAGTCTCCCACAGGGAAGACCTTTCACCTGAAGAAATGTGTTGGTCCCAGAGGGAAATAAGGGTATAGAACCGCTAGAGGGGGGGGGGGTGAATAGCGGTCCGAAACTTTTTCGAAAATACCCTTAAAATCAACCGAGTACTTATCAGTTTGGCCAACTGCGGTTCAAAGCACAAGAACCGAACTGATAAAATGCACAGCGGAGTTTACGGTTTGGCCAAATATGTTAGTTAAAGAGTTAGGAGGTTTGACTCGGGTTGAGAAAACACTATGATGCAACAGAATAGTTAAACTTAAAGTTCAAAGGAAAACACAATTCATCTTTCAAGTCATTTCGTATAAGGAAACAAGTTCAAGACCACAAACAAGAAAGATAAATATCAAGACAGAAAATAAAGATCAAACACACAAGTTGAAGAGGTTCGTTCTTAAATGAACTACGTCCTCTACCTAGATGGTTAGTCTAGGATTTTCTAATAGCTACTAGACTTGTATTAATTTAGAGGAGGTTTTACAAGATGAATCTAAACTCTAAACAATAAGTCTAACCTAAGCTATAAAGACAATCGGTGTTTTCGAAGTATATAATCTATGTGATCATATAAATCGGGTGTGTGTGTGAAAAGAAATCAAATGCTCTAAGTATCTAAATGATGGTTGAGCAAATGAAAGTCTTTGGTGTAAAGGCTGAATATGAACGGTTGTTAGGCTTGAAGCTTTGATGAAGAACTGGGTTTGCAATGGAGATGGTTTGAAGATATGAATATCTGGGTTTAAATCTTCAAAGCAAACTTGAATACTTGGGAATGAATCTCTTGAAGCTCAGCAACCTTCATTGTTGAATAATGGAGGCTATTTATAGGCAGAGCACCCTTGTGACCGTTTGGTAAAGATTTGAATTAAATCTGAAGGGTACAGTGCTGTCGAGATCCCATTGGTTGAGCTGTCATTTTCATCCTTGGTTTTGTCTTGTAGTCCTAGGTAGTTGTTGCACCACTACCTGACATTTGTCCTTTGTTGCAGAAAGAACTAACGGTAAACAATTCAAACTGATAGACAAACCGACATTCCTTGCAGAAACTCCAAGTTAACTTAGAGTTATTTTGACATGACATAACAACATCCTTTTACGGTCAAAAAGGGAATGTTTGTCTAAGGAATAAATGACATATCTTTATTTCTTCAATAACTGCTCTGCGGTTTCACCAAGCATAGGGGCGGTTTGAAAAATGATCTTGATGGGCGGTTTCATCAAACATGCAAACTGCAGTTTGATGAAAACTGAAGGGCTCCATGCTGGCGGTCTCAAGATGACGGCTTGAAGCACTAAACCGCTAATGATACAACCGAACTATACTCAGCCTAGACAATCAAAAATCTAGAAATGGACTTATCTAAAAATTGAAGTAGAACTTCATTACATGCGGTCCTAAAGTCCATAAAAAGACACGTGGCATTGATCAATCAAATTAAGGTGGGTGTACTAACAATGAATCCTAACAATCTCCCCCTATTTGATTGATGCCATTACCACACTATGATAATAGCAAAACATTGTACTTGGTAAGAACATGTCCGAAATAAATTTCATGAAATTGCATGTCCCAAGTCAATGCACACACTATGCTAGATCATAGATTTCTAATCTATCAAAAACAAAGGAAATGAAGAAAGGATAGAAGAGAAATACATTCAGATGCATATAAAATGATATGATTTTGAGGATCAGAAATGCATGTTTAAACTGAATGTTTAAAACACAATGCACTTAAAAGTATTTTCATGATGAATGTAGTGTATGAGGTTTTAAGAAATACAAGCATTGTTTCACAAACAAGCAATTTGAATAAACAAAGTTTTGGAAACAGAATGCTATGCAGTCATTCTCATTATAATTCAATCATAAGGATAGTAACTTACAATGTATGAATTACAAGAGACATCAAAAAGAAAGACTAAGAAATGAAATCTAGTCTACTTCATCTGCAACAGAACCCCTTGCAGCAGCAACATCATCTGCGTTTTGGTTCTGAACGGTTTGAGCGTCTTGAGCAGCTTGTTCTTCTGCAACTTGAGCATCAATAGCAGGGGCGGTTTGATCAACATTCCTAGAACCGAAGCCACGGGCGGTTTCAAAAACAAAGTCAGCTGTACGAAGCCGAACTTCAGTCGGTTCATCAATCTTTAATTCAATTGCAGCGGCTTGCTTGACAAGTTTCCCGGTTCTATGCAGGATAAGCTCAGAAGAATCAAGCGCATGCTGGGCCAGAATGTCAAGTTTCTCAACAACAGATTGAAGTGATGCATCAACGGCTTGAAACTTTAAGTTGCAAAGATCATTGTTGGTTCTGACAAGATCTTGAAGAGCCAGTTGATTTTCCAAAATGAAGTTCAATCTCTCATCTAGTTGTTGTTGTCTTGATCTATCATCAAATCTCTCATTCACTCTCTCCCCCTTAATGGCATCAAGATCAGTTTGTAAAGTGAGGAGATGAGTGTCAAACCGAGAAGTGGCGGTTTGCTGATGAACTTGAATATTCCTAACCGCATCTATTAAATCGGCAGTTGTAGCATGAAGGGGTAGAATTGGATAGGAAGGAATTGAAGAGGGCGGTTCATCAGAAGGAGTGTAGTCAGGGATGTGCTCATCACTAGCAATATCATCATAAAAAATTGGGATGGCATCATCAGACTGATGGGATGAAGAAGGCATTTTGGCTTTGCCTTTCAAGAGAATGTGTGCCTCTTCTAAAGTTTCACCCATAGAAACCCTAATGGCGGTTTCAAGTTCTATGGGATCAAAAGGAAGGAAAAAATAATAAGGAATAATTTCGGTTTGAGGAGGAGGAGGAGGAGGAACATCATATCTCATATAGTCATCATAGAGAAAGATGGAAGGAGAAGGCACAAGGAATAATCTATAGAGATTGGGAATGCAAAGACAATTAAAGAATAGGAAAAATTGGGAGGCAAGAGTGGGATCCATGAGTACCTGATAGGCAATCTCTCCCATCAATTGTTCTGCAACTGAAAGAATTATCTTCTCAACTGCGGCTTCCATCTCATCCTTGGGAAAAATAGCATAGGGATTAGGGCGGCCAGCCTTCAAGAATCTGTCTTCGGCTTTGGCGGCGGCACGAGCATGGGCTCCAGCCCTTCTTTCCCTAGAGGTTTCAGTCTTGAACCGCTTCAGATATCTTGCTAAGTCAGCAGCATTCTTTCTTTTCTTTGATTTCGGTTTTATGATTAAAACCAATGTCTGTGGATATAGCTGAACTGGCGGCTGAGAGAGAGGTTGAGCTTGAGTAATAGCCAGCGGTTGAACTGAAGGAGGAGGCAGTGGTTGAACCGACAAAGAAGTAGATGGAAAAACCGGAGTTGGAGCATATGGTAAATCTGGAGATGAGGATGGAGTATGTTCTGGTGAATCAAAATCCAGTTTTCTTTTAAGTGAAGGAGGGGAGACCTCAACCATCATTGGGTCAATTCCTTCCTTTCTCATCTCAGCTCTTTCTCTTAATTATTTTGCAAATGGACCTTCAAGAGGTGAATGATCCCTTTTGTCATGAGCCTCACTGAAGTCAATTGCACCCGGTGGCCTAGACTGCCAATGTTCCACAAACTCATACTTCTTTATCAACTTTCTCTTCTTCTTTGGCGGTTGAACCTCAAGAACTTCATCATCTTGCTCAGGTTCACCAAGTGCCTCAGACGCATCAGTATGCTCAGGCAATACTGCAGCCTCAAACTTATCGGTTTGCTCAGGCTGGACCGCAATGGTAGATACATCGGTTTTTTCAACTAGAACCGCAGCCTCAGACACTTCGGTCTGCTCAGGATCGGTTTGAGTGGAGGGTTTGAGGTTTGGGAAGGCTTTATAAATTTCAGCCAACTGTTCTTCAAAGAACTGAACATAAGGCGGTTTAGAGGTTGAAGGTTTAGGAGGAGAGGAGATAGGAAGGAAAAGATGAGGTGAAGGAATGAGTTCTGGAATGGTTTTGGCTTTGGCAGCTTTGAGAGAGGCGGCATCCATAGCAAAGTTACTTGATTTCTCCACATTTTGATGCAATGGAGCGAGAGGTTTAATTTGTGGTTTGGGAATTGAGGGTTTAGAAGTGATAGGTTTGGAAAGGGTAGGAGATAGTCTGATGGGGGGAAAAGAGGTTGAAGAAGATGAAGGTTTTGATGACGGTTTGGATAAGTCTGCTTTTGTAATGATTGAAGGGATTTGAGCGGTTCCCTTTCTCTTCCTTGGAGCAGCGGTTTCCTTGGGACGAGCCGCAGGTTTAGACCGAACTGCAGGCTCCCCCTCAACCGCAGACTCCCCCTCAGCCTGTACCGCGGTCTGAGCTAACTGACTTAACCCCAGTCGGTTTAAAGTAGAAGTTTGAACTTCATTCCTTAGCATCGTATCATGGGCCTGATCAGCAATGGCACCAGCATACGGTTTCCCAGATTTGTTGAGCCGAGCCTCAGGAAATGGTCCACGTTCGGCTTCAGGAAGAGGGTCCTCATTCCAAACTGTTTGAGCATACCGCCATCCAAATGCGGTTCTGAAGGCATCAAGTTTTGATAATCCAAAGATAGATTTCTCAATTGGATCCAACCAATAGTCCTTGTTGTCAGCAGAGAACTTGAAGATGTCAGTATCTTGGTGCAGGAACTTAGTCAGCAGCCTGCAGTGAGTTCTGATCTTGGATTTTCCAGCGGCTTTAGCAACATGGAGGCAGTTCAGGGCATTGATGATCTCCTTCATCACAACCTTGGGCCAGTGCAGTTTCTTCCCTTTAAGAATGGCCACACAGTAAGCATACTGTTCACTTGTAAAGTTGTTGTGGTTTCCATTCTTGTACATGACTCCAGAATCAACCAATTCACATAGATGAGCCATCACCTCTCCAAAGTCCTTTTTAGAGGAATTCTTGGTGGAGAAAGAATTAACTCCAATTAACTCCATTGTAGTATTGCTCAGAAGTTCCGGTTTTATCCCCATAACTCCAGAGTTCTCAAGACCAGCTAGAACTGCGATCTTGGAAGCGGTTAGGATCACTTCTTTGCCACAGACGGTGGACTTGATAGCATCTTCAAATTTCACTTCTCCGGTTTCCAGATCCCTTATCGGTTCTCCTCGTACATCCAGCAAGGCAGCAGTTGTGGAGATCCCATTCTCAAAAAATTCGGCGCAGATGATTGTAACAAACTGCGGTTCATCCATAAGGAACAGAGGGAGCAGCTTTGCATCACTCAGCAGTTTGAGGAGCTTCCTTCCAACTGCATCTTATATAATTTCCTCCTCTAGTATCCTAGAACCGGGTACAAAGTTTGAAGGATCCTGGAAAATATTCTAAGTTAGAAATAGCTTAAAGAATGATAGTTTGAATCCTTAAGCAAACCGTGGTTTGATTAAGTCCTACAAACTATAACAAGGAATCCTAATAATGAAAACATGCGGTTCAAGGAGAGTAAGGGTAAAAATGTAAAAACAAAGAATGAATGAACAGTGAAGACAAAACGAATCAAAGAGGGAAAATTTTGAAAAAGAGTTGAATGCACGAAGAACACGAAGAACAGAGTATGAATATTCAAAACAAAATCTTAACCAAAATATGGAAAAAAATTATACCAAAATGATCACAAAGGTTAGATTCTAACAAAGTTCTAAATAAACTAAGACAAATAACAACACATGAACCCAGAATCTGCAAAATTTCGCAAGAACACCAAATAACCCCAAAATCGATTTTGCTCAAAATTGAACACAAATCTCAAAACAAAGTAATCAAACAGTATATATAAGTAAATGCGAGCACAAATCAACCAAGAAATTGAAGAAAAAGCATAAAATGATCAAAGGAAGATGAACAAGCTTTTAAGCTTCAACAATGGCGGACAAATGAAATATACTGAGTTAGGGTTCAGAAATTCATACCATATCAGGCTTTGAAGGTTTGGACGATGTAGTAGTAGAAGCAAGATCAATTGATTTCTTTGGTGCCATTAAAAAAAATTGTTTAAGTAAGAAAATTTTGAGTGAGAACAGAGAGAGAGAGAGGAGTGCGTACAGAGGAGAGAGAAAGGGTTTTTGCTAAAAAGAGTAAGAAGGTAAAGAGTTAAATTGAAAAATGGTTTGTCTTTTATACTCAATTAACCACCTAGTGGAGCGGGCATGACGGCTGAAGGAAACTCAACCGTCAGTGTACCTGTCGATTCGCATTCAATGCGGCAGAGATAATTGCAAGAAGGTCCTTAAAGAATGAAGTGACATAAAGTAGGGACTAAAATGCAATTTCATACCTGAGCGGTTTGAGTAAACCGACTTACCTTTTCCTCATTATCGGTTTTGATAAAACTGATATCTCTCAGATCTATCTTCGGTTTCAGTAGAGAAAACCGAATCCTTGCTTTGAAAATTCGGTTTGGATCAAACTGAAGTTGTTCTTCTTGACTCTTCGGTTTGAGTGGAATCTTTAGCTCAACCATTTTGTTGCGGTTTCGTCTATTGAACCGCAAGCTACTTGCATTTTCTTAATAGAGCCAAAATACTTAACAAACATTATTAGAACAAAAAATAAATAGGCATGAATTATATTAAGTAAGTTCCAGCATACCCATTTCTCCTCGTAAATGAAAGAACCTAGAATTTTCAAGCGGTTTGGTGAGAATATCTGCAATTTGATCGTCGGTTCCCACCTTTGCTAAAAAAATGTTCTTCTTTTCAACATGATCTTTGAGGAAATGATATCTTATGTCAATGTGCTTGGTTTTTGAGTGTTGTACTGGATTGTTGGAGATTGATATTGCTGCAGTACTATCACAATAGATAGGGCAGTTCTTATCAAATACTTCATAGTCTTCCAACTGCTGTTTCATCCAGAGAATTTGAGAGCAACAGCTTCCAGCCGCAATATATTCAGCTTCAGCGGTTGAGACTGAAACCGATGCTTGTTTCTTGCTGGACCATGATACAAGCCGCGTTCCAAGGAACTGACAAGTACCACTTGTGCTCTTTCTGCTTATCTTACATGCTGCAAAGTCAGCATCTGAATAACCTAATAGATCAAATGAAGATTCTTTGGAGTACCAAAGTCCAAGGTTAACAGATCCACATAAATATCTAATAATTCTTTTAACAACAATAAGATGAGATTCTCTAGGGTCAGCTTGAAATCTAGCACAAACACAAACACTGAACATGATATCTGGCCTACTAGCAGTTAAGTAAAGTAGAGAGCCAATCATACCTCGGTAGAGAGTCTGATCAACTTTCTTACCTCGTTCATCTTGATCCAAACTGCAGGCCTTTTGCATTGGGGTATCAACTGGCTTAGCGGTTTCAAGCCCAAATTTCTTGATCAAGTCTTTGGTGTATTTGGCTTGGTTGATAAAGATTCCATCATGACATTGCTTGATTTGGAGTCTAAGAAAGAATGTCAACTCTCCCATCATACTCATCTCAAATTTACCTTTCATAAGCTTCTCAAACTTAACACACATAGTTTCATTAGTAGAACCGAAAATAATATCATCAACATATATTTGAACTAATAATGAATGACCTTTGTGTTTAGCAATAAATAAGGTTGTATCAATTTTACCTCTTGAGAAGCCTTGTTCAATAAGAAATTTAGATAGAGTGTCATACCATGCTCTTGGAGCTTGTTTGAGTCCATACAGGGCCTTCTTGAGCTTGAAGACATGATTAGGATATTGGTTGTCTTCAAATCCTGGCGGTTGAGCTACATAAACTTCTTCTTGTAGTTCACCATTCAGAAATGCACTCTTCACATCCATTTGATATAACTTGAATTTCTTGAGGAGGCATAGGCCAGGAACAATCTAATGGCTTCAAGTCTGGCTACAGGGGCAAAGGTTTCATCATAATCAATTCCTTCTTCTTGCCTATAACCTTGAGCAACCAACCTTGCTTTATTTCTTGTAATAGTACCATTTTCATCCATCTTATTTCTGTATACCCATTTTGTTCCAATTATAGTGTGATCTCTGGGCCTTGGAACTAGAGTCCAAACTCTGCATCTTTCAAACTGATTGAGCTCTTCTCGCATTGCAGCTACCCAACTTGGATCACTTAGAGCTTCATCTACCTTCTTCGGTTCCATCTGAGATAACAGTGCGGTTGAGAACAAACTGTGGTTATCTCTATGAGTTAAGCTTCCTCTTGTTTGAACACCAGAACTGATAGGACCTATAACATTGGTTGTTGGATGGTCTCTATGCTCATTGATTTCTGGAGGGAGGTCTTTATGAACCACTATTTCTTAAAGATTTTCCAGAGGAGGCTCTTCTTGATATTCATTGAAATCTTCATTGAAGGTGATGTTTGGAACTGGATCAACGGTTTGAATGGGATCAGAAGAGTGCGGTTCTACAGCAACACCTTCGGTTTGATTTGGAGCGGCTGGAGAACCTGATGGAGCGGTTTGAGTAGGTTGGTCATTTGCGGTTGCATGATTAGGGTAAGATGTACCTTCATCGGCCTTAGCATCAAATTTTCCTCGATGCTCTCTGCCATTGTATAAGATGTAGCATTTGCATCCAAATATTTTGAAGAAGGAAATGTTGGGTGATCTGCCTCTCCACAATTCGTAAGGAGTCTTGTTGTGAACTTTGATGATTAGGGAGCGGTTCTGGGTGAAACATGCAGTATTGACAGCTTCGGCCCAGAAGTATTTGGGAAGCTTTGCTTCTGCAATCATGGTCTTCCCGGCTTCAATCAAAGTCCTGTTCTTTCTTTCTACAACTCCATTCTGTTGTGGAACCCCAGCGGCATAGAAGTTATGATCAATTCCATGATCATCACAATATTGGGCAACACCATTGTTTGTAAATTCGGTTCCATTATCTGAACGCACGGCAACAATGTCATCCAATTTCTAAGTTTGGAGCTGTCTAAAGAGAGCGGTTACGATGCCATAAGTATCATCTTTAGAGGCCATCATTTCCACCTAAGTATATCTTGAATAATCATCAACCACCACAAGTGTATAGCGGTTTCCTCCTATACTGGCGGTTGGGACAGGTCCAAATAAATCCATGTGCAGTAGTTGCAAACAGCGGTTCGTTGAAGGTGCGGTTTTACTAGGAAATGACTGTTTGGGCTGCTTTCCAAGCTGGCATGCTTTACACTTTTCATCATGATGGTCAGCCACTTTGGGTAGTCCTTTTACTAGACCATCCCTGTGCAGTTTTGCTAGATACTTGAAGTTCAAGTGGCTGAGCCGCTTATGCCATAACCAGCTGCTTTCACTTATATTTTTGGCTACAAAACAGAGGTCAGCAATAGAAACAATATTGCTCAAATCTATCATATAAACATCACCTGTTCTGTTGCCAGTCAGTAGAGTGACTCCAGAGGAAGCATCTTTGATATAATAGCTAGTTGATGTGAAGATGCAGTTCATTCCTTTGTCACAAAACTGAGATATGGAGAGAAGGTTGTGCTTGAGTCCTTCTACTAGTGACACATTTTCTATAGTTACCTTTCCTCGTTTGATTGCTCCATATCCTACTGTTTCTCCTTTCTTGTTGTTACCAAACACTACTGGGGGACCTTTCATTTGGATGAAACTGCAGAGTAGTTCGGAATCTCCAGTCATGTGTCGTGAGCATCCACTATCCAAATACCAGAGATCCTTCTTCTTCTTAGCGGTTCCAGGCATAAAACATGAGATCTGAAAAATGAACATGAAAGGTTTTGGTCCCCCTTATTCCTTGGGTCCTAGGGTTAGCAGCTTTTTGGGACCCACACCTGTTTGACCTTAGGATTTTTACGTCCCTTGGCATTGGGTGTGAACCTTAAAAGACAATGACCAGCACTATGACCAAAATCAGCACAAATAGCACAATGAATAAATCCAGGTTTTGGTTGCGGTTTTACAAACCTTTTACTGACCTTCGATTTCTCATATTTTACTGGGTCAGCGGTTTTGGCTTTAACAAAGATTACCTTCTTGAGCTCAACCTTCCTCTTAGGTGCGGCTTTAGGGAAAATGATAGGAATTTCCTTAAACCGACTAGGAGCGGTTTCATCACTCAATACTTCCTTGGTTGCCTCAGCTGCTATGGATTTCTCTTTCCACTTTGAATCTCTCCCAGTCTGGTTTTTAGGGTACTCAAAGAAATAATTTTGCCTTTTAATTTCTTGTTTTGAGCCCTTTTTACCAGTATGATTAACCTTAGGAATTTCTTTAGTCTGTCCAGTAGGTTTCACACCACCTTCGGCACAGAGACAAGGACACTTACACCCATCATCGGTTTTAAATCCCAATCCACTTTTATCCGAAGTAGGAATTTGTGAATTTAGGATTTGTTCCACGGTGACACCAGACTTAGTCCATACATCGGTCACTTTTTGAAGGTCATCCCTTTGTACGGTAAGCTCATGGATTTGGGTGAGAAGTACCTCGGTTCTGTCCTTCAGATAGCGGTTTTCATCCACAATAGTAGATATCCCAGCAATTTGGAGCTTGAGGTTTTCAATTTCCTCCTTTTGGGATTTACATACACGTTGGGATTCTTCAAGTTCCGCAGCCATTAGTTTATATGCCTTTTTAAGCACAGTGTGTTGTTGACATATAATATTAGCACGTTCTAGTACCTGGTCATCATGACTTTGGTCTGCTTGAACCTCGGGAGTGTAGTTTGGTGTTGTAGCAGCTTTGCTTAATCTAGCCTTAGGAATCTTGGATGAAACTGACTTCATTTATTGATTTGGCAGTGGAAGGCTTTCGTCAATTTCAATTCTTTCTTCAAATCCCATGAGACAGAGATTAGCAGTTTCTTCATCATCACTTTCATCTGAGTCTGAACCCATCCATGTCAGCGGGTGATCTCATTGGTCAGCTACCATTCCTCTTCTTTTCACAAACTTCTTGTTGAATGGTTTCTTTGCTGGCGCGGCTTCATAACGCGGTTTGGGACAACTCGAAGTAAAGTGACCTGGCTGTATGCAGTTATAACAAACCAAGTCATCCCTTGTCTTGGGATCTGTAGCTTTGTTGAATCTGGTTGGAGGGACAAACTTTGCTGGGCCTTTGGATGGAAATTGAGATCTATTGTTTTTCCTGAAGTTGGTGTATTTCTTCACATATAAAGCAAATTCTTCATCATCCATTTCATCAAAATCAACTTGAGTAGAACTTAAAGATTGTGATCCTACACTCTGAGCATAAGAACTTTGAGGAGGAGTGTAGGATTGATGAGACTGCTGATAGGATTGATAAGGTTGAGGATATGGTTGATGTGATTGAGGATAGGATTGGTGAGACTGCTGGTAATACTCAGAAGGTGCGGTTTGAGGATTGTATCTAGGAACATTTTGGTCAGGAGGAGCGGTTTGCAAGTGAAGGTGAGGAGCGGTTTGATGATGGTCTGGATTGTAGACAGGAGATGAGGTATTGTTGAATGCAGCTAGAGAGAGTGTCTTAAATCTGCTTTCGGTTTCATGGACCTCTTCAAGCTTAAATTCAAAAACCTTCAGCATGGGATACAAGTGTCGAAGATCAAGAGCTTCCAAGTCCTTGTTGTCTTCAATGTTAGTAGTTTTGATCAGCCATTTGCTACCAAGAGCTTGCATGAATCTCATGTTCAAATCTGTAATAGAATAGACATGTCCAAGAGAAAAACACACATTAACAATATCAATAAACCTCTCATAGCATTGTCTAAGAGATTCCTTAGGATCTTTAACAAAATAGTCAAAGAGTCTTCTCTGTTGATAGAGGCGGTTCTTGTTGGTATCTGAATCTCCTTCCAGAAAGTCAACTATAGCATCCCAGGTAGCTTTTGCGGTTTTGCAGTGAAGCACCTTAGAATGAGTCCTCAAGTCAATAGCTGACACTAGCATGGACATAGCTCTTCCATAAAAATCCACATTGATGCGGTCTGCATCAGTCCATTCACTTTCTAACTTCTTAACTTCAGCTTCTTCTCCTGCGGTTCCTGCGCGTGGATTAGCTTTCATAGGAACATATGGTCCATCAGTAACCGCGGTCCACAGTCTACGATCACATGAAATCATGTGTTTCATCATCCTATCTTTCCAAAAGATAAAACTATCTTCATCCAGAATCGGTAAGTGATTCGAATTGGATGTTTGCATCATATGGGTGTTTGTGTTTTTGCCATTGGATCAGCACCCAAGCGGTTAAGTTTGTAAAAACAAGTTTGGTGGATATTCTCTGATACCACTTGTTGGTCCCAGAGGGCAACAAGGGTATAGAACCGCTAGAGGGGGGGGGGGTGAATAGCGGTCCGAAACTTTTTCGAAAATACCCTTAAAATCAACCGAGTACTTATCAGTTTGGCCAACTGCGGTTCAAAGCACAAGAACCGAACTGATAAAATGCAAAACGGAGTTTGCGGTTTGGACAAATATGTTAGTTAAAGAGTTGGGAGGTTTGACTCGGGTTGAGAAAACACTATGATGCAACAGAATAGTTAAACTTAAAGTTCAAAGGAAAACACAATTCATCTTTCAAGTCATTTCGTATAAGGAAACAAGTTCAAGACCACAAACAAGAAAGATAAATATCAAGACAGAAAATAAAGATCAAACACACAAATTGAAGAGGTTCGTTCTTAAATGAACTACGTCCTCTACCTAGATGGTTAGTCTAGGATTTTCTAATAGCTACTAGACTTGTATTAATTTAGAGGAGGTTTTACAAGATGAATCTAAACTCTAAACAATAAGTCTAACCTAAGCTATAAAGACAACCGGTGTTTTAGAAGTATATAATCTATGTGATCATATAAATCGAGTGTGTGTGTGAAAAGAAATCAAATGCTCTAAGTATCTAAATGATGGTTGAGCAAATGAAAGTCTTTTGGTGTAAAGGCTGAATATGAACGGTTGTTAGGCTTGAAGCTTTGATGAAGAACTGGGTTTGCAATGGAGATGGTTTGAAGATATGAATATCTGGGTTTAAATCTTCAAAGCAAACTTGAATACTTGGGAATGAATCTCTTGAAGCTCAGCAACCTTCATTGTTGAATAATGGAGGCTATTTATAGGCAGAGCACCCTTGTGACCGTTTGGTAAAGATTTGAATTAAATCTGAAGGTACAGTGCTCTCGAGATCCCATTGGTTGAGCTGTCATTTTCGTCCTTGGTTTTGTCTTGTAGTCCTAGGTAGTTGTTGCACCACTACCTGACATTTGTCCTTTGTTGCAGAAAGAACTAATGGTAAACAATTCAAACTGATAGACAAACCGACATTCCTTGCAGAAACTCCAAGTTAACTTAGAGTTATTTTGACATGACATAACAACATCCTTTTACGGTCAAAAAGGGAATGTTTGTCTAAGGAATAAATGACATATCTTTATTTCTTCAATAACTGCTCTGCGGTTTCACCAAGCATAGGGGCGGTTTGAAAAATGATCTTGATGGGCGGTTTCATCAAACATGCAAACTGCAGTTTGATGAAAACTGAAGGGCTCCATGCTGGCGGTCTCAAGATGACGGCTTGAAGCACTAAACCGCTAATGATACAACCGAACTATACTCAGCCTAGACAATCAAAAATCTAGAAATGGACTTATCTAAAAATTGAAGTAGAACTTCATTACATGCGGTCCTAAAGTCCATAAAAAGACACGGGCATGGATCAATCAAATTAAGGTGGGTGTACTAACAATGAATCCTAACAAAATGAATCCCAAGAACTTTCCACGCCGTGACCCAAGAAAGGGGAAAGATCCGCTAGTCGACGATTCATCCACAATCAAGATCGATGCTATAGAGGTTCCTGTCATGAACAACGTCGAACATTCTGTACCAAGGGTGGAAGGTTATACCCCCAAACATCAAAAGGAAGTTAGGAACTTCGACAAGTATGATATCCCCCAATCTGAAATGTTCCATCACTTGGTTGAATGTGGAATGTTAAGCCCCCTCGAGGATTATCAGCCACCACATGTATTGCCCGAAGATTGGGACCATTCTAAGTCTTGCAACTATCACAAGTTTACGGGGCATACCGCAGATGAATGTTTCTCACTCCGTCATGCTATACAGGATCTCTTCGACCTAGGGGTAATCAAGAAACCCCTAAACCAGTCTCAGTGACGTGTTGTGAAGGTTATCCTAGGGGCTCACTGAGCCCCAATGAAGGAGTTCTCTTTTGTTAGATGATGACCGCAGTTTATCAACTCGAGGAAATTTTTTGCTAATAATGGAAGTTTACCGACCCGAGGGATTATGTCTCCTTTTGCTGTGAATAGGGCGCACCGTCCAACTCTAATCCCTTTTGCTTTCGGGCCCTTCCTAAAATGCGCTCACACTTCTTTTGCTTTCCAACTCCATGCTTGCGTGTCATCTTTTCTGTAATATATTTATTTGCTTGCTTGTCTTGTAAATACGTTTTCAGTCAATGAGCTCGCGTTATAATCAAGTGCCTTCATAATCACGTATTTTGTAAATTTGGTCCCACAAATGATTAATCTCACTTAATTAAAAGCAAATGATAATAAACGGGACTAATTTTAGATTGCGATTAATTGAGGTGAGAACTAGGGTTGACAGTGCTCAATGGAATTCACAAACGAAGTTCACGAAGGCGATCGACAAAGTCATCCGGCGAATGAAGATTTCAGGGTGCAATCAAGGGCATAATCAAAGAGGCCAATCAAATGGTAAAGACCGAAGATTATCACACTGATGCAAGAGCAAGTGTCGGCGATTTTCCTTTAATGTATGATGCATTGTAAATTCTCGCATATTGTATGTTTATGTTTTTGTAAAAATTGTTGTATTCCGCACGCTATGATGTTTCTTCTTGAGTGCAAAAAAAAAAAAAAAAATAAATAAATAAATAAAAATCGAAAGAGAGCAAAAAAGGGGAGGTCAAAAAAAAAAAAAAAAAGGGAAGAAAAAGCATTATTCACTTATTTTGGTACATATTCCATTTGCTTTATTGTTTAATTCAATTGTTTTAGAAAGGATATCGCGACACTTCAAGTTTATGTGTATGCCTTCAACGATGGCAAATGGCATTTCATTCTGAAGACTTCATCGCTCGTATCAAAGTCAAGACAGGGACCGAGGGTCAGACCATTTCATGTGACACAGTTTCAAGGATCCCCGCGCATGCGAGGCCAATCTGCACTAAGGAGATCTAGCTCCATCAACTTTGGGCAAAGCACCATCAACGACGACAACGGGTGGCTTTTGTTGGAGACCAACATGCTCTACCAATTCCTTACACTGAGGGAGCCCAAGAACCAAAAAATCGTGCAGCCACCAATGGTGTGATTAATATCAAGAAAAGGAGACAACGAAGACGACATGGAGAGCACCGCGCATATGAGGCTAATCCACATTGAAGAAGATCTCGATCTCTTGACTTTGGGAAAGCACCATCAACGACGACAACTGGTGTCTTTATTGGAGACCAACATGCTCTGCCAAACCCTTACACTGAGGGAGTCCAGCGGCCAAAGGTCATACAGCCTCTAATCAATCTCAAAAAGTACGACAACGACGACAAGGACCTCCCACCCATGAGGTCAACAGGCGGTGATAATTATGATAGTTATTTGATGGTGTTCTCATCTCGATTTGTCACGATCTAATCTGAGTCCAAATAAATCTTTTAAAAAAAAATAGAAATTAACTTTTGATTTTGAAGCACTTGAACATTAACGCGAGTTCTAATCTTGAGTCATTGATTTCGAATGTGAGCAATTTCCTCGAGTCTGGGGGCTTCCCCCTACTCTCGTCCTTCCGTCAATTTTTTCTGCACAAACACAATGTCAAAGATCCCACGGGATCTTTCTTTGCTTTCCCAAAACACTGGCCTTGTGCCTTCCCCAGTCAATTCCTGTAATTTGTCACAGCAAGGGAGGCGAGGGAATGTGATCCTCTGACTCTCAAAATCCAAAATCTGGAAGTATGCTCAAATGAATGAATGTGAACTGGGGCTGCGCGTCAGGATTCAGAAATGATAGATGGGTTCCCCGTTAATGCAAAACGTCTCAGGGGTAGGACAACTCTCATAGATAGTTGGTCATTGGAAGTTTTAACATCAACAATCATTAGAATTTGTGAGACAACCGTCACAGATGGTTAGGTCCCTTTCAAGAGAATCATCGGAGGGAAGTTTCTCAGATTAGTAGTTTGGGCGACAGGTCACAAAGCTCAATCGCCGGCAATACTGGGGGCTGTGTATAATTGGTTAATTCTTGAAGACAGTTGAGTTCCACCATCAAAGCGTCGAATGCAAATATGACTATCACATTGTGTGAGTTACTCCCACCAGTGGAACATCAAATCTGTAACAACTCTCAACGACAGTTAGGTCCCAAAGCAGTATGAGTATCAAGGCATGGAGCTGCCTCGAACCGATGAACAGTACAAGAATCACCTTGGGATAACAGTAAGGGCTTCAGAACTTATGACCACTCTTATAAACAGCGAGGTCCTCAGAAAATGAGTCATCAAACGTGGGGATGATCCTTGAGAAAGTGGGGCTTTCATGATTAATGATTTGGGGATGGTTCTGAAAAGGCACTGGGCTTCCGCAACCGACATCTGGGGGGGGCAAGGCAAAGTAATCCACCAGGAGAGATACCGTCGAGTAAACTTGATCAAAATGGGTGTAGGGAATTGACCTTTCGAGTACTCGCGCTAGGCTTTCATTTCCACTCCACCATATATCTCCACCTCGACCCTCATTTCCCGCAAAGATTCAAAAAAATAAAAAAATAAAAAATATAAAATGCACAGTTCATTCCTTTCCCGATTTTCCCTCTTTGCACATAAACATTTTGTTCATTTTATAAAAAGCAAAGGCTGAAATGCAAGCAATGCACACGTGTCAAAAGAAAAAAAAAAGAAAAAAAAGAGAGTGTTTTCAATTCTGAAAGAAAGATGGCGAAATTTAAATTTTAAAATCATTTGCAAAGGAAATCCTCGTTTGAAGTCCTTCAATCAGCAATGACAATGAGAAGTTTTTGAAGTGAAAAATGCGCGCTATGATATTGCATACTTGTGAAAATCTTTTGCAGGTGTCCAAATCTAATCCTATGCAGGTACCCCATCGCAAGAAGGGTCATCTCCAATAAATCGTCTGTCAACAAATTATGTTTTTCGAGTTTTTCACAAACTCGAACTACGTAAGGTCTGATTCCCGAAAGGGATACGTAGGCATCTTGCTTCGGCGAGTCCGACCACAAACACATCGAAATGATGGAAAGCGAGCAGTTCTCAACGTGATATGTTCTTTATCTCTCGATCTTTTAATCATGATGATTTGGTTGCGTGTATGACACACTCTCTGCACATGAATGTCACGATATATATGTATGCTTGTGAAAGGTCTTATGCAGGTACTCAAATCCAATCTCCGAGGCTAGGTCACGTCCAAACCCCTCAAGAAAGGTCTTCTTCAACATCACACCACATCTGTTCCAATCAAATTGTGTTTTTCGAGTTTTTCACAAACTCGAACTACGTAAGGTCTGATTCCCGAAAGGGATACGTAGGCAGCCTGTCACCTCAGGTCCGACCACACACGCATCAAAACGTTGCAATGGAGATATTGGCACCGCAAGTCCGGCCACAAACACATCGAAATGTTGAAATGGGGGAGTTTGTCACGTGAAACCCAACTAAACACATCCAAATATTCCAAGAGCAGCTTCTCCACATCTTGCAGAAACTCGAGATGGCCTCCCGTCAAATCCAAAAGGGTCCCAACATGAAAGCATGGTAATTGGATTGTTCTCCTCAAGCCAAGAATCAAAAATCTCATCACACAGCAACTACAAAGCCAGAGGATCCGCACATGGTAGCAGCTTGCAGCGTATCCTTGATCTATCAAATTTGAATGTGTGTGGAATTTTAGATTATCTTGTTCCTATCATGCCATTATCATATCATGTCATATACGATGTTGCACCCCCATCCCAAGCATGTCATTTTCACATCCATACACTTACCATGCTAACATCGTAATCGCAGCCACCATCACGTCAAATCTAATCATAATATTTGGTAAAAACGTGAATTTACAAAAAGAAAAGAAACTTGTGCACCTACATCACAATCAAAAATCAAATGCAATTAGCACTAGCATAAGTACTTTTGTGGCTTGCAAATGTTTATGCTTGAACAGGTGCGCTCCCTAAACTTATCAACTCCGTTCTTACCCGACAGTGGTTCATTGTAAGGCGAAGCTCAAAAACTCATCACGCATCAATCTCAAAGCTAAAGGATCGGAGAAAAATCACAACGTACAGCGTATCCTTGAATTTGCTTTCATGATGTTTCTCTTGATTGTTGAAATGTCTTGAATTTAAAAAAAAAATGGTTACTTCCGGTCTATTCGGGCACCCGAATTTGACCTTTTCAAAAAATTTGGTTACTTCCGGTTTATTCGGGCACCCGAATTTGACCTTTTCAAAAAATTTGGTTACTTCCGGTCTATTCGGGCACCTGAATTTGACCTTTTCAAAACATTTGGTTACTTCCGGTCTATTCGGGCACCCGAATTTGACCTTTTCAAAGCATTTGGTTACCTCCGGTCTATTCGGTTACACCCGAAATTGACCTTTTCAAAACATTCAGTTACTTTGGTCTGTTTGGCACCCCCGATTAGACCTCTTTAATGACATCTCTTCGACTGATAGGCCGACGAACCCCCTAGAAGTCCCTTCAATATCTTTGACCAATAGGCTGACGAACCCCCTAGAGTCCCATCAATATCATTGACTGATAGGCCGACCAACCCCCTAGAAGTCATCACCCTCCATTTCAGTGATTTGTTTGCCCAGGTCTGTTCGGTCACCCCCGAATTCGACCTCCTCGAATGATGTTTGGTTACCTCTTGGTTCGCTCGAAGGCTCGAGTTGAATCTCCCCGTTGAACTACGTGACTGGTCTGATTCCCATGCGGGATACGTAGGCAGCCTGTCACCTCAGGCACGACCACCCCTTCTTCTCAAAATGTTTGGTTACCCTGGTCCTTACGGATTTATCTGAATCTGACCCCCTCGAATGTTTGGTTACTCTCTGGTCCACTCGAGCGCTCGGGTTGGACCTCCCTCAGAACTACGCCCCGACTTGATTCCCGTGAGGGATATGTAGGCAGCTCGATAACAAGAGTTTCAGTCGGACGTTCTATCGAATATCGTGTTACCTCAACCCCGGCTCAGATATGTATGTGATCTCACCAACCCATAAGCCGTTCATCCATTCCAATCTAGACTCAGAGATGTATGTGATCTCATTAACTCATAAGTCTATCATCCATCCGCATCCATTCGAACTACGATTGGTCTGATTCTCGCAAGAGATACGTAGGAATCTCGGGTTCCCGAGTTCGACCATTTGATTGTGTTTGCTTGCTTGCTTGAGTAGAACTACGGAGGCTTGATTCCCGCAAGGGATACGTAGGAAGCCCTACTTTGGGCTCAGCCGTCGAACCCTAGACGAGATCGGTTGTCTATATTGGATCGTCGAATCCCCTTTACATCACAAGTGAATTCGACGAGGGGCTCTGTAGACACCCCGATCTCGCACCCCTAAAAGCAACCATTTGATTCGGTCTAAGCGCGATAATCGACCTAAAATCCCAGATTTGGCCGTTCGGGACTACCGACCGCCTTATCGGTGCATCGGATGGAAAAACGGAGCCTGAATTCATGATCAGGGCTCAAAATCGAGTAAACAGGCGTATTCTTCGAAAATCGATCGTCGGGACCCTACGGCGGGCCCCGCACCCCTAGAAAGCCTTTTACCGATCATCCCTTGCATTTAAAATTTTATTATTTTATTCCTTACTCTTTAACATATTATAGATATGCCATTATGACCAGAATAATACGAGGAGCAACTTTTGTGTTGGACCCGCGGACAACCGGGACACCGGAACGCGCACGACGGAGCAGTTGCAAGCTGTTGCGGAGCGGGAACACGGAGCCCGAGAAAATATCAATGCATCCAAGTCAAAGCACCCACATTTCCTGGACATATGGCTGCATTAGGGGGGGGGGGGGTCACATGGGCCAAAATCAACCAAGGATGGACAAGTAGCATTCAAAAAGTGGAAATTGCACAAAGTCAAAGCAACACCATCACTTTTGGCCATTTTTTCCACCCCTCTTGCATGATTTCGGGTAAGAGGACTCACCCCCCATACTACCCCTACTCTAGGGGCATTTTGGTCCAAGAAAACTTACCTCCTTCCTCCATATACTCCCTTTGTTGATCCAAGAAAGTAGGACTCATTCACTACACACATTCATTCAACACACATTACACTACACACTCCCTCCATACACTTTCACTCTTGCTCTTACTACCACCATTCCACCACCACTACCACCACTCCTCCACCACATCTCCATTACTAAACCACCACCCAAACACCTCAAACAACCCCTTCAAATCTCAAGCAACAACAACAACAAACAACAACAACAACAACAACAACAACCACAACCACACCCACAACAACAACTTCAATCAAACAAAAAAAAGTCTTCCCTTGGAGACAAAGGAAGCACACCACCCTCTCTTAATCTAGGTAAGTTTCCTTTTTATATATCATAGATTTGATAAAATGTAAGTCTAAATGAGTTGTTTGGGAATCTAGTCAACTAGTGACTAGATTCCCCTTATTACCTATGTAATCTATGTTTTTACTTTGTAAATAAACATGTTCTATATATTCTAAATGTTCATACTTCAGTCCTAGCACGTGTATATATGTCTTGAGTTCATTTTTGTGTTAATCTCATGCTTTAGATCTCAAATCCATGCAAGATATGGCTCCCTTACTCAGCTTGTGCATAATCTGCCCCCTTGCTCTTCTTTCATGATTATTCTCATTTTTGCTCTTGTTTGTTCATAAATAGATGCATGATAATGTTAATAACACATAAATAAACGATTTCCCCAAGTTTGATGGGTTTATTCCAAGTTTATGCCATGTTTTGATACCTATCTTCATGCCATGTCTAATCTGTCCAGTATGTGCTGTTTGCATCAACCCTTTCGATGTGCTTTTTACTCTATCTTACCTCGTTTCTAGATCTAAATCAAAACATCAAAGTTGTTCCTTGCATATTGAATATGATTCTTTCCAAGTTTAGTGGTTTACATCCATGTATAGGTCATGTTTTGGTAGGAATTTTCGTAGTATAGAACTGCTGCCTTGCTTGCTGCACTCTGGATTAGTCTGAGTTCAAGTCCAAAAACCTACCAAAACTAGATTTTCAAGTCTAAGTCAAAACATGAAATTTGTTCTCAAAAGACTAATAAATATTTTCATGTTCTTGAAATAATTTTATGACCTAAGTAAAGGCCCCGTTCCATTTTCTAAATCAAGTGTCTGCTCTCAGACTAACATTTCCAGAATCTGACATGAAAATGTCAGAGGTCTTTTGATGCACTTAAACTCGTTTTATTCACGAACTGTTTTTGATACATCATATTCAATATGTGATCTTCAAGTTTCATGTTTTGAGTTTTCTCAGATTCATAGGTTATGATAGTGTAAATTGTCCATCAAAATATGATATGCAATGCTTTTCTGTGCTGGGCTGATTTTATGTTAATGTTTTTGGCATGAGTTAAGCATGAAATATTTATCCATAAATTCAACCAAAATTCATACATGTTATCTAACATCTTGGGAGTGAATCCCAATCTTTAGATCTCTTTTTGGATAGGTGTTTCACAGGTATAATCCATGGCGACCCACAGCAGCCCCGTGAATCTGGAGGATCAATCTTGCACTCGGATATTCTTTTCATGGGATTTATCCCATTTTTTGTATATATGTATTATTTGTACAATTTTCCCTTTTCCCCTTTAATTATCTTACTTGTCTATTTGATTCAAATCCTTTTCGAAAACCAATCGGGAATCCACCCAAACCAGTTCCCGGTTGTGATCAAATGAATCGACCTAGACTAGGAAGACTCCTTGTACATAAAGCACACATTTTCCCAATGTTTGGGCATAAAACACATTTTTCAAAAGGCAAACTAAAATCAAGCGTAGGCGGAAGCATGCTAGAGACCGAAAGGGCGAGCGGAGTGCCTAACACCTTCTTCTCTCGTAACATAGCCCCCGAACCCACTTCTTTTCAAAACAAAAGGTTTTATCTCTATTTTCCTTAAATAAAATGAGGTGGCGACTCTTCTTTTTTCAAAACCAAAGTAGGGTAGCCATTTTGAGAAACCGAGCGGATTCCAGCCGCGTTTCGCACGGATCCCTACGCGGGTACGGGCGTGGGCTCTCACACAACCTCGTTGGAAGGAGAAGCAAGGATCCAAGTAATTGGCGTCTCCAAACCCAGAGTCCGATCATTGTTATCAAGACGTATGTTAATAACATAGGATTCCCACCAGAGGTGAAGGAGGTTCGTCATCAACAACAGGGCATATTCAGAATTGGCATCAAAGAGATTGATTCCTCAGTATGGATTGCAACTGGAGACGGTTCGTCATCAACAAAAAGTAGTATATTTAGAATTGGGTCAAGGCCATTGATTCCTCAATATGGGTTACTCTCTAAACTCTAAGCTTTACATACCGCAAGTATTGTTTCCAAAAATGATTTTCCAAAATACCTTAAACCCCGTTTTTGCGTGTTTTCGGAGTCGAACTACGTTTGGTCTGATTTCCTTCCGAGGAATACGTAGGCAGCTTTATAGCACGACCATACCCCTAGTTCAAAATGGCGTCTTTTCTATCGACGACGTTACTTCATCCATAAGTATCTTCGCCGAGGGGCTCTGTAGACACCCCATTTTGGATGTTCATTCATAATCACACTACTTCTGCGTCTCGCCTTTTATATGGGTCGAAACTCGTCAAGTTGGACATGTTTTGTTAAGTTTCTAACTGACTCCGTTAGTCAGGGACAAAAACGAACATCAAAACTTCTACAGAAGGGCATAAATGTGATTCCAGCACATAGATGTCTCGTACGAGACATTGATGTCTCATACGAGACATCCCCCTTGACAGTCGGGTTTTGGTCAGTTTCCTTGTTGATCTCAACCCCTTTTCTTGGCAAACACTCAAGAAATCCGGGAAAAACCTAAGGGGCGATCCTAGAGTCCAAAAAGACCTCTTGGTAAATCAATTCTTTGATTCCCATTTAAACTTACCTCCTTGGCTTAAACCCTAGGTCAAGAACTCCTATAAATATAGAGGTTCTTGAACCGAAAAACTTCTAGAATCCCCATTCACCCAAAAACCACTTCATATCTGATCAAAGAGGTCCTCATAATCAGCCTATCTCCCTCACCCACGAAATTCCAACCTTCATAACACCATTCAAGTCAAGTTCATCGGATCATCAAGGCCTTTAGTCAAGGCCATCCATAGGATCTCGAAGAACGCTTAGGTAAAACTCTTTGTTTTCTACCTTCTCATCCTCTTCTTTGTCTTTGAAGTAATGTGATTCCATTAAAGGATCAGCCTAAAGCCTCTCCAATTCATGGAGATGGTTTCGAAGCATATGATCCGACATCCCAAATAAATAAGAAATTATTTATTTGTTTGCTTTTCTTTTGGTACATGAATGCATAATATTAATAATGATGATGATGATGATTTCATAAGCAAGACCGATCCTAGATTGGGTGGATTGGGTGCTCTTTGACCTTCCCAATCCATAACTTAACCCCCGATCTCTAGAATCTCACGGTCCGTGTTCCGTTCAACAACATGGCGGTGACTCTCAAATCAAATTAAATAGGTAAAGCGAGGGAAAACTTGCTCCGGGCGCAAACAATTACCGTGCGGAGCACGGGCTAAATTACTAGTTTAATTAATAAAAATATTGAGATTTAGACTTGAACAATTGTGCTTGGTAATTAGATGGAGTTGAGATCATTGCAGAGAGTTTAATGAAATATTGCAGTAAATTTTTTGTGGCATTTGCAAATAAATAAAAGAAGTATTGTAGTAATGCTAAAGTAGTAATAGTTAAAGTGAAAATCTAATTGTTAAGTGAAAATCTTGGAAAAAACACATTTTTTAAGAGATTAGGAAAAAGGCGTCTTGAAAATGCG
This sequence comes from Campanula takesimana, assembly GCA_026119855.1. Lineage (NCBI taxonomy): Eukaryota > Viridiplantae > Streptophyta > Magnoliopsida > Asterales > Campanulaceae > Campanula > Campanula takesimana. The sequence continues at coordinate 989,369 of JAOWBW010000080.1, read as the reverse complement.
CGGTAGCATTTTCGTAAATAAGTGGAAGAAGTTTTAAAAAACGGTGTCATTTTTGTAAATAACTTGTCCTTGTTTTAGAAGCAGGCGATGACAATTTTGTAAGTAATTGAAACTTATTGAGCACACTGGAACTATTAAGACATGACTGACACTCTTTAACACTAATGATGATACTCTTTAACACACGAACTGACACTTCTTAACATTAACACTGACACTTAGTAAAAGGTTTTAGCTTATAAATGCCAGTGTAAATGACTGACACTTGTTAGCATGGACATTTATCAAAAGTACTAGTGTCAATGCTTATAAACGCCAATATACATAATTAAATGACAGACAATTTTTAACACTACGACTGACACTTTTCAAAAGCGGCAGTAAAAATAACTGGCATTTGTAATATTAACACTGAAAATTATTAAAAGTGCCAGTTTAATTGTTTATAAACGCCAGTATGAATGGATGACACTTTATAACAGTAACACGAGATTTAAGATGCAGATATGTGTTTGTCAGTGATTTATAAAAATACCATCGTCTGTTTTAAAACAAACGTTAATTGCTTTTAAAAACCTGTTTTTTCTATGCATTAGAAAAAACGCGTTTTTATAAAACCTAATTAATAGTTAATAATTCAAAAAAATTTATTGTAAAAAAAGGTCAAACATGCGACTCATTGAGTAAAGAATAATGAGAGAAAACCCAATTAAGCTGGGAGCAACTGGAAGAAAGCCCAAAATTGAAGGATAGTGGAAAGCCCAAACTTGAAGACTGGATAAAAGTTTTGTATTAATAATAAAAGATAAAAATAGAGTAAGACTAATAAAAAGCGGTTTTTCTAAACGTGTGCTCAATAAAAACACTCATTTTATTTAATAATTTTTTTATTAGTTGCTTTCGTAATTATACAAAAATATTTTGTTTTTATGTAAATATACATATACTCCTTCCGTCCCAGTAGGAGTGAGACTAACAGTCAAAGTGAGACTAACAGTCAATTAGTGATCAGCTTGTTTAAAGTTTGACTAATAATTCAAATATAATACTCCCTCCGTCCCAAAAAGATAGTCCACCTTTTGGTTGTTACTACGAGGAAACTTTGAGCAGTTATAAATGCTACTTATAATTATGTTAATGTGAATCTTAAAATTGATATTAATAGTATTTATAATGGTGTATTAAGAACAATTTCAAAAATTTCATTAGAATAATTAAAAGTAACCTTAATTATTACTCAAAGTTCCTTCGTAAAACCCATGAAAATAGGGGACTATCATTCTCGGAGACAGAGCGAGTATAATAATCTTAATGAAAATTTAATAATTGTTATTGTATCACCATTTACAATATTCTCAGTAATAATTTTTAAAATTTTAATCAAAAAAATTATTTTTATTTAAATTATTAGTCATAGTTTAATCAAGTTGACCACTAATTGACTTCTAATCTCACTTCTGCTGGGACGGACAGAATATATAAAAACATTTGTTTTATAAATATGGAAACAAATAGTAAAAACGAAGTTTATTAAATGAAGTATATTAAATGAAGTGAGCGTTCTAATTAATGGTTTAACGTGTGCCCTTAGGCACAAGCTAGAAAAACCGAATAAAAGATTTTATAAGTTAATTTGAGTTGAATTGTGTTGTTGATGGGAAACAAAGAACAAAGGAATTGAGTCTATGCATAAAAGGATATAATATTGTATTAAAAAATTGAGTTGGTTTAAACTTTGAGAAAATTTTGGGGGAAACTAGTTCCTCATAAGTTATAAAAAGCCATGTTTTTATAAAGTTTAAGGTTTAGGGTTTTAGGTTTAGATTTTAGGGTTTTAGGTTTAGGGTTTAAAAGCAAGACTTTTTATAACTTATGGAGGAACTAGTTTCCCCCAAAACACAGTTATAAAAGGTCTTGTTTTTAACTTTAAGCCCTAAACCTAAAACACTAAACTTTAAAACTTAAACCCTAAACCCTAAACTTAACCCATATAAAAACAAGACTTTTGATAACTTATGGAGGAACTAGTTTCCCCCAAAATTTCTTAAACTGTGGTGATTCGAAACTATTGTTCACTTCTTTGTCAAGGCAGTCAAGGCAAAAATAAAAATATAAACCTTCTATAAAAACATTCTTTGCTTTTTGTTCTTTGCTTTTTTTGAAAGGAAACCTTCATTGCTTAAATTTCATTATTTTTGTAAAGTACAATTTGAAATTGAGTACTCATGAAAGGACCATTTTGCATTTAAAACGAAAATCACGAGCAGGATGTGGGGGGCCATGGGATCTTAATGTCGGGAACAATTAATATTGTTCTCAATTGTCACTTTGTTGTTAAAGTATCCTTGCCTTAAAACACGATTAGGCAGAAAAATCATACTCATTCCTCCGTCCCATATTGATTGCTACTAAAAGTGAGTGTATGTGATTAAAAAAATATGTTGAAAAAATAAGAATTTTGAGTGTGCAGGAGAAAGAAAATAAGTTAGTGGATAGTTGTTGTAAGCAAGGTTCCAAAAAGCGCTAGGCGGTCGCTAGGCGCCGCAGCAGCGCCTAGCTCCCAGGTGGGGTCTAAACGGACTTAGGCGGGGCCGAGAATTCAAAAAAGTTATACTCCCTCCGTCTCACTATGTTTGGCCACTATTGATTTTTGATGGTCAATATAAGTGAACTTTGACTAAATATTAATATCAAATTAATTATTTTAAAGATATTCTAAAAATTGTTATTGTTAGAGATATAAATGATTTATCAATAACAATTTTTTAAAATTGATTAGGATGATTGGATTGACATTAATGTTTAGTCAAAGTTCACTAATGTTGGCATCAAAAGTCAAAAGTGACCAAACATAGTGAGACGGAGGGAGTAATATCTTAGGCGGGACTTAGGCGCTTCATGAACGCCTAGCGCCTAGGCGGGGCCTAGCGGCCTAGACGGGCGTCTTTTAGAACACTGGTTGTAAGTGGGTAGGATAGAGAAAATTAAACATTTTGAGTAAGTAGCAATAAGTATTTCACGCCAAAAACGAAAAAAGAAAATAAGTAAATGGTGTAAGTACAAACACAAGATTAGGAGGAAAAACGTCTCTTGCTGTCTTAGTTGGCATTTTGGGTTTACGGCTTTGAAAAATTGACCGGATTGGAGTCGGATATCACGAAATTTGAGTCGGAGAAAAATCTCCTACGTTGGTAGGTTACCTTCCAATCAAAATCACTATAAAAGAATAATACTATGGTACAAAAAAGTCACAAAAACTTGCTCACAAAATTTTATGTGTAATGATGTTGTTGGTGTTTTTAATTAGAGTGTGGCGGATCCATTATCGATGCAACCAATAAAATATCGTCACCTCAACTTGTGAGCGAGATTTTGTAACCTTATTTTGTGCCCCTAGTATTGCTCATAAGTGAATATAAAGTGGTCATAAATTATACTCTCGCATTCCCAAAATGTTTGACTATTCAATTTTTTTTTTTTTTTTGAAGATGTGAATACTTGCTTTAATAGCTACGCACAAGTAGGACTAGAGGAGTTTGCACACTAATTAAAAAAAAACTAGTAAATGTGGTAGAAATAAAGAGAGAGAATAAGTGGAGTAAATAGTAGTGTTAGGCCTCGTTTGTTTTTTAAATTCAGATCTTAATTTGATCTAAAATCTGAACGAGTCAGATGTTTAAAAATTAAGACTGTTTGTTTTTCTTTTAGAATCAGATTTAAACACCACTTATTTGCCACTTATTAATCAGACCTAATATCATGACTTATTTGCCTCTGAATTGAAATTGGACAAAAATGCCCATACAATTAAGTCACTAATTCCAAAACCACCTCTCATTTGCTTGGAGTCTCTGATCGTTTTCTCTTTCTCTTCCCTTTCCATTCTCCCTCTCTTCCCAAACCCTATTCTCTTGCAGTCTGCCATCACACTATCTTCCTCTGTCGTTTCCATCTCCTGGCCGCCACACTCCGTCATCTTCCAGTCCACCGACCACCACGCATCTTCCTCACTCGTTCGTTGCACTCTCTTCCCTGTGAGACACCATCCACAAACCCTAGATCTGTAACCTCAAGAAAATCGCTGTTACAAAATCGTTTAGGTCGTCAAAATCAACATGGTTCTCGGCCTCGACATTAGAATCTGTTTGAAGATTTTCATGTTTTTTCCATAATTCGGGATTTTTGGACTTGATATGATAATGCAATGTCCAAATGCTCCACTAATCCTCAAAGGAATTGCTTGCATTTTCAAAGAAGGTGCAAGAGTGGGCGTTGTTGGGAGGACTGGAAGGATGGCAACGGGGCTGATACGGAGCGGGTTTGCTCATAACCAAACCCGCCCCTCAATGAACACTCCTGTTACCAAACCCGCCCCGCATGATGTTGAACCCGTCCCCGCCCCGTCCCATATTCCATAAAAGCACAATTTTATGGATGAAATTAACATCATAAATTAACATTAGAAAATGAGAAACACGTATTCTATACGCTGCAAGTAGAGATGAAACTAAAATCAGCAATAACCACGCACAATATGAAGGAGTGTATTGGGACATTACAATAAATAGAAGCATGCTTTAGTATGCGGGGCGGGGTGTGTTACCAAACCCGCCCCGTAACCCGTTGGATTATGAAAAATGGTTACCGAACCCGCCCCGTTGCGGAGCGGACTGTCCCGGATACGGAGCGGGTTCGGACAAATTGCCATCCCAAGTGGCAACTGGCAATACAATACTATTGATGAAAACTCAATTTTCTAAATTTTAGTTTTTGTTGATGAAAATTATGTTATTTTCATTTATTGTATAATTTATTAATTTTTTTAAAACAATTGTATTATTTTAAATTATTGATTTGAGAAAGATAATAGTTACAATGCATCTTGTTAACGAGCAACCAATTATATACTCTTACAGAAGGTTAAAATGGTAAATACACACATTTCAGAAAATAAATTCAGATGAAAAAACGAACAACTTAAAAAATTTAGAATTTAGTCTTAAGACGCCGCCTCTTATCAGTTCAGCCAAATTCAGATGTGAAATCAGATTTCAGGACTTAACACTTAAAAAAAACAAACGCCACCTTAGTTGGATAATTTTTAAATTAGTGGAACGTCTCGAAAAGGAAAGAAATCTCACTTGTGCTGAGACGGAGAGAGTATGTTTTAATTATGCAATTTTAAGTTTAAATTATGGAAATAAGAAGATTTTTTTTTTTAAAAGAAAATAAGAAGATTTTTTTAAGATAATGAAAAATGATAAATAAAAAACTTGTTTTTGGGCAGAGGGAGTAATTATGTCTCTCACAATCTTATAACACTACAAATGTGTGTGTGTCTCTCTCTCAATGTGTTTCTCACAGTTTCACAACTTATCACTATGCTTGAAACCATTTTACCACAATGTATATATATGAACAAATTGTTGTGGATAAAAATTCAAGTTGTCTCCATCTTCGTTCTCCTTCAAGATTGTGATATCTTGAGCAACAGGTATATTTAAAATTATTAATTATATCCTATTTAATTAATTAATATTTGCAGGTGTTCAATATCATATAGCACATGTGGATAAGTTACTCAACAACCCTCAATGGCATCATTGACCACGTCTCCTCTCCTTGAAGATAGAATCCGAGATTATAGGAGAGTTAGTTAGTGGTATATCGTCAAGATGGAGACATCTTGATCAAGATGCAGACGTCTTCACCTCTGGCAGAGTTCTCTACAAGAAGACCAAGTCAAAGAGATAGATTCCGGGTTTTTAGGATAGTTTGTTATCTCAATTTGTTTAGGACTCTTGTTATCTTATTTTCTTGTATAAATAGAGTCTTGGAGGTACAAAAACACACAGGCACTCACCTTCTGTAAACCTCCATAGCTCAAAAACATAAAAGATCAATACAAACGTTTGGGAAGGAAGGTGCTCTTAATCACCTCCCGAGGTTTTGTGCCGGCGAGATCATTGTCTCTAGGGCTTTCCTCGTTACATCTTTGTGCAACTTATCAATTCTTTAGTTTTAATTCCAATCGTCCCTCCTTTATTTTTTGATTTCAACTAAGATCATACTCTATTGTTTTTTCTACCAAAACAGTTTGGCGCCCACCGAGGGGCCCTTGGTTTTGTAAATCTATTGAATTGTTATTAATTCGAAATGGCTACTCAACCTATGATCTCCAGGGTTGGTAAGTCAGCCACCGGCGTTAACACCTCATCTGGGGGCAATATTTTAAAGACTCCAGCTTCAGCCGCTCTTCCCGGCGGATTGCCACCTCCTCCACCTTTGGGATCAGGCAAGAAGCAACCATCTTCTAGCGCAGATCCTGAGCTCAAAAGCATGTTGATCCAGATGAAGCACCAGCTAGATCAGCAGGGCAAAAGCACATCTTTGATAGCCGAAGCTGTGGTGAAGATGCAAAAGGAGCAGCAGGCATTATCTGAGAGGGTGGATTCAGTATCTCCCATTCGTCCCAGGATCCTTGATTTTGGCGCTGGTTCCTCGATATTCAATGAATTTATACCAATGAGTTCAACAGCGAACACAAAGGCCTCATCTTCAATGGGAGTCACATCTTCTATGATGTCAACATCTGTAGCTCCTACAATCTTTGATCTTACAGGAGAGGGAAACACTTACACGTCCCCTACGCTCAATGTGTCAAGTGCATCTCAAGATGGACCCATCTTCACTAACAGCACGATCGTTACATCTTCAGCCGGCAATACACAACCGTTTGGTAACTTTAATTTTGCGAATTCTTTTGATAATATTGCTCGTACCACTAATCCTTTTGCAGGTAATTACATAGCAAATCAGCTCCAAGAACTGAGAGACTTGGTAATGAATGTACCTGGTGTCACTCCGCCTATTCAGCAAGTCTCTCCAACATGTTACAATCAGTCACGCTTCATCCCAGCTATTGCTCAAATTGACATCCCTAAAGGCTTCAACATCCCAAGTATGAAGTTGTATGATGGAAGCAGCGATCCTGAAGAGCACATTGCCCATTATCAGGAGAAGATGGAGATCGTCAGAGTACCTTTGCAATATAGGGAAGCTTGCCTTTGCAAAGGGTTTGGCTCAACATTGGTTGGACCTGCATTGAAGTGGCTGATCCATCAACCGCCAGGATCTATTGGTTCGTTTGCCCAACTTGTCAACATGTTCAACAATCAGTTCTCCTGTAGCAGACAATTCGAGAAGCTCACTAGTGATCTTTACCGCACCGTTCAACAACCCAATGAGGCCTTGAAAGATTACGTCAACCGCTTCAACAAGGAAGTCTTGGAGATACCCAGTCTTGATATGGCCACGGCAACGGAAGCATTTAGAATGGGTCTGAAGAAAGATTCCCCGTTCTATGAGGAATTGGTGATGAATCCCTGCAAGAAGATGGAAGATGTGTGCAACAGGGCTTTAAGATTCATCAGACTTGAAGAGGACAAGGTGCAACAGTCAAAGATCTCCGGGAAAGCTTCAACTTATGACCATCCCGACAGGAAGATTGAGTCATCTCACCAGAGGCAGCACAGATCCAGACCCTATCACAGAAATGATTCTGATAAGATCAATTCTGTGGAAGATGAAGATCAAGATGATACTCTATGTCCTAAAATAACTGATTATTGTTTTTCTGTTGATGTTGCAGGAATCTTGTGTGCAATGAACAATCTTGGGGACAAAGCAAGATGGCCCAGGAAGAACGACAAACCTTCAGGATGGAAAGATAAGTCTAAGTGGTGTGCTTACCATGAAGACTTTGGACATCTTACTGAAGATTGCATCGCCTTGAGGAAGGAGCTGAGCTACCTGCTTTCCAAAGGCTATCTTAAAGAAATCCTCAGTCACAGGAAGAACAAAGCAGAAAACAAGGAAGCTGTCCCTGAGAAACCACTTTCTCCTCCACCAGTAACTAAGGTAATCAATATGATTAGTGGTGGTTCTGATATTTGTGGTACTTCTTATTCTGCAGCTAAGCGACATGCCAAGGGCTCCAAGGACGAAAGGCCTGGAAATCAAAAGAAGATTGCAAAGTCAACCTCTCAAGATGTCATCATCTTCGAAGAAGAAGATCGGGAGAATGTTCTAGATCCTCATCATGATGCATTGGTCATCGCTCTCCAGATTGCAAATTGTAAGGTGAGGTGGATACTTGTAGATGGGGGCAGTTCTGTGAATCTCCTTACAATTGACGCCTTGAAAGAGATGAACATCCCAATGGAAAATATAGTTAAAAGAACTTCGGTTCTTGTGGGCTTCAGTGGAGAAACGAAAGATACTCTGGGAGAAATCATGCTTCCAGTATATATTGAAGGTGTAAATTCTATGGAACGGTTTTGTGTGATCGACTGTGCAACGAGCTATAATGTGATTCTGGGTAGGCCTTGGATCCATGCTATGAAGGCAGTACCATCAACTTATCATCAGTGTGTGAAGATGCCTACACCTTGGGGAGTTGTTACAATCTTCAGTGATCAGCAGATGGCAAAGAATTGCTATATGACATCCATGAAGGCGTCGACATCTCCGAGGCAAGCATAGCAATTACAGAAGAAGGCACTTCAAGTCTTGGAAGCAAGGGAGCATGATGTGAAAGAAGTATTATTGGACCCTTCTAGCCCAGATTTGAAGGTGCTGATTGGACAAGATATACCGGCTGAACTTGAACAAGATCTGATGAAACTTTTAAAGGACAGAATCAAGAGTTTTGCCTGGAAACATGAAGACATCACAGGGATAAGCAGAGATGTTATAACTCATAAGCTCAATATCGATCCATCCTTCAAACCAGTTCATCAGAAAAGGAGGAAGTTTTCTCAAGAGAGGAACCAGATCATCAAAGATGAAGTTGATAGGCTATTAAAAGCTAAGATGATTAGGGAAGCAGAATATCCAAAGTGGTTAGCTAATGTAGTAGTGGTGGAAAAAAGAGGTGGCAAATGGAGAGTTTGTGTCGACTTTACGGACCTGAACAAGGCGTGTCCTAAAGACCCCTTCCCCCTACCACACATCGACACCTTGGTTGACTCTACCTCGGGGCACGAGATATTAACATTCATGGACGCATCTTCCGGATTCCAGCAGATCCAGATGGAACCATCTGACCAAGAAGACACCGCCTTCATAACACCTTCAGGTATATATTGTTATATTGCTATGCATTTTGGACTAAGAAATGCAGGTGCAACATATCAGAAGCTGGTCAACATGATGTTTAAAAATCAAATTGGACACACCATGGAGGTATACATCGATGATATGGTAGTCAAGTCAAGAAAAGCCGAGAACCATGTTCGAGATCTTACTCAAGCCTTTGACATCTTGGATGCATTCAACATGAAGCTGAATCCAACAAAGTGCAATTTTGGTATGAAGTCTGGAAAGTTTCTGGGATATATGGTGACACAAAGAGGCATAGAAGCTAGCCCAGAACAAATCAAAGCCATAATCAACTTGGCGTCACCACAAAGCGTTAAAGATGTTCAGAGATTAACCGGAAAGGTGGCAGCACTTAACAGATTCATTTCCAAGTCCTCTGAAAGATGCAAGCCATTTTACGACATCTTGAAGAAGAATAGCAAGTTTGAATGGACACAGCAGCATGAGAAAGCTTTCCAAGATCTTAAACAGTACCTATCCACACCTCCATTACTGGTCAAACCTGAAGAAGAAGACCCAAGATTTTCTCACAAGGTGGGGAGTCAAGATGGTCACATCTTCACCGGTACATCCCCAAGCAAACGGACAGGCTGAATCTAGCAACAAGATCATTATTTCCAACCTAAAGAAGAGATTAAATCAAAAGAAGGGAAAATGGGTTGAAGAATTGCCTTTTGTCCTATGGGCTGATAGAACAACACCCAAGAATGCAATGGGCCAGACTCCTTACTCTCTAGTTTTCGGATCAGAAGCGGTCATTCCTGTTGAAGTCGTCGTCCCCTCGGCAAGATATGGATTATTATCTCCTGAGCAAAATAGCATTATCTTGGCCCAAGATCTTGACACCATTGATGAAATAAGAGATATGGCGAGAATCAGGATGGCGGCATACCAGCAAAGGGTTGCTAGATCTTACAACAAGAATGTCAGATTAAGAAAGTTCTAGGTTGGTGACTTGGTGCTAAGAAAGGTCCATCAGAATACAAGGGAGCTCAATGCTGGCAAGTTGGCACCAAAATGGGAAGGACCTTATTTAATAGAGGCAGACGCAGGAAAGGGGGCATATTGGTTGTCAACCTTGGAAGGTATAAGGATCCCAAGATCTTGGAATGCTATCCACCTTAAATCATACTTCATGTAAGTTTCGAATTATCATTCAAATTCAGGAAGACAGGTACGCTTTTAATACAAAGTCATTTCAATTATTTCTTTTTAATTTATATTTATCAAACTATTACTGACTTAGGCATCGGAGGGGTGTTAGCTAAGCTAACACCCAATCCTAACATGTTTCTGTCTTGAAAGGAAACTTAGGACAACCACTCTGATATACGTACCACTTAATGACAAAGATATCAGCATCTTCTCAAGCTGTTAACATCTTAAGGTAATGGCTCAGGTATGTTTTAACCTTAAATTAATTCCCTTATTATTTACTTCAAAATTATGTATACAAAGTTTACTCTTATTAACGGAAACAATATAATTCAGAGATGTTGGGTGATTAACATATTTTGGTTTTTCAAGAAAGTAACATCTATTTTTTGGAAATTTTAATAAAAACAACAAACATGAGACTGGCCATCTCATCTTCAGTTCAAGGTACTTAATCCCTTCAAAAGGTTTAAAGAAATTAACTTTCTTTCGTTTTAAATTAAGGTTGATACACCTTCGCCTGGAGCGCAAGATTTCGATAATAATTAAGGTGAGGAATGGGCACGTATGTTTATATGTACGCACCCCCCATTTCCACTTAATTAAATATTGAACTTAAGATATTTTCAAATGGTTATGGCATGTTCATGTCATCTAAAAGTCAAAAGGTTTTTTGATATTTTCATATCAAACATAATATTATAAAGGTCGTAACACCTTACGCAAGATTGTTACAACTTGAACTACATAGTACTAACGTACCTATCAACAAAAAGAAAAACTACCCTACCTAGTCAGAGATTGATTACCAAACCATCTTCCTAAACTTGCATAATATTGGTCCAACCCAACATCTGAAAACCTAAAACTACTTGTCCTTGACCCTTATGGGCCATTACATCCAAAATACCAAAGAAGTTCAGAAAAACAGAAATTGTCTTACAACTTTTCGGGACGCAGCCCATCAAAACCCATTGTTTAAAAAACCAAACATTGTTCAAACTTACCTTCAGGTATTCACCTTATCTTGACCATCTTCCTTACCTTCTATCACTGGAACCGCAGCACTGGAAGAAACCTCACCAACTTCAACTGCCTCACCATTAAGCCTCTTCAGGATGGTCTTCTCTTTTTCCAAGTCCCAAGCCTCATGTTTACCTTCATGGAATTCTTGGATCATTCTGATCTTGATTTCTACCATTCTCTTAGCTGCAGACTTGGTAAGAGCACTTTTTATCTCTTCAACTTCAAGAATATTAGCATCCTGAATCGATGAGATTCCTTGCTTCAGATCAGCAATTTCTCCGGAAAGGTCAGCCATTTTATTCTCATAAACTTTTTTCTCTTTCTCCCAACTCTCCTTATCTTCTTTAGCTTCTCTTTTCACACGAAATAGTTCACTCTTTAATTTCTTGTTGGCATCTCCCAAAGCCTCAACTTGTGTTTCTACACTCCCAAAAGCCTGCGTAAGTGCAAAAGATAAGTTAAAGTTTGTACTGATAAAAGCTTATGACTCAAAAAACAAAAATGTACCTATACTCACACTTGAAGCAAGAGCCAAGAACTTCTTCTTGATCCCATCCACAGACAAATTACCAAAAGCTTCAATTTCAACAATCTCCTTCCCCTCATCAATTGCTTTCCTCTTCTTTAGTCTTGAACTGACAGTAGCAACATCTTGGATCTCCGTCTTTGGAACAACGGGAGGCTTATCCACTGGATTGCTTGAAAGATCTCCAAGGAAGTTATCCAGGTCGTCAAAAGAAATTTCCATAGTTGGCTTTGAAACTACACAACAAAAGTAGAAATTCGTAAACATATGCAAGGCAGAAGTTTAAATTAAAATTTTTAATTTATACCTGTAGACATGTTATCCTCCTCAGTAGGGCAATGATTTCTCTGTTCCTGAAACTCCTATCCTCCTCGGAAAGGCGGAAAAACGAAGCAATCTTGGATTCCGAATCAATCTTAGGAGGAAAAAGTTCTTCCCACTTGATATCTGCAATAAATGGAAAAATGAAGATGCAACAAACTCAAAAGACAAATATTTTACAAAATTTACCTCCCCTGTTCCACTCTTTGACCAAATTTTCACCACCTTCCAGTGAAGCCCTCTCAACAAAGAAAAATTTTCCTTTCCACCCTCTATCACTCACAGATGCTTTGGGGACCATTAAACCCGTTTTTGGCTTTTTCTTAAAAACAAACCTTTTTGACCCAAAAGATTGTAGGTCATAGCAAATAGCCATTTCACTCAAACCTATATTTAAACCTTTCTCTCGATTCACTCTCAAGATAACATCAAAAACTCTCCAAGTCATGGGCATCATTTGAACAAATGCCAGTTGGGTTTTTTCAAAAAACTCAGAAACCAAAGGGGGAAAGGGAAAAGCAAACCCTAGAGCAAAGGGATACTCGTAAAAGCAAATCCAAGACTCAGAAACAGAATCGGCTCTTAGAGACACATCAAAAGGTCGGAAAACAGTTTGATTAGGGAAACGTTTGCGAGCTTGCAGGGCTGAAATCAAAATATTGTTGAAAATACATATCTCGTCATCAGGTCTAGCAAGTAAACCCTCAGAGACAAAGACATTAGGATCGTCAGGAAGGATTTTCGAACTACCCATGTGAGAAGATTTTAATGTCTTCTTCATTTTTTCGATTGAGAGATTTTTGCAGAAAAGGAAAACTTGAGAAGAAGAAAGAAAAGAAATACCTTGATTCCACCGTCTGAAGATTATGAGTAGGAGGGAGGTAGTTTAGTGGGATTTTATGATCCTAAGAGTCCATAGGATTCTAGACCCCTCTTCTCCCAAGACACAATTGAATGATGCATTGGGTCGGAATTGCCGGTTAATTAACCGTCCCATCACAGCACGTCTTTTTAGAAACTTATCTTCTCCTTATATTACTAAGACAAGTTTGGGGGCAATTGTTGTGGATAAAAATTCAAGTTGTCTCCATCTTCGTTCTCCTTCAAGATTGTGATATCTTGAGCAACAGGTATATTTAAAATTATTAATTATATCCTATTTAATTAATTAATATTTGCAGGTGTTCAATATCATATAGCACATGTGGATAAGTTACTCAACAACCCTCAATGGCATCATTGACCACGTCTCCTCTCCTTGAAGATAGAATCCGAGATTATAGGAGAGTTAGTTAGTGGTATATCGTCAAGATGGAGACATCTTGATCAAGATGCAGACGTCTTCACCTCTGGCAGAGTTCTCTACAAGAAGACCAAGTCAAAGAGATAGATTCCGGGTTTTTAGGATAGTTTGTTATCTCAATTTGTTTAGGACTCTTGTTATCTTATTTTCTTGTATAAATAGAGTCTTGGAGGTACAAAAACACACAGGCACTCACCTTCTGTAAACCTCCATAGCTCAAAAACATAAAAGATCAATACAAACGTTTGGGAAGGAAGGTGCTCTTAATCACCTCCCGAGGTTTTGTGCCGGCGAGATCATTGTCTCTAGGGCTTTCCTCGTTACATCTTTGTGCAACTTATCAATTCTTTAGTTTTAATTCCAATCGTCCCTCCTTTATTTTTTGATTTCAACTAAGATCATACTCTATTGTTTTTTCTACCAAAACACAAATCATTCATAAATAAAAATGTATTTTGAGAGAGATGAATACACCAAGAGTTACATCAGCATACGTTCAGTACATAAATATTAATGATTGATCACATATGATAATGTATTTGAATCATTCTAAAACTTCAGCCAAATCTAACATCTTTCCCATAAAAAAGTACTCCTCACATTACATTAGACAAAATAGTCAGTATATCAATATATACCGTGGACAAAAATCAAAAATCAAAATTTGAAATTGTTAATTGTCTTTTCAACCATCACAAAAATATTGAATAATTCATCCATCACAATTGAAACTAAACATTGTCCTTTTGGATGTCTCATTACAAACTACATAATTTACACAAAATCTTGGGTAAAACACGTTTTACGCAAGTCCCAGGAAAAACGTATATTTGGTGGCATTTTTTAAAATATGTGAAACTTCTTTAAAAAAACACGCGGTGACATTTTTGTAAATAATCAGAACTTTTAATCGGTTCTGGATATCAATAACAACCCTTTTCGATATGATTTTCAAGCACATTTGAAGAAGGTTCTAGCCAATAAACTTTCTGGATGTCAAACTCAAGAGGTTCTCGATATAGATAATATAGTCTTCTAGATATAATTTATGAAGAATCTCCCGTGAGAAAAAAAAGCTGAAAAGAACTTTGAGACTGATAGCCAGAACCTTTGAAAGTGATAGTCGGAAAGTTTTTTCTGAGAAAAAAATTGAAGAGCAACTGATATGTTTATATATAGCCAGTGACAGTGTTTAGGATGATCAGTCGATGTGTTATGAAGGTCCAGCGAGTGTGTTGAGGAGCGCCAGATGATTATGAAAAACACGTTTTTCCTAATCACTAGAAAAAACACATTTTACAGGAAACTAACTCTATGATTTAAGTGTGTATGACAAGTGGGGTATGATGAATAGAAACCAATAATAATTGAATATTTTAAGAAAGTGAGACTTACTATGGACACCAAAAAAGAAAATTAATACTGGTTGCTTTAAGACGTAAGGAGTGTATATTAGTAATTTATAAAAATATTATAAATCAAGAATTAAACTATTTTAACTATATTCTATATTCTTACTTTATGTGAAATATGTAGTAGGTGTAGGAGTATATGATTATACACAAAATCTTGGGAAAAACGCTTTTTTCCTAACGCCTAGGAAAAACGTGTTTTAAAAAAATGCGGTGGCATTTTTGTAAATATGTGGAACTTCTTTAAAAAAACACGTGGTGGCATTTTTGTAAATAATCGAAACTTCTCAACGGTTCTGGATATCAATATAAAACCTTTTGGATATGAGATTGATAGCCAGAACTTTTGAAAGTGATAGCCAGAAGGGTTCTGGATATCAATATAAAGCTTTCCGGATATAGGATTGATAGCCAGAACCTTTGAATGTGATAGTCAGAAGGGTCCTGGATATCATTATAAAGCCTTCTGGATATCAATATAAAGTCTTCTGGATATGACATTGATAGCCAGAACTTTTGAAAGTGATAGCCAGAAGGTTTTGAAAAACATGTTTTTCCTAACCACTAAGAAAAACGCGTTTTACAGGAGGCCAACTCATGATTATAAATGACACCGAAAGGAGTTTATTAGTAAGATACATCCATTAGTTAGGTCCTTAATCTCACCATAGTTAGGGAACCAATGGCAAGTGGCAAATTGAATTCATTTACTTGAATTTGGTTTATATTTACAATTTAGTTCCTGAGAGTTAGAGGAAGTGTGAGACGGTCTCATACCGGAGACGGAACTTGATGAGAGATGAAATGAGTTTGCCCCGACCCGCCCATAGAGGGGGGAAAACCATTTACTCTCTCAATGATATCCGTCTCACGGTGTGAGACCATCTCACACAAATATTTGTCCGAGAGTTAAAATGTTGCATTCGATAATTTGTATTTTCGTTGAAACAAATAACTTTGTTACTCACTATGTCCCTAAATGAGTGTCTATTTTGAGAAATTTTTGCCCCAAAATGAGTGTATTTTTCTTTTAACATAACTTTGTCCCTAATTGTTTTTTTTTTCGAATTTTTTTCACCGGTCTCTTTATACGTGCAAAACTAAACGTTTGGAAATGAGATTACAAGATTATATATCGATCTTGTTAGTGCAGACAGAGGTGTTACCTCAGATGTTGCCACTGACAGTCTAAGTGCTGTGACGAAAATACTTTGTAATTTGACATTTCTTTCTAATATAATTTTATACTAATGTCCTAATATTATTGTCTAGATGTTGGTCCATATTTCAGGTTATAATAAAGTTGATTTAAGGAGCTAAAAACGTGGAGAAGAAATTAACAAAGAATTATGCATAAATGCCGAAAATTAGAGAAGTTTAAATATGTTAAATATGGAGAAGACCAAGTCCAAGGTTTGTTACTGATCAAATGGATGAAGTACAAGGCATGGGAAGCATGGAGTACAAGAAGGAGAAGCTTAGACTTGGGCAAGAAGAATTCGGTTGAGATAATTATGGAAGTTGGACCGAGTCAAGCTTGGATTGTGGAGAAGAAGTTCACACATGATCTCCCACTCTCCTCACACGTTTACAACAGCCCATGGCTGGTTCTTTGTGTAGCCTCCAAGTATTTGTGGCTATATAAAGTGCTTGGATGAAGACATTGAAGACAAGCCAAATTTCACACACATCCATAGCACAAAGATCAAAATACTATTGGCTCTTTAAGATTCTGCCTTCCATACACTCTTTTATCACTCAAATACTTCGGGTTTGAGTAAGTTTTGGTCAGGATAGAATCTTATGCTTTGTTCTTATTTTGGTTCCATAGAAAGTATATCATATTAGTTATAGGGAACCTTTTTGACTTTGTAATTAGTAATCATATTGATTATAAGGTTTTCGTCATTTAGGCATCTCAAGTTATATTTATATAACTTGAGAAAAATATATCTCTTGTGCTATGTAATTTTTCACTGCAAAACTCTTTTATTTTTGTGTGTGTGTTTTCTGTCCGTCGGGTGTGTTACCTGGGGTGTTACCTAACACTTGAGGTAACATCTGTTCTCAGTAAGCTTTTGACAAACAATTTCAGATCTTTGCCATCAAATTGTACAAAAAGTTAAGATTTTCAGATGTCTTTTAAAATAAAATTTGGATACTCATTTAGGAACATAGATAGTAATTTTTACACCGAAACGTAGGCTACTAAATTGCATTAGGTAAGAATATCTTGTTTTTAACCCGCCCGTGACACTCTCCACTCATTTGTGGTAGGGATGGCCAAAACCGGTTCCGGGCCCGGTTCCGGTTCGGAACCGCCGGTTCCGGTTCGTCAAAAGGGTGACCCTTAACCGGCCCGCACTTACCCCGGTTCCGGTTCCGGTTTGGCACAATACGGTTCCGGTCCGGTTCCGGTACGGTTCCGGTCCGGTTCCGGTCCACTCCTTTAAAATTATTGAAAAACAAGGGATTTTCGGTACGGTTCCGGTTCCGGTTCCGGTCCGGTTCGGCATATATGTGACCCTGAACCGGCCCGCGTGCCTTGCGGTTCCGGTTCGTCCGGTTCCGGTTTCCTCCCCGGTTTGCTCCGGTTCCGGGCTTTTCCGGTCCGGTTTTCCGGTTCCGGTCCGGTTCCGGTCCGGTTTGGCCATCCCTAATTTGTGGCGTACCATTGGTTGAAAATTTTCACATCATCATTTTCCAGATCCGGATTTTCTAGAATTTATGTTCCATATTTGTCTTGAATCATTCAATTAATCATCATCTGATATTCAGGAGCCTTATCATAATAACAAACAAAATTTTAAATAAACACAGTTTTCTTTATTTTGATTCAAAATCCCAACTTGATGTCAAAAAAACAAGAGCTTGAAGACAAACCCATCTCTTTCTATCTCTATCTATATCAAAGATACTCCTCCCACCCTTTCTCACCCTCTCTCTCTCTCCTTTTTTTGACCATTGAGGAGAGAGAAAATGGAGGGAGGAGAAGAAGATCGAAAGCCACCATCTTTAACACTGAACACACCTCTGATTGGTTCAGATGTTAATAGGAGAAGAAAAGAGTTGATTGGGGAGGAGGTGAAGAAACAATTATGGCTAGCAGGGCCTCTGATTTGTGTGAGTCTTTTGCAATTTTGTTTGCAGCTGATTTCAGTAATGTTTGTGGGTCATCTTGGGGAATTGGCACTTGCTGGGGCTTCAATTGCTACTTCCTTCTCTTCTGTTACTGGTTTCAGCTTATTGGTCAGTTGGGACTCTCTCTCTCTCTCTTAATCTGAATTTTTCTTTATCATCTACACACACTTACACACACTGATTGTGAGATTGAATTAGGCCTTGTTTGGTATGCCCTTTTTAGTGAATTAAGTGATTAATCAAGTTTGTGATTTTCAAGTGTGAAAAAAACCTTTGTATTTGGAGATGATTAGAGTAATGCTCTGTTTTTTTTTTTTTTTAATAGTTTTGTCTAAGGATGTTTTGCTTAGATGTTCATCATTAAACTTTCTATCTATAATCAAGTTAATTAGATTGGCTACAAATACTAGGAGTACAAAAGGAAAAATGCTAATTAATTGCTCCTTCAGTCCCGGAAAGATAGTTCCACTCGGACAGGAATTTTTTAAAGGAAGGCAGAGTCATCATCATTAATTGAAAGGGGTAAACAAAAAAAATCACGAGAGTAAGTTAAATTTCATAAGAATTTAGTCAAAATTCGAGTTAGTTGACTATTAAAGTGAGACTATCTTTTCGGGACATAGGGATTACTTGGTGTCTGTGCTTGAAGAGAAATTAGTATCATATTTAAGAGTAGTTCAGTATTTGGAAGTAGGATAATTCATTGAGGTACATACTCCTTCTGTCCCGAAAAAGAATCGTATTTACCATTTTTGCCCGTCCCCAAAAAAGTCACATTTTTAAAAGAGAAAAAAGTTTCAAATCAATTTCATGATGATACAAGCAAGTTAAGCTACATCATTAAAAAGTTTAGTACTTGTTAAAGTCGACTCTCTTTATGGGACGGATGGATATTATTGTAGTCATTTTTAAATGAATTTGCTCAATAATGTATGTGAAATCTAACTTGCCCGACCTGTTTCATTGAATAGCAAGGAATGGCAAGCGCATTGGACACATTCTGTGGGCAATCGTACGGAGCAAAGCAGTACCATATGCTTGGAATACACATGCAAAAAGCCATGCTTATCCTTACACTCGTAAGCATACCTCTTGCAGTTATATGGTCAACTACCGGCTCCATCCTTCAATTTTTAGGCCAAGATCCTGAAATATCCCAAGAAGCTGGAATTTACGCACGTTATATGCTTCCCAGCCTCTTCGCATATGGCCTTCTTCAGTGCCAAGTCAGATTCTTGCAGACACAAAATATTGTTTTTCCTATGATGTTGAGTTCTGGAATTACTACTTTGTTACATGTCCCAGTTTGTTGGATCCTTGTCTTCAAATCTGGGCTTGGTAGTAGAGGAGCTGCACTTGCGAATTCCTTCTCGTATTGGATTAATGTGTTGTTATTAGCACTTTATATTAAGTTTTCGTCTTCGTGTGCGAAAACATGGACGGGTTTTTCTAAAGAAGCTCTGCACAATGTTCTCACTTTTGTTAAACTCGCAATCCCTTCAGCTGTTATGGTTTGGTAAGTTCAATGGCGATATATCAACTTTCTTTTTCTGTCATTTGTTTTCAGCAAAATCTCCAAATTCTTTGTACCCTTTACGAAAGGAAGTTTTGGTTTCGGTTTGGTTGCTACCCAAACAGAGTTTCCTAGACTTGGATATATAATTAATGTTGTTTTCTTGAACAGCTTGGAAATGTGGTCATTTGAGATGATGGTTCTACTTTCTGGTCTTCTTCCTAATCCAAAGTTAGAGACTTCTGTTCTTTCTGTTTGGTACAAAGTTGACTCTCTCTCTCTCTCTCTCTCTCTCTTATAGGTATAGAAAATTTGCAGATTTACTTATTTTTTTCGTCACCAGCCTTAATACAGCTGCAACAGTATGGATGATCCCATTTGGACTAAGTGGTGCTATAAGGTCAGATTCTAACCTAGTTTTCTCTATCTGTTCACTGCTTCATTCAGCTTCTTTCACATTTTGTGCTACCGTTACTATTTCTTGGTAAAATCGTCAAGAATTATTGAATTATTGCTCATTCTAAACCAACTCTTTATCTTTCTACACATATAGCACAAGGGTGTCAAACGAATTAGGGGCAGGGCGTCCACAAGCTGCGAAATTGGCACTTAATGTTGTGTTAGTTTTGGCACTTACTGAGGGCATTCTGATAGGCATAGTTCTGTTCTTGATCCGTAACATATGGGGTTATGCGTATAGCAATGAAGTAGAAGTAGTAAAATACGTAGCAGCCATGATGCCTATTCTTGCAGCATCAAACTTCATGGACGGGCTTCAGTGTGTGCTCTCAGGTTCCTTCTCCGTCCCTTTCTCATATTCAATCTAGAACTAAGTTTCGTGTGATTAATGTGTGAAAGTTTTGGTTGCTTACTTGTAGGCTCGGTCAGGGGAATCGGGATGCAAGAGATTGGTGCGTTTATCAATCTTGGTGCATACTATCTTGTGGGCATTCCTTGTGCTGTTTTATTCGCTTTCGTTCTGCATATTGGAGGAAAGGTAATTACGGGCTCGTTCTCTTCATCTACTTTATATGTTCTTTGTTATCTACACGTACACACATGAAAAATTTACGATGTTACCCTTGCGAGCAGTCTTTCCCAATTAATCTTTGCATTAAAAGATTCAAAAATCTTGATATTTTCCGAATGTTGTTTATCAGGGGCTGTGGTTAGGGATTCTTTGTGCCCTTGTAGTGCAAGTGGCTTGTCTTTTCATCATCGTGCTGCGTACAAACTGGGAAGCGGAAGTAAGCCTTCTGTTCTTTCTCGAATCTCTTCTACCATGTCCATTTCGTATATCTTCTTGAGTTCAACTCTAAGATCATGGTATAAATTTTCTTTTTTTAACAATCTACAGGCAAAAAAGGCAAAGGACAGAGTTTACGATTCCTCAATTCCTGTGGATATAGTGTCGTAAATTTGAGTTTCCAGCATAAATAATCATGAAACGACACTTATCTGATGCTCTGAAGCAACTCACACTTTTTGGCATCGCAATATCCTGAGGAAACCCGAGAACTTTTTACTAGAGAGTATGACCAAGTAAGGAACTTCTGTATTTTGACACGATGCTAATAAATGATGCGACGCCTCGCCAATGCCATATACACTCATGCAGTAGAAACAAGTCGTAGATGGGTAATAATAGTATCAAGGCAAATAGATTTCTAGAGCCGTGGACGGGTAATAATAGTATCAAGGAAAACAGATTTTTAGCTTGCTTCTTGTATTCTTCCATGGCTTGCCACTGCAATTTCTTGTAAGAATTACAATAATGTATGGAAATGAAATTAGAAAGAGCCTCAACAATCTTCCCCTGTCTTGTTTAATTCTGCATGCTTTTCACTGTAATTTCATCTTCTTTCCTATAATAGAGTCTGGCTGGGATGGGGAAGACGAAATATTACATCCCCAGCAAGATCTAATCAATCATTACTCTCTCCGTCTCATAATAAATGTCGCAGCTTCCTTTCCTTGTTGTTCGTCCCAAAAAAATGTAGCGTTTCTAAATTAGGAAACAAGCCAAGTGCGATTTCTACATTGTACAAGCAATGTACAAGCTAGTAAAACGCACTCATTAAAAAATGTTGACAAGTCAACTGCGACATTCATTTTCCGGGTTGGCGGTAGTATATATTTCCTTTGAATACAATCACATCCCTCTAATATCTGTCAGGTTTGTTCCTGCAATTTAGTTCACTCATTTGCCAAGACTTCCACAGTACTAGTTCTTGCTTCGACGCTTTTCTCTTGGACTAGCATCAAAGAGAACTGATACCAGAAACGTGCAGAAAAGAGGAGAAAACACGAGTGAAGCTTTAAAAGCGATAAAACACTAACACACTCGGGAATCCACCAAAGGTAATGAGCAAACAAAGAAGAAATTCATCTTCTTATATAATGCCAACGGCTCAAAATACATCCAAGTAATTATATTATTCTTCCCTCGTAGCAGAAAGGGAATAGGCTGCGCTAGAAAGGAACATCCCTCCATTCATTAGGCACATATACATGAATTGAGACATATGAAATGTGCACATATCGGAAACTTGTACTAAAAATGTGATATCTCAATCCTAGGGCCCGAAACGACGTATGTCTTTGAGTTGGGCATGATCACGCCTAGCTTGTGTACACAACGGACAGCTTGTACTAAAAATGTGAAATCTCACTCCACAGGGCGAAAATGTGATATGTACAGCGCCCAAAATGACAAACCACACTCCATGGACCAGATTTTCCCTTGAAGTGGACCGAAAATCTGGTTTTGAGAACCTTCTTGGACAATAACACTTTCCTCATCTTTTTGTAATTCTTGACCTGACCACCTCCTAAATGAAATATAGATATTAAGGATAGCGTTCAAGGTTATACCCCGAGTCAAGAACAGAGAGCATGGATGTATGTTACGCAATCCACTCCACTATTGCCGCTTTCTCTCCCTCTTGGATTCTAAATGTCATGACTTTCTTCATGTTAACAAGCTCCACTTCATAAGTCCCATGAAACCCTCTGAATCTGAACTCTCCATTGTTATCAACAGAGCCATCAATATTAGTTGACCATTCTTTTCTGAGGTCAAGATACTTCTGGCCTGCTTGATTAATATGACCATCTGCATCCACTAAATGCCCATTTTTGCGTCTCATAAGAAGCTCCCAAAATCCCCAAAACATGATACCATCTACTGCGTGATGAGCAAAAGTTTCGCGAAGCATAACCTCTAGATCCTCCGCTCTAATGCCTTCATTAGTGGAGCCCACATCCAGCTCGGTGATCCATATTGGAAGACCAAGTTCAGCTAACTTATCCAGAGCTGCACATACAATTGAGCCAATTGGAACATCCAAATGTGCCTTTAGTCCGATACCATCCACTCGAGCACTAGCCTTTTGCAAGTTGTAAATACACTCACTGAACTTTTCCGAACAAAAACTTCTACCTTGATCATCTTGCAGAAGGTAACCGTTCAAATATAGCATGGCAGATTGGTCAAGTTCATGGGCTCTTTTAAACATGGCAGATTGTATATCATTACCCATTTTTTTCCGATAAAAAGATTTTTCAAGCATCTCGTTACATACATCATAATGTTTGAATCTCCCATAGTAACGAGGAAGGAGATCTGTGAGCCGTTTATTGATGGCACTGAGCAAGCTCTCTGTGTCCTGTGATTTGACCCATGACTGGATATTTTTTCCCGAGAATATACAATTGCCTC
Organism: Campanula takesimana; assembly: GCA_026119855.1. Classification (NCBI taxonomy): domain Eukaryota; kingdom Viridiplantae; phylum Streptophyta; class Magnoliopsida; order Asterales; family Campanulaceae; genus Campanula; species Campanula takesimana. The sequence goes on along the minus strand of JAOWBW010000080.1, from coordinate 966,089 downwards.
TTGTTTTCATGTTATGTTTTTCACAAAATTCCAAGAGCTTAGTAGCATCCTCATACTTTAGCTCATATCTATCTGGTTCAGTATTTTCCCAAGTCAGTTCCCGCTCAAAAACAGCCCAGCTGAAATTCTTGAGAAAGAAGTCGACATAATTTTGGTGGTCAATGTATTCCTCGTTGATGCAAGCCCCAAAGGAAAACTTGCTTTCCGTTTGAGTAACTTTAATAGCTTCTCCATGTAAAGAACTGCGTTCTTTGATGGGGAATTTCAAAATCACATCTCGCTTTCGAATCTACAGGTTGAAAACAGTTCAGGAGTTATGGCAAACACCATTTTTTCGTCACTAAACTTTAGCCTTTTTCAAAATGTTCTCACTCAACAATTTCTTATCAAAAATATTCTCACTGAACTTCTACATTTTTCAAAATGTGCTCACTCAGATATCAAATTCGCTAAAAATCTAACGAAATTTAGACGCTTGGCTTCACATGATTAATGTCGTTAAATACGATAGTGGGTTAACATAATTGGTTGAAAACTTAACAAACATTAGTTGTGATGTTAAGTCACGTGATTAAATTTTGTTAGATTTTCAATGAATTTGTTAACGGAGTAAGCACATTTTGAAAATTGCGAAAGTTCAGTAAAAACATTTTGAAAACGAATAGTTCAATGAGAATATTTTAAAAAGGACTAAAGTTTAGTGACCAAAATATGGTTTTTGCCGTGAGTTGTAATGCATAACAAAGCAGGAATCAAGGGTGTAACCCTTTTCATTGTTTCAATAGAAAGTTATCTTGTAGCTGACAAAAAAATAGGAATGGTGGTTCGGTTGGTATACCGATTGTATTTTTCTTGTGCAGTGTACCAACCAACTATGATTTGGTAGACAAAAATATGTACCGGTACCAACCACAAAAGTCGGTATACCAAGTTTATTGGTACGGTTGGTATTTGGTTAGTAAGGTTGGTACTCGATATATACCAAATGTAAATTGAGCAAAAAAGAAAACAAGTTTCATTTGTATATATTTGTTAGACTTTCTTGTCTAGATAAAAACAAAAACATTATAACATAAAAATAAATTTCAAAACACAAATTATAAACTCTTGAAACTAAAGAAAAGTAAAACAACTTATGTCTTGAAAACTAAAGAAAATTAGAACAGTTGAAGTCTTTAAAACTAAACAATACAGTGACTATACATAATATACTAATAACTCCAAAACCAAAAGATCACAATAAGGCAAAGGCAGCTTGAGTTTTTTTTACTACATCGTAATAAGGTAACTTAGGGTTAGAAAAAGAAAACTAAAACTCCCCCCGTCTAATAATAATGATTACTTTTGGTTAAACCTACTTGACCTTTGACTAACATTTTATGCTAAATAATTTATTTCCATAAAAAATTAAAAATAGGTATTCATAATGTGTATAATGGTCATTATCAACATAAATAGTTACTTGAACACAATGAAATGTTTCATCTTGTTGTGTGTTTATGAGACCGAATGAAGATTTGAAAGGTTGATCGACTTGTTTTTTTACCATATACTCCCTCCGTCCCATTTCAAATTGCAAATACTAGGTTGGCACGGGGATTAAGGGAAAAAGTGAAAAAGGTGATATGTTGTGAGTGTTGATAGTTGAGTGTGAGAGAGAAAGTGGGGTAGAGAATAGTTAGTGGGTTAGTGGATGTGAGTGTGCAAGTAGGTTAAAACTTGCCATTTTTGAATTTTGCAATTTTAGTTGGGACACCCATTTTGGCAACTTTTGCAATTTGAAATGGGACGGAGGGAGTAAAAGATACATATAGGGTTGGAAAGTAAAGAGAAACCAGAATAAAGGAGTGTTTTGGACGAGAATCAAATATAGACTATGTGGGAGGTCCATCTTAAATCTTATCACTATTATGTAGAGTAAGTAGCTCAAGTATTTATGTTGATTATTGTAAAATTAGCCGATATGAAATAGTGGTTCTAACAGGGAAGAGAGGCGAGGATCTTACACATTCAATTGAGTAGGGTTAATATAAGTACCAAAAGAGGCGACAATACTCGAAAAACAATTCTAAGTTTTAGTATGCCCACTTGAATAATGTGGATCCGAAGAAACGAAAATATAATAGATAGGCATGCAGAGGGAGTAAGCAATACTGAGATAAGGATGACAAGAAAAGGCTAAGACAACATTCAAGACTGAACCCATTATGATGCATTTTCATGGACGAATAAGAAATGGTGCAAGGAGCTAAACGAGCTGAAATGATGACGATGTGAAGGCTCATTCAAATGGATTTTCAATATGCAACGAATCTTATAATAGTAGAAGTTTATAAATAGACAGTGTATTGTATTCTGAACATAGAAAGCAGAGAAAAATGCTTGTCGAGAATGGATTGAAGCCAAGTGGATTGTAGTACGTGGTGAACTATCCTTCATAAGCCTTATCTCTCTGGTGGATTCTCTTAAGTGAAGAGTTCTTTGTATATTAATGTATGCATGACGAGGGAGTTTCATTGTTTGTCAACCATAGATGTATATATATAGAGATAGAAAGAGAGAGAGAGAGAGAGAGAATAATGGTACCTTGTCAATCTGATTGTTTAAATACTGAAACCTCATTTCTCTGTCAACAGGGAAAATTTGTAAGCCAGCAATCATGAAGTTGACATGCGAAGGTGGTCCATGGACATAAAGCATTACTTTACTTGGTTTCTCTTCAAATCTAAATGATCCCCATATTTCACGCCATTCAGATTGGATGCCTTCAGCTTCACCTACGTTTATGCTTTGGTTATCCACATCAAGTGAGACACGAACATTTTGAGGCTCATTTTCTCCAGGGCAAATTTGAATCCACGCGCTAAGTTGGTACACAACAAAGGGTTCTACATTGTTGGTGATCATCTGAGCTGGACCTGAAGACTCTTTTCTGCGATCGGTAACAAGGATATAATGTCCATTAAGAAGTTTGTGAGCACCGAGGGACTCCCTAGCCGTTGGAGGCAGAATACGTGGTGAACCATTCCCTACATTTAGAGAGCAAGTATCATGTTCATACCATCCGTCTGCTAACTTGTCTGCATCATCTTCAAGATCATCTAAGTTGATGCAATTCTTGATAATGTTAGTTCCATAAATTGCATTCTACAAGAAACATGAAAATTTGTTAGCCAGTTGTACAATCCAAGGAAACTGGAACTTGAAAATCTATACAACATATAACAAGTTAAATTTAATCCCGAAAATGCTAAAAGTTCCCACAATCCTGAACCGAACCTGTGGACTAGATGGACCTGTTGCCTGATTTCCAGAAACCCTTCTTGTATTTTTAATTTCTAAATATTTCACTGCGATATCTTTGTCGGGAGGGGGACCTTCTATACGGATGACAGCTGTTAATGGAGCATCACAAAGAAAAAACTTCCCTTGTAATTTTACCCAACTCTTCCTCACTGCCTGTGCCCTGGACAAAAAAATGAGTCGCGTTTAACATTTTTATCTGCCCAAAAGAGTAGCATTTCTAAAGGAGGAAATCACTTTAGCGCACTTTCATGAAGTACAAGCAAGTAAAGCTACACCCTTAAAAGGTTTGTCTTGTCAAAGGCGACACTTTTTCTTTTTGGACGGAGTCAGCATCATAGTGCGTAAATAGTGAAATATGTGGGATGTCAATAAATCCCTTAAGAATCTTTTAATAGGACTTGAAAAATATTTGTTTGAGAGCATGACGCTGTGTTGGTAGGGATGAAGTTAAGTTGACTTATTTTTTACCAAAATCTGAAATATTGCTTTCAATTGCATATTCCAATATATGCATGTACAAATATTGTATCAGACACATCTGTTACATATTTCCAATTAATCGAGGAAAAATATTACTACCGCTGTCCCAAAATGAATGTCCGGAATTGCTCTTGGTCAAGAGCAATTTCAGACATTCATTTTGGGACGGAGGGAGTAAATGGAAAGAAGAGAAGTCACAAACCTGGCTATTACTTTCGACTCAACACGGAGATCTGCCCTACAATATCGTAGAGTTGCTTTCACATCAAAATGCATGTTTTCCTCCCCTGACACTTGGACTTCTGCATTGACCTCATACACAAGCCATTTTTGCACACTAGCGGTTATGTCCTGTTGCATTCCACTGGTTTTCTTCCAGCGTCCGGTTGTGTTCCCATATCCCTCGGAGTTGATACTCAATTTGCACTTTGTCCTCGTCCAATGCTTCATGCCCTCAAGAAAATGTGGATTCTTGATGACGTTCACATTATCCTGATGTATATTCCTTTCCACCTTTTCGAGAGTAAGACAAACATAATGATCGGTAAAGATTGGTTAAGTTAATTACAAAAGCCTTGTTGAATTTGGCCACGATCTTATCAAGTAATTATTTTTGAACAAGTTAGACAATCAGCAGAACTCAGTTAACTTAAATATTGTGGAAGAAAAATCGTGTTTGTGCCCGCTGCCCACATACCTCTTTTATGGTTGCTGAGTCAATGAGTAACTCAACTCCAGGTGGTGGAGCTTCCAAATAGAACACCACCCTTTTAACATTTTGAGGTACACAGAATGTAAAGCCCTCTAGCTCTGTCCAATGCTGGTCTCCTACAATAACACTAATGCATGACCAAGTGTTTGTCAAACCACGAGAAATGGGGGTAAATTTCATGGCGGATATAAATTTTAGTAAATTACCGAACCATGCAATGTACTATACCCTCAATTTCACAAAATATAACGTACTATCTAGTGACAGCATAATCCAATGTACTTTCAAGAATTTTTACAAATGATGCAACCTCAAATAAACCCAGCCCATGACTTCCCCTTTCCCTCCATGTTTAGCCGCCTCCTTCCCCATTCTTAGGGATGGCAACGGGGCGGGTTTCATCAAAACCGAACCCGACCCTAACCTTAAAAGGGGCGACCCGAACCCGAAGAGAGTGGAACCCGAACCCGCCCCGACCCGAAGTGTATCAATGTCTTATTTTCCAGCTCATATTTGCTTGGGTCCAATCTATGTTTAAACCTAAATTTGAACCATTTATACAAATCAGTCTTAAATCATCAAACCTCACCCACAAACAACTATAAAAATAAATTGAACAACACTTATAATATGGTTAACTAACATAATTTGTTAACTTTGTACATAGGGGTGCGGGTCGGGTCGGATCACAACGGGTCAACATCAAAACCCGAACCCGACCCTAACCCGCACGGGTCATGAAAATTGCAACCCGAACCCTACTTTTTCGGGGCAGATCACCTTCGAGTTCAGATCGGGTTCGGGCAAATTGCCATCCCTACCCATTCCCACCATCCTCGTCCTCCTCATCTCCACCCCGCTCCTTCCACCATTACCCCCTTGCTTCTCTTTCCTCCTCCTTCCTCTCCTCTCCCTCCATGAAAGTCGCCCTCACCTCCAATTTCCCAACCGCACCCGACCTTTCCGATTGCGTGCTATTCTTCCTTTATATCCATTCCATCTTCTTCATCATGTAAGTTTCCTCTTTCAATCTCACTTTCCCTTTCTCTCTTCCTCTCTCTCTCTCTCTCTCTCTCTTTCTCTCTCTCTCTCTCTCTCTAGGGTAAACATGGCAAATGAAAGGTTGAGGTTTAGTTTTCGAATTTGGGGTTTCAAATTCAAAAATTGAAACCCAAAGTCGAAAATTAGATTCAATTTTCAAATTTATTGTTTCAATTTCATGGGTTTTAGAAACATCATTGCTGTGAATTTGAGCTCAGATTTGTGTGTGTGTGTGTGTGGATTTGTGTCCAAAATTTCAATGTTCCAAGAAATCAAAGCTAAAATAAAGTGGGTTTGTGGAACATACTAAGAGGGAATGAGGTTTACTGGAGGAAAGGGTGATTTCCTAGGGATTTTTGCCAAATCTTTGGTGGTGGTGTTGATGGTTGTGGCGGTGGTGTTAATGGTGGCGGCAGCAGTGATGTTAATGGTGGTGGCGGTGGTGGCAGGGGGTTGAAGGCACAGTTTGGAAGATGATGGAAGGTTGAAATGGGAGTGTTTATTTAGAGTTAGTGTTTTCTTATCTGAGGTTAATATATTTGACGGGTATATGTTTTCTTCTTATGTGACGTGCTGACTAGGATGCCACATTGACATTTCCGTTAATTGTTTTAACGTCATTAGGGTGTAAAATAGTACACAGCATTTTATGTAACTAAATGATAAAGTACGTAGGATTAAGATGTCACTTGCTAGTACATTGCATGAATTGTAAAAATGTGATAGTAAGTTGCATATTTCAGTCATACGCCCATATAAATTTGCATGACCAAGTGTTTGTCAAACTCAACTTGTATGCATGGACCCTTGGTCTAAACCATTCACAAAAGTGTTTGAATGACGAATTAAACAAATTATGAGTTCTGATAGTATCCGTTTTCTGAGAAGCCAATGGTAGCAAGAAAAAGATGTTATTACCTTCCAATGGTAATGTACTCGTCCGGATAAAACTCTCTTTCTATCATCAAAGTCGCATTGACTTGGGTTGTTGTGTTGACATTACCAAACACTCGAATCCATGAGGAAATTGCATATATTGATTCTGCAGAAACTCGATCAGTGATATCTTGTTCCAGTCCGTTCCAATACTCTGACCTGTTTCTTACAACTGCATAATGTGTGCTCCCTTCATATGCAGGAGGGATTCCTGGATTTTCGGAATACGAGAGTACCTCAGCAATGCATTTATCATCATTAACTTCCCAATGATCAATTTTTCCACCAGAGAAATCGTGGTTCAACAAAATATTACCATTAGCTCGAGGATTCTGCTAGCAGTACAGGCAAAAAACAACACTTCAACAACAAAACAAGTAATATAACTACAACAAAAGAAAAAAGTGAGGTAAAAATGATGTGTTGGAAAATCATTGAGGTTGTGTTTGATGAATTTCAGTTTTATGCATTCGGACTGCACAGTCTGATGCGCAATCCGACAGCCCAACGGCCCATATCCCATCTCTAACAAATGGACGTCACCGGTTGCTGGAAGAGTGGGTCAAAAAGAATTTTACCTTTAATGAATTGATCTACGGTCCGGATTGGACTGTCTGTACAGTCCGACTGCACAGGTCCCCAATCCGTGTTTGGTAACTCAATTCCAAGCTTTGGATTTTGCAACTGGAAAATCAATTTGAAACTCGCGGAAATCCATCTGTTCTTCCAATTACAAATCCAGTGCTTGGCATTGGAGTTGCCAATATAGGTTCTATTCTGATTATCATAAGTTTAAATGGAGATCGAATGTTTCTAATAACTGTTCTAATTACTCTATCAGCCCCAAATTAATCGCATAAATATTTGAAATTTACTTCATAATCAGAAAAAAAAAAAATCTTCAATTTTAACATTTGGTTAAAGTTCAATCAAATCCAACAAAATTCAACATAATCAACACAGAAGTCAACCTATGACATTTAATCAATTTTCTGTCTATCTTTTGGAATTTCTGAAGGATTGAGGAGAAGAAAATGAAATGGTTGAGCACCTGACCTGATACTGAAGATTCTGTTTTCGGGCGCAAGAGGTCAACGCTGAGCCCATTTTGCTGTTCGCTTCTTTGTCAATGTCTTTATTTTGTGGTTGCTTTTATTATGAAGACAAAGAAGAAGACAATTATTTGTAATTTCAATCTAGAAATTATAAACAATTATGTTGTTGTTTTACATTATATATTATATAATAAGAATCTCTCTTAAGTGAGAGCCGTTAGCCTATGTTGGTTTTGTTTGTTAATTTGTTTGTTTGTTGTTTTTTTCTTTTCAAAATTGCGACTATTCTAGCATTTTCTCACAATGAAGTGAGTTCTGATGTTCTAACTACACAAGGATTGTTCGGAAATTTTGAGATGCATGGTAGGCGTTTTCTCGCCAACTCGGATTCTGCATATCTCGTGCTCAGCGCAACATTTTACCAGTGGGGGGATTTCGTAAATGCCAGATTGAGGCAGTCTCCAAATTTCGCTTTGAAAGGAATCCGTACGTCTCAAGGTTTAGATATCAAATATAATTCTTGTAAGTTACGAGATAGAACTCCTATTGTAATTCTGAGTGAGCCTCCAATCTTTGTGGTGTGTCATCTCTTTTTTAATTGTGAATGAAATGAATTATCGTTTGCCTTAAAAAAAAAAAAGACAAAATTAAGAGACGGGATTTTATATAGACGCCCACTAAATTGGTAATTACACCCACATTGTAAATTCACCCACACAATAAAATATTAAAACATTTAAATTAGTAAAGACACCCGCAACTTTCCAATATTACCCTTATTCTTCTACAAACTCTTTGAATTCCAACACCCACACCCACTTAACTTCCCACCTTCAATTAACGCCTAAACAAAATCACGTTAATGATATGCACGCCCCAACAACACTGCCGAGAGCACAAGAGAAGTGAAACTTGCTGATCTACTCCGCGCAATGGAGAAAACCAGTACCAAATTTGGCAAAGTCAGTGTAAAAACCTGAACTTTAAACTGAATTTCGAGTTGCCTTCTGTTAATTTTCATTTTTTCAATATGAAAATGATTGTTCTCTTGAAGTAAATGTTTATGATAGTTGTAACCCTTGCAAAGTTTAGACCTCGTAAAGCTAATAACTGCAGATTGTTCTTCGAGTCAACTGAATATGACATTATTATTTTTTTGATATTTTGAAACCCTAAATAGCAGCCGCAGAACGATGTTAATAAGTTCAGCTATCTCAACCGAACAAATTGTCATTGTACAGCCAATGTCGCCGAACAATATTGCTTGTTAAGCAGTTTTTAACCGAACAAAGTACAGTTTTAACTGACTAAAGAATTGCACATAAACCTTATATATATATATATATGATTTGTTTGGGTTTGTTCCTCTAAAATGAACAATATTGATTTATGTATCTGCAGGGAAGACATATAGTCAGAAGAGACCAACCGCCTCTAATCGAAAATCGTGACAACAAGGGCGTGAAAAACCTGGAAGTCCAGAATTTGTAATTGAAGATGAACCCGAGCCCAAACCCGAAACACAAAAAGATACAAGATATGATCCCAATCTAGAACTTGATGGTATGGATAACGAGGTGGAAGAAGGGGGTTTATTTCCATTTCCAGGTGGCCCTATTCTTCCAGATTTGTTGCGTACATATACTCATCATGTAGCTGCACATGTATGGGGTGGCACATAGAGAGGTGTGTTGAAATGTAACAATCACACCTCAAAATTAGTTGAGTGGAAGGTGCTACCAATCGCTAGTCCAAGATGGATGAAACATGTAAAGGATTCTCAATTGTATCAATTATGCGAAGTATCCTATATGGAGGTGGATAAGGTCCTAGTGAGTGCATTTGTAGATCGTTGGCACCCCGAGACTAATACATTTCACATGCCTTTTGGTGAGATGACAATCACATTAGAGGATGTGTATTGTCTTACAGGGTTTCCAGTATATGAGCTTCCAGTTTATTCACCACATCACGATCCACGTCATTCTGTCGCTATTGTAATGGAGTTATTGGGTGTGAGTAAAGTTATGGCGATTAAGGGTATGGAGGGTGCTAGAGGTTCCTCGATTAAGCTAGAGTGGTTGCGAGAAACGTTCCATATGGATGCCGCCTCCAGTGACCCTGACCGATGTGTGTATTCAGCTAGGGCTTATATGCTCTATATTTTAGGTTGCACTCTCTTAACTGATAAGAGCGAGGCTCGAGTAAGCACCTCATTTTTTGGAGTTCTTGAGAGATATCGATGGTGTTCATACATATGCTGGGGAGCTACGGCCCTTGCCTTTCTATATAGACAATTAGGGAAAGGCTCTAGAGCATCATGCAGGCAGATGGCTGGATATTTGATACTATTAGAGGTGACAATTTTTTTTTTCCTAAAATTAAATAATTTCATTTATAGCTAATAATTATTGATATTGTTTATATACTTATTTTGTTACATGCAGACATGGATATACGAACGATTTCCTATATTTAGGCCTCCATATAATGTAAAATACAAAGAGACAAAACCACGAGCAATGATGTGGCAAGCTCAGGGAAAAGGAGGTTCACATGTTCGGTTGCAGGCAGAGCGTGAGCGCCTTGACGACCTAAGTGCCATGGATGTGAGAAAAGGAAAATGTTATAATTTTATATATGTCATTACTTAGATAAGGTTGTTATAGTGATAACTAGTTGTACTCGTTGCACGGGCGGTATTTGTATTATTTTACCGTAATTTAATTTGTTACTCCCTCCGTCCCAAAATACATGTAGTTTAAGGGGTTGAAATTTATCCCAAAATGTTTGTAGTTTTGCTTTTATCTAGACATCTTTGACATTGTTTGTCAAATATACCCTTATTTAAGAATGTAGTTGTTATTGTAAAAGCTGTCTTGGAATTTGAAATATTTCAAGGGTAATTTAGTCCATTAGACACACATTGATTGCTTTTCTTAATTTGTGTGAAAATCTTAGAATTACAAATATTTTGGGATGAAGAGAGTAGTATAAATAATGTCACAAAGTTGGGAAAAAATATTACTTACAACAATTAATTTTTCTTAATCTTCATGTGAAATCGAAATAACAACCTCAATCCGGGACGGGGGAAGTACAAAAGTTGAACTGAAAATGAGCTCAAACTTTTTACAACAACCGTTAAGATGGTAAATGTATTCTTTTACCGTAATTTGAATTGACATTTAAAATACTTTTCTTTAATGAATTTCTGTAATTTTTGTTTTTAAAATGTAATGAGTCGTTTACAAAGCATAAATGTATTATGCATATAATATTTTAAAATTTGTATACCTTTGAATCATTATAATTTGTATCAAATCTATTATCCCAGTACAAATTTTGGAAACTATCTCATTGATATGTTTTTCTTTTATATATTTAAATTCAATTTTTTAAAAAGGTTAAATTTAAAGTAAAAAAATGTGCTACAAAATTTGGCTTACAAAATAATGTGTCAACAATTTGTTGGTGTTTTGTATTAGAGTGTGCCGGGTTCAGAATCGATACACCCAATAAAATATCATCACCTTACTTTGTATCCATCATTTTGTAGCCGTCTTTTGTTCCCCTAGCATTACCCTTTCAAAAAATAAACTCTTAAAAGTTTAAAGCCACCCAACTACTATTAGCCTTCACAACCTTGATTCTAACCTCCCCCCCCCCCCCCCCAAACTAAATGTACTGTAGTCTAACCACACCTATTCCAATGTGTTTTCCAGCCATTGAAATTCCCTATTTTAAACTTGAATCATGACTCTTAAAAACTGTGCAATAATATTTTTTTGATTTTATTGCAAAACTGACATGCGTACTTTCAGTTTTGAGCAATTTGACTTGCGAACTTTGGAAACATGAAATTTGTGTTGCGTACTTATGATTTAGAAAACTTTGAGACCACTTTTTTACCACCCGTAAAAAACAATAATGGGATATAACAGAAATTAACAGAAGGGATTATATGCTTGTCATGTGAGAGGTAATTTTATCATTTAACTAAATACTACTCCCTCTATCCCAGAATGATAGTCCCCCTATTTTATGGGTTTTACGAATGAACTTCGAGTAATAATTAAAGCTACTTTTAATTATTCTAATGGAATTTTTGAAATTGTTCTTAATACAGCATTATAAATACTATTAATATCAATTTTTAGATTCACATTAACATAATTATAAGTAGCATTTATAACTGCTTAAAGTTTCCTCGTAGTAACAACGACAAAAGGTGGACTATCTTTCTGGACGGAGGGAGTA